>CM046376.1:27513250-27585282 GCA_025413485.1 Ficus microcarpa
GGGTGAGGTGGCCGGCCATATGCTTGGATAGCAAGGAAAATATTTCTTTCCATGCTTATTAAATAATTATGATGTCATAATTAAGGGTAAGGTGATGTCATCCATCTTGAGCCTTGTTTGGCTATTTCCCTCAAAATGCAGTCCATTTTTGAGCTACACAGATATTTTCAATACCGTGTTCACTTATACACAGTATTTTTATACTGCACTGCAGTCCAAAATTTATCTCTGTAAAAATGGACAGTATAAAATTTTTCTTATTTTTCCGAGCCCTTTTTGCCTTTAATTCCTATTATGTGTGCTTGATTTTCTAAGGTGGTTTTAAAAGCCTATTCATGCTATATTACCCGTAAAGACGAGTTTCACAGCATCTTTTCCATACTGCATTTCATAATACTGTAAAGTCAACCCTTTGATTGTTCTTGATCAACTTTGACTTTCTCTGTCAAAGTTGACTTTTCGGTCAAACCTTTGACCACCATGAAATCATGTACTTTTTCACCCCTTTTTGCTCAAAAGGTTCGTTGCTAATCTAAGCAATCCATTTCGAGTCTTATTGACCCATAAGAAATCACAAAATCTAATACTTTCTCGGTCAAACCATTTCATAATACTGTAAAGTCAACCCTTTGATTGTTCTTGGTCAAATTTTGACTTTCTCAGTCAAAGTTGACTTTTCGGTCAAACCTTTAACCACCATGAAATCATGTACTTTTTCACCCCTTTTTGCTCAAAAGGTTCATTTCTAATCTAAGCATGTCCATTTCGAGTCTTATTGACCCATAAGAAATCACAAAATCTAACAGAAGCTCTAAATCGAGCTTTTTCATGAATACCTTCATAGCATATTTTTAATTCTTTAAAAAGGAAATAAGAACATTGAAAAACTAGGTATTACACTACCATTACCCTAGCCTAACATTACAAGCCTTAAAAGTCTTAAAGATCCTTGGTAATGTGTTTGTCTACATTAGTGGAGAGTGATAAGAAAAGTAAGGATATGGAGTTTGAAAATTTCTTCATATAGAGATCACTCATAATTCACTTGTTTGCATGATTAGAGTTGCGAGTGGTTGTGTAAAAGGTTATATTCACACACACACATGAAAAGAATCCAAGACAAGGTAAGCCAAGGATTTGAATTGAAATTCTAAACTTTCACGATATTTAGAGTTTTTCTTGAGCTATGAAATAGGTGAAATCTTTGATGCATACTTTGTAAATCAAACTGAATTAGTACTCACTCTTTCATATTATTTTTTTCTTTTGCTAGAGGACTACCAAAATGTTAAGTTTGGGGGTGTGATGAGTCTATCAAATATAGTTTCTTCATTCTTAAGCTTCTATTTTTGCTATAATCTTAATATTTTATCTTAATTTTCCCTCAAATTTATTATGTTATCCCAAGTATGAGTTAATTATGTTAATAGGGTTAAAAGTAGCAATTTGGAACTAAAATGTGATAAAAATGATTTAAAATAGCAAAAGAAATTTTGAAGTGAACGTCGACCACTAGCGCGAGTATCCACGCTTGCCACTCGCTTTCTAGCCATCAGACTGCCTCAATAGTGGCCCAAATCAGCAAGTGCCGATTAGGTGCTTCGCGTTACACCGTGTGTCCATGTGCCTGCACCGTGTGTCAATGTGCCTGCGTGCTCCAGTGAACTCCAGCGTACCATATGTCCAAGCTTCAGCACTCGCCAGTCGATGCCAGCCACCTGTCTCTGTGGGGCCCAGGTGTGTTGTTGTGCGTCAACTATAGCAACAGAAAAAGAAGATAAAAGAAAAAAAAAAGGAAAAACCTAGTAATTAAAGGCAGTGGCTGAGGCATATAAAAAGAAGCCTTGTGCTCCATGAAAGGGGTCTTTCGCTTTTCGGAGCCGAAAACCCTTGAAGAAAAGGAAGGAAAAAAATATTTTAATTGTTAGGTTTTGTTTCTACTAAATTAGGCAGAAATTATCTTAATTTATTAAGAAGAGATGGAGAAGAAAATTTATGAGAAGGCTTTGGCAACATGTGACACCTCAAAACTGGGTTTTCTTGATTTATTTTCTTATCTTTTTATTTTTGTAATTTAAGAATTATTAACCTTATTTGTATATTTCTATGTTTATTAAGAAATAATTTTCTTTTCTTAGAATAGATATATTCAGATTATAATTATTTGAGTTTTTCTATTTTTAATTTATTGATGTTCTATTCTAATTCTATATTGAAGTAATTAATCTATGCATAATATTTGTGAATATCTGGTTAACTTTTGCATGATTGGATATTTAATTTGAGATCAAGAAGCGATAATTGAATAAACTTTTGTTTAAATTACCATGAGATTGTCATAAGCTAAAGATTGTCATAACTCTAGAAATTAGAGTTATCTTAGGCATTTTTAGACTTGGATGCAGTTGGTTTAGAGAGTATTTGTGTTTTTGTTAGCATATTTTCCTTTGTTTTAGGTTTGTGTGATTTTTCTTATCTTGTTTGTTTGTTTGGTTGAAATCATGGCAAATGTGAAGAAAAATAGGATTATTTAAGGGCTGATGTGCGTTTTCATTCTTTTGTGACTTGTAGGAGAGTATAAACCGAAAATGCTACAGAAAATGCTGCAGCATTCCTTACAGCATTTTGTAACAGAAGCAGTCAAGAAACTGAGCCGAAAATGCTGCAGCAATTCTTGTAGCATTTTAGTCCAGCTGACAATTTTGCTGATAAAGTAAAAAATAGATGACAGCTCATACGGTGGGGGCCACTTGTTTTGCCTCAGCTGAAAACTTCACACGTGGGCCTTGTTGTTTGCCCTAAGAGGGGGATTGTATTCTGGGTAAAAAAAAGAAAGGAGGGGCTGCCGAAAAAAGGAAGGAGGAGAGAGAGAACTAAAAATAGAGAGAACAGCGCCGAAATAGAAAGAGAACAAGGAGAAAGAGAGCTGAGATTTTTTTTGGGCTGCCATTTTTCATGCATATTTTGGAGGGCGAACTGAGGAGGAGACGAAGAAAGGACGAGAAAGACCATCTCTAGCCATTTGGAGTTTTTCCTCTTCTTACTCTTGTGTTGATTTATTTTCTGATTTTCATTTTCTGTTGAACAATGGTTGACGTTTTTAAGCTTGTTTTTGTAATCCGAAACATGAGCTAAATTTCTTTAGCTGGGATTGTTGATGAACCCGAAAATTGGGAGGATGATTTGAATGTCTATTGGAATGTTGAGCAATTTCTTTCCTGTTCATTCAAGTGTTTTATTTGTTTAATTCCTATTTTTGATTGGCCATCAGTTTATAGGAAACTAGGTTTTGATTAACTCTGGAAAGAGTAATTTGAACTGGAACTAGCTTGGATGATACAAGTTCAATATGATTTTTGAATTTTATATTGATTTGTGGATGGTATAGGAGTATGCTATTTACCTTGTATGACCCATTGAAATTGGTGCATGAATTTGTGTTCTAAGAACTAGAGTCACATAGGAATATGTTGACAAAGGTTTGAAGAATTTTAGTCATACGTAATTCGGAAGAATTTTATGATAAATTTGAATTTCAATTAACAGGACGATTTTGCTGCAGCATTTCTACAGCATTTCTGATCAGACTTGCAGTTGAGGGGAATTCGGCAATCCTAGCTTCATACTCATCCTTGATTTACAAATTCTTGATTGAATCTTGTTCCTTTTGTCTATTTTAGTGCTTTTTCATCATACCCACTTTTATTTTGCTTGTTTATTGCATTTTTTCTATTTTTCATTTCCACACTCAATTTGATTCGTGTTAAATTTCTTTTGCAATTGATTTTAGCAATTCAATCCCTGTGGAGACGATACTTTATTCACTATCTATATTACTTGTGCGATTACGTACACTTGCGTAGATATATATATACACTAGTTAATCGCGAACAAGTTTTTGGAATCAATGACAGATATGGAAGAGCACTCCTCCATAAGAAATAGACATTGATTGATTGAATTACATGATTTTAATATGATTAATCCAGTGAAATTGGAAACCCTATATTTATAATATTTTGAGTCTCTTGTCTTTTTGCTTATTTTGTTATTTTTATTTAAAAATCTCTTTTCAATTATTCAAATAAAGTTAGAGTTAATGTAATTTCAGTAATTGGTAATGACAATTATTGTGGAAATAATACTTTACTTATCACTTTATTACTTGTTCACAATATTGTACACTTGCACTTATTTGAGTTATTGTGCTCCTTTTATATCTTATCCATTCGATTAACTTTGAATGGTCTTAGATGAAGTCCTATTAATAGGGTATATAAAAAGATATGCACCACAGATCCTCCCTTTTTTTTTTTTTCCTTGCTAAAGTTCATCTTACCTCCTTGTGTTTTGAGAAAGCTTGATGGTTTCATATAAAGGCTAGGTCTTTAAATTTCTCTTATTTTTTTTATTAGGGTAAGGCTGCGGTAGAGCCCTTTTAATATGCCCTATCAGTAAAGTATCTTTTTAAACCGTTAAAATATGATCAAACGGCTAATATATTGCTTGTGTATGATAGTTATAATACACCTTACCTTATACTGATATAAACTAAAATTTTTTAAAATAATAGTTAAAAAAATAAATTAAAAAGGAAACACTACCAATTCCCTCCCCAACTGTGGGTGACACTTTCCGGTAGATGACTTCCCCCTACCCGCCCCCCTCCCCCCACCGCTAGCCTAGTCCCCCATTGTGTACACCCACCCCCCCCTCGGCGCACCGTGAGCCCAAAACCCCTTTCCCTATTGCTCCTACCACGGGCTTAGTCCCCCTATCGCCCCCCGAAGCCAGATTTGGTTGGCGTTTCCGGGGGGGGGGCATCGGTGTTGGGGGAGGGGGGGCCTTGATAGATGGTCTTAAGACCAACTATTTTTATAATTATTTTGAATTTTTATTTATTTTTATTTTTATTATATAATATTATGGGTTAAGGTACATTATAGTCATCATGTACAAGTAACATTTTAACCGTTCGATTACATTAAGATGGTTTAAAAATGAGCTCTACTAATAGGGTATATAAATGAGACTTTATCGGGTATTTTGTTTTTGGGATAGGTTTATATCTTAAAAAAAAAAAAAAAAATTATAGTGTTCACGTCTTTCGTTCAAAACGAGCGTTTTGGTCGAACACCCGAAGTGCTTCTCTCGAGCGTCATTTGGTTCCCTGTTTTTGCTGTCACCTCTCTCACTCCTCTCTCTCTCTCTGTTTGGTAAAGCTGAAGATTCTCTGAAGATTTTCTCCGCACATACTCGAGAGCTCTGGTTTTCAGTCTCTGGGGCAAAAACCCCCAAGAAACACACTCTCATTTCCTCGTCATCGACTTCAATACCTCGCTTTTGTTCGTATGCATTTTTTCCCGCACCGACTTCTTATCCGTGCTCCCTTTCTCTGTTTTTTTCCCTCATATATTTCTCTGTTTTTGGTATTTGTTATTTTCGTCCTCTCTTACACTTCTCTAGCAATATATCTGTGCTCAGCCTTTTGGATATGTTCTTCTTTAGGTTGGTTTTATTTCTCCTTCTTCTCTCCATATCCTTTGCTTTTCTTCTTCTAGGGATTTGGTTTGTTCACTTTACCTTTTCTCGCATGTCGTTATCTCCTCATCATCGAAGACAGAGACTGTGTTTGTTGTGGGCTCCTGCCGTTAGAGCAACTGTTTCCTTGGTCAAAAGAAATCTGTAACTGAAAGCTTCAGAGTTCATCATTCTCTCCTCGTCCTGATTCTTTCAATTAAAGAGCCTCTTTTTTGTCCTGCCTTATGGTTAGTTTCTGCGTGCTGCCATTCTATTCGCTTCGTCATGTTTTCAAAAGGTTAGAACAATACTGGCATGTCCTTTTTCTTTCTTCTGTTTGACGCTATCCATCTCTTGCGTTGCAGACTTTTTCTTATTAGTCTTCCATCGTTGTTCTGTATTTGCAGATGGTGCAGCATCACCATCATCATCATCATCATCCTTGTTTCAGGTTTCTATCTTCTTTTTCTTTACAGTCCTTTCTTTTTTTTTGTTTTTTTGTTTTTGTTTTTTTTTTGTTTGGTATAGTTGATTTTAGATGCTTCGATTAGATTTAGAGATAGCGGCAGCTGAATCATTGTTATTCATTTAGGTGCATTTTTATTACTTTTGAACCAAATGTGTTGTGTTTCACCTAATCAGATGTGTTGAATTTTGTTTTCATCGTAGAAGCTCTTATAAGTATATAACATTGGTGCATTTGACGGTTTTAAAATCTTTGGATTACTAATTGTGGCGGCATTTTCATATGAGTTTGTTGTTATATAAGCAATTTGGAATGTTATTAAAAGACAATAGCATATTTCTTTTTGTGGTATCTGGATCTTAAACAGCATGCAGCTCATAATATTTAAATGACATTTTTTTTTTTTACTGATTGAATAATTTGTTCGGGAAAAAAAAAATTCAAAACAAGAGTTTTTTTTTTTTTTTTTTTTTTTTCCCTTCTCTTCGTGGGTTTTGTTTTTTCTCACCCACCTTAATTCCTCAACTTAGAGGCTGCCCAAGTTTATGAGTGTTTTTTTTTTTTTTTTTTTTTGGTTCTTGAATAAAATCACGAGATTCTTCATTGTTAATTGATTTTAATCTTATTCTGACTTGTTCTGCAGAATAGGCATTGGTTTTAGTTACAATCCTCCCTACACGCCGCCAAGCCAGACAATTTGCCAGCATTTCTCTTCACCTTTTTTTCCCGGTTAACTTTTCACAGATAAATTTTTCGATAATATTGTTAATAGTACTTTTGGTAGTTTCTTTACTTCTTTACTTTTCATGATTAGTGTGTGTTAAGTTCATCTTGGTCATTTGCATAACTTTTAGGTTCTTTGTTTCTTGTAGGTACCCACCACATGGGAGAAGGGCAGTGGCTATAGACATTGAAGTGCCATGAGAAAGGCTTGGACTGTACGCCTTGGTGATCACATTGAGACAATGGAGAAGAAACAAAGAATTTCCTTGCGGTTAGAGTCTCATACCACGCCATTTTAATCTCTTAAGTTTCCGAAGGTTTTGGTGGTTCAAACTGATCTAGATTATATTTCTTACTTTCATGAGTTGGCTTCATTAGGTGGTCTAGTGAGAGAGAGTGGGGGAGAGAGAAGATTGGTTACAGAATCCAGAAAAAATCTTTCAACTTCATCTCTATTAGAGAACTCCAATTCAAATCTATTTCTTTACTTTTTTTTTTTTTTTTAGATATGGTGTTTGTCCAATGATGATTGTCAAGAGCAAAACCCGTGTTAAAATTAATATTCATCAATATTAATACAAATTTGTTGACAGCTAAATTATGTAGAAGAAATTGTTATTTTAGATTTGGCTAAACTTGATCACAGATATATCCTCACTAGATTAATGTACCTAAGCATGTATATTTCACTAAATCAGTTTAAAATCATTGGTTTAATAACATGATGGGCTCTATATGTCGTAGGTTGGTGATGGTGGAGTTTTTAGTCATTATCAATGCTTCCGGGTTGATCTTTATTATCATATCTGATCATAAGATCAGTTTATTGGATTAGGAAATAGAACCGTTCAAATATTAAAGTTGATTGCTCTTAAAAACCTAAGATATGGGCTCCATTTTGTTAAAACCATTGACGATATTTGGTTCTGAAAATTTCCAACCAGGTCTTAAAGTTGTGTTTATTTTAGGGGGATTTTGGACAGAAATATTTTAGAGCTGAATACGTCCACGGTGAAGAAAATGATGTTGTAGTTGCAGCAAATGCTGTTAAATATAAGACACTGAACATTTTATCGTTACTTGTTGGCGAAAGAATGTTGCCTCAATATGATCCTGAAACTTATTATCGCATTTGAATTTTGTGGTTGTGTTGAAGGTTTTGCAGTTTAATCTCATTGTTATTTTGTTGCTTTCAGATCTAGAGATTGACTATACTCCAATAAGATCATTCTTCAACTTCTATTATTTCGTCATAGTTAGGGAGCACCTTGAGGAGCTCCCCAATTGAATGATTTTTAGAGAAATGAATGAGACCATCTTGGTGTATCCTTGATACATTCCATTAGTGATGATGTACCGGAATGTTTTTCTATTTGTAAAGTTTATACTAAGGGGTTGTTTGGTGAATAAGTTTAGTTTAAGATTTTTAAGTTTCAATAGTAATTTTTATTGACTTTTCAGAAAAGACAAAAAATTTTTCAGAAAAGATAAAAAAATTTTTCAAAAAAAGATAAAAATTAAAATAAAAAGGTACAGTTTAATTTAAAATGAATGAATCTTCGTGCCAAAAGGCCTTTTGGCACCAAACAAAGTCATAAACAGTGTTGGCAACGCTTTAAGGCCTGTATTTACTTTTCCTTGTGTCTTTTTAAAGCAAGTCTCCTAGTCTTCTTTCTTTGTCCTATCTTAATACTACAGCACTATCTCTTTCATGCTGCACTGGCTTCTTCCTGTTGTTTTGGGGTTTTGAGAAAGAAAGAAGGTGGAGTGTGGGGTCTACAACACACAGATAGAGACCATTTTTTGGGTTTTTTTTCCTGTTTTTGAGAGAGAGAGAGACAGAGAGAGCTTTTTTGGGGTTTTTTTTTTCCTTCATTTTTCGAGGGAGGGTGAGAGAGAGAGAGAGAGAGAGAGAGAGAGAGCCAAAAATGTTTGTTTTATTATTATTATTATTTTTGCTTCACTTTTCGAGGGAGAGTGAGAGAGAGAGGGAGAGAGAAAGGGTGTTGGGAAAAAAAGAAGAGAGTAGTGGGATATGTGCGTCCATAAAGTGAGAGAGAGAAAAACAGAGTGAAAATATTATTGGAATGTTTTTGTATTAAGGAAAGACTAGAGTATACTCTTTTTTATATATTCTATCGATAGAGTTTATTTTATAAATTATTTAATAAATTTCAAACAGTTAAGATGCTGCTTATGTATGATGCTTATCATGTACCTTAGTTCATAGGATTCTAATCTAATAAATTAAAAAATAAAAACTTCAGAGCAAAATAAAAAATAAATAAAATAACCTAACCGATTGAAAAACCACCCCAGACAACCGAAGGTCCCTACTGGAGAGATTCTGATGACCTTTTACTGTTCACCGATGAAATGCCCCCCCCCCCCCCCCCAAAACCCAATTTTCGAAACCTATCTACCCTTCCCCCTCCCCCCCCCCCCAAAAAAAAACAAAGCTTGATGCAAAAACCCCTATTCGGCCGATAGCCCCCCAATCTGCGAAACCCAACCCCGCACTCCTCCCCTCCCCCCCCCCCAATCAGCGCACGTTCGACGTAAACCTGACCTGTGAAATGCCCCCCACATGTTCAGCGACTGTGAATTCCCCTCTGGTCCAGTGCTCGATGATTACCAGTATGGTTTATAAAAAGAGCTCTATCGCAATCTTTTCCTTTGTATTGTCACTAAATGGGAATGACTATGGTAGAGCTCCATTGAGGAGCGCTATCGGTAGTTATTATTTTGTAGGCTGTTAAGATGAAATCAAATAGTTAAAAATACAGAGGAACACATAACGTTCGATGCACATTTAAGTACTAAATAAAAATTTATTAAATACAAAGCCTCTTTTTTCTAAAATATGGAAAGAAAAAAAATTCAACCATAACGCTGTCATCCACACTCAACCGCCAGAGAAGCCACCGGCAGCCATGGAAAAGATTGGGCATCGGCTGCCCCTCTCTATTTTCTCTCATCTCGGTTGTCACCATTTGGGTCTTCAATCTCCATTATGAGATCCACGATCTCCGTCCACCCACCATGTTGAGTCCTTGGACCCCTACCCCTACCCCGCCCCGCCTCGCTTCGCTCCCCCTCCTGTTGGGATCTCTATGTGCCCTAAGTTTAGAAAATCAATTTTAGGGATTTTTTGTAAATATGACATTTTGATATTAATAAAAAGAGATTATTCATGTTTAATAAATTGTGTCCTATTTACTTTCATTTATTGATTGTATGATTATTTTGAGCAAACATAAAATACTCTTAGGCTGTTGACAATATATCGGGATACCATATGTATACGGGGTATACATAAAAGACATGGTAATTTGAAAACAGTCCAAATAAATTGTCCGCAATTAATAAAATAAGATTTGGGGATCTTATTCATGATAAGATTGTAAAGATTGTCTACTTTCTTGGAGGGATGGTTTGTCTTCATTATCGGACAGGTTCCTAGTAGAAACTTTAATGTATATCGATATTGAGGCATGACATTGGACTGGATCTAAGGTGTTAATTGATTCAGTTTAATAATTCCGTTTATAAGAATCAATGACGCTTTGATTATCATCCTGCATTAATCTTAATCCTGAAATAAGTACTTAAGTTCGAATCCATAACTTATGCACTTTGATACACTATAGGTGAGACATTGATAATTGATGGTCAATATATACTTGTGTTTTGGGTGTATAACTTATAGATGGAGAAATCAAGATTCATAGATACGGAATTCATAACTATCTTAACAATAGTACATGTTATCTACTTAAAAGCATTATTCAGGAATTGAAAGATAATATAACAAGATGTTGGCCATCGGTTTACTTTGTATTCTCTGATGGTTTACAGATTATATGACTTTACAATTGGTGATTCTTTAAATGGAGAATAACAAAATTTTAAGTTAAAATGATTAAAAAGGTAAAACGGAAAAAGTCCTTAATTCAATCATGGATAACATATGGGGATTAAGCAAGCGATGAATAAATCATGGAAGAAGCATAGCGTTAAAGAGCTTTCGTAATACGATATGTAAACAAGAGTTCAGCTTCAAACTTTTAGTGGAATAGTTCTTAAGTTGACAGTTGATGAAAAATTAATCAGGGATTAATTTTTCATAATTATAGGAGCCTTTTTACATATTTTCATTGGGTCCTTCTACTAGTTCATATAGTTCCACGAAGCGTTTTGGGATTTGTTCTTAATGAGATCAGTAAATTAAATGGAAATTTAATAATGTCTATTAAGATATGGTACTCTCTAACATGCAATCCTGAAAAAGGATTGGACATGTGAAATTAATATAGATAAATAATGTGATTTGTCAACATATGATTGGTTGTAAAATGATTTTTTGTTAATTATTTTGGTTGATTGAATTTTAGAAATAAGATTGTGTTTGAATTATTTAATTTTGGAAAACAAATTTTTTCTGTCTACTAATTGATAGTGCACGGATTTTTAGTGGATGGAGGGAAGAAGATTTTGTTTCAAAATTGTTTAAATATATTCTTAATATTAAATTATTAATTGATTTAAATAATAGATCTTATTTGATAGATTTTCTTTTTTTAAAGAATGGTGCATGGTTTTTTTGTGGAAAGGAAATCTAAAATATTCCATTTATTTAAATTAATTAAATATAGATAATGTTTATGGAAAATATTTATTTAAATTCAAATAAAAGAATCTTATTTAAATTCAAAAGTTTAAAAGAAGTTTCAATCTAGATAGGATTAGGACTTTATGACTAGTCTAGATTCTTAATTTAAATTTAAACCACCAATCAACCTCCACAATATGTGGAGGACGAATTTGAATATACTAAAAAAAGGTGGACAAATTTTAGGAGTCCTTCTCCTAGCAAAAAAAAAAAAGTCCATAAGGTTCAAAAAACCTAGCTTGAAATTTTAATAATCCTTTGGTTCAAAAGATTATCCAGAAAAATAATTATTAATTATTTTTCAAGTATGAGATATTTTTGAAAAAGGCTAGGGGTTCTTGAAAAAACCATTATCATACACTCAAACAAGTAGACAGTTTTTGGAGAGAGAAAAAACGCCAAAAGCTAGGTTTTTGTGCTTGAGAAAATTTGTCTTTTTGGATGTGAAAAAAAGAGAGAAATTTCATTGAATTAAAACTGTGAGGAATGTTAAGTCGAGTGATTTTTTTTCATAGAAGGTTAATCTGTTCCTGTTTTGTAGTTTTAAAGAATGAACCAGATCGAATTCTTAACAAGTTACAGCGGGATTAAGAAAGTGGAATCTAAACTTCGGAAGAATTACCGGTTGTTTAGATTCATAGCATGTGTGCCTGCTAGATCTGTGCGACCCATGCCTCACACCCTTGACCTTCGGCAGCCCCTCACTAATTATGTGTGGGAAAAGTGGATAATTTATACAGAATAATTTTAAAAATTTTTTCTTAAGATCATATTAACTTATATTGTCATATATAATAAATTATTTTACAATCTATGTGCCTTGAGAGAAGACAACAAGAATGCCGGAGGATGTGATCAAATAGAGCTTCAACTAACTAGCATTCTTTACTATTCTCCAATTCCCGAACAGTAGAGAGTGTGTGTAATAACCCGAAATTGTGATGAACTTATGATTTCCTTAGAGACAAGGAAAATCTAGGACTAAATCATGTATGTCGATATCAAGCTCATGATCTAAGTTGAATATCAGTGTATGTTGAGTTCTCGGTTAATTAGCTACGAGACTCAATAATAATTTGCTTAGTCAAGCATGAGGCCTTTGGGATGAAAAAGGCATAATAAGAATTTATGATTTTATGTCGGTCAATGTTTGATCAGGTTGACCTAAGGTTTGACTGAGACGTGACTGCAGTGTAATCAACAGTATGGAAATTACATTGCGATAAACTGTCATTACGTATGAATAAGTAAGAATGAGATTCAAAACCACCCTAGAAAAATCAAGCACATTATTTATGACAATAAGGACTAAGTAGCTTCAAGTCCTAAGAAAAATCTTATATGCAACCCAATTTTACTCAGATGAATTCTGGACTGTAGTCCAGTATGACAGTACTGTTTTTAGTGAAAAAAAAACATCATTAATATTATCTGAGTTAGTAAGGAAATGGACTGCATATTTATATTAAGGGATTTTGGGAATTAAGTGGATAATTATGCATGAATTGGAAGCCAAATGGCTCCACCATAGTCGATCACCTTCAGGGACTAAAGTGTAAATATTTTGTCCCTAAGGGCCAAAGTGTAATTTTAAGAAAAGTAAGTAATGATGGTTAAGTATGTATTTTTTAAACCATGGGAATTATGGATATTCCTAACTAAGCCTCCAACTAGGCCAATGATTGGTTACAAGTTTGGTTACATTAGTTGCCTTGGTAAGTAAGGAAGATAAGTTAGGGATAGGCTTGTTATGGTTTTTTTGCATCTCAAGCCAACACATGGCCGGTTGTCTTAGTTGCTTGGGGAACATGCAATTGGCTTGGTGAACAAGCAATCGGCTTGGTGAATAAGCAATTGACTCGGTGAACAAGTAATTGGTCTTGGGGAACAAATAGTTAAGTTAGAGATTAAGTTGAAAGACTTTTCTTAGTCTCCAAGAAGGCCATATGGCCGGCCATCCTAAGGATGAGGAAAGGAAAATAATGGTTTTAAAGGCAAATATGCAAGGTCAAGGAGAATTTGACATGTCCTACTTCTAGGTTTGGTGACTAAACACACTAGCCTTACTTGTTTGGCTAAGTGTTGTGCTTCAACAAGCATGTACCTCCACATGGCACTCTAGGGCCGGCCACCTCATGCATCTATGAGCAAATATGTTGCTCTTGAGGATCAAGGTGCAATTTTAGAAATGAAATTACCTTTAAGCATGACAAATAAGAAAAATTGTGAAGTTGACATGTCATGTTTGTAGGCTTTGTGAGTAAGCACACTAGCCTTGCTTGCTTGGCAAAGCTATGAGCTGCATATAAGCATGTTCTTCCATATGGCTCACTCCATGGCCAGTCACCTCTTAGGGTCTATGAGCAAATACTTTGCTCTTAGGAACCAACATGCAAGTTTGGAAATTTTTGTTCACCTATAAATAGGTGAGGTGGTTCACTTGGAAATCATTTAGTGAAACCAAATATTGGCAACTCATTCTCTATTTCTTCAGCCCCTTAGGAGCCGAGCCAAGAAAGAAATAAAGAAAGAAAGAAAAGTGAGAAAGAGTGAGGACAGTTTTTGGTGAGTGTTGGAAGGAGAAGAAAAATTCCTCAACCAAGGGTAGATCCATTCTTTTGGATCTAGAGGTAAACCTCTCCACCTTCTAGTTCTTCAATTAAGTTTGATTTAAGGTTTAAGTGTATTTCTATGTATAGAATGTAAGAGCATAAGCTCATTTGTTGGTTTATGCAATAAGGTTTATAGTAAGTGCTTGATTGAGCTTGATTAGGGTTTATTAGTCTTGATTTATGGTTTGATGTATGTTTTTTTTTTTATGATATGCTTAAGAGAAGTTATGGTATGTATGTATGCCTATTAGGTGTTTGTTATATGTCCCCATATGTTCAAGAAGAAGTATGTTGTGTTGAATGAATGAAAATGAGAAGGGTGATGTATGTTGCAAGTAGGGTTCAAGAGAAAACCCTAAAAACCCTAATTTTGGTATAGATTACCATTTGGGTTTCTATGAAGATTATATGGAGGAGAAATGAATGTAAGGTAATGAAGATGTTATGTAACGTACTGTATGCTTGATGTAGGCTCATGGTTTTAACCGTTTGAGGTAGTGTGTACGTAATTTTACGTAAGGACCAACTTAAATGGAAACTGCCGGTTTCGGGTCAAAACTGGGTAGCAATCTGGAAATAGGATTTTGAGGCCATTAGGGGCCGAATTTGGGAAAATTCAAAACTACAAAGTTGTAGAGAATTGAAAATCCTAGGAGGCTACATGGACAGATTTTGAAAAATAAGTTTCAAAGGCTTCCGTTTTTGTGAAAACCCGAGCCTTGTTCTGCCCAAACCCTATGCACGGCCAGCCGGTTTCAAACAGGGATATGAATAAGTTAAAGGTAGAATTATGTTTTAAGTAAGAAACAAAAGTTGTAGTGCTATTTGAGGTCTACAACTTTTATGAAGAAAGTTTTTTTAGATTCTAAACAAATTATTAAGATAAAAGCAGATATTAAAAACTGTGCAGGAAACAGGAAATTCCCGCACAGGATTTTCAGAAAACAGGTAAAAAACAGAAAATCCCTGCACATGCACTGATACTGAAATTAAGAAACTATTTTCAAAGATTGTTCTTAGAGTTTGACAGTTTTTAACTGTTTTTGCTTAAAAGTTACGATTTTATAAAAATATGGTTTTTATAAGGAATATAAAGGTAGAATGACAGAAAGATGACCGGTAGTAATCGGTTAGGATGTCCAAGTTATTGGGTTGAGTCTTACCCTATGGTTACCAATGGTAACATAATGGGGTAATGCTTTATAAGTAATTGAGCCCTAGGGTTACGGCAAGTAACCGAGCGAGTTATCATATGAGGATATGGGGGACATATAACTAGGGTTACTTATGGATGTTGGTTAGGATACCAACATTTTAATGATCATGATTTATGATAAGGTAGGACGATCCTTACCTTAGGTTCTTTTTGAAAACAGGAAGTTAACATGTTGTTGCGATTGATAGGAGTAACAAACTCAAGACGTAACATAACAAGTAAGTAAAACTCCGCCTACAGCATTGAAAAAAGTTGTATGACATGCTTTTCAAGAAATCATGAATTGATTTACATGATTTACGAATGTTGTATGTTATGATGTTTTATGCTACGATGTATTATGTCATGATGTTTTATGTTATGGTTGATGTCATGGTATGTTATGTACTTTGATATAGTGACATCATGAGGCATATACACTAATGTTAAACCACATGATAAGAACATATTTGAAGTCATAGGATATGACAAGCTAATGTTATTGTATCATACCGATTTACCACGAGGGCGGGTTTAAACGGTATAGTCCATGGTTTGAGTTGGATTGGATTGGCTATCACAATTGCTCCATGTTAAACAGTGTGGTTCATGGTTTGAGTTGGATTGGACTGCCTCCCCAATCACTCCATAATTACATGCCACGGTACATGCACCCATGTTATGTAAAGGGCCTAGAAACCAAATCAACATAAGGAAGCATAATTGGTTCATGCATTCTTTTGATAAAATGTTTTGCAGATTGGATATTGTACTTACTGGGCATAAGCTCATTACTTACGTTCATGCTGTAGGTAAGCAACCTACAGGTAATACTTGACGCAAGATTGTGGAGGGCTGCATTGCAACTGTGAAATGTGGGATGGATACCGCCACGGGTTTTGGAAAATATGTTTGTAAAACATGTTTATGTTACGTTATAATAGAATGATGGGTAGGGAAAAGTTTCAAGTATGATGGCAACAAGTTGCCTCGTGTCATACCAATCCGCACTAGTTCGGGTTTGGTCCACGGTTTAAATATGATAGCTTTCAAATGAAGTGTGAAAACTTGGTACTCGAGTGAGTACATATAAGTATGTATGAAGATAAGTTAAGTTTAAAATAAAGTTTAAAGAAAAAAAAAATTTACTCTGAAATTTTCTATAAGTTTAAAGTATTTTATTCAATAAGTAAGTTAAGTAAGTACGAGGTCAGGGCCTTATGTAGGTCGGGGCATGAGAGAGAGGACATTCTGTCTCTCGATCAGTATTCATGCGCGACTTTTTTCTTCCAACCATCCAAAACTCTTTCAGCTTATTATTATTATAATGGGAGAATAATAACAAACTCGCTCACCTTAAAGTCTGTGGTCTAAATAAAATAGGAACTCCTAGGGTCTTATTTATAGTGAATAAACTAAGTGGAATCTGAATTCGAATAGGACACTTGAAAACAAATTTTCTCTCTCCTCCTTCCCAAATATGTGTTTTTTTTCTCTTGCTCGGGAGACAGAAAAATCACCCACAATAGGTCTAGGAGATTCAAAATTTGATTCAAATTTTTATCTCCAATTATCTTATGATTTTATCTCCATGGATAATGTTCCATAACTCTTATTTAAATTTAAAATAAAATCATGGTAACTTTATTTCAATTAAATAATTATGTAATAATTATCCAAATAAAATCATAAGGAGAAAATCTTTTTCTTTCCTTATCCTCATAAAAAATGCTCACACAAGGTAGATTCGGATAAGATTTTGTTTCAATTTCAAATCCATATATGATAATTACCATATTTAATTTAAAATATTTATTTAAATAAGATTATCTAGATATTTAAATTAATTATCCATATAATTAATTTATCTATATCTTATAATTTAAATTAATCTTATATTTATTACAAATATAATTAATTCAAATTTTAAATCTTATCTTCAAATAAATATTTATCCAAACTAAATATTATCTAATTAATTAAATTAAATAAAATTCTCATTCTACCCTTAGCAGAAAAAAATGCCAACACCTTATAGAAAGTGTTCCAGATTTTTCTCTTCACTAAGTCCAAGAATTAAAGCTATAATGAATATCTTAATTGATTATCATCCGTTAAAGAATTATATTAAACTAGTAAAGGAACCAATTGGACAGATATAATATGTGATCTAATAATCTATGTAATTAATTATTTTATACCAAATAAATTAATTACGCAATTAATAGTTTTAGAGTCATACTGCTATAAACTTGAAGCTGCCCTCCCAATTATATACTATATTATGTAAGCCAGTGTGTAGCCGCAGTCCAATGACCTTGTCATATATGCAATACTTTCATATGATATCCACGATTAACTTAAAGTCAAAGTCTGTTAAACCTTTTGATCTCGCTATCTTAAAGATTTATTATACATTCAATGGGAAAATGATTATTCACCCAAAGTGAATAATTAGTCATTTGCCCAGCAAACAACTCGAGGCCTTGTCCATATTCATATCCTATATATTGTTGTTAGGAGAGTAACTTTTACTTTTTATAAGAGCTATGATTTCATATCTATAAACAAAACCACATCAAATATAAGTCATATACCTAACGAACCGGTCTAATAGCTTACTATTCCGATACGCTTTAGCCTTTGGAACATTAAAGTATGTAAGTTATAAATATGGAGTCATTTACTTATTCAGGATCAAGGTTATTGCATAATAAACGTCAATAATGAATTAATCTAATCAAGCAGACTTATAGATTAATTATACTTTGGTCTAGTACAATATATCACTACCACTAGACAACATATCTATATCTCTATTTGGGGGTCGGCTCACTCTAGATGGTTAAGACAAACCATCTCCCCAATTGGCTTTAGACAACATAATAGTCTTCATATGAGTTATATGCTTACTCTAACCCCATAGACTATGGATTATAGATTTAGACTACTTACTTAAGAACATTATCTTCTCGCATACAAAAATTCATTGCATGCATTCGTTTAACCGTTTAAACATCCAGTAGTCAATGAGTTATATTTGCTTATATTTACTTTAACATGTAAATCTAAATGAGGACAGTATAGTAAAAATATAATGAAAAAACCTCAAATATATAATTAATCAGTTCAAAATAAATAAAATACAAGTAAAATGTCTTTCACTCTTACTCCCCGACCCCGGAGAGAGAATGAGGCTAGCAACAGTAAGTTTCTGACGATGGTGTTAAATTGGAGTTGCCTTCCCCATCTCTAGAGGCAGTCCAGCACCGATCATATAAAAAAAAAAATTTTTTTTTATCAGATCTGATTTGGGGAAGTTTTGTGTAAGGAAGAAAATTTCTTCTTTTTGAAAAAAAGTAAATCTCATATAAAAGGATTATGTATATACGAGATTATAGTAACATTAGATGCACCTTATATCAAAATCGTTTCTTTAGTCACACAGCAATTTTTAACTGTTAGATGGGTTCCTACTAGTAATACTCCTCAATTAAGTTTTATTACAGTCTTTCCCATTACTAAATGAGATATATCACACAATATTTATAAGATTTATTTAGTAAAAAGTAAAAATAAAAAACTGGTTATACATCTAAAACTTTATGACATATAATTTAATTATCTTAGTACATTTATTTTTAAAATTTTAAATATAATTTCTATATTCTAGATTTTTTTTAAGATTTATTTTTAGTATAGATATTTATTTTCTATTAATTTAAATAAATATATTTATTTCAAATTATGTAAAATTTTCTATTTTCTTGTAATTTTTTTACACGAAATAAATCAAATTGATTTAAAAAAATACTTTTCCCTAAAAATATTAAAATATTATTTTCTAAACAGTTTTTTTATTTTTTAAATTTTAATCCTTTTTATTTATCGGTCTAATTTTAATATTTTAGTACTTTTATCTTTTTGATATTTTTTATACCTTTTTATATACTTTTTACTTGTATATTTTTTTTCTTATTTAGATAAATTTTCTCAAATACATCTAATCATGTACATAGTATATGCTTTTAAACTAATATATATAGAAGTACCAAAAGTGATACTTTTCACGAGCCGTCCAAAACGCACGTTTAGGTCCTCTTCTTTTTATTTTTATTTTTGTTTTGTTTTTGTTTTTCTTTCTTTGATTTTTAATTTACTATTGAGCATTGAATAACTTATTTATTTATTTTTTGGTCCCTCAGTTTTCTCTTTTTAATTTTTAATTTTTAATTTTTTTTATGTCTCTCTCTCTCAAATATTTTGTTGATTTTTTTTTTGTGTGTTTATTTACTCATATATATATATATATATTTTTTTTCTTATTTAGATAAATTTTGTCAAAGAAAGTTCAGAGTTAGTTTTCTTTTTTTCCTTTGCCCCAAATGTTTTTTCATTTTTTTTTCATTTTAGTCATTTTTCATATATTGGTTTATTTTTAGCATTTTAGTCTTTTTAGTTTTTTTTTTTTTTTGGTTTTTTTGTGCCTTCCTTTTATATTTTAAGGTACTTTGTTGATTTTTTATCTATTTTTTATTTATATAATTTTTCACTATTTAGATAAATCTTTTCAAATATATATAATCATGTGCAATGCGTATGCTTTTGAAATAGTATACATATATGACATAGTTTTAGTATGTATTGTTAAAGTACATTACTCATTTATTTCTTAAACTTTTAATCATAAGCAACTTTGGTTCTTGATTTTTTTTTTTTTCATAACTACAATGCTCCTAAACTATTAAAATGTTGTTACAATTATCATTTCTGATAATTTTTGAACGGAATCCGTTAGTAATTTAGTTAAAAAGTAGTGCTAACTACAGATCTCGTGGAAAGAACTATTGTTTCAATATTTCTAATATTTTATGGTCATTTTAGCTACGAAAAAAGAACAAAAAATGCCCCTAAACTATTATAATGTGGTTACAATTCTCTTTTTCATTAATTTTTGAATAGAATCCGTTAATAATTTGGTCGAAAAGTGATGCTAACTGATAGATTCTATTCAAAAATTAATGAAAAAAGTAGTGCTAACTACAGATCTTGTGGAAAGAACTATTGTTTCAATATTTCTAATATTTTATGGTCATTTTAGCTATGAAAAAAGAACAAAAAAAGCCATTAACTATTATAATGTGGTTACAATTGTCTTTTTCATTAATTTTTTAATAGAATCCATTAATAATTTGGTCTAAAAGTGATGCTAACTGATAGATTCTATTCAAAAATTAATGAAAGGACCGTTGTAACAACATTTTAATAATTTAAGAACATTCTATCTACAAAATAAAAAAAAAAATAAAATCATAGATTAAAATTATACAAAGTCAAAAATTCAGAAACTAACCTAGCAATTTATCCTTTTAGTTAAGACAACGTGGAGTATAAATGCAAGTGTGATGTTTAACTCTTTTTCATTTTTAAGAAACGTCATGTTCTTTTAATTTTCTAAAAAGAAATACCAGATATTATTGATTTTCATTATTTAAGCCATGAAATAATTCTCAAAATAGTTTAAAAAAAGGTTATTTATGGTTTTATATGTTATAGTTTGCTTTTATTCAACCAAGTATACATTGTATTTAGAAATTTTATATTTTTATAGCTTTAGATTTCAATTAATATATAAATCTATACAATTTTTTAGGTCAACACATGATTTTGAACTAAACATATCCAAAATACCATTAAAAAATAACTAAAAATTTAGATTATTCACCTTTTGTATCTTGTGTTTTGTTTACTTAAAAAAGCATACACTACATCTCAAAATAATGTATTTTTATATCATTATATTCTATTTAATGTATTATATCTATATGTTTTCTTGATCAAATATTTATTTGGACTTTTAAGATGTCCAAAATACCCTACGCTGTTTTTGAGGGTATTTACACTATTTTTGATATCAAAATAATGGTATAAACATAAAAGAACTTCAAAAAACACAATACATTTTCTAAATAAAAATAAAATGCAAGTATGAAAAGGAAAATACTTTGTAATTTTAATTTTTCTGTGTATGATATTTTGGGTCTTTTCGGTTAAAATAATATGTTGACCAAGAAATTTTATAAATTTATATATTCAACGTAATTTAATGGTATAAAAATGTAAAATTTCAAATTACAAGATATACTTTATAAATTAGAGTGAAATATGAGGTAGAAAAAGTTAAACAATAAAAACAAAAACAAAAAATAACTTCTCCAGGAAAAAAAAATATATAAATAATAATTAAAAAAAGCATCTAGAATGAACTACTTGCCATTTATTTGAAATGGAAGGAATAACCCAATTCCACAATTTAGTGCAAAACTGACGAAAACGAGAACGTCGTCGTTTTCGTTTGATCAAAGGGACCGAAACCCAAATGAAACACAAGTACAGGCTTAAACCCTGAAAGTAGTGTATCCTTTCTTTCGTTTAGGCTTTGTTACCTCCTTTGCTTTCACCAAAATCCGCCATTGAAGAGGGAAGCTCGTGAAGATGGAGAGTCAGCCTCAGCCTCAGCCTCAGCCTCAGCCTCTGTTTCAGATCGACCTTAGCAACCTCATGGCCTTCGACCCTCATCACTGTTGGGATATGTGCCCATAAACAAATGAGATGTATTATTTTGCTGATTTAATTTGAGAATTTTTTCAATATTATTTTTGCATGCATGTTTAGATGCTTTATAAATATCGAAAATACTAGATTATTTAAATGTGACTTTAAATATTGTATATAAGTGTTATATACAGGAGGATAATATTTAAAGTAAAATAATCTAAATCTGTCCGTAATAAAAAATTAAAGTTAGGATCTTTAATTTAAAATTACTAGCGCGGTTCATTACATTCTGAATGAAATGATCTTATCCGGATTGTTAATAATGAGATTATTGGAATGAAAGCGCTTTATATAATTTGATTATATAGGACTGGAACATGATTAATTATAAATCTCTAATAATTTCCGTTGTCATATAGAGCATTCAAAATTAATCAATGATGGTCATATATGAATCGATCTTAATTCTGAGTAATTAATAGACTCCTATTTATTGTATCATATTTTTTGACATATCGAGTAATGATACAAATGAATAGTGTCAAATTCTTGATATATTGGAAATATAATATAATAAGTAGTCAAGAATATTAATATACAAGATGAAATCCATTCCTTCGTAAAAGAAGTTAGATGGACGGTTCCCTTAAGTGTTGATTCAGAACTTGAATAATAAGAGCGCTCAATTTATGATTAGATCATAAATATATTATTCATTAGAGAATCAATGGTACTTAAGGAGAAAGATATAATTAAAGAGGTTAACGGAAAATACTTAGCTTTAATTATGAACCGTTTATGGAGGATTGATTTATATGTAGTGACTATATCAATGGGCAATTCAAATTCTTTGAATATAATTAGTTTTATAATTTTAAGAGTGCAATTCCAAATTTTTAGTGGAATAATTTGGAATTAATAATTTTGATATTTGAATTAAGGTGTTAATTAATTGTCAAAATTATTGGAGCTTAAAATTATAAAGTCTATAGTTCCTCTCAACGGCTCCATTAAATCATGTGAACATTATTTTATGTTGGGTTAATTTATTAATTTAGAATTGAGAATTCTATATTAATATTCACACAACAAATTAATTGGATTAATTTGTATTTTAAATAATATGATTATTTAAAATAAATTTAAAATTTAAATATTATATAGTGTAGTAAGGACCACATCGTAGTTGTGCACCACAGGGTGGTTCACATAAAATCCACAGAGTGTATGTGGAATTTTGAATCTTGAATTTTGAATTTTGGATAGATGTGGAAGAGAAAACATCAGTTATTTTATTTTGAATAGTTCAAAATTAAAAAAAAAATAACTAATTAGATTATGGGAGAGAGATTTTCTCTCTCCCAAATCAAACATACACGCCCACAATATGGAGAAAGTGGGCGTGTGTGCAATCTGTTCCACAAAGAAGAAATAAATGAATGAATGAATTAATTAATTTGATTAATTAATTAATTAAAAAAAAAGATGAGTGTTAGTTATTTCTCTGCAATACTAAAAAGAAGATACATTCGATGTATATAAAGAAAATGAAGATATTTAATTCCTTTTTGACAGAGAAAAAGATACACGTAACTTTTTCCTAAGAGAGTTTCTTCTCCTCTTTTCCTTCACTTTGTCTCATGAGTTGAGAACATAAAGTGAATCAAAATTCAAGTGTGTGATCAAACCCAAATTCAGAAACGCCCACTCGTTTCCTGTTCATCGTGATCTGGAGAACGTTGAGAAAGAATCTTTGGTGTTTCAAAGGATTTGAAGTTCTCAAGAAAATTGGTGTTTCCGAAGGGTTTGGAGTACTCAAGAAGGTTCTTGAAGGAGATCAAGAATTTCGACCTAATCAGACAACGGTCATTCTCTAAACTTTCTTCTTAATTTATTTTATTAAATTAATATAAGTATTGTCGCCGGAAAAATTTTTGAGAAAAATTTTTATATGTGCGATTTGATCCATACCATGCTTCCGCTAAATTTTTAAAAACTCGTTTTCGAAACCAACAATTGGTATCAAAGCCGGCAATACCTTATATTAATTTAATGAATGATTATATGATAATCTTTGTATGATTTTGGGTTGGCACTTATGCATATTGATGTATGTTTCTATTTATGATCATGATGATGAATGTTTGTGCGAATGGATTTGTCGTAAATTTTTCCAGTTTCATGGAAATTAGTTTGCATTTTTCCTTTTCATTAGATCAATTATAAATAGGAATCATGATGTAATTTTCTTTTGATTAGATCAATTGTAAATAGGAATCATATTGTAATTTTTCATTCATGAAAAATTGTTCTTCATATTTTTTTTTAGAAAAGTTCTTAATTTTTTTATTAAAAAAAAAAAAGGTTGGAGACGGCGATCGTACGGACGCGCCGGTGACCGTACGGACGAATCCGTACGGACTGAGCCGGTGACCGTACGGACGTCGCCGGCGGGCTGCACCGCAGCCGTGGTCGATCATCGGCCATGGTCGCTGCCCGGTAGTGCTGACTGGGGTTGGCAGCATCGAGCCAACTCACAAGGGCTGGGTTCTAGGAACCCAGTTGGCCCAATTAGTTGGGCCATCCAGTGATTGCTGGGCCTGGTGCACTTGCTGGGTTGGAGACAGCCGGGCTGGGCCTACTTCAATCTTGTTGGGCTGGAGCTGAAGCAGGCTGGGCCTCTACCATTTGGCTGGGCTGGAACATTGGCAGGCTGGGCCTGTGCATGGGCAGTGCCCGGCCGAGCAGCCATCCGTGAGAAAAAAAAAAGTTTTTTTAGATTTTTGAAATCTATTTTTTTTTTGAATTTAAGAAATTCAAAGAGGACCACCATCACTCACAAAGAGAAGTTGGAAAGTTACAAAAAGACCTGAAGTTAGAGAATTACAAGAAGACCCATTTTTTTAATTTTTTTTTATTTGGGTTGTAATTTTAGGTTTCCATGGAACCCGGCCAAGTTTTTCCATTTCGCTTGTGTTTGAATATTTTTATTATGTTGATGATAATTACATTGCCATGCATATCACATGTCATCTAAGATAGAAAAGTGCCTACCAATTTTGTATGTCATGCATCTTTGCGTATTTTTTTTTCTCTCTAAAAATTGTTTTAGTAATTAAATTAATGCGTCTAGTCACAAATTTAATGAGATTAAATTTGAAATTAATTTAGCAAACGGATTTGAAAAATTAGTGGGTCAAATGTGAAATTTATAAAATTTAAGTGTTAAATTTTAAAATATCACAATTGATTTAATTTATAATTTTAAATTGTTTAAAATTATAAAGGCTTCATAATTTAAAGTGTTTAAATTTACTAAGGTTTATGAAACAATAGTTGTTTTATAAATAAAATACACTTTTGCAAAATAATGAGTGGGAGTGGGTAATATGACAATATAAACCCAAGGTCTCCACCGTTAGTACAACACCGTGAGTTTTTAATAGTGCCTAGAGATGCTTTGATATCATCATCCGTACGGAAGGTATCTATTAAATACAATACCAAGGTTGTCTTCCATAAGATAGGATTTTAAGATGTATTTTAGAATTGACCTACCCTACGGCGGCAATTTCTAAGTTAAGTCTAAAAATAGTGCCCGGCCACGCTACTCCACCTTGCATATCATCAGCTGGCAGGTTGCTTACATACAGCATAAACTTAAAACAATGAGCTTTCGCTCAGCAAGTACAACTCCTAATCCGCGACACATAACCTATACTTCATTTCATGACATAATACATGAATACATATAGCATGCATGAACCAATTATGTTCGTATTATGCTTTCTTATCTCTTCATTTCTCATTCTACATAGGGGCCCTTAACATGAGTGTTCGTACCTGGCGTGCAACTATGAATTGGTTGGGGCGGTCAGTCCAATTCCAGCTCAATCCACAGTCCAACCCGACCTGGTGCGAGTGGTACGACACAAGCGACTTATCGCTTTTTCCTATTTTCCATCTTGTCATTCTTAGACGTGTCATACATGATCCCATTTCATGAACATAATATTCAATGTCACTTAATCATAATTCATAACCATATCATATTTCCCGTAAGCATACGTTGCTTACTTAATGCATTTCATAACATAGACATATCATATATATAACATAGCATTTGATCATAACACATAGCACATAGCATACCAATTACATCTAGGTAAGTATACAACTACTAGCCTATGTTGTAGGCGGCGTTGTACTTACCTCGTCTATGCCTGACGTTATGCTGTTCCACCTCGGGGCTCAGCTGCGGGTTATACCCTGCTTAATCGAAGGACTAAGTAAGAATTCTAGTCTATGACCATACTATGTTGGTTTACTACCAACATTCATGCAATGCTTTGGTTATATGTCCCCCCTATCTTATTACATGTTATGTGTGGTTACATTAAGTAACCTCACCTACTTAGATTACTATACTTGCTCCAACGAGCTCATATAACGGCCTAGTAGGTTACGTTGGATAACCTTTCATACTATTCTTACATGTGAACGTAAAGGTTTAGGCTAGCACCTAACCTTGAGCTTACCGATCCTAATCCAAACTAGGTTAACCGAAGTTAACCTTTAAGGTTACTAAAACTAAAGTCAACCCTCCCTTTGGGTCAACTTCGGGCTTTGGGGCTAAGTCCTGTGATTCGGGTATAATTTCTCGGTCACCTTTCGTCTTAACTATTTACCTTGCAAACCTTGAACTTGAACATCTTAATTTCTTTTCTTTATCCTTGAAAAAGTTTTTGGTATAAAAGCCTAAAAACTGCTATAATTTCTTCTAAAAATTCTTGAGTCTTAAAACATGGTTTATAAAATGTTTGAAGGTTGGAAACTGCCTTTAGAACAGTTTCTGTGTTCAAAACTGTGTTTTTAGGTAGGAAAAACCGTTTTCCTATACTGGGTCTAGAAAATCCTGTGCAGGAATTTCTTGCTCCCTGCACAGTTTTCAGAGATCAAGTTATATTTAAAAATCCTTTTAGAATTAGAAAAAGTTTCCTTCACAAAAGTTCTAGCTATCGAAGAGATCTAAAACTTTCGTGTTTTACAAAAAATCTGACTCTGTATGGATTAGTACCAGTTTTAAATTGAAACAGGTTGGTCGTGAAAACTGGGTCTGAACAAACTACCTTCGGTTTTTCATAAAAACGGAGGCCTTTGGAACCTCATTTTGAGAAACAGTCCACGCTGCCCCCTAGGAAAAACCCTGATCCACAACTTTCGTATTTTACATTTTAACCCATTCGGCCTCTATAGACCTGCAGTTACCACTTTCTTGAGACTGACCAGTTTGGAACCCGAACTGGCAGCCTTGTCTACTTAGATTGATTTACGTCCTAATTCGCGGTTCTATCTCGACCGCCCATTGCGGGAGCTTACTTACAAAGCATGCAGTGCTTCTAACATCCTGCATGTTCCAACATGCAAACCAAACA
This sequence comes from Ficus microcarpa, assembly GCA_025413485.1. Taxonomy (NCBI): domain Eukaryota; kingdom Viridiplantae; phylum Streptophyta; class Magnoliopsida; order Rosales; family Moraceae; genus Ficus; species Ficus microcarpa. The sequence goes on from CM046376.1 coordinate 27,540,432, forward strand.
CGTCCATGCAGCCCATGAAATCCGAACCCTAACCTAGGGTTGCATGGTCTAGCACATCACAGACCATTCCAAGCATTCCATAACATACCAAAATAAATTCCTAGCATACAATCACATGCTCCATCATACTTCTAGGGGACATATAGTCTCATGTAAAATTCTAGCATGCAATCCTAGCATACAAAATCAACATAAGCATATTAAATGAACCAAACCACCCTTAAGCTACCTAATCAAGCACTAGAGCAACTAATGGGCATAAAATAAATTAGTGAGCTTATGCTCTTACAAACATTTGCTTGAAACAAATACATTTAAATCTCAACTTAAAAAATTGATTGAAATAAGATTAGGGCTTTTGAAAAATTACCTTAAATAGGTAGGGTTTGGCTTAGGATTGAACCACAAAATCACCCTTGACCCTTGGCTCCCAAATCTGGTTTCTACCTCACCAAAATGACACCAAACTTGGCTGTTTTGGACCTCAAACCTGTCTCCCTCTAATGCATGGTCACACCACAAGTTTGGACCCAAAATCTGAAATTTTTCCACTGTTTTTCCTGCACACACAGTGGCTGCTCCTAGACCCAAGAATTGGTCTCAAATCTTGATTTTTGGTTGCTCGGATCACACCTGTACTCTCCCCTAGAGTGTCCCCTAAATTTCCAGAATTTTTTTCTTTCTTTCCCCTGCTCTCTGCCCATGGCTACAGCCCAAAACAGTGGCTAGAAAAATTTTTTTCTCACTTCCCTCTTGCTTCCTCACACAAACCGAACACACCCTACACCTTGGTTCAAGAAATTTTTCTGATTTCTTTCTCACTCTCACTCTCGGTTTTCATGGAAGAAAATGGGCAGAATTTTGTCTAATTTTCTGATTCAAAAAGGGTGGAGAACACCCCTATTTATAGGCAATGTGGGACTCTTGAACTTTGCACTTTAGTCCCTAAAATTTTTGAAAAATTACACAAGAAACCCCCTAGGTGGCCGGCCATTTTGGAGTGGAGAACAAGTAAGAATTGTCTAGAACAAGACACATGTCTTGTGAGGATTTGTTCTCAAAAAGTTGGTGATGTCATAATTATAAATTATGATGTCATAAATCATAAAAGCTTATTTGTCTACTTTTTCCACAAAGTAATATAATTTGAACTAAACACAGATAAATCTAATACTGTGCTGTACGAATACACAGTATTAATTTTTTATACTGTCATAAAAATTTTATCTGTGAAAAATCGGGCTGAAAAATTTTTTCTTTATTTTCTCAAACCCTTTTGCCCTGTGCCCTAATTTTGCGTGCTTGATTTTTCTACGGTGGTTTTAGTTCTCATTTTCGTCATCTTATCCGAAAAAATAGGTTTTCGCAGTATTTTTCCCATACTGCATGTCACAAAATTGTACTGTTAGGGTTTTGACCATTTTGGTCAAACTTTGACTTTTCCTGGCCAAACTTTGACTCTTCCTGGTCAAAGTTGACTTTTTTGGTCAACCCTTTGACTTTCCTAGAATCATGTAAATTTCATCTCTTTTCATCCGAAAAGACCATTTATCACTTAAAACAAGCATATTCGAGTCTTATAAAGCTATAAAAGCTCGTAACATATAATAAAGTTCTGAAGCGAACTTTTTCATAAATGCCGGTACGGCATGCATTCAATTCCTTTAAAAAGAAATTAGTAACATAGAAAAAAAAAATCGAGTATTACAATTTTGTCCTTAAGGAGGATTGTCCTCCAGTGCCTCCAGCTAATGCCTTTAAAGTTGTCTCGGACAAGTACGACCGTTGGGTTGTCGCAAACAACAAGGCCCGCTGCTACCTGTTAGCGGCAATAAATGAAATGCTTAGAGCTAAGCATGAGGCGTTTGAGACTGCAAGCGAGATTATGGAATCTTTGCAAAACATGTTTGGACGCCCCTCCGATCAAGCCCGTCACGAAGCTGTGAAAGCCATTATGAACGGCAAAATGAAGAATGGTTCTTCAGTTCGTGAGCACATCCTAAAAATGATTCATTATTTTAACAAGGCTGAAATCAATGGTGCGAATATTGATGAAAAGACCCAAGTTGGCATGATCTTGGAGACACTATCTCCCGCTTTTCTCTAATTCAGAACCAACTACGTCATGAACCATAAGATGTGTAATCTGACGGAACTTCTGAACGAGCTGCAGACCTATGAGAACCTTATCGATGATAAGGGTAGCAAGGCAAATGTTGCTGAAGCCAATGCAGCTGAGGGGAAAACTTCTTCTTCAAAGAATAAAAAGAAGAAGAAAAATGTGGGAAAGCAAAAGGGCAAAAAGAAGATCCAAAAGAAGAAGGGGAAGGCTACTGAACCTAAACCTAAAGGAAAATGTTTCCATTGCAATCAAGACGGCCACTGGAAAAGGAACTGTAAGAAGTACCTTGATGAGCTGAAAAACAAGAAGAAACAAGGTAAATCAGATTTACTGGTCATGGAAACATGCTTAGTTGAGAATGATTTCTCAAGCTGGATTATTGATTTAGGGGCATCTAACCATGTTTATGTTTCTTTGCAGATGCTTGAGTCATCTAAGGATCTTGAAGAGGGAGTTTTCACAATGAGAGTTGGCAGTGGGGAAAGACTATCAACGACAGCAGTAGGGACAGTGCAACTGTCATTTAATAATAATAAATATTTTTTTTTGAACAATGTTTATTTCATTCCGGATTTCAAACAGAATTTGATTTCGTTTTCTAAGTTGGTTGAACAATTTATTTCAGTTTCTTTTAAAGTTGACTCTGTTTCAATTTATAAGAATGGTATGAATATTTGTTCTGGTTATGTGGATAATGGTCTATATTTTGTTAAACCAATTTCCAATAACTTACTTCAAACCGAAATGTTTAAAGTCGCTGAACCAACCCCTAAAAGAAGAAAGATTTCTAATGACAAAGATGATACATATTTGTGGCATTTAAGGCTTGGTCACATTAACATAGATAGGATAGAAAGACTAGCAAAAGATGGTCTTTTGAGAGAGCTAAAAGTTAGCACTCTACTAGTCTGTGAATCCTGTCTAGAAGGTAAAATGACAAAAAGGCCTTTTTCAGCTAAAGGTGAAAGAGCAAAAACACCTCTAGAGATCATACATACTGATGTATGTGGCCCTTTGAATGTCAAAGCTAGAGGGGGCTATGAATACTTTGTCACATTTATTGATGATTATTCAAGATACGGATATGCATACCTAATGCAAAGAAAATCCAAGACCTTTGAAAAGTTCAAAGAATTTCATGCTGAACTTGAAAAACAACTCAGCAAATCAATCAAAACTCTTCGATCAGATCAAGGAGGAGAGTACCTAGATTATGAATTCAAGGATCACTTGATTGAAAATGGAATTGTAACGACCCGCCTAACACAGGCCGTTACCTTACATACATACGTACCTTCTTACTTATCTTACTCATCGTGCTTACTTATTTATCTGATGAAAAGCAGCGGAAATTATTTTTTTTATACCGAGCTTATTTACATCTAAACGTAATAAACGTGTCGTAATTCGAATATTTAACATAAGAAAATACATAATGACAAAACGCGTAGCGGTGTCGTATTCCCACAATTTCACAGTGTGCCCCACCTTGCACGCCCATCTTGCATCACCCATTGCTGTCAGGTGGCTTACCTACAACATAGACGTCAAACTATGAGCTAACGCTCAGTAAGCACAACTATCTAAACCGCGACACCACATACATAACCTAGCATACACTTTCTACCTTAACTTAACCTTACATACACATTCTAACTTAACTTATCATAGCGCATTCATCATAACATAGCATATCACATCAATTCATACATTGCATTGTATAACAGATGCAGGGTTCAGTTATGCTTGTTTTAACTGTCTTCATTCTTACTTACTTACTTATCTTGCTTAGGGCCCTTACATAAGTGTCTGTACCCGGCGCGCGACTATGGAGTGGTTGGGGCGGCCAGCCCAGTCCAACTCAAACCATAGTCCAACCTGACCTCGGACGGGCATTGTATGACAGATGCAGGGTCCAGTTATGCTTGTTTTAACTGTCTTCATTCTTACTTACTTACTTATCTTGCTTAGGGCCCTTACATAAGTGTCTGTACCCGGCGCGCGACTATGGAGTGATTGGGGCGGCCAGCCCAGTCCAACTCAAACCATAGTCCAACCTGACCTCGGACGGGTGGTACGACACTGGCAAGCTTGCCTGCCTTTTTACTTTCTTATTCTTTAATCTCATCTTGTTTTTAGTGAACATGTATCGTGATGTCACTTTTTTACATTAAACATAACATGTCATCATACAGCATAACATCTCATATAGCATATTGCACATAACAACATAACATAGCATATCATTCACATAAAGCATGGCACTTAGCACATCACAGAGCAGCACATAGCATACAATTGCATATACTCCTAGCATAGATCTAACATACTTTGGCAAGTATCAACTAAAGCCTATGCTGTAGGCGGAGTTGTACTTACCTCTCTCTCTATGTCCAATCAGGTGCTGTCCTTCCTCGGATCGCAGCTGCAGGTATTCTCCTACTTGATTAAGGACATAGGTGAGATTCTGCTTTTTATTGGGGAATGTTGGTACCCTAACCAACATGCCTTATAAAATCTGGTTGTATGTCCCCATCTCGAAACCTAACTTGGCCCAGCCAGCTCTCTTGCTGTTTTGGAAATAATCCGAATCTTGATTATCCCTTTAAGAGGCTACGTTGGATAACCTCTTGGGTTAGGTCAGGATCTACTAATGGGTTTTCTTCAAAACCTTGGGCTTTACTATTCCATCATAGCTCATTGGGTCAATGGCCTTAACCCACTTTTCTTGGCCCATTTCTTAAACTATGGTATCCCTTAGGGTTACTTTGGATAACCCTTAAGGTTACCTTTACCCACATGTTGGGTCAACCAAAGTTAACATTTGGTCAACTACTGGTCAACCCTTGGTCAACTCTGGGCTTTTTGGGACTAAGCCCGGTAACTTGGGTCCTATTCCCGGTTACGGCCCGTAATCGGCTTGATTACCAATTTTACCTTAAAACCCATTTTCTTATCTTAATTTTTCCATTTCCTTACCTTTTTGCACTTTTAAACGATTTTAACTTGAAAATCCTTTAAACTCTTTACAAAAATTCCGATCTTTAAAATAACTCTTTATAAAGGTCGTTTTGGTTCGGAAACTGCCTTTGGAACAGTTTTCGTAGTTAAAACAATGATTTTTAAAACATTTTACAATTTTTAGAAAACATTTGAAAAACTAAGGTGTAGGAATTTTCGGATTCCCTGCACACCTTTCATAAAACGTTCCCAGTTTAAAAATTCGTTCAAAATCTAAAAAACTTGTCTTCACGAAAGTTGTAGCTCTCAAAAAATGCTAAAACTTTCGTGTTTTATGAAAAATCCAGTTCTGCCTGTATTAGTATCAGTTTTCGTTTGAAACTGGCTGACCCTGAAAAACTGGGTCTGGGGGATCAGCCACGGGGTTTTGGTGAAAACGAAGGCCGCTGGAGCCTCGTTTTGAGATTCTGTCCATGCTGTCCTCTAGGAAAAATCGATTCGAGAAACTTTCATGTTTCAAGTTTTACCCAGTTCGGCCTCTAAGGGCCTTAAATTTCCACTTTTCTGAAACTGGCCAGATTCGAATCTGAATTGGCAGTTTTTGTGCTTACGTCCGGTTCACGTCCTATTTCGCGAATCTATCTCCACCAACCACTTCGGGAGCCTACAAGTCAAACACACAACATTTCTAACATCCCATTCAAACCCATTAGCCATCCCATATTATCCATGCAAACCAAATTCTAAAGCCTTGAACCTAGGCTTCCACTTGGTTCTAGCCTAGCATATCTCACTTTCAAGCATCCAAATTTCATCCCTAAACTAACATGCATCAAGGGGCTGCCTAGGGCAGATTTTTGGCCATAATTGGGGGACATTCAACCTTAGTCTTCTATCATGAAAAATCAACCACAAACAAACACAAATCAAGCAAGATTTAAGCCAAGCGAACCCTAGATCTACAAATCAAGCACAAGCAACTAACTTAGGGCAATAAATTGAAATTGGACTTAAGTCCATACAACCCAATTGAACAACAAAATTAACCTCAAATGAAGCTCAAATCAGAGGGTTAAGGTTCTAGGATTTTACCTTAAACCAAAGCCAAATTTGGTCACCCAAAATTTCTCCTTCTCCCTTGCTCCTTGACCCACGGCCTCTTAAGAGTTTGAGCACCAAAACGGTTGCTTTGGTTCCCTTGGTTGAGCCTTCCCAAAGCCGAAGTCCTCTTGGACAAAAGCCCTCAAAATTTTCAGATTTTTTCCTCCTTTTTCCTTCCTTACCCACTCGGCCACAAGACCCTAAAAACCCACAAAATTTTTCAAACTTTTTCCTTGCTCTCCCCTTGCAAAACCAAACACCCAAGGAGAAAAAGCCCCAACGAAATTTATGATTTCCTCTCCTCCCTCTCTTCCTCTAGATCCGGATTTTTAAAGCAAGAATTTTGCAAGAGTTTCCCCTAGATTTCCAATAAAAATGAATAGCCAAGGGGGGGAGGGGGGGGCTATTTATAGAGGTGGGGGTGTATATGTGGCCGGCCAAGTGGTGGAGTTAGAAGGTTCATGAACCTTCCAAAGCAAGACTTAGCTAAGATGAATGACATCATGTACATGAGGTCATCACCCTTAAAAACAAAGGCCTTGTTTGGCCATCTTCATAAAACAAATCCATTTTTTTTTAGCCACACAGATATTTCCAATATTGTGCTCAGTGTTTTCACACTGTACTTCGGTCCAAAATTTTTCTATGTACAAATCAGACCCTAAAAATTTCTTTCTTATTTTTCGGAGCCCTTTATGCCTTTAACTTTAACTTGGTGTGCTTAATTCTCTAGGGATATTCTAAGGCTTATTCTTGCTATCTAGCCCATAAAAACATTTTCTTAGTACGCTTTTCATACTACTTTTCAACCTATCGTAAAGTCAATCCTTTGACTTTTGTCAGTCAAATTTTGACTTTTTCAGTCAAAGTTGACTTTCGTTAAATCATGCACGTTTTCGGCCCTTTTAACTCAAAAGGTCCGTTCTCGAGCTTAGAAATAGATTTTGAGTTTTCTCGACCCATCAAAACTCACAAAATCGAACAAAAGCCCTAAGTCGAGCTTTTTCACACATACCTTCATAATGTGAACATATTTCCTAAAGAGGAAAATATGAACATTGAAAAAAAAAAAAACAGATATTACGATCTACCCCCCTTAAAAATTTTCGTCCTCGAAAATTAGAACACTTCGGGGTAGTTCTTCTTGATTGGTCATCGGTTTGGGGGTGAAATGTCATACTGGACTTTAATTTCGACCCCATGGCAGTGTGAACACTTGTACAACATCGAGTAGTGAAGCGTTCATTGCTGTCTAAGATGCTCAATTTTGACGCTCCGTGCAGTCTGACGATCTAAGTTACGTCAATTTCTACCAATTTTCTATCGGAAAGGTAGCTTTAATCGTAATGGAGTGGGCTGTCTTGGTTAGCCTTTCCACGATAGTCCCCAAATCGTATCATTTCCACGCATAGTTTTGGCAATCCTACTACAATTCCTTAGTAGTTTTGCTTCCTTTTTCTTTCTGGAGGTTCTATTTTCTGCTAATCTCCTTCAAGATGTCGGTGTTTAGCCTTAACTTTCTGACAAGTTAAGCATTTTGAGACATATTCCGCTACTTCATTCTTCATATTGGCCACGAAATCATCCTCAGCCATAGAAAATTATGGAGTATTTTGCATTCTATACTCGACCACAAAATCTCTCCATACAACAAAAAGAACTGTTTTAGCGGTCTTTACAAATTCCTAATTTTTGGGCACACCCCATAAATACAAACAAGTGAGTGGCACCAGAATAATATAATACGATAATAGCATATGTAGCGTTAGGGGTCTATTTCGTCCTTGCGTGCGCAGTTCCCGCTTTAACGTCTCCCTTGGTGTAAGCATAAATCCTAGTTTGGGGTTCCGGAGCCTCTAATCTTCCTTGCGCGATTGAGGGTCCTTTGAGACTCGCTTGAACTGCATGCAACTGGTGACTGTTAGGATTCCGGTTCGGATAGGGAGGGTTCGGGTTCTGGTTGTTCAGGGGACAGTTCCTTGCATAGTGTCCCTCCTTACCGCATAGAAAGCAAGCATTTGATCCCACCCGACATACTCCCGGATGTTTCCTCCCGCAGCTTGAGCACACCGGGTAGTCAGTGTAGGTATCATCGTTCCCGCGATGGTTCTTATTTTGAGGAAAATTCCTTTATTGGCCCTGGCCCGAGGAATTTCCCTTCCGCTTGTTCCTTCCGGATTGGTTGGAATCTTGCGCAGGGTTATTTGCCCTTTGGGTGCGACTCCGAGTCTTGTCGGGGCTGCGTTGGCTTTGCCATAGCCTTCTCCTCCCTTTTTGCCTTGAAGATTTGAGCCTTGGCCTCCTTGTCCTGGTTTATCCAGTACTCGGCCCTTATCGCTCTATTTATGCAGTCGGACACCAAAGTAGGCGGGCTGCTGCCGGCGCTTACTTGTTTGGCAATGTCGGTGTGGAACATCTTCATCATCCTTCGCACCTTCTCCGTTTCACTTGGTACTAAGTCCGGGCACAACCGAGCTAGTTGTTCGAACTTCCTTACAGCCTCCATGATTGTCATCGACCCCTGTCGAAAGTTCGTGAACTCATCATGCTGAGTAGCAAGGATCTCCTGGTTGTAGTACGTCATACGAAATTCGGTCACGAAATCTTGCCAGTTCGTGGTCGTGACATCTCGGCGCATCTGGACTGTCATCCACCAGTGCCGTGCGTCCTTCTTGAGGGCAAATGAAGCGCAAAGAACTTTCTCTTGCTCCGTCAGTCGCATGAAATCCAAGATAACTTGGATATCGATCAGCCAATTGTCTGCCGCAATCGAGTCCGTTGGGCCCTCGAAATCGGGCGCCTTCATGCGTCTAAATCGCTCGTATAGTAAGTCTTCTCTTACTGGCGGCAGGTTCAGTTGCACTCCGATGGGTGCCATTGGGACATCGACATTAGGAGAAATCTCTGGCTGAACCTCCGGTCGGACTTCCAGTTGGACTGCTGGTGTCGGTGGTACTACTGGTGGTACCGGTTGAGCTTGCGGTGGGACCTCGTTAGCTCGGGGTCCTTGGTTCATCTGAGCTATCTGAGCTCGCAGTCTTTCTATCTCCTGCTGCTATTCTAGCAGCTGCCATTGTAGATTTGCTACCACGGTCGCGAGATCCGGTTTGGGTTGATTCACGGGTACGGTTCTTCGTGGTCGTATCATATTTTCTATCCTAACCTAAGAAAAGATATTACCATACTGTTCATACCCTTTCTTTCATGCATACTTATCATATCCTAACATATCATGTCATACTATCGTCATACATTTCATATCATAAAAGGTACCATAGTATTACATCAGATACTTAGTATATCATAACACAACTTCCATAACCATAACATAATAACTTTTCATAACATAACATACTCATACTATATAGCCCGTGTCTGCACGGTCTTTTGTACCTTTTCAAAAATACATTTTCTTTATTATCTTATACGTACAAACTATGTACATCGTAATTTATAATACTGTAGTTACAAATAAAACATATCAGACTGTACATACATGTCTTTATATACAAGGTCAAAATACATGATGGAAGTGTCGACCACTTTACCATCGTGCCGTATATAGATGGCCAAAAACATAGTGGAAGTGTCTAACACTTTACCACTGTGCTGTACATAATCAAAATGTGATGGTAGCGTCTATCACTTTACCATCATATAATATATACGTGTTCATAGATATGACATAAGTGTCTAACACTTTCCATCGTACATACATACATATAATCCTAAGTCAAAAGTATACATGCAAACGCTCCTAATCTAAACGATGACCTCGAACTCATCGTCGTCATCAATGACTATGACCTTGTCGCCCGGTCCAACCTCGGGCTCCGAGCCATCCTCCTCCTCCTCCTCGTCACTAGGGATGATAATGACAGGAGGGTCCTCGGGGACGTCTATCACCACCACTACGTCATCGTCGGCAGCCTCGTCCCCCATGTAATCCTCGCCCTCCGTGTGGCCTACGGCTTCCGCAGCCGGAACTTCCTGCCCCGGGACGGCAGGAATCGGGTCCTCGGGTAACATTGGACCTGGCTCGTACATAGGACTCCCCTGACCAGCATCATCCATTGGTACCTGGTACTGGTTCAGGTAGACATCGGTCTGCACCAGATGTGCGGTGATCTCAGCCTCTAGGATAGAATTCGTCATATCCCCAACTGTCCCTCTGAGCGTAGGCCAGATGACATATCATCGAATCGGAGGTAGAACTCCGTTCTGCAGTATCACTAGGGCTTGTAGCTGCGGGTACGGTATGTCCTGGGGAATGAGGGGCAACATCGCCTCCTGAAACCGTCGACAATAGTGGAGCATCGACTCCTGCGGGTAGGCGTGCCAATCCGCCGCAAGGTACTGGTACCTTTTATGTTGCATATCCCGATAAATCTCGGGATCTCTATATTGTCTGTCGCCTCCGGGCCCCTTTGCAGGGAACGGCCCGTATCGTGCCAAGACTACAGCTCGGAAATGCGCTCATGTCCTACCGGGCATCTGCTGCTCCTCGATGGTCATCCACGACAGCCTGGCGTCTGCAATCAGACAACGGCTAGCTAGTGGGACCCGCATACGGTCCTCAATATGGCAGGTGTGAAAAATCGTCTCTATATCGTGAATCCATGCTGATACCCGGACCGATTGTCCCGTGCCGTTGTATCGCAAAGGTCGGGCTCCGTAGAACGCCGCAACTGCCTCCCGATCAGCGTCTATCTGATCCGAGTCCATATCTACTCGTCTATCATATCGCAAACCCGTAGTAAGTACGCATTCGTAAACATAAAATCTAAACTTAACTTACAATTATGGTGGCGATGGCCAGCAGACTGTGAAATTTTATCGTAGGAACCCGTTCTGATACCAACTCTATAACGACCCGCCTAGTACAGGCCGTTACCTTACATACATACGTACCTTCTTACTTATCTTACTCATCGTGCTTACTTATTTATTTGGTGAAAAGCAGCGGAAAATTTTTTTTTTTATACCGACCTTATTTACGTCTAAACGTAATAAGCGTGTCGTAATTAGAATATTTAACATAAGAAAATACATAATGACAAAACGCGTAGCGGTGCGTATTCCCACAATTTCACAGTGTGCCCCACCATGCACGCCCATCTTGCATCATCAATTGCTGTCAGGTGGCTTACCTACAGCATAGACGTCAAATTATGAGCTAACGCTCAGTAAGCACAACTATCTAAACCGCGACACCACATACATAACCTAGCATACACTTTCTACATTAACTTAACCTCACATACACATTCTAACTTAACTTATCATAGCGCATTCATCATAACATAGCATATCACATCAATTCATACATTGCATTGTATAACAGATGCAGGGTCCAATTATGCTTGTTTTAACTGTCTTCATTCTTACTTACTTACTTATCTTGCTTAGGGCCCTTACATAAGTGTCTGTACCTAGCGCACGACTATGGAGTGGTTGGGGCGGCCAGCCCAGTCCAACTCAAACCATAGTCCAACCCGACCTCAAACGGGTGGTACGACACTGGCAAGCTTGCTTGCCATCTTACTTTCTTATTCTTTAATCTCATCTTGTTTTTAGTGAACATGCATCGTGATTTCACTTTTTTACATTAAACATAACATGTCATCATACAGCATAACATCTCATATAGCATATTGCACATAACAACATAATATAGCATATCATTCACATAAAGCACGGCACTTAGCACATCACAGAGCAGCACATAGCATACAATTGCATATACTCCTAGCATACATCTAACATATTTTGGTAAGTATCAACTAAAGCCTATGCTGTAGGCAGAGTTGTACTTACCTCTCTTTCTATGTCCAATCAGGTGCTGTCCTTCCTCGGATCGCAGCTGCAGGTCTTTTCCTACTTGATTAAGGACATAGGTGAGATTCTACTTTTTATTGGGGAATATTGGTACCTTAACCAACATGCCTTATAAAATCTGGTTGTATGTCCCCGTCTCGAAACCAAACTTGGCCCAGCCAGCCCTCTTGCTGTTTTGGGAATAATCCGAATCTTGATTATCCCTTTAAGAGGCTACGTTGGATAACCTCTTGGGCTAGGTCAGGATCTACTAATGGGTTTTCTTCAAAACCTTGGGCTTTACTATTCCATCATAGCTCATTGGGTCAATGGCCTTAACCCACTTTTTTTGGCCCATTTCTTAAACTATGGTATCCCTTAGGGTTACTTTGGATAACCCTTAAGGTTACCTTTACCCACATGTTGGGTCAACCAAAGTTAACATTTGGTCAACTACTGGTCAACCCTTGGTCAACTCTGGGCTTTTTGGGGTTAAGCCCGGTAACTCGGGTCCTATTCCCGGTTACGGCCCGTAATCGGCTTGATTACCAATTTTACCTTAAAACCCATTTTCTTATCTTAATTTTTCCATTTCCTTACCTTTTTGCACTTTTAAACGATTTTAACTTGAAAATCCTTTAAACTCTTTACAAAAATTCTGATTTTTAAAATAACTCTTTATAAAGGTCGTTTTGGTTCGGAAACTGCCTTTGGAACAGTTTTCGTAGATAAAACAACAATTTTTAAAACATTTTACAATTTTTAGAAAACATTTGAAAAACTAAGGTGCAGGAATTTTCGGATTCCCTGCGCACCCTTCATAAAACGTTCACAGTCAAAAATCCGTTCAAAATCTAAAAAACTTATCTTCATGAAAGTTGTAGCTCTCAAAAAATGCTAAAACTTTCATGTTTTGCGAAAAATCCAGTTCTGCCTGCATTAGTACCAGTTTTTGTTTGAAACTGGCTGACCCTGAAAAACTGGGTCTGGGGGATCAGCCACGAGTTTTGGTGAAAACGAAGGCCGTTGGAGCATCGTTTTGAGATTCTGTTCATGTTGTCCTCTAGGAAAAATCGATTAGAGAAACTTTTGTGTTTCAAGTTTTACCCAGTTCGGCCTCTAAGGGCCTTAAATTTCCACTTTTCTGAAACTGGCCAGATTCGAATCCGAATTGGCAGTTTTTGTGCTTACGTCCGGTTCACGTCCTATTTCACGAATCTATTTCGACCGACCACTTCGGGAGCCTATAAGTCAAACACACAACATTTCTAACGTCCCATTCAAACCCATTAGCCATCCCATATTGTCCATGCAAACCAAATTCTAAAGCCTTGAACCTAGGCTTCCACTTGATTCTGGTCTAGCATATCTCACTTTCAAGCATCAAAGTTTCATCCCTAAACTAACATGCATCAAGGGGCTGCCTAGGGCAGATTTTTGGCAACGCTTGGGGGACATTCAACCTTGGTCTTCTATCATGAAAAATCAACCACAAACAAACACAAATCAAGCAAAATTTAAGCCAAGCAAACCCTAGATCTACAAATCAAGCACAAGCAACCAACTTAGGGCAATAAATTGAAATTGGACTTAAGTCCATACAACCCAATTGAACCACAAAATTAACCTCAAATGAAGCTCAAATTAGAGGGTTAAGGTTCTAGGATTTTACCTTAGACCAAAGCCAAGTTTGGTCACCCAAAATTTCTCCTTCTCCCTTGCTCCTTGACCCATGGCCACTTAAGGGTTTGAGCACCAAAACGGTTGCTTTGGTTCCCTTGGTTGAGCCTTCCCAAAGCCGGAGTCCTCTTAGACAAAAGCCCTCAAAATTTTCAGATTTTTTCCTCCTTTTTCCTTCCTTACCCACTCGGCCACAAGACCCTAGAAATTCACAAAATTTTTCAAACTTTTTCCTTGCTCTCCCCTTGCAAAACCGAACACCCAAAGAGAAAAAGCCCCAAGGAAATTTCTGATTTCGTCTCCTTCCTCTCTTCCTCTAGATCCGGATTTTTCAAGCAAGAATTTTGCAAGAGTTTCCCCTAGATTTCCAATAAAAATGAATAGTCAACGGGGGGGGGGGGGGGGGGCTATTTATAGAGGTGGGGGTGTATGTGTGGCCGGCCAAGTGGTGGAGTTAGTAGGTTCATGAACCTTCCAAAGCAAGGCTTAGCTAAGATGAATGACATCATGTACATGAGGTCATAACCCTTAAAAACAAGAGCCTTGTTTGGCCATCTTCATAAAACAAATCTTTTTTTTTTAGCCACACAAATATTTCCAATATTGTGCTCAGTGTTTTCACACTGTACTTCGGTCCAAAATTTTTCTGTGTACAAATCGGACCGTAAAAATTTCTTTCTTATTTTTCGGAGCCCTTTATGCCTTTAACTTTAACTTGGTGTGCTTGATTTTCTAGGGATATTCTAAGGCTTATTCTTACTATCTAGCCCATAAAAACATTTTCTCAGTACGCTTTTCATACTGCTTTTCAACCTATCGTAAAGTCAACCCTTTGACTTTTGTCAGTCAAAATTGACTTTCGTAAAATCATGCACGTTTTCGGCCCTTTTAACTCAAAAGGTCTGTTCTCGAGCTTAGAAATAGAGTCTTCTCGACCCATCAAAACTCACAAAATTGAACAAAAGCCCTAAGTCGAGCTTTTTCACACATACCTTCATAATGTGAACATATTTCCTAAAGAGGAAAATATGAACATTGAAAAAAAAAACATATATTACAGGAATATTGTCGCAGCTCACGGCACCTGGAACACCACAACAAAATGGTGTAGCTGAAAGAAGAAATCGTACTTTGCTTGACATGATAAGATAAATGTTGAGCTATTCTTCTATGCCTACCTTATTTTGGGGATATGCACTACAAACAGCTGTATATATTCTGAATTTAGTTCCATCTAAGTCAATCTCTAAGATTCCCCTAGAGTTGTGGAACGGTCACAAACCTAGTTTGAGACACATCCGCATATGGGGGTGCCCAGCACACGTGCTAAAGGGAAAGACTAGGAAGTTAGAACCTCGCTCGGAGGTCTGCATGTTTGTGGGCTACCCTAAAGGAACGAGAGGAGGTCTATTTTATAGCACTCAAGATAACAAAGTATTTGTGTCGACAAATGCTACGTTTCTCGAGCATAACTATATGGCAGATTTCAAACCAAAAAGTAAAGTGGTTTTGGAAGAGTTGCTGGCTAATAAGATCAGCCCCACACTAACAACAGTTGTTGAACGACAAAGAGAAGAGATCGCTACTCGAGATCAAACACCACAGCCACCACGACGTAGTGGGAGGGAAATAAGATTGCCCATCCGCTATCATGAAGATGGAGAAGCACACGTTGCAGTCACCGATGGCAGTGATGATGATCCATTGACATATAAGATGGCAATGGACGATGTTGATCAAGAGAAATGGCAAGAAGCCATGAAACTCGAAATGGAGTCTATGTACTCCAATTCTGTCTGGGAGCTTGTAGATCTACCAGAAGGCGTTAAGCCTATTGGTTGCAAATGGATTTATAAGAGAAAGAGAGGAGCAGATGGGAAAGTGGAGACTTTCAAAGCTAGGCTGGTGGCAAAAGGTTTTACCCAAAAAGAAGGAGTAGACTATGAGGATACTTTTTCTCCAGTGGCCATGCTAAAATCCATCCGGATTCTCTTGTCTATTGCTGCTCATTATGACTATGAGATATGGCAAATGGATGTCAAGACGGCGTTCTTGAATGGTCATCTTGAAGAGACCATTCATATGGTCCAACCAGAGGGTTTTGTGGTCAAAGGCCAGGAGCAGAAAGTCTGCAAACTGCAAAGGTCCATTTATGGACTTAAGCAGGCTTCTAGGTCTTGGAACATTGGATTTAACGAGGGCATAAAGTCTTATGGTTTTGAACAAAATCTGGATGAACCTTGTGTCTATAAGCAGATAAAAGGGGATAAAGTGTTTTTTTTAGTTCTTTATGTAGATGATATTCTACTCATTTGGAATGATGTAGAATCTCTATCAAAGGTAAAGAACTGGCTAGCCAGCCAATTCCAAATGAAGGATTTGGGAGAAGCAAGCTATATTCTTGGTATCCAGATTATACGAGATCGCAAGAATAGGCTTCTAGCATTGCCTCAAGCTTCGTACATTGATAAGGTGCTTATCAGATTTGCGATGCAGAACTCCAAGAAAGGGAACTTGCCTTCTCGACATGGAGTTCATCTCTCTAAAGAGCAGTGTCCTAAAACACCGCAAGAAGAGGAGAATATGAGACGAATTCCATATGCATCGGTAGTTGGTAGTCTAATGTATGCAATGTTGTGTACAAGACCTGACATATGCTTTGCAGTGGGAGTGGTTAGTCGATACCAGTCAAACCCAGGATTAGATCACTGGGTGGCATTCAAGCATATTCTCAAATATTTGAGAAGGACGAAAAACTATATGCTCGTATATTCTAGTAGGGATTTGACTCTTATTGGATATATAGATTCTGATTTCCAATCAGATAGAGACTCTCGGAAGTCTACCTCTGGGGCGGTGTTCACTTTGGGAAGTGGAGCCATTATATGGAGGAGTATCAAGCAAACTTGTATTGCTGATTCAACCATGGAGGCTAAATATGTAGCAGCTTGTGAAGCAGCTAAAGAGGCAGTCTGGCTTCGCAAATTCTTGAAAGATCTAAAAGTTGTTCTAGATATGCATGAGCCAATTAGACTCTATTGTGATAACAGTGGAGCAGTTGCCAATACCAAAGAACCCAGATATCACCGCAAAGGAAAGCATATAGAGAGGAAATTTCACTTGGTGAGAGAGATTGTCAATAGAGGAGACATTTCAGTTGAGAAGATCGCATCTGCGAATAACATAGCTGATCCGTTTACCAAGACTTTACCAACTCAGAATTTTGAACAACATCTTGAAGGGATGGGAATTAAAGACATGTCACATTTGCTTTAGGGCAAGTGGGAGATTGTTGGGATATGTGCCCTTAAACAAATGAGATGTATTATTTTGCTGATTTAATTTGAGGATTTTTTCGATATTATTTTTGCATGCATGTTTAGATGCTTTATAAATATCGAAAACCTTAGATTATTTAAATGTGACTTTAAATATTGTATATAAGTGTTATATACAGGAGGATAATATTTAAAGTAAAATAATCTAAATCTGTCAGTAATTAAAAATTAAAGTTAGGATCTTTAATTTAAAATTACTAGCGCGGTTCATTACATTCTGAATGAAATGATCTTATCCAGATAGTTAATAATGAGATTATTGGAATGAAAGCGCTTTATATAATTTGATTATATAGGACTGGAACACGATTAATTATGAATCTCTAATAATTTCCGTTGTCATATAGAGCATTCAAAATTAATCAATGACGGTCATATGTGAATCGATCTTAATTCTGAGTAAGTAATAGACTCCTATTTATTGTATCATATTTTTTGACATATCGAGTAATGACACAAATGAATAGTGTCAAATTCTTGATATATTGGAAATATAATATAATAAGTAGCCGGGAATATTAATATACAAGATGAAATCCATTCCTTCGTAAAAGAAGTTAGATGGACGGTTCCCTTAAGTGTTGATTCGGGACTTGAATAATAAGAGCGCTCAATTTATGATTAGATCATAAATATATTATTCATTAGAGAATCAATGGTACTTAAGGAGAAAGATATAATTAAAGAGGTTAACGGAAAATACCTAGCTTTAATTATGAACCGTTTATGGAGGATTGATTTATATGTAGTGACTATATCAATGGGCAATTCAAATTCTTTGAATATAATTAGTTTTATAATTTTAAGAGTGCAATTCCAAATTTTTAGTGGAATAATTTGGAATTAATAATTTTGATATTTTAATTAAGGTGTTAATTAATTGTCAAAATTATTGGAGCTTAAAATTATAAAGTCTATAGTTCCTCTCAACGGCTCCATTAAATCATGTGAACATTATTTTATGTTGGGTTAATTTATTAATTTAGAATTGAGAATTCTATATTAATATTCACACAACAAATTAATTGGATTAATTTGTATTTTAAATAATATGATTATTTAAAATAAATTTAAAATTTAAATATTATATAGTGTGGTAAGGACCGCATCGTAGTTGTGTACCACAGGGTGGTTCACATAAAATCCACAGAGTGTATGTGGAATTTTGAATCTTGAATTTTGAATTTTTGATAGATGTGGAAGAAAAAATATCAATTATTTTATTTTGAATAGTTCAAAATTAAAAAAGAAAAAAAAAGGTAACTGATTAGATTATGGGAGAGAGATTTTCTCTCTCCCAAATCAAACATACACGCCCACAATATGGAGAAAGTGGGCGTGTGTGCAATCTGTTCCACAAAGAAGAAATAAATGAATGAATGAATTAATTAATTTGATTAATTAATTAATTTAAAAAAAAAGAGGAGTGTTAGTTATTTCTCTGCAATACTAAAAAGAGGATACATTTGATGTATCTAAAGAAAAGAAAGATATTTAATTCCTTTTTGACAGAGAAAAAGATACACGTAACTTTTTCCTCAGAGAGTTTCTTCTTCTCTTCTCCTTCACTTTGTCTCATGAGTTGAGAACACAAAGTGAATCAAAATTCAAGTGTGTGATCAAACCCAAATTCAGAAACGCCCACTCGTTTCCTGTTCATCGTGATCTGGAGAATGTTGAGAAAGAATCTTTGGTGTTTCGAAGGATTTGAAGTTCTCAAGAAGATTGGTGTTTCCGAAGGGTTTGGAGTACTCAAGAAGGTTCTTGAAGGAGATCAAGAATTTCGACCTAATCGGACAACGGTCATTCTCTAAGCTTTCTTCTTAATTTATTTTATTAAATTAATATAAATATTGTCGCCAGAAAAATTTTTGAGAAAAATTTTTATATGTGCGATTTGATCCATACCATACTTCCGCTAAATTTTTAAAAACTAGTTTTCGAAACCAACAATCACAGCTTACCCTCCCAACCCTCCTCTAGGTTCCTTTTCTTTTCTTCTTTTTCTTTTCTTTTTGTTTTTTTGTTTTTTTTAAACAAGTTTATGCTCATTTTTCTGTGGATACATATCAAGCTTTTGTTGTGATTTCAAGATTTTTTGTTTTTATTATATTTGAAATAATGGGTATTTATAAATTTGCTTATTTTTATTTGTTTTTGAGATTTTACTACATGGGTATAACAACACTTCCTCAGAAATTACATTTTTGTTTTTTGTTTTTTTGTTTTTTTGTTTTTGTTTTTGTTTTGTTTTGTTTTTGGAGAAGAAGATGATTTTGGAGTGTATAAAGGTTGGAACTGAACAAATATTATAATGGTCTTATGTTGAACAAATGGTGAGATGGACATTGAAATGACGTTGGTTTGTTGTACTTTGTGTTGCTATCTGGATTTGGGTTTGAAATGAAACTTAACTGAAATGTGTGAAAAGGGCATAAATTAGTAGCTTCTTGTTGGATTTAGATATATTGTGAAATGTTTTCTTTCTTTCTTTTCTTTTTTTTTTTTAAATATTTTTTTTAATATTTGTGTTTGCATACAATAGATAATTTCTTTTTATGCCTTGGAAAATTATTACCTAGTTCTACTACAGTATTTTCAAACGGAACGGTTGCATATGTCTGATACTATGGCTGTGTTTGGTTAGAGGGAAAGAAAATAGGGAGGAAAGAAAGGTATGTAACCTAGGGGAGGAAAATGGGGTATTGATGACTTGTGTAATTTTTAAGGTGTGTGAGATTCTTGATAATTCAATGTATCTTTGTTGTACGCCTGTTCATTGCTTATGTATTTCTTAGGGATTCTTTTTATACTTTGCAATTCTTAATTGTTAGTTCCTATTTTTTATTTCAAATTCTGTCAATCTTAGGGAGGAGTTAGTGAAGGAATGTCTAAAGAAAGGAACTGAGTTAGTTCAAGCTATAGCTGATACTCTTTTCAACTTGCCTTCAACCGAAGATGTAGATGGTCCCCTCGTCAAGTTGCCTCCACCAACTACTCGATTGCCTAGAGAGAAGCCTATAAGTTGCGCTTCTATTTTTATGTTGTCTTACATTTTTAACTTCTTGTGAATTGTGATACATACCATTTTCTTAACCCCAAAAAAAAAAAAAAAAAAAAAAAAATCTAACAATATCATTTGACTAGGTGCTTAAATTTCTTTTTAAATTGGACCTTCTAATTATACATATTCTGCTGTCTAAACTAAGAACTCTTGATGGAATAAGAATTAAAGGTTATTTTAGGCTTCATATTTAATTTCCCTGCCCCTGAGCGCGCAAGTTTTGTAAGTTATCATCACGTTGTTACAGGAGGCCTATGAGGCTCGACTTTATCCTACTGAGACGGAAACTTTGATTTGTGTTGACTAATTAAGGTTCTCCTTATGGAACTGTGATAAGAAAACTCTTATGAAAGAAAGACTAAGATAGGAAAAGGTTCCAAAATTGTGAAAGCTTGTTACTTAAGATTAAGAGTAGGTACGAACTCATCAAAGGGGTTTGATTTTGACATTTTTCCGTCATACTGTAATTGTTGCTTTGATTTTCAAATCTAAGCGCAGAACTGAAATGCGTTTCTCTTTTTCTATTTACAGCTGCCAAAGCCTAAACCTCCTACAAAATGGGAATTATTTGCAAAAGCCAAAGGTTAGTGTCTTTTATGTTGTCGACTGCTTATACTGAAATATAATGAAAGTGCCTCCCTTTCCCTCAAACTGCAATAAAAGCTCTAGTTGAAATCTGTTAGATTTCGGCTTTTGGGCCTTTGGCTTATTATTTGAATTTCACAGATTGAAGATTTTGTAAGTTCATTAATTTGGGTTTTATTGCAGGTATAAAGAAGCGGAAGAAGGATAAGATTGTTTACGATGAGCAGACTGGTACTTGGAAACGGCGTTATGGCCATGATCGTGCAAATGACGAAGATAAAGTACCTATTATTGTTGCAAAAGTTACTGATGGTAATTCAAAGTCTTTTTTTGACCCATTTGTTTTTATAGTGCAAATATTGATCTAGAAAGAATTCATGGCGGCATGGGTAATCATGCGGTAAACTTGCAATTTTTTGTTCATGGACTTTTCATCTGTCGCATAATGCACTATGTCGATATGTCATACGATCTGATCAGTGTCAATGACTCATGCTTTTAATTTCTGCAGAGCCAGGGGAAGATCCTTTTGCTAAAAAGCGTGCAGACAAAAAGAAAAAAATTGAAAATCAAGAGAAAAATAGGTTGAAGAACCTCAAACAAGCGGCCAAAGTTGGTGCTTTGCCGAGGTTTAATCCTTATATTGCTTTTCTATGTGATGAGATTTGCATAATTAGTTTAACTTGGTCTTTGTCTCAATGGCTTTGAATTTGCTCCATATTTTTGTTGAGAAACATAAAATTCTCTCCATATAAGCTTTGTTGATTCCAGTTTCATAATTCATTTCTTCCACATGTTAGTCTGAAATTCGATTTTGTTCAATAGTGGAACATATTTTCATCTTCTTAAACTTTTAAATGCTTGGAACGATAAGATTGCTTGCAAGTCACAGGATTTTTTATTTTTTATTTTAAATCCTCGAACATCTTTAGAGAAGAAAAAAAATTGACTTTTATGATATGGTGTGTGAGAACCAATATTCATGGATATATGCATGGATACATGAAATTATTCACATTACAGGTAAAGAGAAAAAAAAAAAGTCTCTAACAATAAAGTTTTTGTGCAATCATGTTCAACTAGCTGTGACAGCTTTGCCAATAACCGGAAGTCAGGCTGTACCCAGGAAGGTTACTAAAGAGGAACTCGGGAATGTGGCCGGAATGGCAGCAACCTCAACGGCTAGCGGGAGAAAGTATGACAAGAAATTGCCAGGTGAAAAGCCTGTTAAACACAAAGGAAAATATCGCAAGGTTGGTACACTTATCCTATCATGTAAACGCTCAACTATTCTATTATTATGTACGATGCTACATTTTTTTTTTCTGTTATCTGTTTCAGTTCCTACCAGTTGTAGAAGGAAAAGTGATAGGTTCTTAAGAGAGAGAGCAAACAGAGAAAGTTCTGAACAAGCTATTCTCTAAGAATTCGCATGAGATGCTCAATGTTAACAAGGTTTGACTCTTTTTCTAGTCCGAGTTATGTCTTTTTTCGGTCTTATTGAATTTCCACGTCATTTATTTGCTTGAAAAACAGGCGGTCAATATGTACAATGTGAAGAAAGAGAAGAAACGGAAAAATAAAGAAGGCAAATCTTCACCAAGCTCAAGCAAGTTGAAACCGAAGAAGATGCTTAAGAAGAAACCATCAAGTAAGGGTTCCTCAAAGAAAGGCAAGTCTAAGTGAAACTAGTTCATAGTTACAACAGGTGTAAGCTTATGCGATTTTGTGACACTTTGGTTACTGGAAGAATATGTTCTTGTTTGTTTGTTTCATATTTTTAAGGAAAAAATTTAGTTTCAATTAATAGTCTCTCTCTCTCTTTCTCTAAGTTTTGTGATAAGTCAAGTGACAAGCTAGCTAACCTGTAGGAGCATTTTCTCTGTTTTTGATGCTTGACTTTCGAAAGGAACTCGCTCTTGATCTTTGTTTGAATGCCTATGAAGGAGTCGCCAATCATTCTGGGGATATATTATTTTGCATCTCTCTCTCTTTTTTTTATTATTTTTTTTATTTTTTTTATTTTTATTTTTATGGGAAGGTTTTGTCGGCATCCTAAACAAATTACAGGTTCTTGGTGCCCGAATTTTGACTAAATTGCTTTTGACTGAATTGACAATTTAGTTTTTGAACCTTTTAAGTTGTTTTAATGGGCTTATTTTGTTAACTTTTCACTATATTGAAAATTTGAATTTAGATTTGCATTCGGGTTTGTAATTTTTGGTCAGATATTGAGTTGTCCATTTTACATGGGGCTTATGTGGGCTTTGTGTCACCAATTTAACGGAAAAATAAAACAAAATGTTACATATTGTAACAGTTTAGAAAGTTAAGGAAACAAATCAAAATTAAAAGTTTAGGGGTAAGTAGTTAAAGGTGACAAGTTTAGAGGGCAATAGTTTTAAATACCCAACTTTTTATTGTGATAAATTACTTTCGAATATAATCAAATGTTCCTGAATGTCTTTAAAACAATGAATGCTCTGAAATTTTAGAAGGAAGTGTTCTTGCGCACAAAACATGGTGTCTTTTTTTTTTTTTTTTTTTCTCCTGAAATTTCCGTCTCTTCCCTTAAAAAGTTGTGGAAATGCAAATGAAGGCTATTCTATTTTAATTTAAACAAGAAGTAGGTACACCTTTTTTTTTTTTTCTTTTTCCCGGTTAATTTGTCAAAAATTAAAAATTTGGAGAGTAATTTTCCAATCTTGGAAAGTTCAAAATGCAGATTTTCCAAAAACCATGAATACCTGGTCTAAGTCAAAATGTCAGTTTTCATCGAAGATGGTTGTAAACTATGGCTTTTGGAAACTCATTTGAGCTTCTTCTGACGAAGGGTTTTGGCTGGAGAAAAGGGGCTATTAATAGCCCACGCATAAATGTCCAAATTGGTCAAACATTCTATTAAGAAGATGAAAATTCACAAACCACCAGTGGTGGTGACATGGTAACATTAACGTTTTAATTAAAGTCTTTAATTTTATCAGAATTTTATCAAGTCTCACATTATGGTGACGTGTGTAGTCTAACCTTGGCAAGAAAGATCGTGTTACCTACTCTTGAAACTTGGGATTTGCTAGCTATTGAACACATGGGGCTATGATCTTGTCATCCCATTAGTGTGATTAATTAGCTTATCTAGCTTATCTAATGATCATCGGGATGTCCTCCATCCCTTTTTTGTATGAAAAAAAAAAAAGATGAAAATTGACGTTCTTTCATTTTTCCCAGGAAAGTAAATAGCATATTTATGCATAAATGTATATCTATGTATGTATTTACATATATATTTTTTCATCTGAGCGTGAATCTGAAAATTCAGTCTAAATCATTTTCTCTGCCGGTCTTTGTTTCAACTTAGTCCATCGAAATAGTTGCCTTTTATTAACGCGTGGTAGTAAAAATCACCGAAAGAAAAAAAATACCAACAAGTGAGAGAGAGAAAAGAAAAGAAAAGAAAAGAAAGAAATAGAGAATCTCATTCCGTCTCTGGCACAAAATCATTTTAGAGAACCCTCTTGGACAAAATTCACTTCTCGGGGTTAACGACAAAATATTAGTTTTTCTCAATTTTGTGGCTCCAATTGCCAAAAAACTTCATACTTAATCCTCCATGGTAAGAGAATTTCTGATCAAACATTCTATGACTAAGATATTTTGTCTGATAAATATTCTAACTCTACCGATAATGCTAAAACCACAACTCATTCAACCAATTTGCTTTCTCAAAATATGCGTATCTGTACATTTCTAATGACTGACGTAGAAATTGGTGTCATTTTCAGCCTTAACATTACAACCATGCAAAATGTTGTTCAACTTCAACCACTCAAGCCTCAAGGAAGTTAAGTAAGCTTCTAATTGGCACTCTGTTGGACCTGAGGTGAAAAACAAAGCGAAAAAAAATGCAGAAAGAGTGAAGTTCGAAGATTATGCCACCCCTTCTCTACTCTTGTATGATTCTAGAGAGAGAATGGAAGGGATAGAAAAATAGAGGTGTTTTCTGGCTTTAGTCAACATGACTTTGTGGTAATCTCTATGTTTCTCTATTTTTCTATAGGTTTATATGCTCATATTCCTCAAAAGATTCATTTACAAAGTTCATTGCTCTTCGTTTTCAGCTTAAAACTTTGATTTTCTGTGATTATGCAGACTAGGAGTTGTTCCAAAGACATTGGAAAGTGGAGAAAACAACGCGTTTTGAAACTCGGGGCTAATGGGTGGAAGAATGTCGTTGGATGTTGAGCTTGGGAGCAACGCTGTGGCAATTTCTAGCTGTGTGATTAACATTCATCAATTTAATGAGAAAAGTTACAGCGCCGGTGGCTTATTCGCTAGTGTTGGTCAAGTGGGAATGGGGTTTGGGATTTTGCCGAGTCCTCAAAATCCTAGTGGCAGCAGAGTGATTCTCCCCAATGCCAAGTCGTATATGAAGTATGTCTCGATCCTTGAGTCTAGTTTTCAAATTAGATTGGCTCCGGAGTTGGTGAGAAGAAAGGAATTGGAAGTTGGAGAAGGGCATGTGGTGGTGAAAAGGAGCAAAAGGGATGGCCTAAAACTGAGAATCAGGATCGGGAAAGAGTCGCTGAGGAGGTTGATGAGTGGAGGGATTGCAGGTGCAATGTCATGCAGTGTCGTTGCACCATTGGAGACAATAAAGACGCATTTGATGGTGGGAAGCTGCAGCCTGTCCGTGGCCGAAGTGTTCCAATCTATCATGAAAACTGAAGGGTGGAAAGGCTTGTATAGGGGCAACATCATTAACGTGATTTGAATTGCGCTGAACAAGGCAATTGAGGTGTGAAATCAAGGCTCTAGCGCCTTTTATATCTGGGATTTTTTGTGTACTATTGTAACTTAAAATTAATTTCCAAATCTCATTTGACTGGTTTGTCTATATAGTTATTTGCTTAGGATACGATTAAGAAGCACTTGACTCCAAAACCAGGAGACGACAACAAAATCCCAGTCCCTGCTTCGTTAATCGCAGGTGCTGTTGCTGGATTCAGCTCAACTTTCTGTACTTACCCTCTTGAGCTACTCAAAACCAGATTAACCGTCGAGGCAAGTTCTCGATCATTCTTCAGAATACAAAATTAGATCACTATATTGTCACTGTAAACTCATTACTTAAAAATGTCTTCTCATTTTCAGAGAGGAGTGTATAAGAACTCTTTGCACGCTTTAATGAAGATCGTCGGAGAGGAGGGAGCTGCGGAACTATACAGAGGATTAGTCCCAAGTCTAATTGGAGTTATCCCATACGCAGCCACCAACTATTTTGTTTATGACACACTAAGGAAAGCTTACAACAAAGCCTTCAACAAGGAGGAAATTGGAAATGTGGCCACCCTCTTGATTGGTTCAACAGCTGCTGCAATTTCAAGTGGGGCAACTTTCCCCGCTCGAGGTGGCACGGAAGCAAATGCAAGCTGGAGCTTTCAGCGGGAGGCAATACAGGAACATGCTTCATGCCCTTGTGAGCATACTCGAAAGGGAAGGAATCCGAGGTCTGTATCGAGGATTAGGCCCTAGCTGCATGAAGTTGGTGCCTGCTGTTGGGATATCTTTCAGGTGTTATGAGGCATGCAAGAGGGTAATGATAGAGAACAAAGAGGAAGTGTAAATGTAATACCCAAAAAAATAAAAAAAAAAACACATTTTTTTGTTACCCACTTATTGATTTGTGAGAAAGGTTAGATATTTGAATTGATTTGTTAATTCGGAAGACAAGATTCAAAATATAGTGCTAATGAAAGTACTGTTTTGTTGACGCCTTTTGCGAACCATAATGGTTCTATAACTTATCAAATTTAACTATAAATATTGAGTACACAATTTCATAGCTGATTATCATGCAATACGGAACAAACTTTTGGTGTATATAGCAAAACAAATGTATTATCTAACGCACCAACGACAACTTGGACAGGTGCTAAGCTCAGTCATCCTGATGCACGAGAAAAAAAGAAAAAAAAAAAAAAAAAAGGGAACAGCGTGGGTTCAATCCGAGATTGTGATGGATATCAAGATATTGAGCAATCTAACTTGAAAAGGGTCAACATACTATGCAAGAGCTACACCAAACTAGGACTATAAACCACGCAATAGCTAACACCACCACCTCCATCATCCAAGTACAACATTTTCTTCCCCCATAATCGTTTATCTTAATTATTTTATTTTATTTTTTTATTTTTAAAGACAGAATTAAGTCCTTCAGTTTTGAGCTTGTAAACCTAAACTCTTATCCTGGTTTGAGAATCAGAATTTGTAAATCCCACCATGAATTGACTTATAATTTTGCATTAATGAAATTTGTAAGAACTATTTCTTGAGAATGCTTAATCTCCCTATCCGGGTTCTGAGTGATTTGTAGAACAAGACGACTGGAAAATGGAATTGCTCAAGAGAAGGGATGTGAATAATGAATGACCTCTATTTCATATGCTCACAATGGGGAGGCTAAAAATAATACGAATCAAGATATCTTCATAGAACACAGATTATGAACCAATTGTACACATAGCGAAAAGACAACATAACATCAAGCATATGCCAAATCAGAAGCGAATGATCAGATAACAAAATTTGATCTCGAATATGAAAGTGACTTTAAATCTAAGCTCCTAAAACCTTCAGTATTTATCAAAACCATGTGGACAACAATAACTCAGAAGCCTAAAACCTATAATCAACAAAAAAGAGTAATAAAGATCTCGGATACTAAAACAAGCAAAACCACAGACTAGATAAGAATCACAATTCAACCCTGCTCTTCACCCTCTGCAGCCGCTTCTCTTTCTTCCGCAGCAGCTGCCATCAATTCATCGAAGTTTTCAGTTTTTCCTAGCACTATCTCAATCTGAGGGAGATAAATCAACAGAAATGCATCGCAAGGTCAGATGTCAAAACAATGTTAAGAGAATAGGCAGGACACCGTCGGTCTACAACATATCAATTTGAAGAAACGTAGTAAAATTGGCTATTGATTGGTGGGCATTTTTTCATCCAAGCCAGATTCTAATAACTTTTAAGACAACAATACAAAATCCAAATTTGATCAATGCCACAAAGGAAGCCTAGTACGTTAATGGTACACTCTATAAAATGAGAAGAAAATTTACAAAATCACCATTCACGCACACATTCAATAACAAAGAAGCCTTTTATAATTAGGGCAAGAGAAAAAAATACGAAATCATATATTGCAAAGTCACATGTATGCTGTATACCATAAACCAAATATATTCACATTGTATCATCAAATTACCTTGGCCTTTTGGATTGGTCGCCCTCTTGAGTCATCTTTCATGTCAACAGTGGAGGTCATGATCTCTGAGAAAATATGAAGTCAATATCTTGTAGAGATCAATAATAGACAGTTCAATATGAAAAAGGAGATAAGATCTTAAAAAATAAAAATAAAACTTCTTACTCTTCTCAAGTGCTAATCCATTGTTTTTCAGAATTTCTGCAACAGTGACAACCGTGGCAATAGCTGAAAAACATAAACACAAGTACACAACAAATTACCATATTAACTTCTATTATCTTAAAAAAAAAAAAAAAAAAAAAAAAAAAAAAAGAGAATTCTCTGGTAGCATAAGAAAAAAATAAACTTCTGGTTTGGACTGCCATATTTTGATCAAGTGCTATTAAACCTGTCATTCTTTTATTTTACTTTTCTGTTGTAAATCTGATGTTTGTGACGATTCATATATTTAAGTAACAAATGTGTGTGTATCATAATCTACAACAAACTTCTCGGAATTAGAAAAACACAGAAAAAAAGATGTATTGTCCAAAGAATTTGAGTTTGAAAGAAGCTAACGGTGTTTAGTGTGTGTGTGTAGATCATAATATCCAAAAAAACAAAATTGAACCAGAAAGGAAAAAAAAAAAAAAAAAAAAAAAAAAAAAAAAAAAAAAAAAACTGAATCCGGTTTAACAGAAACAGAGAGAACTAAAAGAATTAAAAAAAAAAACCCTGATTGAGAAAGGCGTTACCTTGGCGAGATTGACGTAGAAAAACAAGGGCTTTTTGGTGTTGGAGACTTGAATCCGGTTCTTCTTATAATTATCGGAAGGAGCTATGCTAATGGCGTTCACTCCCTCCGTGATCTCTTCCATCGTCGTCTGAGTACAACTGGAATCCCAAAATCTGAAAAATTCCCCAAAAACCCTTTAACCCTAAAATTCGATTTCTCTCCGCCGGGTGAAGAAGACGATAAATGGGAAAAGCAACGGAGCAGAAAAAGAGGCGGAGATATCGAACGATGTCTATGGGCCTCATCTGGCAAGCCCATATCCCATTTTTTAGAGAGAATTAGGCCCAAGTATATCTGTTGATTCTCGAATGTTTGGCACTCCTTCTAAACTTGTTAATCTTTAACAATTTGCCACCAAAAATTTTAATTTCAGTAATTTATCTCCTAAACTTATAAATTATTACAATATACTCCTTTTAGTTAATTTTACTCTAAATTACAGATTTAAAACTGGAATATTTGTATTAGGATTTATATTAAAATTTGAAAAATGTTTGGTTGAAAATGGATTTTTTCGTCTTTAATGATGCATGCATGGTTTTTCGTTATTAATTTAACAGAAAATTAATTTATAGGAGTATATTGTAATAATTTAACAACTTAAGGGTGATTTGTCAAAAATTGAAAGTTTGAGGGTAAGTTGCAAAAAACTAACAAGTTTGAGGGCATCTGTACTAAATACCTACTAACTCTTTGGATTGTCCCTTTATATCTCTGACTTATTATCCTTCCTTATAATCATTTTAGGGATCATTTTTGTTTATATTCACTGAACTCTAGGGTAATTTTCGCTTTAACTTCAAAATTTAAGAACTCACACCATACTTCATGAACTTTTAATTTAACCCCACTTTACCCTATTTCGACAGATAAAAAAAAATTAGAAGAATTAGTTTTAATAAGCCCATTTTGGTAGGCTTTCTGCACCCAAAAAAAAAAAAAAAAAAGACCTGAGATTGTCAATCTCATTTTTCAAAATCTCAAATTGATGTTGGGTCCACCAAAATAACTCTTTTTTTTTTTCATATAAATAAATAAGTAAACGGGTGATTGATTGTAATTTTTTGCTCCTAGTAAATAAACATACAATTTATTTTGATACTTAAATAGAAAAATGCGTCTAATAAAGTACCAATGTTTATACTAAATTTGACATATGTCATAACATAAGGAAATGAAGAAAAAAAAAATCTTCAGTCTTCACACAATCACATAATTAAAATAAGTGTGGTTCTATTGACACACTGTTTTTAACTCTCCATCTCCTATAATTGAATATTTTAATTACAATAAGACAGTTAAAATAGCATAAAATGACACAAAATATTTATAAAAAAGAAACTCAATTATATTCTTTTTATTTTTCTTTACAAACACACCTACATATCAAATCCCAAATAAAACTTATAAATATCTATACTTTGAAAAAAAAAAAAAAAAAAAAACCCCTAGTTTTTTACTCTTCAATGAGTATTTCAAGATTTTCCATTGAGTTATGTTATTCTTTTTTTTTTTTTAATCATAATTTTATAAGTTATAGATTTTGTACTTGTTTTGTGTTTAATATTTTTTCATTTTTGTGCCAAACTTATCATTTGTTATAAATATTTAACATGAACGATGGTTGAAAAATCATAAAAGAAAACAATGAAAGTAATAAGAGAGAAGTATAGAGCGCAAAGATGTATAACGTGAATAAATTTATATCCATAAAATAAAAAATTAAAAATATATTATTAAGGAACATTATAACGAATTCACATATTGTATTTTATTTTATATTATAAATACAAGTTACAATTTATAAAATTATAAATAAGGACAAAATTATAACAATGACACAAGTGAAAGGTAATGCTGTAAATTTGTGAGAGATATTTCTCTCTCACCTTGCAACGCGGACCACTCATTTGGTGGAGAGGGAAATAAAACAATAATGCAATACTGTTATGCAGTTTCGTGGAAGCTTCTCTCGCAATGGGATTGAAAGCGTGAAAAGATTCTCATCGCTTGCTTAGTTGATCAGAAGCTAGCTGAGAAAGAAAATGGCAGAGACGTTCTTGAGCCCTGTCATTGAGAAGTTGCTCGAGCTACTAATTGACGAGGCAAAATCGTTGAAAGGAGTCAAGAGAGATGTCGAAAGTTTGAAAGATGAGCTGGAGATCATCCAACCTTTCGTTAGAGATGCAGAGGCGAAGTCGGAGAGAGGAGAAGTCAACGATGCTGCGAAGGTATGGTTGAAGCAAACAAGAAAGCAAGCCGAACGCATTCAAGATGTGGTTGATGAGTACTTTTACCATGTTGAACAACATCACCGTCAAGGTGGATTTGTTGGTTCTTTGCGCAAAGCTGGTCACTGCATCAAGGGTTTGAAGGCGCAACATGACATAGCTTTAGAGATTCAAGATATCCAAAAGTCACTGCGTGAGATCAAGGATAGAGGTATTGGCTACGGATTAAGACCTCTAGAAGAAGGATCAAGTAGCAGAGTAAAAGATGTTGAGCGGCGCGATCCTCGCCTCGGATCCCTTTTCATGGAAGATGATGAGATTATTGGTATTGACAGTGCCTCGAAGGATCTTATCAGAACATTCACTGGAGGACCACCTATGCGCTCGGTGACCTCATTGGTAGGTCAAGGTGGAATTGGGAAGACAACTCTTGCGAGGAAAGTCTACAACGATGAAGTGGTGAAGGCTCACTTTGATTGCAGTGCTTGGATCACAGTGTCTCAGTCACATGATATGAAGAAGCTTCTGAGGATCTTAATCAGGCATGTACGTGCAGCGGTGGAGAGAATGGAGGAAGATTGTACTATGGAAGAGTTGATTAGTGTTTTGAGGCAACATCTACAAACAAAGAGGTACGTGATTGTTTTTGATGATGTTTGGCATCGAGATTTTTTGGAAGATATGAAACATGCTTTGCCAAATAAAGACAACGGCAATAGGATAATTATCACAACACGCAATGTTGCTATCGCAACTTCTTGTAAAGAAAACTCTTGTGATGTTATTCAAGAGTTACAAACTTGGTCATCAGAGATGGCATGGCTGTTATTTTGCAAGAGGGCATTTCGAGATTATGAGAATGAGGGGCATTGCCCCCAAAAGTTAGAGCAATTGTCGCATGAGTTTATAAGCAAATGCCAAGGCTTGCCACTTGCTATTTCAACCATAGCTGGTTTGTTGTCACGCAAAGAGAAAGATGACATTGTCTGGAGAAGGGTGCTTGGTGATCTCAATTCAGAATATGAAAAAACTGATATTCCAAAAATTCTCTCATTAAGTTATCTTGATCTACCTTACCACCTTAAACTTTGCTTCTTATACTTTGGCATCTTTCCTGAAGACCATCAAATTTACGAGGGGAAATTATGTCGCCTCTGGATTGCTGAAGGTTTTGTTAAAGAAACAAAAAGCAAAACGTTAGAAGAAGTTGCTAAAGAGTATTTAGATGAGCTTATCCAAAGAAACTTAGTTTTGTTTGAAGTAAAATTTGGAGTAAAGAGACAATGTAAAGTCCATGACTTGATGCGTGATATCATCTTAACAAGAACCCATGAATTGTGCTTTTCTTGTTCTTTAGATGGAACCAAGTCCCATATTGAAGAAAAGAGCCGTCGTCTCTCAATTCATGATACTATCAAAAATGTTTTGGAAAGGGTTGGAGATTCCAAGATTTGGTCTATTTTTCTTTTCGATGTGGATGAATGTAGCAAGTCTTTTCTGATTGAGTTGTTCAACACTTGTAAACTTTTGAAAGTAATGGATTTTAGCGAAGCTCCTCTTGATAATCTACCAAAAGAAGTGGGGAATCTGTTCCACTTGACATACTTGTGTTTGGCAGGTACAAAGGTGAAAGTGCTTCCAAAGTCCATTGGTAAGCTGCACAATCTACAGACATTGGATGTTGAAGGGACTTTAGTGCGGGCGCTACCTATCGAGGCTAACAAACTAAGGAAATTGCGACACCTTTCTGCTGGTTCATTGAATAAGGCGATAGGATATAGTCTTGATTACTATTGCGGTGTGAGGATGGAAGAGGGGATTGGAAAGTTGGAAGAGTTACAAGCACTAAAAAGAGTTGAAGCAGACCCTAGCAGAGTTGGTTTTGTGAAAGAGCTACAGAACTTGAGGAAACTAAAACTTTTGGGTATTACGAAAGTGACTGCAGATATGGGGAAGGCTTTGGGAGCCGCCCTTGAGAAAATGAACGGCCTTCAGAAGCTTTATTTGACCTCAATCCATGAGGATGAAGTTATAGATTTAACATCCATTTCATCTCCTCTTTGTTTGCGTTACCTCCAATTGAATTGTCGACTGCAACAACTGCCCAATTGGATATCTGAGCTTCATAATCTACAGGGATTAGAGTTAAATTTCTCAAGGTTAATTGATGAGCCACTAAAATTCCTCAAAGGTTTGCCTAATTTAGCATTCCTTCGCTTGTACCAAACATATGCTGGGGTGGAATTGCATTTTGAGGAGGGTAGTTTTAAAAAACTTAAGATTCTTGGTTTACTAAAGTTCGAAGGATTAAAGGTGATGAAAATTGACAGAGGAGCATTGCCTCTTCTTGAAGAGCTGGTGCTTGGGCCTTGTCCACTAATGAAGGAGATGCCTTCCGATATTCAACACTTGAAGAACCTCAAATATCTTAATTTTCAAGACATGCCAAGGGAATTTGTGATTGGTTTGCAGCAAGATGGAGGCGCTGATTATTGGAAAATTCAGCATTTACCTTATGTTGGCTTCCAATATCACAAGCATAAAGGGTGGAGTTTTAATCACTACAAGCTGGGTAGCTCAGACTTGTTGAAGCTTCTGCAACAGCAAGCTAGTTGATCAGCGATGTCAAGTTTTGCTGGTACACCTTTATAACCGACTTTGTAGTACAGTTTCTCGCTTTGTAATCACCTTTGTTTTGTTTATGCTTCATTTCTCTTCTTCTTCTTCTTCTTTATCATTATTTTTTTTTTTTCAAAAAACCAAATCCCTAAAGTTCCAGTCCTCCCTCGTTTTTGTTTTTCTTTGCATCATTTTTTTTTTGTCACCATATCAATATATATATACCAACCAGTTTAAATTTCTGTTATACATGTATAATAGTTAATCAGTTCATACAACTTCATGCTATTAATTTGCTTATTTTCTTGTTTCATTTGGAATTGATATAAACAATGATCTGTCGCGTTACAGTTCCAGTTTATTTATTTTATTCGTTCACTTGGGAAATATTTGCAGATATTTTTCTCCGAATTATTCCTAAACTTAACAAGGAAATTTATTTTAAATTTTCCTACTAGGGACGCTTAAGTTGACCCCTGAAAAGAAGCCTCAGTGCATTTCTCAGATGAGGGTAGAAGATTTATCTTGACTTTGCCGTCATGTTGTGTACTTTTCAAATCACTTTTTTTTTTTTTTCCCAGTTTGATGTTTGTATGGATTGGAACTCCTGTTATTGTTCTAGGATGAGATGTATTGCTAATAATGAGATTGAAGGTATTGCTAATAATGGAACTCTGGTTATTGTTCTAGTATGGAATGTATTTATTTTTGGTTTGATGTTTGCATGGATATGAACTCCTATTGTTGTTTTCGTTTGTTTTGTATTACTACTAATGAGACTGAGGACATTGCTCAGACAATGCAAACGATTTGCCGATTCTCTATTTGGTCGTTATTGACTTTCCGTTTGATGTTGTTCTGACAAGGAACTCTTGTAACTCATTTAGTTTGCGATGTATTCTGCTAATAAGGTGGGGTTGTCCTTTTTTTTTTTTTTTTTCCTTTTTTTTTTTTTTTGTACAAATCAATATGGTCATGGTTAGTGTTTCCACAATTAGTACTATGTGTGTGCATGCAAGTAATACCTATTAGAGAGGACATGAAATTGGCATCCAGATACCTATAATTTTCCTATTCATCACTTCTTGAAAAAAAATAATAAAACATTAAAAAAATAAAATAAAAAACAAAAGAAAATAGAACAGAACAATTTGAAAACTTATCAGTGGTTAAGATAGTTAAACCCGTAACTTTTACGTCATAGATGCAAGTTGATTATCTCTAGGATAGAAACAACAAATACCTTTTTTTTTCTTTTTCCTTTTCTACTGAAGTAAAAGATGTTAATTTTAGGGAAATCTTCAGGCCACTGGCAGTAAAACTTTACTAAATGGCAGTTTTGGCATTTATTTTGTATGACATAAATGAGTTCATATGATTTATGATTATATAGCATAAAACTAACACATCATTGTTGTGACGAAAAATTTTGAAACAACGGAATTACGGCAAGATCAAGATCAATGATTGATCAGAGACGTATTTTGGATCTCGAACATATGTTCTCAAGCAAGTTCATATCAGTAAGTACATACTAAAATGATAAAAGTAATGTGAAGAACTGAGCAACCAAACTGCGGTAGCAGAGAATTCAACTTTGAAAAACAGTCACATTTCCATAAGCATGTAGTTTGGAAGGAAATCCTATGCAACCCAGTGAAACAAACAGAAAAAAGGCCAGTGAACGTCTCGACCAACAAACTACAAGACAAAAGGAGTTCCACATCTACAACTATATATAAGAAAGAAAGATCAGAACAAACATTTTGAATTATTAATGCATTTTCTTTTTGACAGAAAGAGTATTTTAAAAATTTTCAGTAATGTTAAAGCAGTAAGTTCTACGTCAAAGATGAAGGGACAAGATAGGATTGGAAAGAGTTTGAGTACCAACAAGACAAAACAACAAAATATTGCATAAAACAAATTAGTTCATTCAACTTAATGATTTTTCATACAAACAGTCTGCAGCTGATACAAAAATTAAAAAGATTGATTTTTAATTACATAAAAAAAATAAAAAAAAATATAGAGAGAGATAGCAAACACACTACAAGGATTTTTGGTTATTTTAAAACTTGAAACTTGTAGTTAGTCCTCATCAGTATTTTTGTGTGTAAACCATTACCGTAAGACACTCAAATAATCCTCTTGAAATAGAGGACAAAGTTGTATTTCCAGCCACTAATTGCTGGAGCCAATGAGAACATTCCGGTTGTATTAAAACTTGCATTCATAAAGTGCCCTTGAGAGTGGTGGGTTCTTCTTAATATTGACAGAAGTTGAGAGACTGGATTTGCTAGAAAAGTCCTTGTACTTGATGTCACCTGTGTCCCTTGGCGGATCAAAATTTGATGAGATTCACAACATGTGAAGCAACATCAGTCGCGGTTGGCATTGAAGTAGCCGAGCTTTCGAGAGCCTCAAAGAGCTCATTTTTTGTTCTTCAATTTTAATGAATCAATAACAAGACTCATCGGTGCCTTCTTTTGAATGCTTTCTGGAGATACAAGGTGATCAATTAGAGAGATTCTATAAAGCTACCAGCACAAGTAATTAATTTTTACTTCTTATATGCAAGGGAATGGAAAGAGTTTGATCATCTCTAGGATAGAAACAGACAAATACCTTTATTTTTTGCTACTGAAATAAATGGTGCTAATTGACAGTTTTCACATATATTTTGTACGACATAAATGAGTTCATTTGATTTACGATTATATAATAGAAAACCAAGACATCATTGTTGTGACGAAAAATTTTGAAACGACAGAGTTACGGCAAGAACACGATCAACGATTGAGAAGAGACATGTTTTAGAACTTGAACATATCCTATGTTTTCAAGCTAGCTTATATCAGAAGTACAATGCTGAAACGATGAAATTAATGTAAAGAAATGAGCAAGAAAATTACGGTAGCAGATGATTCCACTGTTGAACGTCTCGACCAACAAACGTTCATAATAAATACTTTGTACGCCGACGAAGATAAAAACTATTAACCAAAGTCTTAACAGTAAAAAAAAAAAAAAAAAAAAGAAGGAAAAAAAAAAAGGATTTGTCAGCATATAAATACTTTGATTAATAATTTTTAACTTTGTCGGCTTATAATATGTTTTGATCACTAGGTTTCATCGTATATTTGTATTTTTAGGTATTGTTATCACTCTATTTTAGGTGACAATTTTCATAATTACTAGTAGTCTATACAATCATAATTATTACTGATAGCATAATATACTATTGACTGTGTTTTTACTGTATATTTACTATGTGAGGAGTCTTTTGATGAAAGTGATTGTAATTTTTGTATTGTAACCATTTCATGATTGACCTTTTTAGCTCTGTTATGAATCAATTTTATTAAGTTATTTCCATAAAACCATGAGTAATTCTAATAATGGCTATTTTCTGAAATCTTTTAGAGTATCACTGTTTTTGGAAAATTAAAATATATTATTGATAATCAGTGACTGTTAAAAGTTGGGACAACCATCTTTGATCATATTTCTTTGATTTTTTTTTTTAAGAAAAAAATACTTCAATAACAAATCAGGTCTTTATATAATAATTACAAGAATTACCTCGGGTCATTTTTGTCATGACCCGTAGAGTAATTGTGATAATTACCGCTAGTAATTATAAATTTGACCAAAAATTCGTATGAAAAAATGTAGGTTGTTGAGGGTAAATGTGGTAGTTTAGAAATGTGTGACCCTCAAAATCTAACGTGGTGGTGTTTGATATGAAAGTTTCAAAAAGTGGTATTTTTTTTTTCATAAGTGCTGTTATCGAAATTAACCCTTTGTGCAACAGAGGAGGATGGCTTTCGGTTATAGTATATTAAAATAAGAGGTCTATTAACACTCCTCTATTTATTTTTTCATGTCTTTTTTAATAAATTTTTTTACTACTAAATTACCACTAAATCAAATTACGTTTAAGTACAAAAGTAATTTAAAGAATACTTTTCACATACACCTCACTCTAAATAATTTAAGAATACATCCTTTTAGGTACCAGCTTTTTCCTTTTCATTCTTTATTTGACTTTTTTTTTTCTTTTGAGGAAGATACCATACATATTAATAATGAAAAAAAATTAAAATATGAATTGTAAAAAAAATCATGATTTTGGGAAAACAAATAAATATTAGTAGGGGCTTTTTTTGAATAATTAGAGTCTAACAAGTAATTATATAAATCCAAAATTTAATTGCCGGGTGGTTTAAGAAATGGTGTGGGACAAAAAAACTAAAAAAACTAAGCGATGGTAATAGACCTCCCTGGAAATTGCTGAATCTTTACATAAACAAGTGCACCTCTTGATGCTTTGAGCTTGTTCAGCGATGGATTTAGCTTGATTCTTCCTTTTTGCATCAACTATTCTTATTGAATTACTATACGATGAAGAATGTGACAGTCATTAGTCTTTATAAGAAAAAGAGTAAGCCATACAGCCTAACATCACTTGAGACCACCTCCAAATGGTATGAGGCCTTTTGAGTTTAAACCAAATAGCAAAACCTTGCAGACACGAGGCCCAAAGTGGACAACAAGTGGAAGTGTGGTCAATAAGGACATTGAGCCCTAAAAGTAGGGGTGATTACGATAGTAATCAGTCACTAC
This sequence comes from Ficus microcarpa, assembly GCA_025413485.1. NCBI lineage: Eukaryota > Viridiplantae > Streptophyta > Magnoliopsida > Rosales > Moraceae > Ficus > Ficus microcarpa. The sequence continues at coordinate 27,578,627 of CM046376.1, forward strand.
AATGAAAAGGGTTAATTATACAGTTTCACATCGCTTGTGAATTGATATATGTGATAGTTCATAAGTAAAGAGACCACATCGTAATAGTATGAGGACTTTTAGGGTGAGTTCAAGAGCAAAACTGTGCGGGCACGAGGCCCAAAGTGGACAATATCATATCAAAGGGAAGCATGGGTCGTTACCACCTCCTGATAGTATGAGGCCTTTTGGGGTGAATCCAAGAGCAAAATCGTGCCGACACGAGGCTCAAAGCGAACAATATCATATTAAAGGGAAATATGGGTTGTTACAAGGAGTCATAATGAAAATTACTTCAAATAATTTTGATCATTACTGGCAAGGGTTTTTAGTTGAAAATATGGGGGTATTTCGACAATTTAACTTTGTGAGATAAACAAAATGAGTGTTAGAAAAGAATGTATTGAAAAATGGTGTTGACTCTTATTAGAAGTATTATTATTGAATTTAAAATTAAAAAAAAAAGGGAAGAAATAAAGTTGTAGAGCTATTTTTAGTAAGGGAGATTTGTAGGTGCCACAAATTTGGCTCCTATTTATATTTGTGCCCACCAAACCATTAGAGTTTATAATTGTGCCATTTACTACTATACCCCATCTCCTTCTATTCTTCTCTTTTTTATTTTTATTGGAATATATTTTGGACATCTTTGGCTTCAGTCACTAATCGCTGATCACTTGAGAGATTGTATTAGAATCCAAAATGGACTCTGACAGAAAAAAAAATATTTTTTATTTCAACAAAGATACCCAACGTCACCCGAAAGAGTTAAAATCTCCACTAGCTAAACCCTTGCTTACCCTACCTTTGGACTCGTATTTTGTTCGTACACAATCAACAGAGGCCTCCCTGACATATGTTGCAACATCTTCAATAGCATGCTCTTATTTCGTTAGGGAAACTTCGAATATAGGCCTAGATCGTTTGTACATACAGACTTTTGGGGTGCTAAGATCCAAAGTCGAGAGGGAACGGCCCAGATCATACGCTAAGGTCCCGCGGCGAGGGAAATGGGAGCAACCTAAACCGCAAAAACGGGATTGTGGGAGAGCAATACAAGGGTCGTGCTGCTAGGTAAAGCGGTGGAGTGCTGCACCCTAGATGACGAGAGCGGAAACTCCCCCCCACCCCCCCTTTTGCTTAATCTTTATTTGGTGTAATTACTTGAGCTGGATGAAAGGAAACTTTCACGTCTAATTTTGAAAGGGGGAGATCCTACAGGATCCTATCCAATTTTTTTTTTTTTTTGCTCGGCCCATAGCTAAAAAACATACTTTCTTACGATTATGAGGTTCATTCAAATATGAAATCCGATCGAGCCTACTGATCTTCCTTATACCTTCCCTCGTAGCTCTACTGACTCCTAAATTCAATTTAGCCATGCTTTGTTGAACCAATCTACTCTCTTTCTCCTAAACCTCTGCCTTCACCTGAGCCTCATCTTCTAAAGGTCGACTGAGCAACCCTCGCATTCAAGAAAGCATTCTATATGGTCGGTCCGTGACCCCTGGATGTTGAAGGCATCCTTGGGGTGATCTCGTAGTTACTACGAGGTGGAGATGATGGGGTCGGTCCATGGATTTTCCTTCCTTTTGCCGTATTTCGCTCAAAGGATTGAAGGGAGATAGTGCATCAAGCTATGGCGGCTTCAATCATTGCACACCGAAGAGATTCTATGCGGATTCTGATAGATATATTTTTGTAATGACCCATCACGGATCATAACATTTGATTTATCTTTTCAATATCCATCCCTTATAAAATTATGAAAACTTATAAACTTGAAATAATATCAATTTATCGGGAAAATTACTCTGAAACTTTCAGTAAATTCTATAAATATTTTTTTTATCTTATCAAAATAACTTTCATAATAATTACAAATTTGAAAATTCATATCACGAAATAAATTTAAGAAAGTCCAAAATAATCTTCCAATCAAAATAACCATAAACTAAAGTCCCACAAATTTATTTAAAATTTAATATTTTCATCCCGTGATTGGTTCTTCCTTTTTCCCGTCACACATCGTCTCACTTCTACTCTAAGCTTCTCCATCATTACGTCTTTGCCTTTCATTTATCTATAATATGAATTAACTTATATAAGCAATAACTTAGTAAGACACTTATATCTCACAAGCGTAAATAAATTTTTATTTTTCATCATCATTGTAAAAACATCATAATAAATTTAAACATCTTTTAAAAACTTTTTCACATTTCAAACTTTCATATATTGAGCTTGACATTGTAATGTCATAGCAGACTAGTTACGTAAAGAGTGAGGTAGCAAATCCTAAACCAATCATGATAATAGGTCCACTCACTGGATATAAGACTGCTTACCGATCATCATCAAGGGTGTACAACGCCATTTTAAAATATAAAAATACATACAGATACTTTTCATCAAAACACCATCGAAAGAGAAGTAGTAAAATGTCATAACATCATCGTCAACATAAAAAGCATATACTTCTTAATTATTTAACTCATGTTGTAGGTGAGAGTGTACTTACATAAACATCTTATTTAACCTTTTTAAATTTTCTTGACAATCACATGCGATTGAGGTTTTCAGAGCTTGACTTTATAAACATTCATAACATAAATAATAAGTATAATAAAAATTACCAAAACACCATAATAATTCATTAAACATATCCATCACATTAATACAGTGCCTAAAAGGCTAATTTCATCATCCAATAATGTCAAGACACAAAAAAATCAACAATTACACTAGATTACAAAACTTTACAAAAACTGACAACCAAAGCTCTACCCCCTTTTGAAAAATCATAACAAATGACATATAGCTAGTGTTAAAAGAAAGCATATATCCAAAGCTTTCTAACAATATCATAATTCATTAAAAAAATAGTCTATTTGAATCTCAAATACAGTTTTGTAATCTAATCATAAAATTTTGTAAAAACTGGTAGCCATAACTCTTTTCACGAGTAATTGGTCTAAATAGTCCCTAAACTCTTTCAAAGGCGACGATTTGGTCCTTTTTTTGTTTTTGTTTTTGTTTTTTTTTACCGAAATGACCCCAAACTTCTATTTTCTTGGCCATTTCAGTCTTTACCGTCAAACTCTGTTAAATTTCTAATGAAATCTTGCTCAAATAATCATTTTATAGTAAAATGAACAACATACCCTCCAATCTCCCAAAAGTCACTCCCTCTCCCCAACCGCCCCCCCCCCCCGGTCGATTGGATTCGTGTAGTACCCAAATTTTTGATAAGGACTTATTATGAATAATAAGTTAATTCATCAAAATTCCTTCTATAAATTAAAATTTAGGTTATAATTTAACCTAAAGTTATGAAATGAATTTTTATGATGTGATAATTATTAATTTTGTCACACAATAATCTTAGGTCACATATATTATTCAAAAAGGTATGAGTAGTAAAAAAGTGACCCCTTGATGCATATGGAGAAAAGTTGTCAAATCACCAAATGAAGTATTTAAACAGTTTTAACAGAATGGGAATTGGCAGTCTTGGAGTTTTCTAGACAAGATTTTTCTGCATAAAAACATGTTGTATCAAGGATTTGACATCAACTTTTTAGTCAAATAAAAATTAGACTGTCTAGCCTTTTATATATAAAATTTAGACAGATTATCTTTTTCAGTATAAGAACTTAGTGGATAAGTCTGACATCAGATGAAATTTTACTAAGTTACTTTTTCAGTAAAAAGCCTTCTAGGATAAGTTTTCTATGAAGTAAAAATTAATACTGCTTAACTTTTTGACATTATAGGACTTTGGGAATTGTGTTAGTAGAAGATGATGGAAAAATATTGTTATGCCAAGATAACAGTCTAAGAAATTATTTTGTTGAGATAATACGAAGGAATTATCTTCCATTATCTTAAATTAGAAAAATAAGAAATTTTGCATCCAAAGGCTTGGGATTAATTGGTACATTGATTAATGGATAAGATTTATCCCAATCTTCTCATCTTATCTCTTCTTCCACACACCTAAAAAGCATATGATGTAACTAAGTATCTAGAGCTATGGAAGTGATGTAAATCTTGTTTAATCAAGATTAAGCTTGCTTAATTACACTAAGTGTTATTAAGCTTTGCCTATAAGTAGGCATCACCCCCACCCAGTCTTCCTCACATCTCACAGTTTCATTCTCTCCTCTCTCTAGAGTTTCTATAAGTAGAAACTCTCTCTCTACAATTTTCCTAGATTTACTATTGTTGTTGATCAAAATTCTCTCTTTTCCTCACGTCTTTTCCTTTTTTTTTTCCTGTACATTTTTAGACAAAAATATCCCTATTTCTTTCTTTTCTTCTTTTTTTTATTTGTTAGAATATTTTTTTTTTATATAAATCTTCGACTCCATTTGCCGGTCGGCTTCGGCTGCCAGTCATTCGCCTGTTTTCGGTCGCCGATGGTTGATGGCCGGCCACTGGTCACTGAGAGATTATGTTAGAATCCAAAATGGATTTTGACAGAAATTTTTTTTTTAATACAACCAAGATGACCAGACATATCCGGCTCTGGTCACTAGTTATGCTGGTCGCCGGAGAGATTTTGTTAGAATCCAAAATGGATTCTAATAGAATTTCTTTTTCTTTCTTTTTTTTGTTTTTTGTATTTCGACAAAGATGATGAGATGTCTTTGACCCATTTACTGACACCGTTTGTGGAAAGATTCTTTTATTTATTTTTATTTATTTTATTTTTTATTTCAACAAAGATTGACTAAACATCTCTGACTATGGTCACCAGCGTCGATACCAGTTGCCTGAGAGATTCTATTAGAATCCAGAATTTTTCTTCTGATTTCAACAAAGATGCCGTAGGTTTCAGTCATTGAAGAGATTCTTTTAGAATCCAAAATAGATTATGTCATTTTTCTAAATTTCAATAAAGATGCCGCAAGCTCTGGTCGTCAAAGAGTTATGTTATAATCCAAAATGGATTCCACATAATACTTTTTGAATTCTAAAGAATACATGTTGAATTCTACTATAATGCTTTTGAATTATACTATGAATTTTAATTTACTAGAATTTAAATTCTCCTAGAATCTAATCTAGAATGTATTTCAATTCTACTATAATGCTCTTTAAATTTCCTAGAATGCCTTTTAAATTCTACTATAACGCTTTTTGAATTTCATTCTAGGACCTTTTTAAGAGCTCCCTTCATCACTCCAAGTAACACCTCAAACTTATTGTCAAACTTCCTTTTGTCATCCACTTAATTCTTCTTCTTCTTCTTCTTCTTCTATTTCATTTCATTTCTTTTCTTTTTCTTTTCTTTTTTTTTTTTGAGTCACTACACCCCCAAACATATTTGTTTCTTTCTTTTATGAACAAAGGGTGTAGCACTCTTTCCTTTTTTTTTTTTTTTTGGTTGCATTTTTCTACTTCTTTTTTTTTTACCACAAACAAAATTTTCACAACTCCACACATCCTTCCATACTCTAGTATAGCTCAAGATAGATCCTAAACTGACCAATATCCTTAAGGAGTGAGGGATATAAAGTTGGAAATTATTAAAAGCCTAGGCTAAATATATGGGTGAAAAGAAAGGTAAATTAGGCTCAATGGGGTATATTATGGATAAACATATTGCAAGGTAGGCTCGAAAGGCTCAAAAGGTCCAAAGATGGCCTAAATCATCTCCCTAATCAAGTATAGTCTAAAATTTCACCTCAAGAGAGAATCAAACAAATTCTAACACTTGTGAGATCAAGAAAATCACATATCCACATAAACCTTCTCCAAATATGCACATAACTCAAAGATCAAGACAATGTGCTTAAAGTGGAACAATCACAATCAAAATGAAACTAACTCAAAAATCAAATACAAACTCAAGCAATATCCACATTTTTCCAAAAGCTATGCACAATGCCAACCAAAGTTCATATCATTGGATCAATGAAAATCATCAAAGATAGCACAAAACACCTCAAGTTATTCACAAAAATTTTTTAAATTTTCAAAATTTTTTGATTTTTTTTAGCAAAGGAAACAAGAAAAAAGAAAACCAAAATTCACACCCCCCCCCCAAACTTAAAATGCACATTGTCCTCAATGTGTAAGCCATAGAAAATTAAAGAGAGGGATTTAGGAAACTCCCTTCATTGGTGCTTAGGCGTTAGGCCTAATGGCTTGCTCCCGCAAAATGTGTTGCCAACTCCCTCGGCTCGGAGCTTGTACCTAGAGAAGAAAAATGAAGAAAAAGTAAAAAAATCCAAAAAGAAGACATTATTCAAAATCAAAACAAAACAAATAAAAAGTTTAAAAACTTGGGTTGCCTCCCAAGAAGTGCTTGGTTATAGTCATCGGACTTGACTATTAGAGAAGCGCTCATTCAAAGAGCGGCTTCCACTCATAGTAGGTGTCAAACAACACCACATATGTCTTGGTTGTGATTGCCTCAAGCCTGGCAAGATGTGGAATGAATCGACATGTGGCTCCAACAAGACTTGGCTTCGATGGATGTGCTCGGTGTGTGAGGTAACGATGCTAGTATCAATGGAAGAGTTGTTGGCCACATCATCGTCGGATTTTCATAGATGTGATCATGCTTGATCGGTGGTGGCATAGCAATGGAGATCTCAAGAGGTTGAGACTCATATACTCCTTCTTTC
>CM046376.1:27585382-27596382 GCA_025413485.1 Ficus microcarpa
ACTCCCTTGAGAAAATGAACGACCTTGAGGTGCTTTTTTTGACCTCAATCCATGAGGATGAAGTTATAGATTTAACATCCATTTCATCTCCTCTTTGTTTGCGTTACCTCCAATTGAGTTGTCGGCTGCAACAACTGCCCAATTGGATATCTGAACTTCATAATCTACAGGGATTGGTGTTAAATTTCTCAAGGTTAATTGATGAGCCTCTAAAATTCCTAAAAGGTTTGTCTAATTTAGCATACCTTTGCTTGTACCAAACATATGCTGGGGTGGAATTGCATTTTGAGGAGGGTAGTTTTAAAAAACTTAAGAATCTTTGTTTACTAAAGTTGGAAGGATTAAAGGTGATGAAAATTGACAGAGGAGCATTGCCTCTTCTTGAACGGCTGGTGCTTGGGCCTTGTCCACTAATGAAGGAGATGCCTTCCGATATTCAACATTTGAAGAACCTCAAATATCTTTATTTTCACGACATGCCAAGGGAATTTGTGTTTGGTTTGCAGCAAGATGGAGGCGCTGATTATTGGAAAATTCAGCATTTACCTTATGTCGCCTTCCAATATTACAAGCATAAAGGGTGGAGTTTTAATCACTACAAGCTGGGTAGCTCAGACTTGTTGAAGCTTCTGCAACAGCAAGCTAGTTGATAAGCGATGTCAAGTTTTGCTGGTACACCTTTATAACCGACTTTGTAGTACAGTTTCTCGCATTGTAATCACCTTTGTTTTGTTAATGCTTCATTTCTCTTCTTCTTCTTCTTCTTTATTATTATTATTTTTTTTCAAAAAAACAAAATCCCTAAAGTTCCAGTCCTCCCTCATTTTTGTTTTTCTTTGCATCATTTTTTTTTATTTGTCACCATATCAATATATATTTACCAACCAGTTTAAATTTCTGTTATACATGGGGTACATTACTTAATCAATTCATGCTACTAATTTGAATATTTTATTGTTTCATTTGGAATTGATAAAAACAATGATCTATCGTGTTACAGTTCCAGTTTATTTATTTTATTTGTTCACTTAGGAAATACTTGCAGATATTTTTCTCCAAATTATTCATAAACTTAACTAGGAAATTTATTTTACATTTTCCTACTAGGGACGCTCAAGTTGACCCCTGAAAAGGAGCCTTGGTGCATTTCTCAGATGAGGGTAGAAGATTTACCCTGACTTTGCAGTCATGTTGTGTACTTTTCAAATCACTTTTTTTTTTTTCTTTTTTCCCCAGTTTGATGTGTGTATGGATTGGAACTCCTGTTATTGTTCTAGTATGAGATGTATTGCTAATAATGAGATTGAAGGTATTGCTAATAATGGAACTCCAGTTATTGTTCTAGTATGGAATGTATTTATTTTTGGTTTGATGTTTGCATGGATATGAACTCCTATTGTTGTTTTCGTTTGTTGTGTATTACTACTAATCAGACTGAGGACATTGCTCAGACAATGCAAACGATTTGTCGATTCTCTATTTGGTCGTTATTGACTTTCCGTTTGATGTTGTTCTGACAAGGAACTCCTGTAACTCATTTAGTTTGCCATGTATTCTGCTAATAAGGTGGGGTTGTCCTTTTTATTATTTTTTTTTGTACAAATCAATATGGTCATGGTTAGTGTTTCCACAATTAGTACTATGTGTGTGCATGTAAGTAATACCTATTAGAGAGGACATGAAATTGGCATCCAGATACCTATAATTTTCCTATTCATCACTTCTTGAAAAAAAATAATAAAACATTAAAAAAATAAAATAAAAAACAAAAGAAAACAAAAGAAAACAGAACAGAACAATTTGAAAACTTATCAGTGGTTAAGATAGTTAAACCGGTAACTTTTACATCATAGATGCAAGTTGATTATCTCTAGGATAGAAACAACAAATACCTTTTTTTTCTTTTTCCTTTTCTACTGAAGTAAAAGATGTTAATTTTAGGGAAATCTTCAGGCCACTGGCTGTAAAACTTTACTAAATGGCAGTTTTGGCAATTATTTTGTATGACATAAATGAGTTCATATGATTTATGATTATATAGCATAAAACTAACACATCATTGTTGTGACGAAAAATTTTGAAACAACGGAATTACGGCAAGATCAAGATCAATGATTGATGAGAGACATATTTTGGATCTCGAACATATGTTGGACAAGATAGGATTGGAAAGAGTTTGAGTACCAACAAGACAAAACAACAAAATATTGCATAAAACAAATTAGTTCATTCAACTTAATGATTTTTCATACAAACAGTCTGCAGCTGTTACAAAAATTAAAAAGATTGATTTTTAAGTACATACTAAAAATAAAAAAAATAAAATAAAAAAAGATAGAGAGAGATAGCAAACACACTACAAGGATTTTTGGTTATTTTAAAACTTGAAACTTGTAGTTAGTCCTCATCAGTATTTTGTGTGTAAACCATTACCGTAAAACACTCAAATAATCCTCTTGAAATAGAGGATAAAGTTGTATCTCCAGCCACTAATTGCTGGAGCCAATGAGAACATTCTGGTTGTATTAAAACTTGCATTCATAAAGTGCCCTTGAGAGTGGTGGGTTCTTCTTAATATTGACAGAAGTTGAGAGACTGGATTTGCTAGAAAAGTCCTTGTACTTGATGTCACTTGTGTCCCTTGGCGGATCGAAATTTGATGAGATTCACAGCATGTGAAGCAACATCAGTTGCGGTTGGCATTGAAGTAGCAGAGCTTTCGAGAGCCTCTAAGAGCTCATTTTTTGTTCTTCAATTTTAATGAATCAATAACAAGAGTCATCGGTGCCTTCTTTTGAATGCTTTCTGGAGATACAAGGTGATCAGTAAGAGAGATTCTATAAAGCTACCAGCACAAGTCATTCATTTTTACTTCTTAGATGCAAGGGAATGGAAAGAGTTTGATCATCTCTAGTATGGAAACAGACAAATACCGTCATTTTTTGCTACTGAAATAAATGGTGCTAATTGACAGTTTTCACATATATTTTGTACGAAATAAATGAGTTCATTTGATTTACGATTATATAACAGAAAACCAAGACATCATTGTTGTGACGAAAAATTTTGAAACAACAGAGTTACGGCAAGAACACGATCAATGACTGAGAAGAGACATGTTTTAGAACTTGAACATATCCTATGTTTTCAAGCTAGCTTATATCAGAAGTGCCATGCTGAAACGATGAAATTAACGTAAAGAAATGAGCAAGCAAATTACGGTAGCAGATGATTCCACTGTTGAACGTCTCGACCAACAAACGTTCGTAATAAATACTTTGTACGCCGACGAAGATAAAAACTATTAACCAAAGTCTTAACAGTTAAAAAAAAAAAAAAGAAGGAAAAAAAAAGGATTTATCAGCATATAAATACTTTGATTAATAATTTTTAACTTTGTCGGCTTATAATATGTTTTGATCACTAGGTTTCATCGTATATTTGTATTTTTAGGTATTGTTATCACTCTATTTTAGGTGACAATTTTCATAATTACGAGTAGTCTATACAATCATAATTATTACTGATAGCATAATATACTATTGACTGTATTTTTACTGTATATTTACTATGTGAGGAGTCTTTTGATGAAAGCGATTGTAATTTTTGTATTGTAACCATTTCATGATTGACCTTTTTAGCTCTGTTATGAATCAATTTTATTAAGTTATTTCCATAAAGACCATGAGTAATTCTAATAATGGCTATTTTCTGAAATCTTTTAGAGTATCACTGTTTTTGGAAAATTAAAATATATTATTGATAATCAGTGACTATTAAAAGTTGGGACAACCATCTTTGATCATATTTCTTTGATATTTTTTTTTTAAGAAAAAAAATACTTCATTAACAAATCAGGTCTTTATATAAAAATTACAAGAATTACCTCGGGTCATGATTTTTGTCATGACCCGTAGAGTAATTGTGATAATTACCGCTAGTAATTATAAATTTGACCAAACATTCGTATGAAAAAATGTAGGTTGTTGAGGTAAATGTGGTAGTTTAGAAATGTGTGACCCTCAAAATCTAATGTGGTGGTGTTTGATATGAAAGTTTCAAAAAGTGGTATTTTTTTTTCGTAAGTGCTGTTATCGAAATTAACCCTTTGTGCAACAGAGGAGGATAGCTTTTGGTTATAATATATTAAAATAAGAGGTTTATTAACACTCCTCTATTTACTTTTTTCATGTCTTTTTTAATAAATTTTTTTACTACTAAATTACCACTAAATCAAATTACGTTTAAGTACAAAAGTAATTTAAAGAATACTTTTCACATACACCTCACTCTAAATAATTTAAGAATACATCCTTTTAGATACCAGCTTTTTCCTTTTCATTCTTTATTTGATTTTTTTTTCTTTTGAGGAAGATACCATACATATTAATAATGAAAACAAATTAAAATATTAATTGTAAAAAAATCATGATTTTGCGAAAATAAATAAATATTAGTAGGGGCTTTTTTTGAATAATTAGAGTCTAACAAGTAATTATATAAATCCAAAATTTAATTGCCAGGTGGTTTAAGAAATGGTGTGGGACAAAAAAACCAAGGGATGGTAATAGACCTCCTTGGAAATTGCTGAATCTTTACATAAACAAGTGCACCTCTTGATGCTTTGAGCTTGTTCAGCGATGGATTTAGCTTGATTCTTCCTTTTTGCATCAACTATTCTTATTGAATTACTATATGACGAAGAGTGTGACAGTCATTAGTCTTTATAAGAAAAAGAGTAAGCTATACAGCCCAACATCACTTGAGACCACCCCCAAATGGTATGAGGCCTTTTGAGTCTAAACCAAATAGCAAAACCCTACAGACACGAGGCCTAAAGTGGACAACAAGTGGAAGTGTGGCCAACAAGGACATTGAGCCCTAAAAGTAGGGGTGATTACGATAGTAATCAGTCCTTACAATTAAAAGGGTTAATTATACAGTTCTACATCACTTGTGAATTGATATATGCGATAGTTCATAAGTAAAGGGACCACCTCCTAATAGTATGAGGACTTTTAGGGTGAGTTCAAGAGCAAAATCGTGAGGGCACGAGGCCCAAAGTGGACAATATCATACCAAAGGGAAGCATGGGTCGTTACCACCTCCTGATAGTATGAGGCCTTTTGGGGTGAGTCCAAGAGCAAAATCGTGCCGACACGAGGTTCAAAGCGAACAATATCATATTAAAGAGAAATATGGGTTGTTACAAGGAGTCATAATGAAAATTACTTCAAATAATTTTGATCATTACTGGCAAGGGTTTTTAGTTGAAAATATGGGGGTATTTCGACAATTTAACTTTGTGAGATAAACAAAATAATGAGTGTTAGAAAAGAATGTATTGAAAAATGGTGTTGACTCTTATTAGAAGTATTATTATTGAATTTAAAATTAAAAAAAAAAAGGAAGAAATAAAGTTGTAGAGCTATTTTTAGTAAGGGAGATTTGTAGGTACCACAAATTTGGCTCCTACTTATATTTGTGCCCACCAAACCATTAGAGTTTATAATTGTGCCATTTACTATTATACCCCATCTCCTTCTATTCTTCTCTTTTTTATTTTTATTGGAATATATTTTGGACATCTTTGGCTTCAGTCACTAATCGTTGATCGCTTGAGAGATTGTATTAGAATCCAAAATGGACTCTGACAGAAAATTTTTTTTTTTATTTCAACAAAGATACCCAACGTCACCCGAAAGAGTTAAAATCTCCATTAGCTAAACCCTTTCTTACCCTACCTTTGGACTCGTATTTTGTTCGTACACAATCAACAGAGGCCTCCCCGACATATGTTGCAACGTCTTCAATAGCATGCTCTTATTTCATTAGGGAAACTTCGAATACAGGCCAGATCGTTTGTACAAACAGACTTTTGGGGTGCTAAGATCCAAAGTCGAGAGGGAACAGCCCAGATAATACGCTAAGGTCCCACGGCGAGGGAAATGGGAGCAGCCTAAACCGCAAAAACGGGGTTGTGGGAGAGCAATACAAGGGTCGTGCTGCTAGGTAAAGCGGTGGAGTGCTGCACCCTAGATGGCGAGAGCGGAAACTCTCCCCCCCCCCCCCTTTTTGTTTAATCTTTATTTGGTGTAATTACTTGAGCTGGATGAAAGGAAACTTTCACGTCTAATTTTGAAAGGGGGAGATCCTACAGGATCCTATCCAAATTTTTTTTTTTGCTAGGCCCACAGCTAAAAAACATACTTTCTTACGATTACAAGGTTCATTCAAATATGAAATCCGATCAAGCCTACTGATCTTCCTTATACTTTCCCTTGTAGCTCTACTGACTCCTAAATTCAATTTAGCCATGCTTTGTTGAACCAATCTACTCTCTTTCTCCTAAACCTCTGCCTTCACCTGAGCATCATCTTCTAAAGGTCAACTGAGCAACCCTCGCATTCAAGAAAGCGCTCTATATGGTCGGTCCGCGACCCTTGGATGCCGAAGGCATCCTTGGGGTGATCTCGTAGTTACTACGGGGTGGAGATGATGGGGTCGGTCCATGGATTTTCCTTTCTTTTGCCTCATTTCGCTTAAGGGGTTGAAGGGAGATAGTGCATCAAGCTATGGCGGCTTCAATCACTGCACACCGAAGAGATTCTATGCGGATTTTGATAGATATATTTTTGTAATGACCCATCACGGATCATTACATTTGATTTATCTTTTCAATATCCATCCCTTATAAAATTATGAAAACTTATAAACTTGAAATAATATCAATTTATCAGAAAAATTACTCTGAAACTTTCAGTAAATTATAGAAATATTTTTTTAATCTTATCAAAATAACTTTCATAATAATTACAAATTTGAAAATTCATATCACAAAATAAATTTAAGAAAGTCCAAAATAATCTTCCAATCAAAATAACCATAAACTAAAGTCCCACAAATTTATTTAAAATTTAATATTTTCATCCCGTGATTGGTTCTTCCTTTTTCCCATCACACATCGTCTCGCTTCTACTCTAAGCTTCTCTATCATTACATCTTTACCTTTCATTTATCTATAATATGAATTAACTTATATAAGCAATAACTTAGTAAGACACTTATATCTCACAAGCGTAAATAAATTTTTATTTTTCATCATCATTGTAAAAACATCATAATAAATTTAAACATCTTTTAAAAACTTTTTCACATTTCAAACTGTCATATATTGAGCTTGACATTGTAATGTCTTAGCAGACTAGTTACGTAAAGAATAAGGTAGCAAATCTCAAACCAATCGTGGTAATAGGTCCACTCACTGGATATAAGACTGCTTACCGATCATCATCAAGGGTGTACAATGCCATTTTAAAAGATAAAAATATATACAGATACTTTTCATTAAAACAACATCGAAAGAGAAGTAGTAAAATGTCATAACATCATCGTCAACATAAAAAGCATATACTTCTTAATTATTTAACTCATGTTGCAGGTGAGAGTGTACTTACATAAACATCATATTTAACATTTTTAAATTTTCTTAACAACCACATGCGATTGAGGTTTTTGGAGCTCGCCTTTATAAACATTCATAACATAAATAATAAGTATAATAAAAATTACCAAAACACCATAATAATTCATTAAACATATTCATCATGTTAATACAGTGCCTAAAAGGCCAATTTCATCATCCAATAATGTCAAGACACAAAAAGATCAACAATTACACTAGATTACAAAACTTTACAAAAACTGACAACCAAAGCTCTACCCCCTTTTGAAAAATCATAACAAATGACATATAGCTAGTGTTAAAAGAAAGCATATATCCAAAGCTTTCTAACAATATTATAATTCATTAAAAACATAGTCTATTTGGATCTCAAATACAGTTTTGTAATCTAATCATAAAATTTTGTAAAAACTGGTAGCCATAACTCTTTTCACGAGTAATTGGCCTAAATAGTCTCTAAACTCTTTCAAAGACGACGATTTGGTCTTTTTTTTTTTTTATTTACTGAGATGACCTTAAACTTCTATTTTCTTGGCCATTTCAGTCTTTACCGTCAAACTCCGTTAAATTTCTAATGAAATCTTGCTCAAATAATCATTTTATAGTAAAATAACCAACATACCCTCCAATCTCCCAAAAGTCACTCCCTCTCCCCACTGCCCCCCCCCCCCGGTCGATTGGATTCGTGTAGTACCCAAATTTTTGATAAGGAATTATTATGAATTAATAAGTTAATTCATCAAAATTCCTTCTATAAATTAAAATTTAGGTTATAATTTTAACCTAAAGTTATGAAATGAATTTTTATGATGTGATAATTATTAATTTTGTCACACAATAATCTTAGGTCACATATTATTATTCAAAAAGGTATGAGTAGTAAAAAAGTGACCCTTTGATGCATATGGAGAAAAGCTGTCAAATCACCAAATGAAGTATTTAAACAGTTTTAACATAATGGGAATTGGCAGTCTTGGAGTTTTCTAGACAAGATTTTTCTGCATAAAAAAATGCTGTATCAAGGATTTGACATCAACTTTTTAGTCAAATAAAAATTAGATTGTCTAGCCTTTTATATATAAAATTTAGATAGATTACCTTTTTCAGTATAAGAACTTAGTGGATAAGTCTGACATCAAATGAAATTTTTACTAAGTTACTTTTTCAGTAAAAAGCCTTCTAGAATAAGTTTTCTATGCAGTAAAAATTAATACTGCTTAACTTTTTGACATTATAGGACTTTGGGAATTGTGTTAGTAGAAGATGATGGAAAAATATTGTTATGCCAAGATAACAGTCTAAGAAATTATTTGTTGAAGATAATACGAAGGAATTATCTTCCATTATCTTAAATTAGAAAAATAAGAAATTTTGCATCCAAAGGCTAGGGATTACTTGGTACATTGATTAATGGATAAGATTTATCCCAATCTTCTCATCCTATCTCTTCTTCCACACACCTAAAAAGCATATGATGTAATTAAGAATCTAGAGCTATGGAAGTGATATAAATCTTGTTTAATCAAGATTAAGCTTGCTTAATTACAATAAGTGTTATTAAGCTTTGCCTATAAGTAGGCATCACCCCCACCCATTCTTCCTCACACCTCACAATTTCATTCTCTCCTGTAGAGTTTCTATAAGTAGAAACTCTCTCTCTCTATAATTTTCCTAGATTTACTATTGTTGTTGATCAAAATTTTCTCTTTTCCTCACGTCCTTTCCTTTTTTTTCCTGTTCATTTTTAGACAAAAATATCCCTATTTCTTTCTTTTCTTCTCTTTTTTATTTATTAGAATATTTTTTTTAATATAAATCTTTGACTCCATTTGCCGGTCGATCTTCGGCTGCCAGTCATTCGCCTGTTTTCGGTCGCCGATGGTTGATGGCCGGCCACTGGTCACTAGAGAGATTATGTTAGAATCCAAAATGGATTTTGACAGA
The DNA here is from genome assembly GCA_025413485.1 of Ficus microcarpa. Lineage (NCBI taxonomy): Eukaryota > Viridiplantae > Streptophyta > Magnoliopsida > Rosales > Moraceae > Ficus > Ficus microcarpa. The sequence goes on from CM046376.1 coordinate 27,594,792, forward strand.
AATTTTTTTTCGTAATACAACCAAGATGACTAGACATATCCGGCTCTGGTCACTAACGTTAATGCTGGTCGCCGGAAAGATTTTGTTAGAATCCAAAATGGATTCTAATATAATTTCTTTTTCTTTCTTTTTTTGTTTTTTGTATTTCGACAAAGATGATGAGATGTCTTTGACCTCATTTACTACACCGTTTGTCGAAAGATTCTTTTATTTATTTTTATTTATTTTATTTTTTATTTCAACAAAGATTGACTAAACATCTCTGACTATGGTCACCAGCGTCGATACCAGTTACCCGAGAGATTCTATTAGAATCCAGAATTTTTCTTCTAGATTTCAACAAAGATGCCGTAGGTTTCAGTCATTGATCAAGGAATGACCAAAATAGTTTATGACATGATTAAGATGGTACTACAGTTTATTAAGCAGTATTGAAATTATTCTGTTACCGACCATTATTACGGATGCAGAATTAAGAATAAGGATTAGGAACACTTTAAAATAATTCAGGAATAATATTTGGAGCAACATAGATTAAGTGGCTCAAGTCCTAAGAAAAACCTATACGCGGTCCAGCTATGTACAGATAAATTCTGGACTGCAGTTCAATATTATTGGATTGATGATAGTTAAAACAGTATTTTACTATCTGGATTACTAAGAAAATGGACTATGTATTAGAAGAAAATGGCAAACATGGCATTACTTGGAAGCTAAGTAATTGTAGATAATTATACAAATTTTTGGATTTAATGTTTTTAAGGAAAGAATTAAAGAGATAAGCTTGAGAAGAATTTTTGGTTAGCACCCTCCACATGGCCCGCTGTTTTGGGGACTTGGAAGGCAAAAATTTTGTGTTTTAAGGCCAAATATGTAATTCAAGGAAAGTTGAAGAAAAAAAATTAATTGTGAAAAATTTTAGAAATTTCACCTATAAATAGGGGTGAGTAGTGAAAATTTTGGCCATTTAGTTATCTTCTCATCTTTTCCTATCTAGCTCTTAAAAAATAAATAAATAAATAAATAAAAGGGATAGAAGAACAAAGTTGGTGGCCGGTTTTATTGTGGAGAGGTAGAACAAAGATTTTTTCTCATTCAAATCTTAGAATAAACTTTTTCAAGCTCTAGAGGTATATTCTTGATCACTTAATTAAAACTTTAATTAGTTTTTCCTCATCTTTTCCTCTCTAACTCTTAAAAAATAAATAAATAAATAAAAGAGATAGAAGAACAAAGTTGGCGGCCAGTTTTATTGTGGAGAGGTAGAACAAAGATTTTTTCTCATTCAAGGCTTAGAATAAACTTTTTCAAGCTCTAGAGGTATATTCTTGATCACTCAACTAAAACTTTAATTAGTTTTGGTTTGTGGAATTTAAGTGTATTTCAAGTTATGGGATGTAAGAGCATAAGTTCATGTTCTCTTATTTTCCTATTTTATAGTCTCTAATGCTTGATCTATACTTGGGTTAACTTGATTTGCTAACTCTACGCTTAGGTTTGATTTTATGTTTAAGATGAGTTCTTAAGATTATGTGCATGTGATTATGATCTCGTATGCTTGAGTATAGTGATTTTATGTATGTTGGCTTAG
>CM046376.1:27596482-27617482 GCA_025413485.1 Ficus microcarpa
AGATCAACATAAAAACTGTTGGGATCTATATGTGCCATAAGGATAGAAAATCAATATTAGGGATTTTCTATAAATATGACACTTTGATATTAATAAGAGGAAGTTATTCATGTTTAATAAGTTGTATCCTATTTACTTTCATTTGTTGATTGTATGATTATTTTGAGCAAACATAAAATACTCCTAGACTGTTGGTAATATATCGAATTACCATATGTATACGGGGTATGCATAGAAGACGTGGTAATTTGATAACAGTCTAAATAAATAGTCCGCAATCAACGGAATAAGATTTTGGGATCTTATTCATGATAAGATTGTAAAGGTTGTCTACTTCCTTAAAGGGATGGTTTGTCTTAACCATCGGATAGGTTCCGAGTAGAAACTTTAATGTATACCAGTATTGAGGTATAACATTGGACTGGACCTAAAGTGTTAATTGATTCGGTTTAATAATTTCATTTATAAGAATCAATGATACTTCGATTATCATCCTTCATTAATCTTAATCCTGAAATGATTACTTGAGTTCGTATCCATGACTTATGTACTTTGATGTGTTGGGATCTATATGTGCCCTAAGGATAGAAAATCAATATTAGGGATTTTCTGTAAAAATGACATTTTGATATTAATAAGAGGAAGTTATTCATGTTTAATAAGTTGTGTCCTATTTACTTTCATTTGTTGATTGTATGATTATTTTGAGCAAACATAAAATACTCCTAGGCTGTTGGTAATATATCGAATTATCATATGTATACGGGATATGCATAGAAGACGTAGTAATTTGATAACAGTCTAAATAAATAGTCCGCAATCAACGGAATAAGATTTGGGGATCTTATTCATGATAAGATTGTAAAGGTTGTCTACTTCCTTGGAAGAATGGTTTGTCTTGACCATCGGATAGGTTCTGAGTAGAAATTTTAATGTATACCAGTATTGAGGTATGACATTGGACTGGACCTAAAGTGTTATTTGATTCGGTTTAATAATTCCGTTTATAATAATCAATGATGCTTTGATTATCATCCTGCATTAATCTTAATCCTGAAATGATTACTTGAGTTCGCATCCATGACTTATGTACTTTGATGCACTAATGGTGAGACACTGTTAATTCATGGTCAACATACTTGTGTTTTGGGTGCATGACTTATGGATGGAGAAATCAAGATTCATAGATACGGAATCCATAGCTATCTTAACGATAGTAAATGTTATCTACTTAAAGGCATTATTCGGGGATTGAAAGATAGTATAACAAGATCTTGACCATCGGTTTACTTTGTGTTCTCTGATGGTTTACCAATTATATGGTTTTACAATTGGTGGTTCTTTCAATGGAGAATAATGGAACTTTAAGTTAAAATGATTGAAAAGGTAAAACGGAAAAAGTCCTTAATTCAATCATGGATAACATATGGGGATTAAGCAAGCGATGAATAAATCATGGAAGAAGCACTACGTGAGAGAGCTTTCGTAATACGGTATGTAAACAGGAGTTCAGCTTCAAACTTTTAGTGGAATAGTTTTGAAGTTGATAATTGATGGATAATTAATCTGAGATTAATTTTTCACAATTATAGGAGCCTGTTTACATATTTCCATCGGGTCCCTCTATTAGCTCATATAGTTCTACGAAGCGTCTCGGGATTTGTTCCTAATGAGATCAGTAAATTATAAATGGAATTTTGTAATGTCTATTAAGACATGGTACTCTCTAACATGCAATCTGGAAAGGATTGGACATTTGAAATTTGTAGACAAATGATTTGTCAACATGTGATTGGTTAATTTGAATTTTGAAAATAAGATTGTGTTTGAATTTTGGAAAACAAAAATTTTCTCTCCTAATTAAAAGAGGTGCACGTTTTTTTAATTGTGTTGAGAGAAGAAAATTTTGTTTCAAAATTATTTAAATATATTCCTAACATTAAATTATTAATTAGTTTAAATAATGGAGATTATTTCATGGATTTTTCTTTCCTAATTAAAGATGTGCATGGTTTTTGTGAGGAAAGAAAATTTGAAATATTTCATTGATTTAAATTAATTAATATGGATAATATTTATGGAAAATATTTATTCAAATATGTGAATCCTATTTAAATTCAAAAAGGTTTAAAAGAAATTTGAATCAAGATAGGACTAAGATCTTTTGACTAGTCTAGATTCTTGACTTAAAATTTGAACAACCAATCATGATCCATTTCACTTGTGGCCGAATTTTTTAGTTGGAATTTCCTCTTGAAAAATTGTTTTTAGGTTCAATGAATCTAGCCTTAAAGTTGTATGATATTTTGGTTCAAGATTTATCTAGAAAAATAATTATTAATTATTTTTCAAGAAGGAGATAAATTTTGAAAATGATTGGAATACTATATAAAGGCTATGAGTTTTTGAAAAACCAATTTTTGATTTTCTTAAAGGGGAAAAATGTTTTTTAATAAAAAAAAATTTGTTTTTCTTCCAAATCAAAAATTCGGCTTTCTTGTGAGAGAGAAAAAGAAAGAAAATTCCATTGAATCAAAACTGCGAGGAAGGTTAAACCGAGTGATAATTTTCATAGGAGGTTAACCGGTTCTTGTTTTGTAGTTTTGAAGAAAGAAGTTGGATCAAATTCTCAACGAGGATCATCGGAATTGAGGAGGGATCTAGACTTCGGAAAGTATTACCGGTTGCTTGGATTCATAGAACGTGTGCCCACACACACTCTGAGATGTGGAACTCGAGAATAGTAGAGAAGACACGTTGGTCAAACGCTCTAGAAATTCCTGAATCCAAGAGATAAGGTACGTTTGATCATGAATTTAATTTATTGTTATATGCATCATGAGCTTCTTTTTGGAAACGGCATAAAATTTTTAAAACTTCCGCTGCGCCGTAACTCTGATACCGGATCCGATTTTTCCAACAACTGGTATCAGAGCCAACTCATGATCATGCATATAACATAAATTATTTGATCAAATAAATTTCTCTCTATGCATTAATGAAATATTTTAGAGAGTTGGCACTCTAGGTTTTATTTTGAGTATGTTAAATATATTATGAATAGATATATGGATGAATGAATGCTTTATATTATTTTGATAATATATGATACTTGTTCAATTTTGCCGGTCATGATTCCATAGAGGTTAGAATTTGTATCTAGGTTTTTTCAAGTGTAATAGATGCGGTCTATTATCACCGCTAGGTCGTTCTTTCAATTCCTAGAATTTTTGTAAGCCGGAAACGGCATAGGAATTTTTTTGTAAAATTCAAGCTACAATGGATTCAAGGAGATTGAAGATGAATGAATGTATGGAAATTTTCAATGGATGTGATTTTTTGGTTTTTGGAATTTTTTAATTAAAAAAAACGTTTTTTTAATAATTAAAAAAAATCACAAAAATCTTTTTGAAAATTTAATTTTCCAATGATATGTGATCTTGATAATTTGGAAATCAAAATTGAAAATTTAAATTTAAATTTAATGGATATTATTATGAATTTTAAAATTTTGTGATTTAAATTTGAGATTTGGAAATTTCAAATTTTAAAATTTAAAATTTAATAAACCGGATTTTAATTTTAATTTTAATTTTGATATTTTGTAATTTTGATTAAAATTAAAGATCACATATAATCTTTTTTGAAATTAAAAAAAAAAGGATGTGACATTGGAGAAGGAAGACACATTGAAGAAGGATACAAGGCATGGATCTTCAAATGAAGGCTGATATATGTTTCGGTTAATTTTTGTAAATTTTGCAATTTTCTTTTCTCTAGGATGGAATCATGATCCATGGCTATTTACATATTTTGCAAACCATGGATGATGACTTGCTAGATGAATATGTTATACTATTTTATGATGTATTGATAACATGCCATATAGACTAGGGAGTACCACTCAATAAATATTATTTATGCATGAAAAACAAAAACCCTAATTTAAAAGATTGAGTGGGAGAAGGTTTTACACACTAAGACCTACGGCCTCCATCGTTGGTCCAATAGTTACGCATGGTAGTGCCTACTACTCGGTTTCGATCTGGGAATTCCCTTCGGATAGGTATCTTACCTAGAGCGCACACTGATTTGGATTTCCGAAAGGATAACAATTTTGGGCATATTTTATGTTTAGATCACCCCTCGGTGGCGGATGTAAAATATGGATTCAAAATTGGAAACGATGGTTACACACTCATACTACTTTATTTATTAACCCTCCCTCGAGACTCTGTTATGTAAAGTAGTGGCCAAATAAACGATAGTTAATATATATTTAATGAAATTTGCTCCATGGACGAATATGTATTAATCGGAAGGGATCCGTGTTCTTGGCTATGTAACGACCCATCTAGCGTAGGCCGCTACCGTACTTATTAACATACATTCATAACATAATAAGTAAATAAAACTTACTTACATTACCTGTAAAACACAGCGGAAAATTTTTTTTTTTTTTTATAGTACTCACAAAACTATAAACATAGAACAAGAGTTATAGTACTGTCTTTAAGCACGAGCATATTAACTACTACGTATCATTAAACATTTCTTATCTCTTACATATATATCACAAAACACGTAGCGATACCCATTCTCCACTATTCACAGTGCCTTGACTCGCTACTCCACATTGCATCGTCATCAGCTGGCAGGTTGCTTACCTACAGCATAAACTTAAACAATGAGCTTTCGCTCAGCAAGTACAACTCCTATACCGCATTAAGCAACAATATCACGTATAACATATAACATTCATATCATAACAACAAATCATAACACATAGCATGCATAGATCATATTATGCTTCCTTATTTTCCTTATTCTTACTACTTATGGGCCCTTAACCTGCGTGTTCGTATCCGGCGCGCGACTATGAATTGATTGGGGCGGCCAAACCATTTCCAATTCAATCCACAGTCCAACCCGACCTAGCGCGGGTGGTACGACACGGTACTTGATATCTTACTTGAACTTATTATTTGTGAACATACATTCCAATGTCACTTTCTTATCTTAGCATATATTCAGACCCTTAATATTTTTCATATTGCACACATGTTATCTAACATATAGCACAGAGCACTTCATCGAACTCTAATAATATATTACTAATAGCCTATGCTGTAGGCGGCGTTGTACTTACAGTGTCCACGTCTGTTGCTTTGCTGTTCCTCCTCAGGGTTCAGCTGCAGGATTCCTCCTGTTTGATTGAAGGATGTACGTAAGTCTTCTAATTCTATTACCATAGTATGTTGGTAACTAACCAACATTCATGCGGGTTTGGTTATATGTCCCCCTAGAAAAAAAAACCATACATAATCTAAAGGGTGACTACCTCAGTAGTCTTATCGATCTTTTGTCGTGACCTAATAGGTTACGTTGGATAACCTTTTCATTGGCTAAGCCCTCATACAAAAGAATAGGGTTAGGTCATCACCTACCATCGGGCTTTTATTAGCAACTAAACACCATAAGGTTAACTAATGCTATCGTTCTTGGTTACTAAAGTCAACCTCCTTCGGTTAACTTTTGGGCTTTGGGGCTAAGCCCGGTAACTCAGGTATTAATTCCCGGTTACCTTCCGTCTTACATGTTTCTTCAAAAACTTAACTTAAAATCTCCTTTTCATAAAAAAAACTTAACCTTTAAACTTTCTTTTAAAAACTTTAACTTTTAACTTAAACTTTGTAGCTTGCTCCTTAAAAATTCGTAAATCTTGGACCATATTTTTAGAAAATGTGTAAGGGTCGGAAACTGCTTTTGGGACAGTTTTCATGCTTGAAGTAGCGTGTTTAGTCTGAAAAACAATTTTCCTAATTTGGTTCTATAAAATCTTGTACAGAAATTTCTTGATTTCTGCACAGTTTTCACATTTCAGGTTATAATTAAAAATCCCGTTTGAATTAGAAAAAGTTTTCTTCACAAAAGTTCTAGCCCTCGAAGAGTTCTAAAACTTTCGTGTTTTACACAAATTCTGATTCCTTACCGTTTAATACCAGTTTTAAATCGAAAACAGTTTTATCGTGAAAACTGGGTCTAACAGACCACCTACGGAGGCTGTTGGAATCTTATTTCGGAAAACTGGCCGTGCTGCCCCCTAGGAAACACCCTATTCTACAACTTTCGTGTTTTACGTTTTTACCCATTCGGCCTCTAAAGGCCTGTAATTACATTTTTACCGAAACTGTCCACTGGGAACCCGAGAGGACAGTTTGGTTCTTACATTTTGCTTTACGTCCTAAGTCGCGGGTTCTAGCTCGACCGACCACTTCGGGAGTTAATCAACAATCATGCAGCGCATCTAACGTCCCTCGTAGTCTAACCATATAATCCCACGTGATCATGCAACTCAAACAAAACCGAGCCTAAACCCTAGAGTTGCATGATTTCTATTCTTGCATACAACATACATTCACTTCATGCATATTGGTTCATACAAATTCATAGCATACATGCATAACTTAAATTGACCTAATGGGGACATATTACCTCACACATAACCCTAGCATGCTATTCTAGCAATCAAGCAACATAGCATAATTTAAAAGCATGCAATCAAACCAAACCACCCTAAAACTATCCTAATCAAGCACTAAACATATAGGCACATATGGGCAGAAAATTAAACACACACACATGAGCTTATGCTCTTACATAATTTGAGCAATAAATACACTTAAATCATTGGCTCAAAACTTAATTAAAAACTTGGTAAAAACTTTTAAAATTTTACCTCAAATGAAGTTGAATCCGGTCTAGGGTTAGGGTTCCCAAAAATTTTCCTAAGCTCCCCCTAGCTCCAAGGTTCGGCTGCTCCCTTTCTTGTGCACCAAAAATCAAATTTTTGGTCCCAAATGTTTCTCCCCTCCTTGCTCGGCCACACAAGGGCTACTTGCCCCAATTTCTGCAATTTTTTCCTCCTTACACCAACCAAACCCGTGGCTGATTTTGGGACAAAATCAAGCTTCAAAACTTGATCAAACTTCTTCCTATGGCTTGCTATGCTACCCGAAATTTCTTACTCACCTTTTCCCCTCAAAATTTGGTTTTTCTCCTTCCTTTCCCCTGCACCAAACACACGGCAAGGGCTGCAACAGGAGCTGCAGAATTTTTTTCTTTCTCCCCCCTTGATCCTAGGCTACCCGAAGATGAATTGGTGAGGTTGGCTTGAAAAAAAAATTTCTGAACTCTTTCTCTCTTTCTCTCGGCTTTTTGAGCTGAAATTTTGCAAGAGGTTAGCTTGGTTTTTGCATTAAAATGAATAGAGAACCACCTCTATTTATAGACACAAAGATGAACTTCTCAAAATAGGATTTTGGCCCCAAAATTTTCAAAAGTTTGGACTTGTGGTATGCAAGGTGGCCGGCCATTTATGGTGGTGGAAGACAACTCATGGTGAGTTGGCAATGTCCACATGTCACCCTTGGATTGGTCCACCACACCACATGTGAGAAAAAAATTATTTCTTTAAGTTATCATAAATCAAAGCCTTGTTGACTGAAAATCTTGAAAATTTCGAAACTTTGAGTTTAAAAAATTAAATTCCAATACTGTAATTACTATTTTACAGTTTTGGATTTTTATACTTACAGTCGGGAAAATCGGATCAAAAATATTTTTTTCTTATTTTCTCAAATCCTTTCTGCCCTGTGACCTAATTTAGCGCGCTTGATTTTTCTATGGTGGTTTTAGTTCTAATTCTCGTTATCTATCATAGAAAACGAGTTCTAGCAGTAATTTACATGAACTGCAGATCTTAAAATTCATCTGTCGCAATTTTGACCATTTTGGTCAAACTTTGACTTTTCGGGTCAATGGTTGACTTTTTGGTCAAAATTTTGACTTTTCTAAAATCGAGTAGATTTCATTCCTTTTTGTCCGAAAAGGCTATTTGCTTCTTCGAATCATCATTTTTGAGTCTTTTTATGCTATAAAAACTCATAATACACACATTAAAGTTCTAAACTGAACTTTTTCATGAAATTGCATAAACTGCATATATTCAATCTTTAAAAAGAACTAGTAACATGAAAACTAGATATCACAGGCTAGTTATTCTATGACTACCCCTTGGTAGTTTAGAAAGCAGTAGCTAGCAATTATCGTTGTAAGGTATGTGTTTTAAGGGTTTTAAACATGAACATTTAGATTGCATTAAGATCTTTTTGTTTCATTACAAAATCATATTTTAAAAACTGATAAGATGTTTGCTCGAACTTATTACATGTTTTCTTATTATAGATCAAAATGTCGAGCCCTTTATCTGTGATACTTACGCAAAACAAATTAACTGGCGAGAATTTTAATGACTGGAAAAGGAACTTGCTAATCGTCCTAAACTTTGAGAAACACAGTTTTGTCTTAACCCAACCTCGACCACCTATGTCTGCGATCGATGCTCCTGATAGGGATTTTGTAGCGCTTGAGCGCTGGACAATTCCAACCTTAGTGCCATGTGCTATATTCGGGCGAGCATGTCTAACGTGCTCCAGAAACAACATGAGGAACATCAAACTGCTAGGCAGATCATGGATAACCTGGAGGAAATGTTTGGTAAACAAACTATCCAGGCTAAAACCGATGCTATCAAAGGTCTCATGAACTGCAGGCAGAAGGTTGGAACTCCTATCAAGGAGCACATGATGACAGTCATGGCTTATTTGTCTGAAGCTCAGGCAAATGGGGCTGAGATCGATGCTGCAACTCAACTGGTTATGGTTTTTCAAACCTTATCCAAGGATTTCGATTTGTTTCAGGCATCCTACAACCTTAACCGGAAGGAGATGTCTTTAACAGAATTGATGAAGGAGTTGCAAGCCTTTGATAACATTTTTAAGGGTTCTGGATCTAAGGCTGAGGCAAATTTGGCTGAACCTAGTTCGTCTGTTCCTAATCCCAAAAGAAAGAAGGAAAAGGGGAAGAACAAGGGGAACAAGTCTGCAGTGAATGCACCTGCTTCTAAGAAGTCTAAAAAGACTAAGAAGTGAAAGGTGGACCCCAAAAAGGCTAAGTGCTTTCACTGTGGGAAGAAAGAACATTTCAAGAAGGATTGCCGAGATTTCCTGGCTTTGCAAAAGTAGAAAGGTAATTTCAATGTCCTGTATCTTGAAGATTGTTTAGGGGAAGAATCTAAAGACAATTGGGTTATAGATTCTGGAGCTACTAACCATGTTTGTATTTCTCTACAGGGGTTCAAGGTAACGAGAAGTCTGCATGAGGAGGACTTTACGTTAAGAACCGGCGATGGGACATTGGTGCGAACTGAAGCAGTGGGAGAAGTGCTTCTTTATTTTGATAAATTTAGGTTTATTGTTTTGAGACATTGTTTTTATGTTCCTAATTTTAAGAGAAACCTAATTTCGGTAGCTTGTTTAATTAAAGATTCTTATTCAGTTTCTTTTAATAATAAAGTTGTTATTAGGAAAAACAATTCTCTTATTAGTAATGGATGGATGCATGGAAATCTTTATTTTATTAAACCTAAGATGCACTCACTGCTTGATACAGAATTGGAAAAGAACTCTAAAAGACATAAGTCTTCTCACTCTAACAAATCATATCTTTGGCATTTACGACTTAGTCACATAAGCCTTAACAGAATTCAAAGGATGGTAAAAGATGAATGCCTTGACTTGTACGAGGTTGAACCTTGGCCATAATGTGAATCCTGTTTGGAGGGCAAGATGACTAAACGGCACTTTGCTGCCAAGGATGGTCATGTCGAGAAACTTTTAGAACTTGTGTATACAGATGTTTATGGTCCTATGAAAATAGAAGCACGTGGTGGGTATGAGTATTATATCACTTTTATTGATGATTACTCAAGATATGGGTATGTCTATTTGATGACCTGCAAAAGCGAAGCCTTTGACAAGTTCAAAGAGTTTCGGGCTGAAGCGGAGAAACAATTAGGCAAGTCTATTAAGACACTTCGATCGGATCGAGGTGGAGAATACCTGTCGGATGAGTTCTTAGGATATTTGATAGAGAATGGGATACAATCCCAGTTGACTCCACCTGGTACTCCTCAACAGAATGGTGTAGCTGAGATAATGAATATGACCCTATTGGATATGGTCCGGTCTATGATGAGTTACTCCACTTTACCTTTGTCATTTTGGGGGTACGCCATACAAACTGCATGCTATCTTCTGAATAACGTTCCCTTCAAATCGGTTCCTAAAACTCCTTACGAGTTATGGACGAGTAGGAAACCTAATTTGAATCATATTCGAATTTGGGGTTGTCCGGCACACGTCCTGGATAAGGAAGCGAAGAAATTGGAGTCACGATCAGAAGTGTGCTTGTTTGTTGGCTATTCAAAAGGGACAAAAGGTGGTCTGTTCTATAATCCAAAGCAAAATAAAGTCTTTGTTTCAACACATGCAACATTCTTGGAGGAAAGTTATATGGAAGACTTTAAACCTCGTAGCAAAGTAGTGCTTGAGGAGATAACTTCAGGTTTGGATGTTCCTAAAGTCACAGAAAACCCTGCGGAAAAATCACTAAAGAATCAACAACCACAGGAGCTTCGTCATAGTGAAAGGATTATCAGGGAACCTGAAAGGTACATGTTCAGTGGTGAAGTTTATGAAGCAGAATTCATAGAACATATTGATGATCCGGCTACGTACAAGGAAGCTATGGAGGATGTTGATTCTAGTCTTTGACAAAAGGCTATGAACGCCGAGATGGAATCTATGGATTTCAACGGAGTCTGGAAACTTGTAAACTTACCCCAAGGCATAAAACCGATTGGGTGTAAGTGGGTATACAAGAGGAAGAGAGGTGTGGATGGGAAAGTGGAAACTTTCAAGGCAAGACTTGTAGCGAAGGGCTATACACAGAAAGAAAGAATCGACTATGAAGAAACCTTCTTGCCTGTAGCAATGCTTAAGTCAATCCGCATTCTTTTATCCATTGCGGCTGCTCTCGATTATGAGATTTGGCAAATGGATGTCAAGACAGCTTTATTAAATGGCTCTCTTGAGGAAGATATCTATATGATACAACCAGACGGGTTCAAAGTAAAGGGCCAAGAAGACAAAGTATGCAAGTTGCTTAAATCCATTTATGGATTAAAGCAAGCATCTCATTCCTGGAATATTAGGTTTGATCAAGCGATCAAAACTTATGGATTCGAACAAAACATTGATGAACCATGTGTTTATAAATGTATAATGAACGAGAAAGTGGTGTTCCTTGTACTTTATGTGGATGATATATTGCTTATTGGAAACGACGTGGCAATATTATCATCTGTCAAAGTTTGGTTAGCCAAACAGTTTGAAATGAAGGACTTAGGAGAAGCTAGTTATGTTCTTGGTATTCAACTCTTTAGAGATAGAAAGAACAAAACGATAGCACTCTCCCAAGCTTTATACATTGATAAAGTACTTGAGAGGTTTTCTATAAAGGATTCCAAGAAAGGTGCTCAACCTTTCAGGATTGGAATCAAGCTTTCTAGAGATGACTGTCCCAAGACATCGGAAGAAAAGGAGCATATGAAAAATGTACCTTATGCATCAGCGGTAGGTAGTCTTATGTACGCTATGTTATGCACTAGGCCTGACATTTGTTTTGCGGTTGGTATGGTAAGTCGATATCAGTCGAATCCGGGACCGAACCATTGGGCTGCGGTCAAGCATATACTCAAGTATCTACGGAAAACGAGGGATTACATGCTAGTGTATTCCGGTCAGGACCTTGTTCCTATAGGATATACTGATTCTGATTTTCAATCAGATCAGGATTCAAGGAAATCGACTTTAGGATCTGTTTTCACCCTTGAAGGTGGTGCCGTTGTGTGGAGGAGTGTTAAGAAATCTTGTATTGCTGACTCGACCATGGAAGCCGAGTATGTGGCAGCTGGTGAGGCATCAAAGGAAGCGGTTTGGCTCCGCAGGTTCCTTAGTGACCTTGAGGTCGTTCTTGGTATGGATAAAGCTATGGTGCTCTACTGTGATAACAGTGCAGCAGTAGCTAATACCAAGGATCCTAGGCATCATAAGAGGAGTAAGCACATTGACAGAAAATATCACATTATCAGAGGCTTTGTTGAGAGTGAAAATGTGACGGTTTGCAAAATCGCATCGGAGGACAATCTTGCTGATCCGTTCACGAAGACTTTGGTGGCCAGAAGATTCGATAAACACGTCGAAGGCATGGGGATGCGTAATATGTCACATTTACTCGCTTAGGGCAAGTGGGAGATTGTTGGGATCTATATGTGCCCTAAGGATAGAAAATCAATATTAGGGATTTTCTGTAAATATGACATTTTGATATTAATAAGAGGAAGTTATTTATGTTTAATAAGTTGTGTCCTATTTACTTTCATTTGTTGATTGTACGATTATTTTGAGTAAACATAAAATACTCCTAGGCTGTTGGTAATATATCGAATTACCATATGTATACGGGGTATGCATAGAAGACGTGGTAATTTGATAACAGTCTAAATAAATAGTCCGCAATCAACAAAATAAGTTTTGGGGATCTTATTCATGATAAGATTGTAAAGGTTGTCTACTTCCTTGGAGGAATGGTTTGTCTTGACCATCGGATAGGTTCTGAGTAGAAATTTTAATGTATACCAGTATTGAGGTATGACATTGAACTGGACCTAAAGTGTTATTTGATTCGGTTTAATAATTCCGTTTATAATAATCAATGATGCTTTGATTATCATCCTGCATTAATCTTAATCCTGAAATGATTACTTGAGTTCGCATCCATGACTTATGTACTTTGATGCACTAAAGGTGAGACACTGTTAATTCATGGTTAACATACTTGTGTTTTGGGTGCATGACTTATGGATGGAGAAATCAAGATTCATAGATACGGAATCCATAGCTATCTTAACGATAGTAAATGTTATCTACTTAAAGGCATTATTCGGGGATTGAAAGATAGTATAACAAGATCTTGGCCATCGGTTTACTTTGTGTTCTCTGATGGTTTACCAATTATATGGTTTTACAATTGGTGGTTCTTTCAATGGAGAATAATGGAACTTTAAGTTAAAATGATTGAAAAGGTAAAACGGAAAAAGTCCTTAATTCAATCATGGATAACATATGGGGATTAAGCAAGCGATGAATAAATCATGGAAGAAGCACTACGTGAGAGAGCTTTCGTAATACGGTATGTAAACAGGAGTTCAGCTTCAAACTTTTAGTGGAATAGTTTTGAAGTTGATAATTGATGGATAATTAATCTGGGATTAATTTTCACAATTATAGGAGCCTGTTTACATATTTCCATCGGGTCCCTCTATTAGCTCATATAGTTCCACGAAGCGTCTCGGGATTTGTTCCTAATGAGATCGGTAAATTATAAATGGAATTTTGTAATGTCTATTAAGACATGGTACTCTCTAACATGCAATCTGGAAAGGATTGGATATGTGAAATTTATAGACAAATGATTTGTCAACATGTGATTAATTAATTTGAATTTTGAAAATAAGATTGTGTTTGAATTTTGGAAAACAAAATTTTTCTCTCCTAATTAAAAGAGGTGCACGTTTTTTTAATTGTGTTGAGAGAAGAAAATTTTGTTTCAAAATTATTTAAATATATTCCTAACATTAAATTATTAATTAGTTTAAATAATGGAGATTATTTCATGGATTTTTCTTTCCTAATTAAAGATGTGCATGGTTTTTGTGAGGAAAGAAAATTTGAAATATTTCATTGATTTAAATTAATTAATATGGATAATATTTATGGAAAATATTTATTCAAATATGTGAATCCTATTTAAATTCGAAAAGGTTTAAAAGAAATTTGAATCAAGATAGGATTAGGATCTTTTGACTAGTCTAGATTCTTGACTTAAAATTTGAACAACCAATCATGATCCATCTCAACTGTGGCCGAATTTTTTAGTTGGAATTTCCTCTTGAAAAATTGTTTTTAGGTTCAATGAATCTAGCCCTAAAGTTGTATGATATTTTGGTTCAAGATTTATCTAGAAAAATAATTATTAATTATTTTTCAAGAAGGAGATAAATTTTGAAATGGATTGGAATACTATATAAAGGTTATGAGTTCTTGAAAAACCAACTTTTGATTTTCTTAAAGGGGAAAAATGTTTTTTAAGAAAAAAAAAAAATTTGTTTTTCTTCCACATCAAAAATTCGGCTTTCTTGTGAGAGAGAAAAAGAAAGAAAATTCCATTGAATCAAAACTGCGAGGAAGGTTAAACTAAATGATAATTTTCATAGGAAGTTAACCGGTTCTTGTTTTGTAGTTTTGAAAAAAGAAGTTGGATCAAATTCTCAACGAGGATCATCAGAATTGAGAATGAGGGATCTAGACTTCGGAAAGTATTACCGGTTGCTTGGATTCATAGAACGTATGCCCACACACACTCTGAGATGTGGAACTCGAGAATAGTAGAGAAAACACGTTGGTCAAACGCTCTAGAAATTCCTGAATCCAAGAGATAAGGTACGTTTGATCATGAATTTAATTTTTTATTATATGCATCATGAGCTTCTTTTCCGGAAATGGCATAAAATTTTTAAAACTTCCGCTGCGTCGTAACTCTGATACCGGATCCGATTTTTCCAACATGATGCCCTACAGGTGAGACACTGTTAATTCATGGTCAACATACTTGTGTTTTGGGTGCATGACTTATGGATGGAGAAATCAAGATTCATAGATACGGAATCCATAGCTATCTTAACGATAGTAAATGTTATCTACTTAAAGATATTATTCGGGGATTGAAAGATAGTATAACAAGATCTTGGCCATCGGTCTACTTTGTGTTCTCTGATGGTTTACCAATTGGTGGTTCTTTCAATGGAGAATAATTGAACTTTAAGTTAAAATGATTGAAAAGGTAAAACGGAAAAAGTCATTAACTCAATCATGGATAACATATGAGGATTAAGGAAGCGATGAATAAATCATGGAAGAAGCACTACGTGAGAGAGCTTTTGTAATACAGTATGTAAACAGGAGTTCAGCTTCAAACTTTTAGTGGAATAGTTTTGAAGTTGATAATTGATGGATAATTAATCTGGGATTAATTTTTCACAATTATAGGAGCCTGTTTACATATTTCCATCGGGTCCCTCTATTAGCTCATATAGTTCCACGAAACGTTTCGGGATTTATTCCTAATGAGATCGGTAAATTATAAATGGAATTTAGAAATGTCTATTAAGACATGGTACTCTCTAACATGCAATCCAGAAAGGATTGGACATGTGAAATTTGTAGACAAATGATTTGTCAACATTGATTGGTTAATTTGAATTTTGAAAGTAAGATTGTGTTTGAATTTTGGAAAACAAAATTTTTCTCTCCTAATTAAAAGAGGTGCACGTTTTTTTAATTGTGTGGAGAGAAGAAAATTTTGTTTCAAAATTGTTTAAATATATTTCTAACATTAAATTATTAATTGGTTTAAATAATGGAGATTATTTCATAGATTTTTCTGTCCTAATTAAAAAGGTGCACGGTTTTTGTGAGGAAAAAAAATTTGAAGTATTTTATTGATTTAAATTAATTAATATGGATGATGTTTATGAAAAATATTTATTCAAATATGTGAATCTTATTTAAATTCAAAAAGGTTTAAAAGAAGTTTGAATCTAGATAGGACTAGGATCTTTTGACTAGTCTAGATTCTTGATTTAAAATTTGAACCACCAATCATGAGTTATCTCTAAGTGTGGCTAAATTTTTGAGGAAGGATTTCCTCTTAAAAAGTTGTTTTTAGGTTCAATGAATCTAACCCTAAAGTTGTATGATCTTTTGGTTCAAGATTTATCCAGAAAAATAATTATTAATTATTTTTCAAGAAGGAGATAAATTTTGAAAAGGATTGGAATATTATGTAAAGGCTAGGAGTTCTTGAAAAACCAAGATTTGATTTTCTTATTAAGGGAAAAACATTTTTTATAAGGGAAAAACAAAATTTGTGTTTCTTCCAAATCAAGAAATTCGGCTATCTTGTGAGAGAGAGAAAAAAAGAAAATTCCATTGAATCAAAACTGTGAGGAAGGTTAAACCGAGTGATAATTTTCATAAGAGGTTAACCGATTCCTGTTTTGTAGTTTTGAAGAAAGAAGTTGGATCAAATTCTTAACGAGGATCATCGGAATTGAGAAGGAGAGATCTAGACTTCAAAAAGTATTACCGGTCGCTTGGATTCATAGAACGTGTACGCACATACACTCTGAGACGTGGAACTCGAGAATAGTAGATAAGACACATTGGTCAAACGCTCTAGCAATTCCGGAATCCAAGAAATAAGGTATGCTTGATCATGAATTTAATTTATTGTTACATGCATCATGAGCTTCTTTTCCGGAAACGGCATAAAATTTTAAAACTTCCGCTGCGCCGTAACTCTGATACTGGATCTGATTTTTCCAACAATTGGTATCAGAGTCAACTCATGATCATGCATATAACGTAAATTATTTGATCAAATAAATTTCTCTCTATGCATTAATGAAATATTTTAGAGAGTTGACACTCTAGGTTTTATTTTGAGTATGTTAAATATATTATGAATGGATGTATGGATGAATGAATGCTTTATATTATTTTGATAATATATGATGCTTATTCAATTTTGCCGGTCATGATTCCATAGAGATTAGAATTTTATCTAAGTTTTTCAAGTGTAATAGATGCGGTCTATTATCACCGCTAGGTTGTTCTTTCAATTCCTAGAATTTTTGTAAGCCGGAAACGGCATAGGAATTTTTTTTATAAAATTCGGGCTACAATGGATTCAAGAAAATTGAAGATGAACGTAGGTATGAAAATTTTCAAATGATGTGATTTTTTGTTTTTTAGAATTTTTTCAATTAAAAAACATTTTTTTTAATAATAAAAAAAATCACAAGAATCTTTTTGAAAATTTAATTTTCCAATGATATGTGATCTTGATAATTTGAAAATCAAAATTGAAAATTTATATTTAAATTTAATGGATATTATTATGAATTTTAAAACTTTGTGATTTAAATTTGAAATTTGGAAATTTCAAATTTTAAATTTTAAAATTTAATAAACCGGATTTTTTAATTTAAATTTTGATATTTTGCAATTTTGATTAAAATTTAAAAAAATCACATATAATCTTTTTTGAAATTTAAATTTAATTTTAAATTTAAAAAAATGTGATATTGGAGAAGGAAGATATTGAAGAAGGATACAAGGCATGGATCTACAAATGAAAGCCGATATATATTTCGGTTAATTTTTGTAAATTTTGCAATTTTCTTTTGTCTAGGATGGAATCATAATCCACGGCTATTTACATATTTTGCAAACCATGGATGATAAGTTGCTAGATGAATATCATATACTATTTCGTGATGTATTGATAACATGCCATATAGACTAGAGAGTGCCACTCAATAACTATTGTTTATGCATGAAAAACAAAAAACCATAATTTAAAAGATTGAGTGGGAGAAGGTTTTACACACTAAGACTTACAGCCTCCATCATTGGTCCAATAGTTACGCATGGTAGTGCCTACTACTCGGTTTTGACCCGGGAGTTCTCTTCGGATAGGTATCTTACCTAGAGCTCACACTGATTTGGATTTCCAAAAGGATAATAATTTTGGGCATATTTTATGTTCAGATCAACCCTAAGTGGCAGATGTAAAATATGGATTCAAAATTGGAAACGATGGTTATACACTCATGTTACTTTATTTATTAACCCTCCCTCAAGACTCTGTTATGTAAAGTAGTGGCCAAATTAACGATAGTTAATATATATTTAATGGAGTTTGCTCCATATATGAATATGTATTAATTGGAAGGGATTCGTGTTCTTAGCCAGTTATTCTATGACTATCCCTCGGTAGCTTAGAAAGTGGTAGCTAGGAATTATCGTTGTAAGATTTGTGTTTTAAGGGTTTTACACATGAATATTTAGATTGCATATAGATTTTTTGTTTTATTACAAAATCATATTTTATAAACTGATAGGATGTTTGCTCGTACTTATTACATGTTTTCTTATTATAGATCAAAATGTTGAGCCCTTTATCTATGATACTTACGCAAAACAAATTAACTGACGAGAATTTTAATGACTGGAAAAGACACTTGCTAATCGTCCTAAACTTTGAGAAACATAGTTTTGTCCTAACCCAACATCGACCACCTACGCTTGCGATCAATGCTCCTGATAGGGATTTTATAGCGCTTGAGCGCTGGGACAATTCCAACCTTAGTGCCATGTGCTATATTCGGACGAGCATGTCTAACGTGCTCCAGAAACAGCATGAGGAACATCAAACTGCTAGGCAGATCATGGATAACCTGAAGGAAATGTTTGGTGAACAAACTATCCAGGCTAAGACCGGTGTTATCAAATGTCTCATTAACTGTAAGCAGAAGGTTGGAACTCCCATCAAGGAGCACATGATGAAAGTCATGGCTTATTTGTCTGAGGCTCAGGCAAATGAGGCTGAGATCGATGCTGCAATTCAACTGGTTATGGTTTTCCAAACCTTATCCAAGGATTTCGATTTGTTTCAGGCATCCTACAACCTTAACCGAAATAAGATGTCTTTAACGGAATTGATGAAAGAATTGCAGGCCTTTGAGAACATTTTTAAGGGTTCTGGATCTAAGGCTGAGGCAAATTTGGCCGAACCTAATTCGCCTGCTCCTAATCCCAAAAGGAAGAAGGAAAAGGGGAAGAACAAGGGAAATAAGCCTACGGTAAATGCACCTGCTTCTAAGAAGTCTACCAAGACTAAGAAGCGAAAGGTGGACTCCAAAAAGGTTAAGTACTTTCATTGTGGGAAGAAAGGACATTTCAAGAAGGATTGCAGAGAATACCTAGCTTTGCAAAAGCAGAAAGGTAATTTTAATATCCTGTATCTTGAGGGTTGTTTAGTGGAAGAATCTAAAGACAATTGGGTTATAGAATCTGGAGCTACTAACCATATTTGTATTTCTCTACAGGGGTTCAAGGTAACCAGAAGTCTGCATGAGGAGGACTTTACGTTAAGAATTGGTGATGGGACGTTGGTGCGAGCTGAAGCAGTGGGAGAAGTGCATCTTTATTTTGATGAATTTAGGTTTATTGTTTTGAGACATTGCTTTTATGTTCCTAATTTTAAGAGGAACCTAATTTCGGTAGCTTGTTTAATTAAAAATTCTTATTCAGTTTCTTTTAATAATAAAGCTGTTATTAGGAAAAACAATTCTCTTATCTGTAATGGATGGATGCATGGAAATATTTATTTTATCAAACCTAAGATGCACTCACTGCTTGATACAGAATTAGAAAAGAACTCCAAAAGACATAAGTCTTCTCACTCTAACAAATCATATCTTTGACATTTACGACTTGGTCATATAAGCTTTAACAGAATTTAAAGGATGGTAAAAGATGAATGCCCTGACTTGTACGAGGTTGAACCTTGGCCATAATGCGAATCCTGTTTGGAGGGCAAGATGACTAAACGGTACTTTGCTGTCAAGGATGGTCATGCCAATAAACTTTTAGAACTTGTGCATACAGATGCTTGTGGTCCCATGAACATAGAAGCACGTGGTGGGTATGAGTATTATATCACTTTTATTGATGATTACTCAAGGTATGGATATGTCTATTTGATGACCCGCAAAAGCGAAGCCTTTGACAAGTTCAAAGAGTTTCGAGCTGAAGCGGAGAAACAATAAGGCAAGTCCATTAAGACACTTCGATTGGATCGAGGTGGGGAATACCTGTCGGATGAGTTCTTAGGATATTTGATAGAGAATGGGATACAATCCCAGTTGACTGCACCTGGTACTCCTCAACAGAATGGTGTAGCTGAGAGAAGGAATAGGACCCTATTGGATATGGTCCGGTCTATGATGAGTTACTCTACTTTACCTTTGTCATTTTGGGAGCACGCCATACAAACTGCATGCTATCTTCTGAATAACGTTCCCTCCAAATCGGTTCCTAAAACTCCTTACGAGTTATGGACGAGTAGGAAACCTAATTTGAATCATATTCGAATTTGGGGTTGTTTGGCACACGTCCTAGATAAGGAAGCTAATAAATTGGAGTCACGATCAGAAGTGTGCTTGTTTGTTGGCTATCCAAAAGGGACAAAAGATTTAAAAGAATCTTATTTATTCAAATATGTGAATCTTATTTAAATTCGAAAATGTTTAAAAGAAGTTTGAATCTAGATAGGACTAGGATCTTTTGACTAGTCTAGATTCTTGATTTAAAATTTGAACCACCAATCATGATTTATCTCTAAGTGTGGCCGAATTTTTGAGGAAGGATTTCCTCTTAAAAAATTGTTTTTAAGTTCAATGAATCTAGCCCTAAAGTTGTATGATCTTTTGGTTCAAGATTTATCCAGAAAAATAATTATTAATTATTTTTCAAGAAGGAGATAAATTTTGAAAAGGATTGGAATACTATATAAATGCTAGGAGTTCTTGAAAAACCAAGATTTGATTTTCTTATTAAGGGAAAAACGTTTTTAATAAGGGAAAATCAAAATTTGTGTTTCTTCCACATCAAGAAATTCGGCTATCTTGTGAGAAAGGAAAAGAAAGAAAATTCCATTGAATCAAAACTGTTAGGAAGGTTAAACCGAGTGATAATTTTCATAGAAGGTTAACCAGTTCCTGTTTTGTAGTTTTGAATAAAAAAGTTGGATCAAATTCTCAACGAGGATCATCGGAATTGAGAATGAGAGATCTTGACTTCGAAAAGTATTACCGTCTCGCTTGGATTCATAAAACGTGTACCCACACACACTCTGAGACGTGGAACTCGAGAATAGTAGAGAATACACGTTGGTCAAACGCTCTAGCAATTCCGGAATCCAAGAAATAAAGTATGCTTGATCATTAATTTAATTTATTGTTATATGTATCATGAGCTTCTTTTCCGGAAACGGTCTAAAATTTTAAAACTTCCGCTGCGCCGTAACTCTGATACTGGATCCAATTTTTCCAACAAAAACACAACTTGG
>CM046376.1:27617582-27685582 GCA_025413485.1 Ficus microcarpa
TAACTTAGTAAATTATCAATAATGTGTTTTTCAAGTAAATAGATAAGTGAATGGTTGGGGTTTAAGAACGAACCTGACACGCTACATGATGACTTAGGCTCACGGCTTTAACCGTTCGAGGTAGTGTATGTGGAATTTTACTAGAACCAACAGAAGAATAAACTACCAGTTTTCGGAACAATTGAGACAGTTTTCTAACAACTCAATTTTGAGCCCCTTGGAGGCTGGATTTGAACAAAGTTGTAACTACAAAGTTGTAAAATATAGAAAACCCTAGGGGGCATCATGGACATTTTTTGAAAAAAAAAAAAAAGAAAGGCTCCAAAGGCCTCTATTTTTATTAGTTTTCAAAAATGGTCAGTCCAAGTACAAGACACAGCCAGAATCTTTCAAGAGGAAAAACAGATAATTTAGAGATGGATTTAAGCTTCAAGAAAACACAAAAATTGTAGATTTTGACAAAATTTATAACTTCTATAAAGAAAACTTTTCCAAATTCTAAACCAATTATAATATAGAACTGAATTTTCAAAATTGTGTATGAAAGAGGAAATTTATACACATATACATTCAATCAAATTAAAAGGATGTTTTGAAATCAGTTTTTTTAAAGGTTTTGTGACCCCTTTGAAAAGGGACTATGGTTTTACGAAAATAGTTTCAAAGAGGTTTTAATTTCACAAGTGATATTTAAATCTTAAATACATACTATGTGTTATAAAATACAATTTTAAGTATTGTGTCAAGAAATACTTAATTTATAAAGTTAAAATATTTTCTAAGTAAATAAGGTAATTTTTTTTAGCAGGGGAAATAAAAATATGAAGAACTATTATGAAAATTAATCAAACCGATGATTATCGACCTAGAGCAAAAAATAGGCCGAAATTACCAAAAAAAATCAAGTTAAGTTTTAAATAAAGGGCAATTTATTTGACCCTCTTTTTATTTCAAAATCGGTTTGGAGACCGATTAATTATTTAACTAATATGTTATAATACGTAATTTAACTTATGGTATGTCAAAAGTAATAATGCAGAGTAATTCTTATACTCTATTTGAAAACAGGGATATAACCTATTGCTTTGCCTTTCGGTACGCTAGGACAAGAGCGTAAGACAGCTAGTAAGTACAAAGCTCACCTATAGTATGAAAAATAGTAAATTATTTTCAAGTATTACATGTTTTCATTATGCCATGATTCACATGATATGCAATGTTTATGTATATGTCATATTTTTACCAATTTGTCATAATCATGTATATGCCACACTTTACGACTAAGATACACTTTTGATTATGCCATGTTTTACAATAATACCCCTTTACAATAATATCATAATTTCAACTACGCCATGCTTATGCCATAGTTTATGACAATGCCATGTTTTAAAATAGTAATATATTTCATAAACATGCCATGAGTTATTTTATGCCCTTGATCATTATGTCATGTCATATCTATGTATCATATGTATCATGACTAATAAGATCACAAGTAAAGAATCTTAGTCTTGGAACTAGTCTTTGTTAAAGACTTCATATAGAAGTATAGTTTTAAGCATACTCATCAAGAATTAAGTAACAAGACCAAGACTAAACCAAGATGAATGGAGTGTCGTATCAACCTTCCGTAGATCGTGGAGGTTTATATATATTTCAAGATTCCCATAATTTTTAGAGACCTTACAAACCCTAACTTTTTGTGGATTGCGCGCATTCGGTACGTACACAATGGGCCCACATGTTAAGCAAGATAATAAGATCATAATAGAAGATAAAAGATCCATAATCGACAATAAATGGTTCGTGCATAAGTTATACGATACTTGTTATGTTTTTGTGAGATTAAGTTTTTACTTGCTGAGCGTAAGCTCATTAGTATATTTCATACTATAGATAAAATGATTGCAAATTATTATGGTGGGCCATGGAGATGATGCGACAAGTGAAGGACAGTATGGGATACCACCATGTAGATTTTTCCGCAAACTCTTTTGAACTATAAATATATACATATATATGTAAATAAATTGTATTATATTACATATGTGATGTTTGAACACTTCGGTTAATTGTAAGGGTTATGTATGACTCTATAATTTGTTAAACAAGTAATGTATATGCACGATAAAGTTTACCTTTATGGATTAGTCTATTTTATGTTATGTTCTTTAAAAAAAAAATTTATTATAAAATTTTCAGTAAGTTCAAGTATTTAAAATTAAAATTTAATTTCACTAAACATGGTAATGACCTACGTAGTCGGGTCGTTACACCAACGCCTAGTTATAGCACATAAGCTATCAAGGAAGATTTGAATTTGGCACTCTTTAGAAAAACTATGATTCAGAAATCTAATTAGCAAATCTTTATATCTCTACCAAGCATAATAAAATGGTTTACATTCTTGTTAGGCAAAACTTCTAAGGATTTGTCTATGTAACATCGTAAGAACCTCAACAAGTTCACAAAAAATAAAATTAAATTAAATTAAAAAAAACACAAAATAAAAAACAAACTTGGAAACCAAAAACATGAAAAAAAAATGTTCAAATTAATTCTAGAGCTAATTGGTATCAGTATTAACCAAAATTAAACAAAAAAAAATCCTTAGCAACAATGCCAAAAACTTATTATATGAAATCTCGCAAGTGTATGAGTCACACAAGTAATAAAGTGATAAGTAAGTTTGTCGATCCTACGAGAATTGTGTTTAATTTTAAGTTAACTACCAAAATTCGTTAACGTTAGGATTATTTGAATGACTAATTTAAAAATAACAAAAATGCAAATTAAAATAAATAAAGTAAACTAAAATGACCAAACAAAACCGAATAAATAAAAATACATAAGCAAGGTTCCAGGGAAT
Source organism: Ficus microcarpa (assembly GCA_025413485.1). Classification (NCBI taxonomy): domain Eukaryota; kingdom Viridiplantae; phylum Streptophyta; class Magnoliopsida; order Rosales; family Moraceae; genus Ficus; species Ficus microcarpa. The sequence goes on from CM046376.1 coordinate 27,620,455, forward strand.
TGATTTCACTCTAGTATTCCTATGCATATCCGATTTAGCGATTATAAATAAACTTCATCTAATTCATTAATCAATGGATCTAGTATAACCTCATTACCTCTTCCGAGTGTCAAATAATATAATATGTATAAGTGTCCAAATTGATATCCCTATCTAATTTGTTTACCTACACATTTATTAAGCATACTCTTTTATGATTATAAAAGTGTCATCAGCATCTCAAACTCAACAACAACTAACATTGTATTTCCTAAACTGATAAATGAATTAATCTCTCCTGAGTATTAAAATTCATAAATCAAATCAACTAATTTATTTTCCAACAAATTAGAAGCATTAAGCATAGAAAAACATAAATGAATTGAATAAAGACTTCATTAACAATTAATCAAATCATTAAAACATAGTTCACGTATGGCTACATCAAACCCTGAACCAACAAATTACACAAAGCCCATAAATGAAATCAAACACAAAATTAAGCAAATCAAGAGTTCAAGTATCATCAACTACAAAAATAAAAGAGATAAGGAAAAAGAATGAAAACCCAATGATTTTTTCCGTAAATTTTCAAGTTTTTCACCAATTTCTCATCTCCTCCTTTTGTTATTCAAATACCATCTCCCTTAAAATTTATTGAAACAAAATCTAGAACTAAAAATAGAAACTAATTCCTAAACCTAAAAATCCTACACTACTAATTTTTGGCTTTTTTCTTTTTTTTTTTTTTAATTTTTTTTCTTTTTCTTCTTCATTTTCTCTCTTCTTTCTTCTGGGTTTGGCCTCTGTTCTTGGCCAAACCTCGCTCTCTCTGCCTCCAACGCCAGCCAATGCCCCCCTTTTCTCCTTTTCTTTTCTTTTCTTTTCTTTTTTTCCTCCTTTCTTTGCTGCAACGTGGGCCCACTTAGGTTTTAATTTTTTTTTTCTTTGCAGCTGAAAGGTGGTGTGAGACAATTCGCCATGTGGAGCCCATTGGACATGTGGCGGCTTCTTGCTGGGGAAGGGAGGCGAGCTCACGTGGAAAACGATGGAATGCACAGTATTGGATTTCAAGCGCTGCTGTAGTGGGCCACGTCTGGTTGGTGAAGAATATAATTCGAATTTTATATTTTTTAGTCTTTTAATTACCGTTTTACCCCCAATTTGAGTCCAAAATTTCATTTTTGTCCATTTTCACCAAATTAACCTACATTAATTAGAAAATTAATGGTTTAGAGGAGTAAATTGATAACAATATATTGAAGTTAATATTAAACTAATTAAAAAAATTAAATCAAATTACACAAAATCAAAACAAACTAATCTAAATTAAAATTTAGCAAAATTAAACCAAATTAACCTAAAATTTATTAAAATTTTCAAGAACATAGTCAATTTATATGTATAAAAGTGATAAAATAACTCTATTTTATAGCCCCTCAAAAAAAAAAACTCTATTTAATAGAGTTAATAGAATTATATTAGAATGCTCTTTGAATTCTACTATAATGTTCTTTGAATTCTACTAGAATGCTTTTGATATTCTATTACAAAATTACATGCTAATAATAATGAAAATAAGATGTACCAAAATTTAAAAAAAATGTAAAAAAAAAAAAATTACATAAGAGTGAGATCTAAAATCTGTCGTCGAATTGGTGACTGCGATGGACAAGATGCATCGTCAACCAGGGTGGAGGAAATCCGGCGGCTATGAGGAGAGCAAGAACTGGCTACTGCAGCACTGGATTAAATAAGAACCAAATTTTAATGAGGTCAGTAACTCACTATTATTTTCTTAAAGAAGTTTGATGTATTAAACCTGTAAGAAGGCACGTAAATTGAAACATAAATTTTGTTAGCACAGATCAAGTACATGCTTCATGGAAGTAGAAATAAATTTCTAGAAAACTAGGGATGAAGAAAAATAATAAACTCTGGTTCTAGTCTATCTGTGCTTCTATGAAGCAAATCAATATCATGGGACCAATAGATCTATGTTTCCTTGAAGCAGATTAAGAAAATTTAAATCCTTTCAATCTTGAACAGATAAATTTAAACCCTTTTCAATCTTTTATGGAAGCAGATCAAGCACAGATGCTCTTGAACAAATAAAATTTACACTCAAGAGTAAACATAGCAACCAACAAATAAACACAAAAAGCAACAAAATGTTGGAAAATTGGATCTGGTATCAGAGTTATGGCGCAGCGAAAGTTTTAAAATTTTTATGCCGATTCGGAAAAGAAGCTCATAATGCATATAATAATAAATTAAACTCATGATCAATCAAATCTTATTTATTGGATTCTGGAATTGCTAAAGCGTTTGACCAACATGTCTTCTCTACTATTCTCGAGTTCCACGTCTCAGAGTGTGTGTGGGCACACGTTCTATGAATCCAAGCGACTGGTAGTGCTTTCCGAAGTCTAGATCCCTCCTTCTCAATTCTGATGATCCTCGTTGAGAATATGATCCAATTTCTTTCTTCAAAACTACAAAACAAGAACCGGTTAACCTCCTATAAAAATTATCACTCGGTTTAACCTTCCTCACAGTTTTGATTCAATGAAATTTTCTCTCTTTTTCTCTCTCACAAGATTGCCGAATTTTATGATGTAGAAAAAACCTAATTAGTTTTTCTTTCTATTACCAAAAACGTTTTCTTAATGAAAAATATCAAAGGTATATCTTTCAAGAATTCCTAGCCTTTATATAGAAGTCCAATCCTTTTCAAAATTTATCTCTTTCTTGAAAAATAATTAATAATTATTTTTCCGGATAAATTTTGAACCAAAAGATCATACAACTTTAGGGCTAGATTCATTGAACCTAAAAACGTTTTTCCAATGGGAGATTATCCCTCAAAAATTCAGCCACAAGGAGAATAAAAGGTTGATTGGTGGTTCAAATTTTAAATCAAGAATCTAGACTAGTCAAAAGATCCTAGTACTATCTAGATTCAAATTTCTTTTAAACCTTTTCGAATTTAAATAAGATTCACTTATTTAAATAAATATTTTCTACAAGCATTATCCATATTAATTAATTTAAATCAATTGAATATTTCAAATTTTCTTTCCTCACAAAAACCGTACACCTCTTTTAATTAGGAGAGAAAAATTCATGAAATAATCTCCATTATTTAAATCAATTAATAATTTAATGTTAGGAATATATTTGAATAATTTTGAAATAAAATTTTCTTCCCTCCACTCAATTAAAAACCGAGCACCTCTTTTAATTAGGAGAGAAAATTTTTGTTTTCCAAAATTAAATAATTCAAATACAATCTTATTTCCAAAATTCAAATTAACCAATCACATATTGACAAATCATTTGTCTACAAATTTCACATGTCCAATCCTTTCTGGATTGCATGTTAGAGAGTACTATGTCTTAATAGACATTACTAAATTCCATTTAAATTTACCGATCTCATTAGGAACAGATTCTGAGATGCTATACGGAACTATATGAGCTAATAGAGGGACCGATGGAAATATGTAAAGAGGCTCCTATAATTGTGAAAAATTAATCCCAGATTAATTATTCATCAATTATCAACTTCAAAACTATTCCACTAAAAGTTTAAAGCTGAACTCCTATTTACATACCGTATTACGAAAGCTCTCTCACGTAGTACTTCTTCCATGATTTATTCATCGCTTGCTTAATCCCCTCTATTATCCATGATTGAATTAAGAACTTTTTTCGTTTTACCTTTTCAATCATTTTAACTTAAAGTTTCATTATTCTCGATTGAAAGAATCATCAATTGTAAAACCATACAATTGGTAAACCATCAGAGAACACAAAGTAAACCGATGGCCAAGATCTTGTTATACTATCTTTCAATCCCCGAATAATGCCTTTAAGTAGATAACATATAGTATCGTTAAGATAGCTATGGATTTCATATCTATGAATCTTGATTTCTTCATCCATAAGTCATGCACCCAAAACACAAGTATATTGACCATGAATTAATATTGTCTCACCTGTAGTGCATTAAAGTACATACGTCATGGATATGAACTCAAGTAATCATTTCAGGATTAAGATAAATGTAGGATGATAATCAAAGCATCATTGATTCTTATAAACGGAATTATTAAACCGAATCAATAAACGCTTTAAGTCCAGTCCAATGTCAGACCTCAATACTGGTATACATTAAAGTTTATACTTGGAACCAATCCGATGGTCAAGACAAACCATCTCTCTAAGAAAGTAGACAACCTTTATAATTTCATCATGAATAAGATCTCCAAATCTTATTCGATCAATTGCGGACTATTTATTTAGACTGTTATCAAATTACTACGTCTTCTATGTATACCCCGTATACATATGGTAATTTGATATATTACCAACAGCCTAGGAGTATTTTATGTTTGCTCAAAAAACATAAAATCAATAAACGCAAGTAAATAGGACACAACTTATTAAACATGAATAACTTCCTTTTATTAATATCAAAAATTTCATATTTACAGAAAATCCAAAAAATTGATTTTTTATCCTTAGGGCACTTATAAATCCCAACTACTCGCTGGCAATATAGGGAATAGATGTTAATAGATTGGATTAGAGGATTTTAATATAATTAATCTAATGAAATCAGAAACCCTAGATTTTTAGTATTTTGAGTATTTTGTCTTTTTACTTATTTTGTTATTTTTACTTAAAAATCTCTTTCCGATTATTCAAATAAAGTTAGTGTTAATATAATTTCAATAATTGGTAACAACAGACCTCGTGGGAACAATACTTTACTCATTACTTTATTACTTATTTACAATAATGTGCACTTGCAATTTTCCGCAACAAGTTTTTAACGCCATTGCTAGGGATTGTTTTATTTTTTAATATTGATACCAAATAACTCTAATTTTGATTTGAATTTTTTTAAAAATTTATTTTCCTCTTTTTTTTTTTTTTAATTTGGTTTGTTTTTGTCTTCTTGAGGTACTTCAAGATGTCTTATCAATAGATCCTCATGAGTTTTGGCCAACAAGATATGGAACCGATGTACAGTGCTTGGTGGAGATATAGAGACTTGCTTAACAAGTTTCCTGATCATGTTTTCTCTAAGGAATATATTCTTCAACATTTCATCAATGGCTTATGTGAAACAGTAAGATATTGGGTTGAAGGTGGACATGGTAATTTCCCTTTTTTCCAAAGACCTATTGACAAAGCCTATTACATGTTGGACGACATGGGACGACATGGCTGACCATGATTATTGGGAAAATAATATTTTTTTGTCACGACCCGACCTACATGGGGTCGTGACTTCATACTTACTTAATTTAAATACCAACTTTGTAACAACCCGATTTCGTGGAGCCATTACTTTACTATGCTTACTTAAACATACTTCATCTTAAAAATTACTTTTGCTTTACATAATAATACAGAAATGTTTTTTTTTTCTTTTTAAACTAAATTTAAAACTTAACTTATACTCATACTTATTTATAGGTATTTACTCGAGTACCGAGCTTTAAAACCATAATTTTACAAATCATACTATTTATCATATACTAGTACTATCGACTTATCATAACATAATACAACCACATTTTACATAATATATTTTGAAAACCCATGACGGTGTCTAACCTAAATTTCACAGTCTGCGGTGCCATCTCTCTATAATCTTGCATCAAACATTGCCGGTAGGTTGCTTACCTACAACATAAGCGTAAGTTATGAGCTTTAACTCAATAAGTACAGCTTTCTATTCCACAAAACATTTTTAGTAAAAGAATATATGAACCGATTATCCTTTCTTATGAATCAATTATGCTTTTTAGTGTTAATTAGGTTTTGGGCCCTCTACACGTCATGTGTGCGCGTACCGTGATGCATAGCCATGGAGTAGTTGAGGAAGCCAGTCTAATCCAACTCAAACCATGAACCAAACCGTTTAGCATGGAGTGGTTGAGGCAGCCAATCTAATCCAACTCAAACCATGGACCAAGCCGTTTAAACCCGACCTCGTGGCAAGTCAGTATGACACAAGAAAACTTGCTTGTCTTATCTTATCTTATTACATGAAAACTTGTTCTTAGTTGATCATACTTGAAAACTTAAATCTTAAATATTTCTTACTTGAAAACTTAATCTTGTTCTTATCATGTGATTTATTATTAATGAACATGCTTTTATGACGTTACAATAATAAAATATAAAACATAAAACATAAAACATAAAACATATGTACATCATATAAATCAATGCATGAATTTTTGACAAACATGCGATGCGATGAAAACATTTTGCCCATATTGTAGGTGTAGTTGTACTTACAAATTATCCTACGCTCTTGATTTATCATTCCAATAAGGCACGACAACAGGTCATATTCCTGTTTCAAATAGGGCGTAAGATAAGAGCTGTTCTATCTTACTACAAACCACAACATATTAGATCGGTATCCAATCTGATTACCATTGGTAATCATAAATACAAATCCTATCATAGTATACCGGTATCGTATCTGATTACCATGGGTAACCATAAACATAAAGCCCAACATAGTAAATCGGTATACTATCTGATTACTATTCGTCATAGAATTGTTACCATATTCCTATATCATAACTTTATAAACCAAGGATTTCTTACCATAATACTTGAAATTACTTTTTATAAAACATAGTATGTTTTTAACAATCACTTGGGAAATTCTATTGGATTTAAACAATTTTCATAAAATCTCAATCTCTTTTTAAAGAGATCATAAAACCTTAAAAACGGCTTTTAAAACAGCCTTTTTAATTTGGTTGAAAGTACATGTGCAGGAATTTCCAATACCCTGCACAATTTTGAAAATCCAGTTTTACCTTTAAATCGGTTTAGAATTTGAAAAATGTTTTCTTCATGAAAGTTGTAGATTTCAATGAATCCTACAACTTTTGTTCTCTACTCAAAACTTGATTCTACCTTTAACCTATCAGTTTTCCTTCTTGAAACATCCTGGCCATGCATAATGTCTAGACTGACCAGGTTCAGGAATTTATAAAAACAGAAGCCTTTAGAGCTTGTTTTTCAAAAATTGTCTATGCTAACCCCGAGGGTTTTCCATTTTCTACAACTTTGCAGTTTTGGCTTTATCCAGATTTGACCTCTAAAGGCCTCAAAATTACGTTTCCAGATTAATGTTCAGTTTACTCTGAAAATTGACAGTTTTGTATTTTGTTGGTTTTTACTTAAAAATCCGCACACCCTACCTCAAACGGTTGAAACCGTGAGCCTACATCAATCATGTAACGCGTTACGTCTTGTTCATCTTACTTACAAAAACCAAATATGTCATCTTACTTAGCTTACCAAATTAGGTTTATAGGTTAATTCCTTAACCCTCATACATCAAACATCATCACCATCACCATCATTCATAAAATATTTTTATTTAAGCATGTGAGGACATTTCAACAAATATAAGATAGACATACATAATTCCGTCATTCTTCTAAGGCATATCATCACATTCATGCTTAAACTTGACAATCAAGATCATCTAAACCTAGATCAAGCATATGCTAATCACACAAGAAGCATAGCATGGAAAAATGAAAAGAATGAGCCTATGCTCTTACATCCCAAGCTTTAAATACATGTAGAGCTCTAATTAAACTTAAGGAAATGCTTAAAGGGATTAAGAGGAATACTTCTAAAGCTTAAGGGGTAGATCTAGGCTTTAGGACGAGAAAATTTTCCTTCTCACTTCTCTTCACACAACCGGCCACTCTCTTGCTCTCTCTCTCTCTCTCTCTTTTTCCGGTTCCTAAGGGCTAAAGGAGAGTTGGAAAAGAACTAGAAATTTTGAGGTTCAACTAAATGATTCACAAGCAATCCCACATTACCTATTTATAGGTTAAAATTCTTGAAATTCCAACAATTATTTTTATTCTTAAAATTACATATTTGTCTCCAAAAGCAAAACATTTGCTCATAAACCCCCTTAGGTGGCCGGCCATGTCGAGCCCTTGTAGGCCAAGAAATCTCTTCATAATTATCCACCTAATTCTTTCTAATTTTTCCAAAAATCCCAAAATTCACATATTTATCAATGATGAGGCGTCCTCCAATTAGGGCTCTGTTTGGCCTTTTCTCTTAATACGCAGTCTAATTTCTTGATAATCCAGATAGTGCCAATACTATTTTAACTATCAACAGTATAGTATTGCTAGACGATAGTCCAAAATTTATCTATATCTAATTGGACCGCGTATAGGATTTTCTTAGGACCTAAAGCTACTTAGGTCTTGTTGTTCCAAATGTTATTCCTGATTTTTTGAAGTGATCCCATTCCTTATTCTTATTTCTTCATCCGTAATGATGGTCAGCCATAGTATAATTTCAATACTTCTTATTATACTTTAGTACCGTCTTAATCGTATTATAATTTATCTTAATCATTCATTGGTCTGAACAAAAATCATAATTCATGGTTCGGCTTTTTTCATCATAAAGCTTTATCCTTGACTTAATAAATTATCATTGAGTCTCATAATACTTATAAGAACTTAAACATACTCTGATAATCAAATCAAATCATGAGCTTCATGTTGACATGCATGATTCAGACTTAGGTTTTCCTTGTATCTAAGGAAATCACGAGTTCATCAAAATTTTGGGTTGTTACATTTTCGAAACCAAGATCGTCAACATGAAGAATTGGTAACATTTACTCCTATCATTGATACACCAATTGAGGCCATTGAAAATTGCTGCCTTGAGGAGCCAACACAAAGAGAAGAGCACTTGGAGTTGTTTCATGACAACAACTCTTTAAATGAGACTGGGGTACAAAACTTAGCCATGGAAGAAGAATCACAGGAAGAAGTCTCTAGTGCCCAACTGATTGTGACCACATTAATCATCCAACATCACATTTATGAAAATCTTTTGTGGTCAATACCTCTTCCACTTACATTAGCATCATTCATTCATGTTCCTTGAGCACATAAATCGAAGCTTAGTCTTGTTGGAGCCACGTGCCGAATTCTACCATATCTTGCCAAGCTTGACGGCATCCACAATCAAGACCTATATGTGGTGTTATATGAAAATCCTTTATGGCCAATACCTCCTCCACTTACATTAGCATCATTAATTCATGTTCCCTGAGCACATAAATCGAAGCTTCGTCTTGTTGGAGCCACGTGCTGAATTCTATCATATTTTACCAAGCTTGAGGGCATCCACAATCAAGACCTGTATGTGGTGTTATATGACACCTATTATGGGCGAAAGCCGCTCTTTGATGAGCACTTCTCTATAGTCAAGCCGACTATTATAAATCAAGCACTTATTGGAAGGCAACCCAATCTTTCTACATCTTTTACATTGCTTTATTTCAATTCTAGTAAATTTTAAATTCTTAGGATCTTTTTGTCTTTCTTCTTTATTTGTTTTTCTAGTACAAGTTTTGAAGTCAAGGAGCCAACTCGTGAAGCCAAGCACCAACGAGGGAAGTTTCCAATAACCCTTGTTATTTTCATGATTGCTTACATGTTGAGGACAATGTGCATTTTAAGTTTGAGGGTAGAAGTATAAAAAAATAAATTTTAAAAAAAAATTGAGTATTGACTATGTTTGATTGTCAAAGGCCAATGATAAAAAAATATGTTAAACTAATTATAGCTCTTGGAAAATGGTGAATATTGTATTGTTTGTGTGTTTGATTCATATGTGAGTTTTGTCTTCCTTCGATTCTTTTAACACTTTGTACACATAGCTTGATCATTTAACCAATTATGTGTTGGGATCTAAATATGCCCTGAGGATAGAAAATCAATATTAGGGATTTTCTGTAAATATAACATTTTGATATTAACAAGAGGAGGTTATTCATGTTTAATAAGTTATGTCCTATTTATTTTCATTTGTTGATTGTATGATTATTTTGAGCAAACATAAAATACTCCTAGACTGTTGGTAATATATAGAATTACCATATGTATATAGGGTATACATAGAAGACGTGGTAATTTGATAACAGTCTAAATAAATAGTCCGTAATCGATGGAATAAGATTTGGGGATCTTATTCATGATAAGATTGTATAGGTTGTCTACTTCCTTGGAGGGATGGTTTGTCTTGACCATCGGATAGGTTCCAAGTCGAAACTTTAATGTATACCAGTATTGAGATATGACATTGAACTGGACCTAAAGTGTTAATTGATTCAGTTTAATAATTCCGTTTATAAGAATCAATGATGCTTTGATTATCATCATGCATTAATCTTAATCCTGAAATGATTACTTAAGTTCGTATCCATGACTTATGTACTTTGATGCACTAAAGGTGAGACAGTGTTAATTCATGGTCAATATACTTGTGTTTTGGGTACATGACTTATGGATGGAGAAATTAAGATTCATAGATACGGAATTCATAGCTATCTTAATGATAGTACATGTTATCTACTTAAAGGCATTATTTGGGGATTGAAAGATAGTATAACAAGATCTTGGTCATCGGTTTACTTTGTGTTCTCTGATGGTTTATCAATTATATGGTTTTACAATTGGTGATTCTTTCAATAGAGAATAATAGAACTTTAAGTTAAAATGATTGAAAAGGTAAAACGGAAAAAGTCCTTAATTCAATAATGGATAAGATATTGGGATTAAGCAAACGATGAATAAATCATGGAAGAAGCACTACGTGAGAGAGCTTTCGTAATATGGTATGTAAACAAGAGTTCAGCTTCAAACTTTTAGTGGAATAGTTTTGAAGTTAATAATTGATGAATAGTTAATTTGGGATTAATTTTTCACAATTATAGGAACCTCTTTACATATTTCCATCGAGTCCCTCTATTAGCTCATATAGTTCCGTATAGCGTCTCGGGATTTGTTCCTAATGAGATCGGTAAATTTAAATGGAATTTATTAATGTCTATTTAGACATAGTACTTTCTTACATGCAAACTAGAAAGGATTGGACATGTGAAATTTGTAGACAAATGATTTGTCAACATGTGATTGGTTAATTTGAATTTTAGAAATAAGATTGTGTTTGAATTATTTAATTTTGGAAAACAAAATTTTTCTCTCCTAATTAAAAGAGGTGCACGGTTTTTAATTGTGTGGAAGGAAGAAAATTTTATTGCAAAATTATTCAAATATATTCCGAACATTAAATTATTAATTGATTCAAATAATGGAGATTATTTTATAGTTTTTCCTTTTCTAATTAAAAGAGGTGCACGGTTTTTTGTGAGGAAAGAACTTTTGAAATATTCCATTGATTTAAATTAATTAATATGGATAATGTTTGTGGAAAATATTTATTCAAATAAGTGAATCTTATTTAAATTCAAAAAAGGTTTAAAAGAAATTTGAATCTAGATAGGACTATAATCTTTTGACTAGTCTAGATTCTTGATTTAAAATTTGAACCACTAATCAAGATTTATCTCAAAGTGGCTGAATTTTTTAGGATTGATTTCCCTTAGAAAAACATTTTTATGTTCAATGAATCTAGCCCTAAAGTTGTATGATCTTTTGGTTCAAAATTTATCCAGAAAAATAATTATTAATTATTTTTCAAGAAGGAGATAAATTTTGAAAAGGATTGGAGTTCTATATAGTTCTTAAAAAACTAACTTTTGTATTTTTTCAAAAGGGAAAACGTTTTTTTGGGAGTGAGAGGAACAACAATTTGGGTTTCTTCCACATCAAAAATTCGGCTATCTTGTGAGAGAGAAAAGGAAAGAAAATTCCATTAAATCAAAACTGTGAAGAAGGTTAAACCGAGTGATTATTTTCATAGGAGGTTAACCGGTTCCTGTTTTGTAGTTTTGAAGAAAGAAGCTGGATCATATTCTCAACGAGGAACATCGGAATTGAGAAGGAGGGATCTAGATTTCGGAAAGCATTACCGGTCGCTTGGATGCCCACACACATTCTGAGACGTGGAACTCGAGAATAAGAGAGAAGACATGTTAGTCAAACGCTCTAGTAATTCTAGAATCCAAGAAATAAAGTACGCTTGATCATGAATTTAATTTATTGTTATATGCATCATGAGCTTTTTTCCAAATCGACATAAAAATTTTAAAACTTCTGCTTGATACCAGATCCGATTTTCCCAACAATATGTGAATTAACTAACTTATTCGATCTCATCAAACTCTAGAACTAGTTTGATTATCACTTGAGGTGAAATCCTGTACTACAGTTTATCAAGGACATGATTTAGGCCATCTTTAGATCATTTGAGCATTTCAATCCAACCCTTACATATGCATATTCTTATTCACCCCTTTAAGCCTAATGTTTACAATTTTCTTTGTTACCCACATCTTTCAGCTTAGCTTTTTTATTAATTCCCAAACTTTCAACCCATTATCTTAAGTATATTGATCATTTTAGGAATTATCTTGAGCTATGCAAAAGTATGGGAGATGGGTGGAGTTATGAAAAATTTATTTGTTTCTGAAAAAAAAAAATGCTACACCTTGTTTCAAAAATTAAATAAAAAAATAAAAAAGTTTGAGGTGTAGTAACTCAAAAAAAAAAAAAAAAAAAAAAGAAAGAAAGAAAGAAAAAAGAGAATAAAAAGTGGATGACAAAGTAAGTTGAAATCAAGATTGGGGTGTTATTGGGAGTGTTGCAAAAACTCTACAAAAGGTCCTAGAATGGTTATATGTTTAGGGTGATTTGAGTCACATTATTATCCTTATCCTACCTGTAACGACCCGCCTAGCACAGGCCGTTACCGTACATACATACTTACTTAGCTTATCATACTTACTTAATTACCGAAAAACAGCGGAAATTTTTTTTTTGTACAGGAATAAAAGCGTGCAACTTATAAAATGTGTTTTAGATAAAGATATTCAACATAAAATAATTAAGTAAAGAACAAAACGCTTAGCGGCAGTAAACTCCCACATTTCACAGTATGCCCCGCCAAGCTCTTCCATTTTGTATCAAGCATTGCTGACAGGCTGCTTACCTACAGCATAGACGTAAGATAGTGAGCTTTCACTCAGCAAGTACAACTTCCTATACCGCAACATAAACATACCTAGCATAACTTTACACATCTTAACTTAACTTAACATGGCATAGCGTATCATACCATAACATCATTCATCATATCATAACATCGTGTTGCATAACATATGCATGATCTAATTATGTTCATATTATGTTTTATTCGTTCTTAACTTACTTTCTTACTTATCTTACTTATCTTTCTTATGGGCTCCTTACTTGAGTGTACGTACCGGGCGCGCGACTATGGAGTGGTTGGGGCGGCCAGTCCATTTCCAACTCAAACCATAGTCCAACCCGACCTACGAGCGGGTCGGTACGACACATGTAAGCTCGCTTGCCATCTTGCTTTCTTTTCATCATGTCATTCTTGAACTCATTATTCTTATAAGAATTAGTGAGCATGCAGTGTGATGTCACATATTCTTAATTCATACTCAATACCATTTCCTTACCGTAACATGCATATCTTACATAACCTTCTTCATACATAAGTATATCACATAACATACAGCATATAACAACATAACACATAGCAATCAATCTAACATACCACATGGCATATAGCAAAGCGTAGTAACACATAACTTAGCAACAATAAGGCATACATCCCTAGCATACATCTAACATACTTAGGCAAGTACCAATTAAAGCCTATGCTGTAGGCGGAGTTGTACTTACCTCTCTTGCTATATCCCAAACAATGCTGCTCCTCTTCTGGGTACAGCTGTAGGTTTCTTCCTGCTTGAAGAAGGACATAGGTAAGGGTCTTATTAATAGGGTGGAATATTGGTGACCTAACCAACATGCCTACATAATCCTAATTGTATGTTCCCAATACTAGATGTCTTGCTTGGTTACATATAGTAACCCTATTGTTCAACCAACCATGGATCATTTCTTAAGAGGTTACGTTGGATAACCTTTTGTGCTAAGCTTTCAAACATACCATTGGGTTATTTCCATTAACCCTTATATCTTAGCCCAATCATAGGTTTTGGTATCCTTTAGGGTTATATTGGGTAACCCTTAAGGTCAAACTTAGTCAAACATTGGGTCAACCAAAGTCAATATTTGGTCAACTAAGGTCACCCCTCGGTCAACTATGGTCAACCCTCTATGGGTCAACCTTGGGCTTTACCCAGTAACTCGGGTATCTCTCCCAGTTACTATCCGTTATTTTTATTTTGCTATACCTTGGCTTAAAATCCCATGTTTTTCTTAACTTGAAAATTTGAGAAATAAATCCCAAAAACTCTTTATTTAATTTGTAAAAATTCATATTCTTAAAATGGGTTTTTATAAAAATCATTTAGGACTGAAAACTGCCATTGGAACAGTTTCCATGGCCAAAACAGTGGTTTTGAGGAAAAAAAACAGTTTTTCTGAACTAATTTTAGAAAATCCTGTGCAGGAATTTTCTGTTCCCTGCACAGTCTTTGTAAAACAATGTCAGTTTAAAAATCCATTCTGAATTTGAAAAAGTTATCTTCACAAAAGTTTTAGCTCTCGAAAAATCCTAAAACTTTTGTGTTTTGTGAAAAATTTAATTCAGACTCTAACTGGTTCATTTTGCCGTTTGAACTCACTTGGCCGTGCATAAATCCTGGGCACGGTCAGGCTTGGGTTTTTGTGAAAATGAAGGCCATTGGAGCCTTATTTTGGAAATTTGTCCATGCTGTCCCCTAGGAAAATCATTCTGAACAACTTTCATGTTTTACGTTTTTCTCAATTCGGCCTCTAAAGGCTTCAAATTCTACTTACCAGAAAACTGGGCAGTTCCAATCCAAACTGGCAGTTTCTATTATTAATTTCATTTTACGTCCTATTACGCGAAATCTAACTCAACCGAACACGCGGGAGCCTCAATAGCAAGCATGCAGCATTTTCTAACGTCCCACATGAACAATCATACCATCCCATCGTGTCCATGTAGCCCATCAACCAAACTGTCCTAACCTAGGGTTGCATGGTTCTACTTTTGCATCACATTCATTTATGCACCAAAGCATTCAAACTTAAGCTAGCAACCTAGCATAAGTTGTCTAGGGCCGGTTCACACAAAATCAGGGGACATACAATCCATTCACCATCTAACATGCAACCTAGCATTCAACAAGCACAAACCAAGAAAGCAAATCACATAATTAAGCCAACCACCCTTAAACCCTAAATCAAGCACAACCTAATCAACCTAGAGCAAGGAATTTAAATTGGGCTTTTGCTCTTACAAACTTCAACTTGAAATACAAATAAGTTCCAAATTGAAAGCTCAATTGAAAGATTAGGGCTAAAGGAGATACCTTAGTTCAAGGCTAGGGTTTGGGCACCAAAAATTCTTCCTCCCTCCTAGGTTCTCCTACAACCGGTCTCCACCCTTGCTAGAGCACCAAAAATTTTTCTTGGTCCCTTGGTTGGTTTTCCCCTAATCCGGCCACTCCACCAAGCTTTCCCCCAAAATTTTTTAGTTTTTTCTCGTCCTTTTCTTCTTCCTCTCACAATCGGCCACTTTGGCCAATATGGCTCCAAAAATTTTTCCAAATTTTTCCCTTGCTTCTAGCTCAAATCTGAACTCTCCCTAAGCAAAACCTCCTTGAAAATTTTTGATTTTCTCTTCTCCCTTTCTCTCCCTAATGGTCGGCTTTCAAGAAGAAAAAATGGCAAGAGTTTCACTAGAATTTTTGAATAAAATGAATAATGCCACCACCTATTTATAGAGGTGGAGAATTTTTCTAAAATTTTAGAAAAACCCCATAAAGAACTAATATTTGCATAATTAGGGGGGTGAGGTGGCCGGCCATATGCTTGGATAGCAAGGAAAATATTTCTTTCCATGCTTAATTAAATAATTATGATGTCATAATTAAGGGGTAAGGTGATGTCATCCATCTTGAGCCTTGTTTGGCTATTTCCCTCAAAATGCAGTCCATTTTTGAGCTACACAGATATTTTCAATACCGTGTTCACTTATACACAGTATTTTTATACTGCACTGCAGTCCAAAATTTATCTCTGTAAAAATGGACAGTATAAAATTTTTCTTATTTTTCCGAGCCCTTTTTGCCTTTAATTCCTATTATGTGTGCTTGATTTTCTAAGGTGGTTTTAAAAGCCTATTCATGCTATATTACCCGTAAAGACGAGTTTCACAGCATCTTTTCCATACTGCATTTCATAATACTGTAAAGTCAACCCTTTGATTGTTCTTGATCAAACTTTGACTTTCTCTGTCAAAGTTGACTTTTCGGTCAAACCTTTGACCACCATGAAATCATGTACTTTTTCACCCCTTTTTGCTCAAAAGGTTCGTTGCTAATCTAAGCAATCCATTTCGAGTCTTATTGACCCATAAGAAATCACAAAATCTAATACTTTCTCGGTCAAACCATTTCATAATACTGTAAAGTCAACCCTTTGATTGTTCTTGGTCAAATTTTGACTTTCTCAGTCAAAGTTGACTTTTCGGTCAAACCTTTAACCACCATGAAATCATGTACTTTTTCACCCCTTTTTGCTCAAAAGGTTCATTTCTAATCTAAGCATGTCCATTTCGAGTCTTATTGACCCATAAGAAATCACAAAATCTAACAAAAGCTCTAAATCGAGCTTTTTCATGAATACCTTCATAGCATATTTTTAATTCTTTAAAAAGGAAATAAGAACATTGAAAAACTAGGTATTACACTACCATTACCCTAGCCTAACATTACAAGCCTTAAAAGTCTTAAAGATCCTTGGTAATGTGTTTGTCTACATTAGTGGAGAGTGATAAGAAAAGTAAGGATATGGAGTTTGAAAATTTCTTCATATAGAGATCACTCATAATTCACTTGTTTGCATGATTAGAGTTGCGAGTGGTTGTGTAAAAGGTTATATTCACACACACACATGAAAAGAATCCAAGACAAGGTAAGCCAAGGATTTGAATTGAAATTCTAAACTTTCACGATATTTAGAGTTTTTCTTGAGCTATGAAATAGGTGAAATCTTTGATGCATACTTTGTAAATCAAACTGAATTAGTACTCACTCTTTCATATTATTTTTTCTTTTGCTAGAGGACTACCAAAATGTTAAGTTTGGGGGTGTGATGAGTCTATCAAATATAGTTTCTTCATTCTTAAGCTTCTATTTTTGCTATAATCTTAATATTTTATCTTAATTTTCCCTCAAATTTATTATGTTATCCCAAGTATGAGTTAATTATGTTAATAGGGTTAAAAGTAGCAATTTGGAACTAAAATGTGATAAAAATGATTTAAAATAGCAAAAGAAATTTTGAAGTGAACGTCGACCACTAGCGCGAGTATCCACGCTTGCCACTCGCTTTCTAGCCATCAGACTGCCTCAATAGTGGCCCAAATCAGCAAGTGCCGATTAGGTGCTTCGCGTTACACCGTGTGTCCATGTGCCTGCACCGTGTGTCAATGTGCCTGCGTGCTCCAGTGAACTCCAGCGTACCATATGTCCAAGCTTCAGCACTCGCCAGTCGATGCCAGCCACCTGTCTCTGTGGGGCCCAGGTGTGTTGTTGTGCGTCAACTATAGCAACAGAAAAAGAAGATAAAAGAAAAAAAAAAAGGAAAAACCTAGTAATTAAAGGCAGTGGCTGAGGCATATAAAAAGAAGCCTTGTGCTCCATGAAAGGGGTCTTTCGCTTTTCGGAGCCGAAAACCCTTGAAGAAAAGGAAGGAAAAAAATATTTTAATTGTTAGGTTTTGTTTCTACTAAATTAGGCAGAAATTATCTTAATTTATTAAGAAGAGATGGAGAAGAAAATTTATGAGAAGGCTTTGGCAACATGTGACACCTCAAAACTGGGTTTTCTTGATTTATTTTCTTATCTTTTTATTTTTGTAATTTAAGAATTATTAACCTTATTTTGTATATTTCTATGTTTATTAAGAAATAATTTTCTTTTCTTAGAATAGATATATTCAGATTATAATTATTTGAGTTTTTCTATTTTTAATTTATTGATGTTCTATTCTAATTCTATATTGAAGTAATTAATCTATGCATAATATTTGTGAATATCTGGTTAACTTTTGCATGATTGGATATTTAATTTGAGATCAAGAAGCGATAATTGAATAAACTTTTGTTTAAATTACCATGAGATTGTCATAAGCTAAAGATTGTCATAACTCTAGAAATTAGAGTTATCTTAGGCATTTTTAGACTTGGATGCAGTTGGTTTAGAGAGTATTTGTGTTTTTGTTAGCATATTTTCCTTTGTTTTAGGTTTGTGTGATTTTTCTTATCTTGTTTGTTTGTTTGGTTGAAATCATGGCAAATGTGAAGAAAAATAGGATTATTTAAGGGCTGATGTGCGTTTTCATTCTTTTGTGACTTGTAGGAGAGTATAAACCGAAAATGCTACAGAAAATGCTGCAGCATTCCTTACAGCATTTTGTAACAGAAGCAGTCAAGAAACTGAGCCGAAAATGCTGCAGCAATTCTTGTAGCATTTTAGTCCAGCTGGCAATTTTGCTGAAAAAGTAAAAAATAGATGACAGCTCATACGGTGGGGGCCACTTGTTTTGCCTCAGCTGAAAACTTCACACGTGGGCCTTGTTGTTTGCCCTAAGAGGGGGATTGTATTCTGGGTAAAAAAAAGAAAGGAGGGGCTGCCGAAAAAAGGAAGGAGGAGAGAGAGAACTAAATATAGAGAGAACAGCGCCGAAATAGAAAGAGAACAAGGAGAAAGAGAGCTGAGATTTTTTTTGGGCTGCCATTTTTCATGCATATTTTGGAGGGCGAACTGAGGAGGAGACGGAGAAAGGACGAGAAAGACCATCTCTAGCCATTTGGAGTTTTTCCTCTTCTTACTCTTGTGTTGATTTATTTTCTGATTTTCATTTTCTGTTGAACAATGGTTGACGTTTTTAAGCTTGTTTTTGTAATCCGAAACATGAGCTAAATTTCTTTAGCTGGGATTGTTGATGAACCCGAAATTGGGAGGATGATTTGAATGTCTATTGGAATGTTGAGCAATTTCTTTCCTGTTCATTCAAGTGTTTTATTTGTTTAATTCCTATTTTTGATTGGCCATCAGTTTATAGGAAACTAGGTTTTGATTAACTCTGGAAAGAGTAATTTGAACTGGAACTAGCTTGGATGATACAAGTTCAATATGATTTTTGAATTTTATATTGATTTGTGGATGGTATAGGAGTATGCTATTTACCTTGTATGACCCATTGAAATTGGTGCATGAATTTGTGTTCTAAGAACTAGAGTCACATAGGAATATGTTGACAAAGGTTTGAAGAATTTTAGTCATACGTAATTCGGAAGAATTTTATGATAAATTTGAATTTCAATTAACAGGACGATTTTGCTGCAGCATTTCTACAGCATTTCTGATCAGACTTGCAGTTGAGGGGAATTCGGCAATCCTAGCTTCATACTCATCCTTGATTTACAAATTCTTGATTGAATCTTGTTCCTTTGTCTATTTTAGTGCTTTTTCATCATACCCACTTTTATTTTGCTTGTTTATTGCATTTTTTCTATTTTTCATTTCCACACTCAATTTGATTCGTGTTAAATTTCTTTTGCAATTGATTTTAGCAATTCAATCCTTGTGGAGACGATACTTTATTCACTATCTATATTACTTGTGCGATTACGTACACTTGCGTAGATATATATATACACTAGTTAATCGCGAACAAGTTTTTGGCGCCGTTGCCGGGGATTGAAAGCGTTAAAATAGTTGTGAAAGTTAATTTGTTTAGTTTTTGTTTTTGCATTTTCTTATTAGTTGAGTGTTTATATTTTCAGGGGCTTTCTTTCTCTACATGAACAATCAGCGAAATCAAGAGTTGATGCCCTTGGACCCAGAAATTGAAAGAACATTTCGAGTAAGGAGAAGGGAGCAACAAGGTCTAGCAGGAGTGGAAGAAATACAAGAAAGAGTGGCTGTCAATATGGCTAATGATGGGCAGCAAGTGGATGTCAACAATCTATTGCCTCAACCACCTTTGATTGATGATAGAGACAGGGCTATTCGGGAGTATGCTGCACCCATTCTACATGGGCTCAATCTGGGCATTATTCGGCCAGAAATACAAGCACCACAGTTTGAACTCAAGCCGGTTATGTTCCAAATGTTGCAAACCGTAGGCCAATTCAGTGGAATGGCAACTGAGGATCCTCACATGCACCTTCGGCTATTCATGGAAGTGTGTGATTCTTTCAAGCTACCAGGGGTGTCTGATGAAGCATTGAGGCTGAAACTGTTCCCTTATTCCTTGAGGGATCGAGCTCGATCATGGCTTAACTCACTGCCGCCGGATTCAATCGCAACATGGAATGACTTGGCTGAAAAATTCCTCATGAAGTACTTTCCTCCGACCAAGAATGCCAAGCTCAGAAATGACATTACCTCATTCCAACAATCAGAGGGAGAATCTTTGTACGAGGCATGGGAGAGATTCAAGGAGTTGCTGCGAAAATGCCCTCACCATGGGATTCCCCATTGGATTCAGATGGAAACTTTCTACAATGGGCTCAATGGGCAAACACGTACTATTGTTGATGCGGCGGCTAATGGTGCTCTTTTGGCTAAATCGTACAACGAAGCTTATGAGATTTTGGAGAGGATGGCTACCAACAATTATCAGTGGCCCACCGAGAGGCTCAATGCTCGGAAGGCAGCGGGACTTCATGAAGTAGATGCTATCACCGCACTTTCCGCCCAAGTGTCGAGTCTGACTAATATGATCAAGAATATGAACATGTCGGCGGGGGTTAATTCTGTGCAATCTGTTGGCGCCACTTGTGTCTATTGCGGAGAGGGACACTTATATGAGGATTGTCCATCTAATCCAGTTTCTGCTTGCTATGTAGGTAATTTCAACCGGAACAACCCTTATTCGGCACCTTACAACCAAGGGTTGAGACAACACCCCAACTTTTCATGGAGTAATCAAGGGGCCGGTTCTAGTGGAGCAAACTCTCATCATCATCGACCTTCTCACCCACCGGGTTTTCCATCTCAGCAACCAAGAACACAAGCTATGGACTCATCTAGCTCATTGGAGAATTTGATCAAGGAGTATATAGCGAAGAATGATGCTAGAGTTCAAAGTCATGATGCAACATTGAGGACCTTGGAGAATCAAATTGGGCAGATTGCAAACGCCTTGAATGTTAGACCGCCGGGTTCTCTCCCAAGTAATACAGAAGATCCAAGGAGGGACGGGAAGGAGCATTGCAAGGCAATCGTATTAAGGAATGGAAGGGAAGTTGAGAGAAGTGAAAAGCCAAAAGCTGTACGGATCGAGCCCTCTTCAATCCAAGAAAAAGATGATCAGCCTCAACAAGAAGAAATTCTGGTGAAAAATCAATCAGCAGATTTTGCTGCAGAAAATGCTACAGCATTTTCGCAGCATTCTGAAGCAGCAAGGAGCAGCGAAACTCGACCTCCTCCACCATTTCCTCAGCGGTTTCAAAAGCAGCAAAAGGATGGTCAATTTCGCAAATTTCTGGATGTCTTGAAGCAGCTTCACATCAACATACCTCTTGTGGAAGCCTTGGAGCAAATGCCTCATTATGCCAAGTTCATGAAAGACTTGGTCACTAAGAAGCGTCGACTTGGGGAATTTGAGACTGTGGCTTTGACGGAAGAATGTAGTGCTATTTTGCAGAACAAACTCCCTCCTAAGTTGAAGGACCCGGGGAGTTTCACAATCCCATGTTCAATTGGAGCCCACTACTTTGGTAAGGCCTTGTGTGACTTGGGAGCAAGTATTAACTTGATGCCAATGTCTATCTTCAAGAAGTTGGGAATCGGAGAAGCTCGTCCCACTACAGTATCTTTGCAGCTTGCGGATAGGTCTATTGCTCTTCCCGAAGGAAAGATCGAGGATGTTCTTGTAAAGGTCGACAAATTCATTTTTCCTGCGGATTTCATCATCCTTGACTATGAAGCGGATCGAGAAGTGCCGATTATCTTGGGAAGACCATTTCTTGCTACAGGCCGCACTTTGATTGATGTGCAAAAAGGCGAGTTGACTATGAGGGTGCAAGATGAGCAGGTGACTTTCAATGTGTTCAAGGCAATGAAGTTTCCTAATGAGATGGAGGAGTGCTCTTCTATATCTGTCATTGATTCTTTAGTGGCTGAAGAGCTTGAAACGAGTGACCATTCGGAGTTAGTGCAACTTTCCTCGTCTTTAGAATCAGTTGAAGTGGAAAATGAAGTTGTTGAGCAGCTAGCTTGGTTAAATGCCAATACCATTATACCTAGACCTCCAAGGAAGTTTGAGTCACTTGATTTGGCCGACCGTGAACACCAACCCCCCAAGTCATCAAGAGAAGAGCCACCAGTCCTAGAATTGAAGCCTTTACCACCTCACCTGAGATATGCATATTTGGGAGAATCTTCAACTCTTCCGGTGATCATTTCGGCTGAGTTGACCAAAGATCAGGAGGAGAGGTTGCTTGGCATTTTAAGGGAATTCCAAGGTGCCATCGGGTGGACAATAGCAGATATAAAGGGTATAAGTCCCTCATTTTGTATGCACAAGATTCTCTTGGAGGATGATAAGCAAGGGTCTATAGAAGGTCAGCGGCGAATGAATCCGATCATGAAGGAGGTAGTCAAGAAGGAGATCATTAAGTGGTTGGATGCAGGGATAATTTACCCAATTTCCGATAGTTCGTGGGTTAGCCCGGTTCAGTGTGTTCCTAAGAAAGGAGGAATTACTGTTGTGGAGAACGACAACAACGAATTGATTCCCACAAGGACAGTAACAGGTTGGCGGATTTGCATGGATTACCGGAAGCTAAACAAGGCCACAAGGAAGGATCATTTCCCACTTCCCTTCATTGATCAGATGCTTGATAGATTAGCTGGGAAGGAGTACTACTGTTTCTTGGATGGGTATTCTGGATATAATCAGATTGCAATAGCTCCCGAGGATCAACACAAGACCACATTCACCTGCCCGTTCGGTACATTTGCTTTTAGACGGATGCCATTCGGTCTTTGCAATGCTCCTGCTACTTTTCAGCGATGCATGATGGCGATTTTTACTAATATGGTGGAGCAATTTGTAGAGGTGTTTATGGATGATTTCTCAGTCTTTGGAGAAAGTTTTGAAGATTGCCTCACTAATTTGGCAAAGGTTTTGCAGCGATGTGAAGAGACCAATCTAGTCCTAAATTGGGAGAAATGTCATTTCATGGTCAACGAGGGCATAGTGTTGGGACACCGAGTTTCAAAGAATGGCCTTGAAGTTGATAAAGCCAAGATTGCCGTAATAGAAAAGCTTCCTCCACCATCAAATGTGAAAGGGATTCGGAGCTTTCTTGGACATGCAGGGTTTTACAGAAGATTTATCAAGGATTTCTCCAAGATTTCTAAGCCTCTTTGCAGCCTATTGGAGAAAGACAGCCAATTCAACTTTGACGAAGCATGTTTGTCAGCCTTTTCGGAGTTAAAACGGAAGCTTATCTCAGCGCCAATCATTGTAGCACCGGATTGGTCGATACCGTTTGAAGTAATGTGTGATGCAAGCGATTGGGCTGTGGGGGCTGTTCTAGGGCAGCGCAAAAGCAAGGTATTTCATCCCATTTACTATTCTAGCAAGACTCTTTCAGGAGCTCAATTGAACTACACGGTGACCGAGAAGGAGTTGTTGGCTGTTGTCTTTGCATTTGACAAGTTTCGAGCCTATCTGATAGGAGCAAAGGTAACGGTTTTCACAGACCATTCAGCCATCAAGTACTTGATAGAGAAGAAGGATGCTAAGCCAAGGTTGATTAGATGGGTGCTTCTACTTCAAGAATTTGACCTCGAGATCAAAGATAGGAAAGGAACAGAGAACCAAGTGGCTGATCATTTGTCTCGATTGGAGAAAGCTGAGAAGAGCACAGATTCAGAAGCTATCAACGAAGTGTTTCCGGATGAGCAGCTATTGGTTGTCACTAGAACTACTACTTCATTGCCTTGGTATGCCGATTTGGTTAACTACTTAGTGAGTGGGTTGCTACCTCCTGATTTGAACAGTCAACAAAAGAAGAAGTTTTTGCATGAGGTGAAATTCTACTTTTGGGATGAGCCCTATTTGTTTAGAAAATGTGCTGATCAGATTTTGCGACGGTGTATTCCTGAGGAAGAAGTTGAACCGGTGCTGCAACATTGCCATAATTCCCCATATGGAGGTCATTTTCAAGGTGACAAGACAGCAGCGAAAGTCTTGCAGTCAGGGTTTTATTGGCCAAGCTTGTTTAGAGATGCTCGAAATTTTGTGTTACGGTGTGATAGATGTCAACGGGTTGGTAATATCTCAAGACGACATGAAATGCCATTGACCAACATTCTTGAGGTAGAGTTGTTTGATGTGTGGGGAATTGACTTTATGGGTCCTTTTGTTCCTTCTTTTGGCAATCTATACATACTAGTGGCCGTTGATTATGTTTCCAAGTGGGTAGAAGCTACCGCCCTACCAACCAATGACTCAAAGGTGGTGGTCCAATTCTTGAAGAAGCAAATTTTCACAAGGTTTGGTACACCTAGGGCAGTGATCAGTGACGAAGGGACACATTTCTGTAGCAAGCATTTTGAAGCTTTGTTGGCAAAGTACAATGTCCGTCACAAGGTAGCTACGGCGTATCACCCGCAGACTAATGGGCAAGCAGAAACTTCGAACAAGCAAATCAAAGCCATTTTGGAGAAGACGGTATGTCCAACAAGAAAGGATTGGTCCAAGAGGTTGGAAGATGCATTATGGGCCTACAGAACTGCATTTAAGACTCCAATTGGAATGTCGCCGTATCAACTTGTGTTCGGGAAAGCCTGTCATTTGCCTCTGGAATTGGAACACAAGGCGTATTGGGCACTTCAGCAGTTGAATATGGACATGAGTGCTGCGGGAGAAAAGAGGTTGATGCAGCTTAATGAGCTTGATGAATTTCGATTGCAAGCTTATGAGAACGCCAAGCTATACAAGGAAAAAGTCAAACGGTGGCATGACAAGAGAATCGTGAGCAGAACTTTCGAGCCGGGGCAGCAAGTTCTTTTGTTCAATTCAAGATTGAAGCTCTTCCCAGGAAAGTTAAAGTCTCGTTGGTCAGGTCCGTTCACCATTGCTACGGTATTTCCTCATGGAGCAGTGGAATTGCAAGATGACAAGTCTGGAAGGAGGTTCTTAGTGAATGGACAGAGAGTCAAGCATTATTGGGGAGGTCCTGTTGAACGTTCTAAGACCTCCATCACTCTCACAGAAGCTTGAAATAGGGAAGTAGTCAGGCTGATGACTTAAAAACAAGCGCTCTTGGGAGGCAACCTAAGTGTTTTCATTTTGATTTATTTTATTTTATTTTGGGTTTATTTCAATTTGTTTGAGTCGTTGATTCATTAGTTGTTAAGAAATTTAAACTGATTTGATGATATTTTTCTATGCAGAAAATCAGCCTGGGAGTCAGCCTTCCAGATGCAATCTGTGCAAAAATGCTGTAGGAATGTTGCAGCATTTCTGAGAAAATCGGGGAAGCAATCTGTGCAAAAATGCTGTAGGAATGCTGCAGCATTTTCTGAGAAAAAGAGAGGGGGTATCAATCTGTGCAAAAATGCTGCAGGAATGCTGCAGCATTTTCAAAAAAAAAAAAAAAATTTATACATATATAATATATATATATATTATCTATTATAAGATTTCGATATCTTTATGTTATGATAAATATATACTTATTACTATTATTATTATAAAAAATATATATATATTAATTAAATAAATACTTATACAATTACGTAATTTTATATATACATATATATGTACATATATATAGATATTATTTAATAATAGTAAATATATATAAATATTTATATATATATATATATTTTTTTACTTCAGTAACCCTATGCAAAGTTTTGTTTTTCTTACTCCTCTTCCCCTGCGCCGTCGGCATCCTTTCTCCCAGCAGCCCAGCCTTTCGTCGCACCTCCCACAAGCCGAGACCCAGTCGCCCTCTAGAAACCCGAGATCCACACCAGCAGTCTCCCTCCGCCCAGCATTTGCCCGCGCCCAGCCACTCAAAGTCGAGCCACCAAATTGTTCTTTTCACTTGTTTCTTTCTTTTCACCCAGATTTTCTTTCTTTTCACTTGTTTCTTCCACTGCGTCAACACCCAGCAGCCACCAAATTTTAGTGTGAACATTTTCTTTTGAGTTGCAGGTTGAAGACCCACAAGTAAACTGGGTTGGGTATTGGGTATTTTGATTCTGAATCTCAAGCAAGTTTGGGGGAGGTGTTTTTACAAATTGTGCTAGCATCGTGGGAAAATTTCGGGCGTCAAATTCACTGCAGCCCTCCGAGTTCCAAAGGGGCGTGAGTCATCTTGAAATTTTTTTATTTTTATTCTTTTTCTATTTTACAGTTAAAAAAAAAAAAAAAAACTTATTTTGTGTGTTTATTGTTTCTTGGATTTTGTGGTTGTCATTTTGTTTATTGGGCACTCTTTTGTTAGTGGGTTTAATAGTGGGTTGTTCAATTGGAGAGGTAGTGATCCTAGGTGTAGCGTTTCGTTAAAAAAAAAAAAAAAAAAGAAAAAAAAATGCCATTCAAGAAACGGGCAATGAGAGGGAAAGCAAAGGCTGTTGTTACAGATGAAGGAAGTCCAGTGGTTGATAAGTTTGAAACTGAGCTGGCCAGGAATAGGTTTAGCGAGTCTTTTGCCGAGAGGAGTCTTTGGCCCGAGAAAGGATTTCCATATATGGCGAGTGACACTCTAGGATTTCCATATATTCACTCAGTAATCTTCAAGAACAAATGGGAAATATTTTGTCAGCACCCTTCGGCTGCCGTTGTCCCGCTTGTTAGGGAATTCTATGCTAACTTTAACAGCGGCAGCCCCAATTCGGTATACGTGAGAGGAAAAAGGGTAGACATTAGTGGGACAGAAATTAATAGGATTTATAGACTGGAGGATGTGGAAGATGAATTCAGTGCATTTTCTAAGCATGTGCATGAGAATCAGCTGAGCGAAATTGTTAAGGAAATTTGTGTACCAGGGACTGAGTGGATCGAATCAGCCCGTGGATCAAAATCTTTATCTAGGTGCAATCTTAAACCGGGGTCTATGATTTGGAACCATTTTCTTAAGTCTCGACTCATGCCATCCACTCATGACACCACAGTTACTAAGGATAGGGCCATCCTTCTCTTTGCTATAGCAGTGGGTAGAAAGATTAATGTGGGGGATGTCATTAATGAGCAACTTGGTGTTTGTGCAGGTAGGCAAAGTGGGGGTTTATGGTTTCCTTCGCTCATTACTAGTTTGTGCTTAGCACAAGGTGTGGAGGTTTCTAATGAGGAGGAAAAGCTTAAAAAAACGGAGCCTATCACCATGAAAGTTATAACCCGACTATTGCATGACAAAACAGCAAGAGCAGGAGAAGAAAGCCCAAATCCGGTCCCTGAGGCTTGTCCCCGGAAGCATTCTAACCATACTTTTTCTGGTGCAGGGTTAAGCTTCCTACAATTAGAGCAACGGATCAGTCAAATGGAGGTCATGCAATATGAATCAATGCAAATGATGCGGGATTTTTGGAAGTATGAGCGTGATAGGGACTTGGCCCTTCAAAAGCATTTCCAAGCCAATTCTACGCGGTTTCAATCCTTTCCGAAATTCCCGCAGCACTTATGTGACTCATCTGCTGAAGATTCTGAGCCTGAGAGGGATGTTAATCCTGAAGCTGTGGCTTCCAGTCATTCAAGGGACGAAGCCCACGATGTAACCACTACTACTCCTACCACAGTCCGAGATAAAGGAAAGTATGTCATGGAAAAACCAGTTGGAAAGAGAGCAGCCCTTCGAAGTGCAGCCAATTGGAAATGGAAAAATTAAGGGTGATCGTCAGCAGCCTCCGTGATTTCAGGGGAGTTTCCTTTGCCCATCGTTTTTTTTTATTTATCTTTGTTTTTCTTTTTTATTTTATTTTCGCATATCTGGTTAGTACTTTTGTTGTTTGTGTTTCTTTTTATATTTTAGAAACAGTGAGGACACTGTTTGTTTTTAAGTTTGGGGGTGCTTGGAACGGCAGCTCCATGTGTTTTTCTGCAGGTTTTGGTGTTGTTGTTGTTTTGTGTTTTTCTTTTTGTGTTGGGTTATTTAGTATGCTAAGCCCAAGTTATGTTTGTTTGGTGTTGTCTTCATGGTTTGTTTTTAGGCTTTTAATGTTTGTGCTTTGTGTTGTGTTGTGATGTCTTGGAGAATTTGTTTTTCGGTCGTTTGTGTTTGGAAGATGGTTTTCAATGATGAAAAAAAAAAAAAAAAAAAAAAAAACTGTTTTGTGCAATGCTCTGGCTTGTTTGGGTGTTAGGAAAACCTGTTTAAGCTGGTTTTGGATGTATTTTCCCTTGTTTAATTGAGCACAACATCTTAGTATAACTTTCTAAGAAGCTTAGTGAAAGCTAAATTGCTGTGAGAGCTGAAGTCTCTAGAATTGATTTAAAGAAACCCTCGAGGCGAAATCGTTGGATCAGTTTGAGCCTTTTTCTAGCAACCAATAATCATATGCATCCTTAGTCAACTGATTTGAGCCTTAAGACCTCTTTCTTTGGCACCTTGAATCACATCTGAACACCAAAAGCTAAAAGTTACTGTTTTGTGTGCTAGCATGCATTTTCTTATTGTTTAATTTTCAAAAAAAAAAAAAAAAAAAAAAAAAAAAAAAAAAACTCCGCTATTCGAAGTTGCCTAGTAACCAGGAGTAACATGAGCCCCATGTGTACTTTTGCGTCAAACAGCAATTTAGAATATGAGTGTGCTATAGCAATTCTGAAATGTGACATTGCTGAGTAACCGGGTGTCTTCATCACCAATGTTGGCATTCGCGTAAAAAGGTAGTAGTGACATGATGAATGTAAAAAAAAAAAAAAAAAAAAAAAAAAAAAAAAAAAAAAAATAAAGTGTGTAAGAAGTGTTGAGCAAAGAGGTTATTCGGTTTCAAGTATCCTAAAGGATGAGGAGAACCATTTTGATTCTTAGAACTAACTTTGTGTTATGGTGTTGAGCCTAAAGATTAACCCCTTTATTCTACCTTAACCTCAACCAGCATTACAAGCCATTAAAGTCCTATTGATCCCTAGTGCTAGGTATTCTTGCGTTAGTGGAGAGGGAATCAATAAGTCAACCTATGGAGGCTCAGTGACCGTGGTCTAGTTTGAAATAAGTCATTGGGAAGGAAGTACAAAGGATGTGCACACACACACCAAGGGATATCATTCAGACCAAGTGATAGGATAGGTTGACTTAACACTTAAAGAAAGTTGGTGTTGAGTATAGACAGGTGGTTTAGTTAAATAAATAAATAAACTCTGAGAAAATAGCTCATCTTCGTAACCGTTATGACTGAAAGATGGAAATCTCCTGCTGTCGTCACTTCTTTTTGTTTTTATTTTTATTTTTATTTTTATTTTTTTTTCGATGTTTGTGTTTTTGTTTGTTGTTTGAGTCATTACTCGGGGGCGAGCAATGTTCTAAGTTTGGGGGTGTGATAACTCTAGAAATTAGAGTTATCTTAGGCATTTTTAGACTTGGATGCAGTTGGTTTAGAGAGTATTTGTGTTTTTGTTAGCATATTTTCCTTTGTTTTAGGTTTGTGTGATTTTTCTTATCTTGTTTGTTTGTTTGGTTGAAATCATGGCAAATGTGAAGAAAAATAGGATTATTTAAGGGCTGATGTGCGTTTTCATTCTTTTGTGACTTGTAGGAGAGTATAAACCGAAAATGCTACAGAAAATGCTGCAGCATTCCTTACAGCATTTTGTAACAGAAGCAGTCAAGAAACTGAGCCGAAAATGCTGCAGCAATTCTTGTAGCATTTTAGTCCAGCTGGCAATTTTGCTGAAAAAGTAAAAAATAGATGACAGCTCATACGGTGGGGGCCACTTGTTTTGCCTCAGCTGAAAACTTCACACGTGGGCCTTGTTGTTTGCCCTAAGAGGGGGATTGTATTCTGGGTAAAAAAAAGAAAGGAGGGGCTGCCGAAAAAGGAAGGAGGAGAGAGAGAACTAAATATAGAGAGAACAGCGCCGAAATAGAAAGAGAACAAGGAGAAAGAGAGCTGAGATTTTTTTTGGGCTGCCATTTTTCATGCATATTTTGGAGGGCGAACTGAGGAGGAGACGGAGAAAGGACGAGAAAGACCATCTCTAGCCATTTGGAGTTTTTCCTCTTCTTACTCTTGTGTTGATTTATTTTCTGATTTTCATTTTCTGTTGAACAATGGTTGACGTTTTTAAGCTTGTTTTTGTAATCCGAAACATGAGCTAAATTTCTTTAGCTGGGATTGTTGATGAACCCGAAATTGGGAGGATGATTTGAATGTCTATTGGAATGTTGAGCAATTTCTTTCCTGTTCATTCAAGTGTTTTATTTGTTTAATTCCTATTTTTGATTGGCCATCAGTTTATAGGAAACTAGGTTTTGATTAACTCTGGAAAGAGTAATTTGAACTGGAACTAGCTTGGATGATACAAGTTCAATATGATTTTTGAATTTTATATTGATTTGTGGATGGTATAGGAGTATGCTATTTACCTTGTATGACCCATTGAAATTGGTGCATGAATTTGTGTTCTAAGAACTAGAGTCACATAGGAATATGTTGACAAAGGTTTGAAGAATTTTAGTCATACGTAATTCGGAAGAATTTTATGATAAATTTGAATTTCAATTAACAGGACGATTTTGCTGCAGCATTTCTACAGCATTTCTGATCAGACTTGCAGTTGAGGGGAATTCGGCAATCCTAGCTTCATACTCATCCTTGATTTACAAATTCTTGATTGAATCTTGTTCCTTTTGTCTATTTTAGTGCTTTTTCATCATACCCACTTTTATTTTGCTTGTTTATTGCATTTTTTCTATTTTTCATTTCCACACTCAATTTGATTCGTGTTAAATTTCTTTTGCAATTGATTTTAGCAATTCAATCCCTGTGGAGACGATACTTTATTCACTATCTATATTACTTGTGCGATTACGTACACTTGCGTAGATATATATATACACTAGTTAATCGCGAACAAGTTTTTGGAATCAATGACAGATATGGAAGAGCACTCCTCCATAAGAAATAGACATTGATTGATTGAATTACATGATTTTAATATGATTAATCCAGTGAAATTGGAAACCCTATATTTATAATATTTTGAGTCTCTTGTCTTTTTGCTTATTTTGTTATTTTTATTTAAAAATCTCTTTTCAATTATTCAAATAAAGTTAGAGTTAATGTAATTTCAGTAATTGGTAATGACAATTATTGTGGAAATAATACTTTACTTATCACTTTATTACTTGTTCACAATATTGTACACTTGCACTTATTTGAGTTATTGTGCTCCTTTTATATCTTATCCATTCGATTAACTTTGAATGGTCTTAGATGAAGTCCTATTAATAGGGTATATAAAAAGATATGCACCACAGATCCTCCCTTTTTTTTTTTTCCTTGCTAAAGTTCATCTTACCTCCTTGTGTTTTGAGAAAGCTTGATGGTTTCATATAAAGGCTAGGTCTTTAAATTTCTCTTATTTTTTTTTATTAGGGTAAGGCTGCGGTAGAGCCCTTTTAATATGCCCTATCAGTAAAGTATCTTTTTAAACCGTTAAAATATGATCAAACGGCTAATATATTGCTTGTGTATGATAGTTATAATACACCTTACCTTATACTGATATAAACTAAAAATTTTTAAAATAATAGTTAAAAAAATAAATTAAAAAGGAAACACTACCAATTCCCTCCCCAACTGTGGGTGACACTTTCCGGTAGATGACTTCCCCCTACCCGCCCCCCTCCCCCCACCGCTAGCCTAGTCCCCCATTGTGTACACCCACCCCCCCCTCGGCGCACCGTGAGCCCAAAACCCCTTTCCCTATTGCTCCTACCACGGGCTTAGTCCCCCTATCGCCCCCCGAAGCCAGATTTGGTTGGCGTTTCCGGGGGGGGGGGGGCATCGGTGTTGGGGGAGGGGGGGCCTTGATAGATGGTCTTAAGACCAGCTATTTTTATAATTATTTTGAATTTTTATTTATTTTTATTTTTATTATATAATATTATGGGTTAAGGTACATTATAGTCATCATGTACAAGTAACATTTTAACCGTTCGATTACATTAAGATGGTTTAAAAATGAGCTCTACTAATAGGGTATATAAATGAGACTTTATCGGGTATTTTGTTTTTGGGATAGGTTTATATCTTAAAAAAAAAAAAAAAATTATAGTGTTCACGTCTTTCGTTCAAAACGAGCGTTTTGGTCGAACACCCGAAGTGCTTCTCTCGAGCGTCATTTGGTTCCCTGTTTTTGCTGTCACCTCTCTCACTCCTCTCTCTCTCTCTGTTTGGTAAAGCTGAAGATTCTCTGAAGATTTTCTCCGCACATACTCGAGAGCTCTGGTTTTCAGTCTCTGGGGCAAAAACCCCCAAGAAACACACTCTCATTTCCTCGTCATCGACTTCAATACCTCGCTTTTGTTCGTATGCATTTTTTCCCGCACCGACTTCTTATCCGTGCTCCCTTTCTCTGTTTTTTTCCCTCATATATTTCTCTGTTTTTGGTATTTGTTATTTTCGTCCTCTCTTACACTTCTCTAGCAATATATCTGTGCTCAGCCTTTTGGATATGTTCTTCTTTAGGTTGGTTTTATTTCTCCTTCTTCTCTCCATATCCTTTGCTTTTCTTCTTCTAGGGATTTGGTTTGTTCACTTTACCTTTTCTCGCATGTCGTTATCTCCTCATCATCGAAGACAGAGACTGTGTTTGTTGTGGGCTCCTGCCGTTAGAGCAACTGTTTCCTTGGTCAAAAGAAATCTGTAACTGAAAGCTTCAGAGTTCATCATTCTCTCCTCGTCCTGATTCTTTCAATTAAATAGCCTCTTTTTTGTCCCGCCTTATGGTTAGTTTCTGCGTGCTGCCATTCTATTCGCTTCGTCATGTTTTCAAAAGGTTAGAACAATACTTGCATGTCCTTTTTTCTTTCTTCTGTTTGACGCTATCCATCTCTTGCGTTGCAGACTTTTTCTTATTAGTCTTCCATCGTTGTTCTGTATTTGCAGATGGTGCAGCATCACCATCATCATCATCATCATCCTTGTTTCAGGTTTCTATCTTCTTTTTCTTTACAGTCCTTTCTTTTTCTTTTTTTTTTTTTTTTTTTTTTTTGTTTGGTATAGTTGATTTTAGATGCTTCGATTAGATTTAGAGATAGCGGCAGCTGAATCATTGTTATTCATTTAGGTGCATTTTTATTACCTTTGAACCAAATGTGTTCTGTTTCACCTAATCAGATGTGTTGAATTTTGTTTTCATCGTAGAAGCTCTTATAAGTATATAACATTGGTGCATTTTACGGTTTTAAAATCTTTGGATTACTAATTGTGGCGGCATTTTCATATGAGTTTGTTGTTATATAAGCAATTTGGAATGTTATTAAAAGACAATAGCATATTTCTTTTTGTGGTATCTGGATCTTAAACAGCATGCAGCTCGTAATATTTAAATGACATTTTTTTTTGTTACTGATTGAATAATTTGTTCGGAAAAAAAAAAAAATCAAAACAAGAGTTTTTTTTTTTTTTTCCTTCTCTTTGTGGGTTTTGTTTTTTCTCACCCACCTTAATTCCTCAACTTAGAGGCTGCCCAAGTTTATGAGTTTTTTTTTTTTTTTTTTAAGTTTGGTTCTTGAATAAAATCACGAGATTCTTCATTGTTAATTGATTTTAATCTTATTCTGACTTGTTCTGCAGAATACGCATTGGTTTTAGTTACAATCCTCCCTACACGCCGCCAAGCCAGACAATTTGCCAGCATTTCTCCTCACCTTTTTTTCCGGGTTAACTTTTCACAGATAAATTTTTCGATAATATTGTTAATAGTACTTTTGGTAGTTTCTTTACTTCTTCACTTTTCATGATTAGTGTGTGTTAAGTTCATCTTGGTCATTTGCATAACTTTTAGGTTCTTTGTTTCTTGTAGGTACCCACCACATGGGAGAAGGGCAGTGGCTATAGACATTGAAGTGCCATGAGAAAGGCTTGGACTGTACGCCTTGGTGATCACATTGAGACAATGGAGAAGAAACAAAGAATTTCCTTGCGGTTAGAGTCTCATACCACGCCATTTTAATCTCTTAAGTTTCCGAAGGTTTTGGTGGTTCAAACTGATCTAGATTAAATTTCTTACTTTCATGAGTTGGCTTCATTAGGTGGTCTAGTGAGAGAGAGTGGGGGAGAGAGAAGATTGGTTACAGAATCCAGAAAAAATCTTTCAACTTCATCTCTATTAGAGAACTCCAATTCAAATCTATTTCTTTACTTTTTTTTTTTTTTTTTAAGATATGGTGTTTGTCCAATGATGATTGTCAAGAGCAAAACCCGTGTTAAAATTAATATTCATCAATATTAATACAAATTTGTTGACAGCTAAATTATGTAGAAGAAATTGTTATTTTAGATTTGGCTAAACTTGATCACAGATATATCCTCACTAGATTAATGTACCTAAGCATGTATATTTCACTAAATCAGTTTAAAATCATTGGTTTAATAACATGATGGGCTCTATATGTCGTAGGTTGGTGATGGTGGAGTTTTTAGTCATTATCAATGCTTCCGGGTTGATCTTTATTATCATATCTGATCATAAGATCAGTTTATTGGATTAGGAAATAGAACCGTTCAAATATTAAAGTTGATTGCTCTTAAAAATCTAAGACATGGGCTCCATTTTGTTAAAACCATTGACAATATTTGGTTCTGAAAATTTCCAACCAGGTCTTAAAGTTGTGTTTATTTTAGGGGGATTTTGGACAGAAACATTTTAGAGCTGAACACGTCCACGGTGAAGAAAATGATGTTGTAGTTGCAGCAAATGCTGTTAAATATAAGACACTGAACATTTTATCAATACTTGTTGGCGAAAGAATGTTGCCTCAATATGATCCTGAAACTTATTATCGCATTTGAATTTTGTGGTTGTGTTGAAGGTTTTGCAGTTCAATCTCATTGTTATTTTGTTGCTTTCAGATCTAGAGATTGATTATACTCCAATAAGATCATTCTTCAACTTCTATTATTTCGTCATAGTTAGGGAGCACCTTGAGGAGCTCCACAATTGAATGATTTTTAGAGAAATGAATGAGACCATCTTGGTGTATCCTTTATACATTCCATTAGTGATGATGTACCGGAATGTTTTTCTATTTGTAAAGTTTATACTAAGGGGTTGTTTGGTGAATAAGTTTAGTTTAAGATTTTTAAATTCCAATAGTAATTTTTATTGACTTTTCAGAAAAGACAAAAAACTTTTTCAGAAAAGACAAAAAATTTTTCAAAAAAAAAAATAAAAACTGATATGAAAAGATACAGTTTAATTTAAAATAAATGAACCGTCGTGCCAAAAGGCCTTTTGGCACTAAACAAAGTCATAAACAGTGTTGGCAACGCTTTAAGGCCTGTATTTACTTTTCCTTGTGTCTTTTTAAAGCAAGTCTCCTAGTCTTCTTTCTTTGTCCTATCTTAGTACTACCGCACTATCTCTTTCATGCTGCACTGGCTTCTTCCTGTTGTTTTGGGGTTTTGAGAGAGAAAGAAGGTGGAGTGTGGGGTCTACAACACACAGATAGAGACCATTTTTTGGGTTTTTTTTTTCCTGTTTTTGAGAGAGAGAGAGAGAGAGAGAGAGCTTTTTTGGGGGTTTTTTTCCTTCATTTTTCGAGGGAGGGTGAGAGAGAGAGAGAAAGTCAAAAATGTTTGTTTTATTATCATTATTATTTTTTTTTTTGCTTCACTTTTCGAGGGAGAGTGAGAGAGAGAGAGGGGGGAGGGGGGTGTTGGGAAAAAAAGAAGAGAGTAGTGGGATATGTGTGTCCATAAAGTGAGAGAGAGAAAAACAGAGTGAAAATATTATTGGAATGTTTTTGTATTAAGGAAAGATTAGAGCATAGTTTTTTTTATATATCCTATCGATAGAGTTTATTTTATAAATCATTTAATATATTTTAAACAGTAAAGATGCTGCTTATGTATGATGCTTATCCTGTACCTTAGTTCATAGGATTCTAATCTAATAAATTAAAAAATAAAAACTTCAGAGCAAAATAAAAAATAAATAAAATAACCTAACCAATTGAAAAACCACCCCAGACAACCGACGGTCCCTACTGGAGAGATTCTGATGACCTTTTACTGTTCACCGATGAAATGACCCCCCCAAACCCAATTTTCGAAACCTATCTACCCCTCCCCCTGCCCCCCCGCCCCCACCCAAAAAAAACTCAATCTGTGAGCCCTCCACGTGCGATGGCGACCCCCCTCCCCAAACCCAACATGCAAAAACCCCTATTCGGCCGATAGCCCCCCAATCTGCGAAACCCAACCCCCCACTCCTCCTTCCACCCCCCTCAATTAGCGCACGTTCGACGTAAACTTGACTTGTGAAACGCCCCCCACATGTTCAGCGACTGTGAATTCCCCTCTAGTCCAGTGCTCGATGATTACCAGTATGGTTTATAAAAAGAGCTTTATCGCAATCTTTTCCTTTGTATTGTCACTAAATGGGAATGACTGTGGTAGAGCTCCATTGAGGAGCGCTATCGGTAGTTATTATTTTGTAGGCTGTTAAGATGAAATTAAATAGTTAAAAATACAGAGGAACACATAACATTCGATGCACATTTAAGTACTAAATAAAAATTTATTAAATACACAGCCTCTTTTTTCTAAAATATGGAAAGAAAAAAAATTCAACCAAAATGCTGTCATCCACACTCAACCACCAGAGAAGCCGCCGACACCCATGGAAAAGATTGGGCATCGGCCGCCCCTCTCTATCTTCTCTCATCTCGGTTGTCACCACATGGGTCTTCAATCTCCATTACGAGATCCACAATCTCCGTCCACCCACCATTTTGAGTCCTTGGACCCCCAACCCCACCTCGCCCCGCCTCGCTTCGTTCCCCCTCCTATTGGGATCTATACGTGCCCTAAGGTTAGAAAATCAATTTTAGGGATTTTCTGTAAATATTACATTTTGATATTAATAAAAAGAGATTATTCATGTTTAATAAATTGTGTCCTATTTACTTTCATTTATTGATTGTATGATTATTTTAAGCAAACATAAAATATTCTTAGGCTATTAACAATATATCGGGTTACCATATGTATACGGGGTATACATAGAAGACATGGTAATTTAAAAACAGTCCAAATAAATGGTCCGCAATTAATAGAATAAGATTTGGGGATCTTATTCATGATAAGATTGTAAAGGTTGTCTACTTTCTTGGAGGGATGGTTTGTCTTCATCATCGGACAGGTTCCTAGTAGAAACTTTAATGTATATCGGTATTGAGGTATGATATTGGACTGGATCTAAGGTGTTAATTGATTCAGTTTAATAATTCCGTTTATAAGAATCAATGACGCTTTGATTATCATCCTGTATTAATCTTAATCCTAAAATAAGTACTTAAGTTCGAATCCATAACTTATGCACTTTGATACACTATAGGTGAGACATTGATAATTGATGGTCAATATATACTTGTGTTTTGGGTATATAACTTATAGATGGAGAAATCAAGATTCATAGATACGGAATTCATAACTATCTTAACAATAGTACATGTTATCTACTTAAAAGCATTATTCGGAGAAATCTCTTTTGAGATTGAATTACTTCCTAGATTGGCACCAGTATCTAAGGCACCTTATAAGATGACGCCTGCCGAACTTAAATAATTACAAGTTCAGTTGCAAGAGCTCTTAGATCGAGGATCCATCCGTCAGAGCTATTCACCATGGGGAGCCCCAGTTTTGTCTGTTAAAAAGAAGGATGACACTCTTAGGATGTGCATTGACTATCGGGAATTGAATAAGATCACCATCAAGAATAAGTATCCCTTGCCAAGGATCGATGATTTGTTCGATCAATTGAAAGGAGCTTTAATTTTTTCGAAAATTGACCTGCGATCAGGATATCACCAGCTCCGAATCAGGGAAGGAGATATTCTCAAGACGGCCTTTCGTACACGATATGGACACTACGAGTTCCTTGTTATGCCATTTGGATTAACAAATGCTCCAGCTGCCTTCATGGATCTGATGAACCGAGTATTCAAGAATTACTTGGACATGTTTGTTATAGTCTTTATAGATGATATCTTGATTTATTCAATAACAAAGGAGGAGCATGAGGAGCACCTAAGGATTGCCTTACGGATTCTAAAGCAAAATCAACTTTATGCTAAATTCACCAAGTGTGAATTTTGGTTGGAAAAGGTCCATTTCTTAGGACATGTGGTTTCTAAAGAAGGCATATCTGTAGATCCAGCCAAGATTGAAGCAGTAAGTAAATGGCTAGCTCCGAAGAACGTCACCGAAGTACGTAGTTTCCTTGGCCTAGCAGGCTATTACCGACGTTTTGTTGAGGGATTTGCTAAGATCGCAGCACCGCTCACTACACTCACACGAAAAGGAAAGAAGTACGAATGGACTGCTAAGTGTGAAGAACACTTCCAAAAGCTAAAAAGTAAGCTGACTAGTGCTCCAATCCTTACCATTCCAGTTGTTGAGGAAGGGAACTTCGTGATGTATAGTGATGCTTCCAAGATAGGATTGGGAGCCGTTCTCATGCAAAACGGAAAAGTGATCACTTCTGCCTCACGACAGCTCAAGGATCATGAGAAGAACTACCCGACGCATGATTTGGAACTTGCGGCGGTAGTATTTGCGCTCAAAATCTGGAGACACTATCTTTACGGCGCTAAGTGTGAAGTTTACACGAATCATCAGAGTTTGAAGTATATCTTCACACAGAAAGAGCTCAACATGAGAGAAAGAAGATGGCTCGAACTAGTGAAAGATTATGATATAGACATCCGTTATCATCCTGGGAAGGCTAACAAAGTAGCCGATGCCCTCAGTCGGAAGTCATCCTCGTCGCTGATGTCAATTCAGTCCTTGATTGAGCCTCTTCAAAAGGAGTTAGTGGAAGCTGGAATAGAGCTTATTACGGGAAGTTTAGCTGCTCTAACCTTCCAACCTACCATTTTGGATGGCATGAAAGAGCGTCAAGAAGGAGATACCTCGCTGCTTAGGACGAAAAATGAGGTTTTAGAAGGAAAGGAGTTGAATTTCAATATATCTGATGAGGGCATACTCTATCGGAAAAATAGACTATGCATTCCTAACGAGGACGAGCTGAAAGAGCGAATCATGAAAGAAGCTCATGAGACTCCGTATTCCGTTCATCCCGGAGCCACAAAGATGTACAAAGACTTGAAGGAAAGTTTTTGGTGGCCAAAAATGAAGAATGACGTTGCCACATTTGTCAGTAAATGCCTTACTTGTCAAAAAGTGAAGGCTGAACATCAACGTCCAGGAGGAGAATTGCAGAAAATTTCCATCCTAAAATGGAAATGAGACCAAGTAACAATGGATTTCGTGGTTGGTCTACCTCGAACTCCCAGCGGCAACGATGCCATTTGGGTAATTGTCGATCGAATAATGAAATCCGCACACTTTTTGGCCATCAAGCTCAGTTTTTCAGTAGAGCAGCTAGCGGAACTGTACGTTGCGCAGATCATTCGCTATCATGGGATTCCAAAGTCGATCATCTCAGATCGTGATGGTCGTTTCACTTCTAAATTCTGGAGAAGTGTACATCAAGCGATGGGTACAAAGCTTACTTTTAGTACTGCTTTTCACCCTCAGACGGATGGACAATCAGAGAGCACCATTCAGACTCTAGAAGATATGTTACGAGCATGCGTGATATACTTCAAAGGAACTTGGGATAAGAAACTTCCTCTGATTGAATTCTCATACAACAACAGTTTCCAAGCTTCAATTGAAATGGCACCTTATGAAGCTCTATATGGTAGAAGGTGTAGATCTCCAGTCCATTTGTACGAGACAAGAGAGAAAGAACTTGTGTCTACGGACTTTATTCGGAGAACTACTGAGGCAGTAAAACTTATCCATCGACGAATGGAAACTGCATTTAGTCGACAAAAGAGTTATGCTGACAAACGCAGAAGGCCTCTAGAATTCCAAGTAGGAGACTTGGTTTTTCTCAAGATTGCTCCATTCAAAGGAGTCATGAGATTCGGAAAGAAGGGGAAATTAAGTCCAAGATACATAGGGCCATTCGAA
Organism: Ficus microcarpa; assembly: GCA_025413485.1. Taxonomy (NCBI): domain Eukaryota; kingdom Viridiplantae; phylum Streptophyta; class Magnoliopsida; order Rosales; family Moraceae; genus Ficus; species Ficus microcarpa. Next base: position 27,660,650 of record CM046376.1, read on the forward strand.
ATACTTGAAAGAGTCGGTAATGTGGCCTTTAAATTGGCTTTGCCCCAAGAATTAGCATATGTGCACAACGTATTTCATGTGTCAATGCTAAAGAAATACATCTCAGATCCATCGCATGTGTTGAATCATGAACCAATTGAGGTTCACGAGAATCTGACTTATGGGGAAAAACCGGTTCGAATTTTGACACGAGAAGAAAAGGTGTTAAGGAACAAAGTTATACCTCTAGTGAAGATGCTATGGCGAAATCATGAGGTTGAAGAAGCAACATGAGAACGTGAACAGGATATGAAGAGAAGCCACCCAAAATTATTCTAATTTTCGAGGACGAAAATTTTGTAAGGAGGGTGGATTGTAATAACCAAAAATTTTACATGGACTCATGATTTCCTTGTCTATAAGAAAATTAAGTTTATACTTTATGCCTATACGATGTTTCATGAAAAATTATGAGTATTAAGGTGAAATTCATAATTTTATCAGTAAATGTTTGAGTTCTCATTAAATTAACTATGAGACTCAATAAGTAATTGTTTAGCCATGCATGAAGCTTTTTATGGAAAAATGCTTAACAAAATTCATGATTTTATGTTGGTCAAAATTTGACCGGAAAAAGTCAAAGTTGACCAAAAAGTCAAAGGTTGACCCGAGATGTCAAAGGCGTGACGGTACAGTAATAGGAAAGGCAGTATGGAAAATATACTGTGAAAAAAACAGTCATTATAGACGAGATAGCAAGATCAAGATTCAAAACCACCATAGAAAAATCAAGCACACCAAGTTAGAAATAAAGGGCAAAAGGGACTTCGAAAAATAGAAAAAAAATTTTTACTGTCCATTTTTATACAGATAAATTTTGGACTGTAGTACAGTGTAAAATACTGTTATTAATAGATAACAGTATTAAAAATATCTGTGTAGCAAAAAAAATGGACTACGTATTAAGGAATTAACCAAACGAGGCCTTAGGTGATGACATCACCTCACCATAGATTTATGACATCATAAATGATTAAATAAATGATGGAAAGAATTATGGAATTATCTAGAAGAGGGGTGAGGTGGCCGGCCACCTAGGGGGCAAAAATGTAAAGATTTTGTCATTTGGGGCTAAAATGTAATTTTTGAAAAATCGGTGATGTAAGCAAGTGATGTCACCAAGATGATGTCACCTTGATGAGGTAAGCAAAGGCTTGGAGGATAAGGATGGCTGGCCAACATGCCACCTAATGGGGGTCAAAGTGCAAATTTTGATTTTTGAGGGGTTTTTATGTAATTTTTAGAAAGTTTCTCTACCACTATAAATACCCATCAAAGGGGGTCGGTTTTGGCTTCAAAAAATTCAGAAAATTCAGCCAAACTCTGCCCATTTCTCTACTCCAAAAATCTGAAATCTCAAGTGTGTGAAAGAGTGAAGAAAAAATTTGAGAAACATAGGGGTTTTGATGCTTGAGGTAGTCGGTTGCACTAGGGATTTCAAGCCAAAGTTTGGTAGTTTTTGTGCACATTTTTGGGGCCTAAAAGCCGGCTGCAAGGGGGGTGAGTGAGTGAGAAAATCTAGGGTTAGTGGTGCATAGTTTTGGTTCAAGCTCACACCAAACAACCAACACAAATTTTGATGGAACTTGGTGCAACAAGAACCGGCCATAGTGGTGCTCTAGGGGGAGAATTTTTGTGAAGCAAACCCTAGCCCCAATTCTTGAGAAAAATCAAGGTAAACTTTCCTAAACCTCAAACTCTTTCAATTGAGCTTTCAATTTGAAATTTAAGTGTATTTTAAGTTGAATTTGTAAGAGCATAAGCTCAATTTATTTTGTGTCCAAAGTTAGGAACCTAGGGTTTGTGCTTGATCTAGAATTAGGGGTGGTTAGATTTTACCTTTCATGCTTGTTTTAATTTTCCTAATTTGCATGCTAAATGTTAGTGTTGTATGTGTAAGACCCGAATTTTCATAGACCCATGATTTCTTTATTTATAAGAAATTAAAGTCTATATTTTGTGTTTACAAGATATTTCATGAAAAATTATGAATAGCACTGAGAAATTCATAATTTTATTTGTTAATGTTTGATTTCTCGTTGAAATTGCTCAAAGACTCAAAATAGAATGCTGAGGTTAACAACCGGCTTTTTGAGTCGAAAAGAACGAAAAAGGATGTGATTTTACGAAAATCGAAGGTTTGACCAAAAAGTCAACCTCGACCGAGAAAGTCAAAGTTTGACCAAGACGGGTCACAACGTTGACCTCACAAGAATGATGAAGAAGTATAGAAAAAGGAATTTGAAAACATTTTTATGATCAAGATAGCACAAATAAGCCATAAAACCACCCTAGAAAATCAAGCACACCGAGTTAGGATTAAGGGCAAAAAGGTCTCCGAAAAATAATAGAGAAATTTTTACGGTCCGATTTTACACGGAAAAATTTTGGACCGATGTACAGTATGGAAATACGGAGCACAGGATTAGAAATATTTGTGTGACACAAAAAAAATGGATTATTTTGGAGAGAAACCAAAGAACCAAACAAGGCCCTTGTTTTTAAGAGATGACCTCATGAAGATGACCTCACAAGGATGAGCTAAGATTGGTAGGATGTGGAGCCTTCTCCACCACCCAAATGGCTGCCACATGCCCCCCCCCATTGGCTGGCCACAACAGCCCCATAGCCTCCCCCTTTCCTCTATAAATAGAGACCCCAAAAATACCCATTTTTATTCAAGAAAAACAACTAAACTCTGCCAATTTTCTAGCAAGAAATCCGTGGGTTTGAGGGTGAGAAAGAGAAGAGAAATCAGAAAATTTTTAGAGGGCTTTTGTTTAGGAGAGTTAGATCTTACTCTAGGAAGAAACAAGAAAAATTTTGGAGGCTTGGAGACCCATTTTTGGACAGCAAAACCGTGGGTTTGGGGGAGAGGAATAGGAGTGAAAAAGCTGGAAAAATTTGGGGGAAATCTTTGGTGAATGTTCGGCTTTTGAGAGGAACCAAGAGAAAAATTTTTGGTGTTCCACTTGGACCAAAATCCATGAGCTAAGAGACCAAGGGAGGAACAAGAAGATTCGGGATTTCCAAACCCTAACTTGGGTTTAAGGTAAACTCTTGAGCCAATCTTGAAATTAAGTTCAATTTGAGCATTTTTATTGTGGTTCAAGATGGATTTGTAAGGACATAAGTCCAAGTTTATTTTCAGCCCTAGTTTTGGATGTGTGTGCTTGGTTAGGGATTAGGGTTGGTTGGCTTGTTTATGTTATTTGCTTGCTTGATTTTGTGCTTGAAAAATGGTTAGGATACATGCTAGATGAGCTTGGTGTGTCCCCAAAATTTTGGTCACAACAATCTGCCCTAGGCAGTGGAAGAGTGGCTGTTTGTGCAAGGATGTATGTGATGGTGTATGCTTGTTTAGGATGCTAGGTTAGAAACCATGTAGCTAAGGAAAAGACTTTCGGTTTAAGGTTGCATGGACGTTTGGGATTGACATGCTTGAATGTATGGGACGTTGGATATGCTGGTTGTTTGATGTATAAGCTCCCGATGTGATCGGTCGAGATAGATCCGCGAAATAGGACGTAAACTGGACTAAGCAACCGAAACTGCCATTTCGGATTCGAAACTGGCCAGTTTCGGGAAAGTGAAATTTTAAGGCCTTTAGAGGCCGAACTGGGTAAAAGTTTAAACATGAAAGTTGCTCGGAAGGGTTTTTACTAGGGGACTGCATGGACAGTTTTCAAAAATGAGACTCCAATGGCCTCCGTTTTTACCAAAACCCGTGGCTGATTCCCCAGACCCAGTTTTTGAGGGTCAGCCAGTTTCAAACAAAAACTGGTACTGATACAAGCCGAACTGAATTTTTCACAAAACATGAAAGTTTTAGCATTTTTCGAGAGCTACAACTTTCGTGAAGACAAGTTTTTCAAATTCAGAGTCAATTTTTAAACTGACACTGTTTTACGAAGGGTGTGCAGTGAACCGAAAATTCCTGCACAGGATTTTCTAAAAACTAGCTCAGAAAAACTGTTTTCTTCTAAAACCCGTTGTTTTGACTATGGAAACTGTTTCAAAGGCAGTTTCCAGCCCTAAATGATTTTTATAAAGATCGATTTTCAAAAACATAAATTTTTATAAGTAAAACGAAGAGTTTTGGAATTTTCCTCACATCTTTTCAAGTTACGTAAGAAAAATGGGATTTTAACCCAAATGTCTTCAAGATAAGGAAAATGAAATTTTAAGCCAAGATAAAGCAAAATAAATGTAACATGTGGTTTTCAACCCTAAATAATTTTATAAAAGTGTTACCTAAAGAAGTAAAGATTTTTACAAGGGAACTAAAGGATTTTTGGAAGATAATTACACAATGTTTTCCAAAGGTAAGGAAGTGGGATTTTAAGGTAAAAACTAGTAATCAAGCCGACTACGAACGATAACCAGATATTATATCCGAGTTACAGGATCAAGCCCAAGGATAGCCAAGGGTGGACTATTAGTTGACCAAATGTTGACTTTAGTTGACCCACTGTTGAATTAAAGTTGACCTTAAGGATTACCCAATGTAACCCTGAGGGATACACAAAAGATGAAATTGGGCTAAGAATAAAGGGTTGATGGAAATAGCCCAATGTTTATGATGTAAGAGTAAAGCCCAAAGGATGAATGATAAAGGCTTAGCACCAAGGAGAGGTTATCCAACGTAATCTCCTACTTGGAATAATAAATGATGAATTGTTCGTAAGCAGTAGGGTGACCAATTGGGATCAAGCAAGATATCAAGTATCGGGGACATACCACTAAGATTAGGTATGTGAGTTGGTTAGGTCGCCAACACTTCATGATAGGATTTTGATCCTATATTTTTCATATAGCAGGAAGTGATCTGCTGTTGTCGCCTGATTTAAGGACGTAACGTTCAGGATACGGCATAAGAGGTAAGTACAAACCTCACCTGCAGTATGAAAGATAGTATGTTATGTTTAAATATACTATTACATGTTTTATGCTATGTTCAAGGTGATGTTTATGCTATGTTGCTAAAGTGCTATATTTACAAAGTGTTATGCTTTTAAAAGTGCTATATTTGCAAAGTGTCATGCTTTCAAAAGTGCTATATTGCAGAATGTCATGTTTTCAAAAGTGCTATACTTGCAAAAATATTATGTTTGCAAAAAGTGCTATTATTGTAAAAATGCCATGTCATGTTATGAAGGAAATGAAAGTTATGTTATCATATAGTGATATCATAAGGTATGATCACTAAAGATAAACAACATGGTAAGAAATCACAAGTAAGGTGTCGTACCAACCTCCCATCAGGTGGAGGGTTTTCATGTTAAAATAAGGATTATCAACCTCTCGTTGATGCGAGAGGGTATAATCAATCATGTTTCCCAGAACTGTTAGGAACCTTGCAACCCCTAACTTTATCTGGAGGCGCGCTAAAAAATTCTGGTACGTACACAAAGGGCCCACATGTTAAAGGAAGATAATAAGATCAAGTTAAAAATGGATGCATAAACGAACATAAATGGTTCATACACATATTATATGATGATTGTATGTTTTCAAGATGTTTAAAATATAAATGTTTTGTGAGATTATGTTTGTGTTTACTGGGCGAAAGCTCATTCAGTTATATTTCATACTATAGGTAAGAAACCTGCAGTTTAAGTGATGAGCTATATGCGGGCGATGCGGCGGTTGAAGGGCGGTATGGATACCACTACGCATAAATTCCGCAACCTTTTTTGAGTTAAGAAGTTTTTGTATGTATTATATTATGAAAGCAAATTATGTTATATGGTATTTTGGTACCAAAGACTTTTAACAAACTTTCTATTTCAAGTATGTATGTAAGATAAGTTTCTATGAGCAAACCTTTTTCTATATATAAGTATGTTGGAAAAGATAAACATTTCAAAAAAAAAAAAATATATATATATATATATCCTCAAATTTTCAAGTAAAGTATAGTTAAGTAAGTAAGGTGGCGGCCCTACGTAGAAGGGGGCGTCACAGTATGTCCCCAAAATCTGCCTAGTGTGTGTGGATGGATACTATGTGCTAGGTTGTTAGAAATTGAATTAGTATGCTTGGTTTGAATGGTGCAACCTAAACCATGCAACCTTGGTTGATCTAATATTAATTAGGGTTTGCATGGTGATGTTAGAAAATCTGTTTAAATAAAATTTATATTAGAAAACCGCTGCATGTGTGTTCTAGAGCTCCCGCGGTGGCTGGTTGAGCTAGGTGTAACGACCCACCTAGTGTAGGCCGCTACCGTACTTATTGACTTACATTTATAACATAATAAATAAATGAAACTTACTTACTTTGCTCATAGAACACAGCGGAAATTTTTTTTTTTTATAGCATACAAGAAAACTATAAACATAGTATAAGAGTTATAGTACTGTCTTCGAGTACGAGCATATTAACTAGTAGTTATCATAAAACATTTCATATCTCTTATGTATAAACCACAAAACGCGTAGCGATTGCCAGTCTCCACTATTCACAGTGCCCGGACCCGCTACTCCACATTGCATCATCATCCGCTGGCAGGTTGTTTACCTACAGCACAAACTTAAACAATGAGTTTTCGCTCAGCAAGTACAACTCCTATACCGCATTAAACAATAATATACTGTAAGACATATACCTTATATATATAGCAGCATATCATAACACATAGCATGCATAGACCATTTATGTTCGTATTATGTTCCCTTACTTTTCGTATCCTTATTTCTTATGGGCCCTTAACCTGTGTGTTCGTAACCGGCGCGCGACTATGGATTGATTGGGGAGGCCAAACCATATCCAATTCAATCCACAGTCCAACCCGACCTAGCGCGGGTGGTACGACACGACACTTGATATTTTCCTTAAACTTATTATTGGTGAACATACATTCTGATGTCACTTTTCTAATTTCATCACTTTCTTATCTTAGCATAAAATCAAACACTTAACGTATTTCATATAGCACACATGTTATCTACATATAGCACGGAGCACTTCATCGAACTCTAACAATATATTACTAATAGCCTATGCTGTAGGCGGCGTTGTACTTACAGTTTCCACGTTCGAGGTTAAGCTGCTCTTCCTCAAGGTTCAGCAATAGGACACCTCCTGCTGATGGAAGGACGTACGTAAGTCTTCTAATTCTATTATCATAATATGTTGGTAACTAACCAACATTCATGCGGGGTTTGGTTATATGTCCCCCTAGAAAACTAAAACCATTCATAATCCAAAGGGTTACGTTGAATAGCTTTTCATATACTTAAGCCCACATAAAAAAGCATAGGGTTAGGTCAACACCTACCCTCGGGCTTCTATTAGCAATTCATTTTCCTTTTAGGTTAACCGAGGTCAACCTTTTTGATTACTAAAGTTGATCCCTATTCGGTCAACTTTGGGCTTTGGGGCTAAGCCCGGTGACTCGGTTATTATTTCCCCGTCACCATTCGTTCTACATGTTTCTTCAAAAACTTAACTTAAAATTCACTTTCTTTACAAAGATTTAACTTTTAACTTTGAACTTTGTAAATTACTTCTTAAAAATTCATAAATCTTGGATCATATTTTTAGAAAATGTGTAAGGGTCGGAAACTGCTTTTGGAACAGTTTCCATGCTTAAAACAGTGTGTTTAGTCCGAAAAACAAGTTTCCTAATTTGGTTCTAGAAAATCTTGTACAGAAATTTCTTGATTTCTGCACAGTTTTCACATTTCAGATTATATCTAAAAATCCCGTTTAAATTATAAAAAGTTTTCTTCACGAAAGTTCTAGCCCTCGAAGATTTCTAAAACTTTCATGTTTTACAAAAATTCTGATTCCATACGGTTTGGTACCAGTTTTAAATTGAAAATGGTTTTAACATAAAAACTGGGTCTAATAGACTACCTACTGTTTTTCTTGAAAATGGAGGCCGTTGGAGCCTTAATTTGAAAAACTGTCCGTGTTGCCCCCTAGGAAACACCCTATTCTACAACTTTCGTGTTTTACGTTTTTGCCCATTCGGCCTCTAAAGGCCTGTAATTACCGTTTTACCGAAACTATCCAGTGGGAACCCGAGCTGACAGTTTGGTTTTTAAAATTTATTTTACGTCCTAAGTCGCGGGTTCTAGCTCGACCGACCACTTCGGGAGTTAATCAACATTCATGCAGCGCGTCTAACGTCCCTTGTAGTCTAACCATACAAACCCACATGATCATGCAACCAAAAAAAAAAAAAAAAAAACCGAGCCTAACAACCTAGGGTTGCATGATTTTCTATCCTAGCATACAACATACACTTCATGCATTTTGGATCACAAAAATTCATAACATACAAGCATAATCTAAAATAACCTAATGGGGACATATTACCTCAACAAAACCCTAACATGCCATTCTAGCAAATCAAGCAACATAGCATAAATAAATTGCATGAATCAAACTAAACCACCCTAAGAACTAACCTAATCAAGCACTTAGACATTGGAGCCGAAATTTAAAGCACAAAGGAGCTTATGCTCTTACATCTATTTTTGCACAAATACACATAAATCTTAGCTTAAAAACTCAATTGAAAACTTGATAAAAACTTTTAAAATTATACCTTAATTTGGAGTGGATTTCGGCTTAGGGTTAGGATTCCGAAATTTTCCTTTTGCTCCCCCTTGCTCCAAGGTTCGGCTACTCCCTATGTGGTGCACCAAAAATCAAATTTTTGGTCCCAATTGCTCCTCCCCTCCTTGCTCGGCACCTAAGGGCTGCTTGCCCCAAAGCTGGAATTTTTTTTTTCTCCTTTTCTCCCACTGCACCCGTGGCTGTTTTGAGCCAAGAATCAAGCTCCAAAACTTGATCAAACCTCACCCTTTTGCTTGTTCACTCACCCGAAGTTTCTAGCCCTAATTTTCCCTCAAAATTTTTGGTTTTTCCCTTGTCTTTCCCCTGCACCAACACACGGCAGTGGCTGGAAAAACTGGCTGCAAAAATTTTTCTTTCACTCCCCCTTGAATCCTAGACTAACCGAAGTAAGAAAATGGGGTTTGGCTTTGAAAAATTTTCTGATCTCTCTACCTCTCTCTCTCTCGGCTTTTTGAGCTGAAAAAAGTCAAGAATTTGGCTGAATTTTTGCATTAAAATGAATAGAGAACTTGGCTATTTATAGGCAAAAGGTGAGCTTCTTAAAATTAGGTTTTGACCCCTAATTTTTCAAAAGTTTGCACTTGTTGGATGCTAGGTGGCCGGCCATAATGGGAGGTGGAAGACAACTCATGGTGAGCTTGCAATTGTCCACATGTCACAAGGGGATTGGTCCACCACACATGTGATGTTAAAAAAATAATTTCTTTATGATATCATAAATCAATGTCTTGTTTGACCTGTTAAATGAAAATCTTGAAATTTCGAGTTTAAAAATTTAAATTCCAATACTGTAACTATTATTTTACAGTTTTGGATTTTTATACTTACGATCTAAAAAAATTGGATTGAAAATATTTTTCTCATTTTCTCAAATCCTTTCTGCCCCATGTCCTATTTAAGCGTGCTTGATTTTTCTATGGTGGTTTTAGTTCTTATTTTTGTTATCTGTCATAGAAAACAAGTTTCCGCAGTATTTTTCTCGAATTGCAGATCTTAAAATTCTTCCGTCACAATTTTGACCTTTTTGGTCAAACTTTGATTTTTTGGGTCAACGGTTGACTTTTTGGTCAAAATTTTAACTTTTCTAAAATCATGTAGATTTCATTCCTTTTTATCCGAAAAGGCTATTTGCTTCTCCGTACAGTCATTTTTGAGTCTTATTAAGCTATAAGAACTCATATCACCCCTTAAAGCTCTAAACCGAACTTTTTCATGAAATTGCATGAACTGCATATATTCAATCTTTAAAGAAAAATTAGTAACATGAAAAACTAGATATCACATTAGGTTTCACATTTAGGACGTAAAACGAACTTCAAACCGAAAAACTGTCAGGTTCGGGTAAATCTTAACCAGTTTTCTGATAAGTAAATTTTGAGGCCTTTAGAGGCCGAATTTGAAGAAACTCAAAACATGAAAGTTGTTCAGAATAGTTTTTCCTAGGGGACAACATAGACAGTTTTCCAAAATGAGACTCCAATGGCCTCCGTTTTCATAAAAACCCGAGACTGATGTGCCCAGACCTTTATGCACGGCCAGTTGAATTCCAAGGGGAAAACGAAAGGGTTAGAGTCCGAACTGGGTTTTTCACAAAACATAAAAGTTCTAGGATTTTTCGAGATCTAAAAGTTTCATGAAGACAACTTTTCCAAATTCGGCATGGATTTAAATTAAAACTATGTTTCTAAAAACCATGCAGGAAACAGTAAATTCCTGTACAGGATTTTTTTAAAACTATGCCGGAAAATAATATTTTGCTCAAAAACTGATAGTTTGACTATGGGAGCTGTTCCAAAGGTAGTTCCAACACTTAATAGCTTTTTCAAATACTTTTCTAAGAAACCCAAGTTTTCATAAGTTAAATAAAAGGAGTTTTATGAGAAAGGTGGTAAAACACCAAGTTTTTATAAAAGAAAACAAATAGAACTATAGACCTAAGTTCTCTTAAAATTTGGGTAGTCTAAAAGATAACCAACAATAATCGAGTAGGATACCCAAATTATAGAACTGGGTCCAAAGCCCAAGGTTATCAATAGTCACCCAATAGGATCCAACATAATTGGACCTTAGTAACCCAATAAGTATTAACCTAAATTGACCTAAGTTGGGTCACACCAAGGGTTACCAAATGTAACCCAACATGATACTAAGATTAATGGACTAAAACTACGGGTTACCCAACATAACCCAACAAGATACTAAGTCTTAAGACAAGCTAAGACATAGGATTACCAATGATAGCTTAATAGGTTATAAGTTATGTATGTTAAGGCATAGCCCAAGGGTTGGATAATGACCTAACCCTAAGCATGTATGTATGGGCTTAGCTTACAAGGTTACCCTATGTAACCTAATAAGATGAAATCCAAGGATAATGACATTAAACCCTAGGGTTACTTGTGGTAACCCAATATGATATCATGTGTTAGGAGGGGGACATATAACTAGAATTATGTGTGAATATTGGTTAGGTTACCAACATCCTATGATTAAGAACTCATACCTAAGTCCTTCAATGGAGCAGGAGATAACCTGCATTGGTATTCTAGACAGGAGCAGCCCTATAGTGGATATAGTAACCAAGGTAAGTACAAACCTCACCTACAGTATGAAAGATAGTAAGCTACTTTCAAGTATATGACACGTTTCCATAATATGCTATGTTATGCTATGATATGCTATGTTATGCAATGATATGCTATGTTATATAATGATATGCGATGTTATGCTAAGATATACCATGTTATGCTAAGATATGTCATGCTATGCTAAGATATGCCATGTTATGGTTAATATTGTTTTATAGTGACATCATGAAGCATGTTCACTAATATTAAGCCATATGGTAAGAATATACAAGTAAGGTGTCATACCAACCTCCCACTAGATGGAGGATTTATGTTTCAAGTTTAAGTTTAGATTATTAACCTCTCGATAATACGTGAGGGTATAATGATAATCAACCTTCCGCTAGATCGTGAAGGATTATGTTATGTTTATGTTCCCAGAATTGTTAAGGGCCTTGCAAACCCTGACGTTCTGAGGATTGCGCGCTTTTGGTACGTACACAAGGAGGTCCATATGTTAAGTAAGATAATAAGTTCAGGATAATAAAAGATTCATAATTGTACATAATTGGTTCATGCATAAGTTGCACAACATTTGTTATGTTTTGTGAGATTTTGTTTGTGCTTACTGGGTGAAAGCTCACTAGTATATTTCATACTGTAGGTAAGAAGCCTGCAGCTTGATTGATGGGCCATGTGGACGTTGCGGTGAGTGAAGGGCGGTGTGGGATACCACTACGCAAATTATCCGCAAGCTTTTTGAAATGATACGTGTATATATATATATATATATATATATAAAGGTAAATTATGTAAATATGAAGTTTGAAGACTGGAGTGTGTCTTTACTTTTCAGTATGTGTATATGATAAGTTACTATGTGAACTACTTTATTTACATATGTTTAAAAAAAAAATATTCTCAAATTTCTAAGTAAGTTTAAGCTATTGAAACTAATAAGTAGTTTAAGTATGTACGGTAACGACCCTACGTAGGTGCGGGCGTTACATAAGCAAGCGATAAATAAATCATTGAAGAAGCATAGTGTTAAAGAGCTTTCGTAATACGGTATATAAACAGGAGTTCAGCTTCAGACTTTTAGTGGAATAGTTCTTAAGTTGACAGTTGATGAAAAATTAATCAGGGATTAATTTTTCATAATTATAGGAGCCTTTTTACATATTTTCATTAGGTCTTTCTACTAGCTCATATAGTTCCACGAAGCGTTTTGGGATTTGTTCTTAATGAGATTAGTAAATTAAATGGAAATAATAATGTCTATTAAGACATGGTACTCTCTAACATGCAATCTTGAAAAAAGATTGGACATGTGAAATTAATATAGATAAATAATGTGATTTATCAACATATGATTGGTTGTAAATAAAATGATTTTTTGTTAATTATTTTGGTTAATTGAATTTTAGAAATAAGATTGTGTTTGAATTATTTAATTTTGGAAAACAATTTTTTTCTGTCTACTAATTGATAGTGCACGGATTTTTAGTGGATGGAGGGAAGAAGATTTTGTTTCAAAATTGTTTAAATATAATCCTAACATTAAATTATTAATTGATTTAAATAATGGAGCTTATTTGATAGATTTTCTTTTTTTAAAGAATGGTGCATGGTTTTTTGGTGGAAAGGAAATCTAAAATATTCCATTTATTTAAATTAATTAAATATGGACAATGTTTGTGGAAAATATTTATTTAAATTCAAATAAGAGAATCTTATTTAAATTCAAAAGTTTAAAAGAAGTTTCAATCTAGATAGGATTAGGATTTTATGACTAGTCTAGATTCTTAATTTAAATTTAAGCCACCAATCAACCTCCACAATATGAGGAGGACAAATTTGAATATACTAAAAAAAGGTTGACAAATTTTAGGAGTCCTTCTCCTAGCAAAAAAAAAAAAAAAGTCCATAAGGTTCAAAAAACCTAGCCTGAAATTTTAATAATCCTTTGGTTCAAAAGATTATCCAAAAAAATAATTATTAATTATTTTTTAAGTATGAGATATTTTTGAAAAAGGCTAGGGGTTCTTGAAAAAACCATTATCATACACTCAAACAAGTGGACAGTTTTTGGAGAGAGAAAAAACGCCAAAAGCTAGGCTTTTGTGCTTGAGAAAATTTGTCTTTTTGGATGTGAAAAAAAGAGATAAATTTCATTGATTTAAAACTGTGAGGAATGTTAAGTCTAGTGATTTTTTTTCATAGAAGGTTAATCTATTCCTGTTTTGTAGTTTTAAAGAACGAACCAGATCGAATTCTCAACAAGTTACAGCGGGATTAAGAAAGTGGAATCTAAACTTCGGAGGAATTACTAGTTGTTTAGATTCATAGCATGTGTGCCCACTAGATCTATGCGACCCATGCCTCACACCCTTGACCTTCGGCAGCCCCTCACTGACTATGTGTGGGAAAAGTGGATAATTTATACAGAATAATTTTAAAATTTTTTTCTTAAGATCATATTAACTCATATTGTCATATATAATAAATTATTTTACAATCTACGTGCCTTGAAAGAAGACAACAAGAATGCCGAAGGATGTGATCAAATAGAGCTTTAACTAACTAGCATTCTTTACTATTCTCCAATTCCCGAACAGTAGAGTGTGTGTGTAATAACCCGAAATTGTGATGAACTTATGATTTCCTTAGAGATAAGGAAAATATAGAACTGAATCATGTATGTCAATATCAAGCTCATGATCTGAGTTGAATATCAGTGTATGTTGAGTTCTAGGTTAATTAGCTACGAGACTCAATAATAGTTTGCTTAGTCAAGCATGAGGCCTTTGGGATGAAAAAGGCATAATAAGAATTTATGATTTTATGTCGGTCAATGTTTGATCAGGTTGACCTAAGGTTTGACTGAGACGTGACTGCAGTGTAATTAACAGTATGGAAATTACACTGCGATAAACCGTCATTACGTATGAATAAGTAAGAATGAGATTCAAAAGCACCATAGAAAAATCAAGCACATTATTTATGACAATAATGACTAAGTAGCTTCAAGTCCTAAGAAAAATCTTATACGCAACCCAATTTTACTCAGATGAATTCTGGACTGTAGTCTAGTATGACAGTATTGTTTTTAGTGAAAAAAAAAACATTATTAATATTATCTGAGTTAATAAGGAAATGGACTGCATATTTATATTAAGGGATTTTGGGAATTAAGTGGATAATTATGAATGAATTGGAAGCCAAATGGCTCCACCATAGTCGGCCACCTTCAGGGACTAAAGTGTAAATATTTTGTCCCTAAGGGCCAAAGTGTAATTTTAAAAAAAGTAAGTAATGATGGTTAAGTATATATTTTTTGAACCATGGGAATTATGGATATTCCTAACCAAGCCTCCAACTAGGCCAATGATTGGTTATAAGCTTGATTACATTAGTTGCCTTGGTAAGTAAGGAAGATAAGTTAGGGATAGGCTTGTTATGGTTTCTTTGCATCTCAAGCCAACACATGGCCGGTTGTAACGACCCGCCTAGCACAGGCCGTTACCGTACATACATACATGCATTCATACATAGCTTTTACACTTACTTAATTATTACATGAAACACAGCGAAATTTTTTTTTATTTTATAAGGCGTATATACATATACGAAACATAAAACATAATTAACAAAACGCGTAGCAGTCCCCATTTTCCACCATTCACAGTGCCCGGCCACGCGATTCCACCTTGCATCATCAAATGCCAGCAGGTTGTTTACCTACAGCACAAACTTAACACAATGAGTTTTCGCTCAGCAAGTACAACTCCTATACCGCGACTCATACTTATATCAAAACATATCATCATTCTATTACATATACTTCAAGACATATAGCATGCATGAACCAATTATGTTAATATTATGCTTATTTATTTATTTTTGTATCTACTTGTTCTACTTAGGGGCCCTTAACATGTGTGTTCGTACCCGGCGCGCGACTATGAATTGGTTGGGGCGGCCAAACCAAATCCAACTCAATCCACAGTCCAACCCGACCTGGTGCGGGTGGCACGACATAGGCGACGTATCGCCTTTACTTACTTTTCACATTGTCATTCTTAATCGTGTCATACATGATCCCATTTCATGAACATCTCGTTCGATGTCAATTTATCATGATTCATATGCACATAATATATTTCGTAAGCATACGTTGCTTACTTAACACATTTCATAGCATAAACTTATTACATACATATAACATATCATCACTTCATAATACATAGCACAACAATAATATCTAGGCAAGTATACAACTACTAGCCTGTGCTGTAGGCGGCGTTGTACTTACCTTGTCTATGTCTGTTGCTATGCTGTTCCACCTCGGGGCTCAGCTGCAGGTTATATCCTGCTTAATCGAAGGACTAGTTAATACTCTAGCCTATGACCATAATAATGTTGGTTATCCACCAACATTCATGCAATGCTTTGGTTATATGTCCCCCTATCTTAAAACATTTTATGTGCGGTTACGTTGGATAACCTTTCAAATCTATCACATGTGAGAGCGTATAAAGGTTAGACTAACTCCTAACCTTAAACTTATCATTATCCTATTCCGAATTAGGTTAACCGAAGTCAACCTCTTGATTACTAAAGTCAACCCTCCGTTGGGCCAACTTCGGGCTTTGGGGCTAAGCCCTGTGAGTCGAGTATAAATTCCCGATCACCGTTCGTCTGACCTCTTTACCTTGCAAACCTTGAACTTGAACCTGTTGATCCCTTATCTTTATCTTTGAAAAAGCTTTTGGCATAAAAGCCGAAAAACTGCTATAATTCCCCTTAAAATTCCTTGAGTCTTAAAACATGGCTTTTAAAATATTTGAGGGTTTGAAACTGTTTTTGGAACAGTTTCTGTGTTCAAAACAAAGTGTTTAGACCGAAAAAAAACAATTTTTCTCTATGGGTTCTATAAAATTCTGTACAGGAAGATTTTGCTCCCTGCACAGTTTTCAGGTTTCAAGGTCTAGCTTAAAATCTTTTTGGAATTTGAAAAAGTTTCCTTCACGAAAGTTCTAGCTCTCGAAGAGATCTAAAACTTTTGTGTTTTAAGAAAAGTCTGGTTCTGCACCGTTTAGTACCAGTTTTTATTTGAATCTTGGTGATCCTAAAAACTGCGTCCTGATCGACCACCTTCGGTTTTTCATGAAAACAGAGGCCTTTGGAACCTCATTTTGAGAAACGGTCCACGTTGCCCCCTAGGAAAGACCCTGTTCTACAACTTTCGTGTTTTATGTTTTTGCCCATTCGGCCTCTAAAGGCCTGTAATTACCCATTTCCTGCGACTGACCAGTTTGGAACCCAAACTGGCAGCCCTACTTACTAGGTTTGGTTTACGTCCTAATTTTCAGTTTCTACCTCAACCGATCACATCGGGAGCTTAAAGACACATCATGCAGCGTTCCTATCGTCTTGCATGTCCCAACATGCAGCCCTAACCCGTTCATCCAGCCCATAGAACCGAATCCTATCCTAGGGTTGCATGGCTAGCATAGCATATCCATTCATTCCATGCATTCATCACATACCAAAATAAATTCAAACCATTCATGCACATGCTAATTCATACCCTAAGGGACATATAACCTCATGTAATATTTCTAGCATGCAATCCTAGCATACCAAATAAACATAAACATATAAATGAGCAATAAGGAACCAAATCACATCTAGCACCATAATCAAGCACTTTAAGGGCAATAAACTAAATTAGTGAGCTTATGCTCTTACAACCAATAACTTGAACAAATACATTTAAATTTGAACTTAAAAACTTGATTGGAAAAGGATTTGAGCTTTTGAAAAATTTACCTTGCAGTGGATAGGGTTTGGTTCTAGGACTTGAACCAAATCTCACACTTGACTCAACACTCCCACAACCGGTTTTGGCTCACCAATTGAACACCAAATGGGCTGTTTTGGCTCTCAAATTTGGCCCCCACCTAGTGCATGGCCACACCACCCCTTAGGACTCAAAATCTGAAAATTTTTCCCTTAAAATCCTGCACAACTAGCGGCTGCCTGCAGGGAGGAAAAAGACTCCAAAACTTGCTCAAATATTGTTTTCGGTTGGTAGAAACACACCCGAACTTGCCCCCTAAAGTTTCCCTTAAATTTCTGAATTTTTTTCACTCTTTCCCCTGCTTGCTGCCCACGGCTACAGCCAAGAACAAGGGCTGGAAAAATTTTTTCTCACTTCCCTCTTGCTTCCTCACACAAACCGAACTTACCCCTAGGCTTGGTTCAAGAAATTTTTCTGATTTCTTCCTCTCTCTCTCACTCGGTTTTCATGAAAGAAAATGGCCAAAATTTCCCCAAATTTTCTGATTTAAAAAGGGTTGAAGACACCCCTATTTATAGGCAATGTGGGACTTTTGGACTTTGCACTTTAGTCCCTAAAATTTTTGAAAAATTTGCACAAAAGACCCTATAGGTGGCCGGCCATGGAGTATTGGAGAACAACCAAGAATGTGCTAGAACAAGACACTTGTCTTGTGAAGATTTGTTCTCCAAAAAGGTGATGATGTCATAATTCAAAACTTTATGATGTCATAAATCATAAAGGGCTTGTTTGTCTTCTTTTCCAAAAAACAGTATAATTTAAACTTAACATAGATAAATCTAATACTGTGTTGTACTAATACACAGTATTAATAATTTATACTGTCGTAAAAATTTTATCTGTGAAAAATCAGGCTGAAAAATTTTTTCTTTATTTTTCCAAACCCTTTTGCCCTGTACCTTAATTTTGCGTGCTTGATTTTTCTATAGTGGTTTTAGTTCTCAAATATGTCATCTTATCCGAAAAATAAGTTTTTCGCAGTATTTTTCCTATACTGCATCTCATAAAATTGTACACTGAGGGTTTTGACCATTTTGGTCAAACTTTGACTTTCCCGTGTCAAAGTTGACTTTTTTGGTCAACCCTTTGACTTTCTTAGAATGATGCAAAATTCATCTCTTTTCATTCGAAAAGACCATTCATCAATCAAAACAAGCATATTCGAGTCTTATAAAACTGTAAGAACTCGTAACACATAATAAAGTTTTGAAACGAACTCTTTCATAAATGCCGATACGGCATGCATTCAATTCCTTTTAAAAGGAAATTTTAATTTAGAAAAAGTCAGGTATTACACCGGTTGTCTTAATGGCTTGGTGAACAAGCTATCGGCTTGGTGAAGAAGCAATTGGCTCGGTGAACAAGTAATTGGTCTTGGGGAACAAATAGTTAGTTAGAGATTAAGTTGAAAGACTTTTCTTAGTCTCCAAGAGGGCCATATGGCCGGCGATCCTAAGGATGAGGAAAGGAAAATAATGGTTTTAAAGGCAAATATGCAAGGTCAAGGAGAATTTGACATGTCGTGTAACGCCCCCAAATCCACGTAGGGCCTATTACGTAAACTTGGGTCGCTACCTTACTTACTTAACTTAAGCCTTACCCAATTTTTAGAGTAAAATTTTTTTTTTCTTCCTTTCTTCTTTTTTAAAAATCGTCACTTGAAAACGTTGCCCACGTAAAACATAAAACCTTAAGCTTAAATTTAAAACTTATTTTCATTCATAAAACTTAACCTCTTAATATGTACTCACTCGAGTACCAAGCTTTCACTCATAAGGAATGTAACGCCCCGCCTAGCATGGACCGTTACCTTACCATACTTACATACGTGACTTACTTATACAAACTTACTTACTTACTTAGTACATGAAACACAGCGGAATTTTTTTTTTTTTAATATATGGTGCTACTCGCACATAATTGAACTGAAGGAACAATTCCAAATAATATATCTAGAAGATCAAAACGCATAGCGGATTCCATTCCCCACATTTCACAGTGCCCGGCCACGCTCCTCCATCTTGCATCATCAAATGCTGACAGGTGGCTACCTACAGCATAAACTTAAAACAATGAGCTTTCGCTCAGCAAGTACAACTCCTATACCGCAATACATAATTTACATACATCATAACTTAACCACATCATAACATATCATCACAAACTTCACATATCACTACATAATATATGCATGGACCAATTATGTTCATATTATGCTCTCTTATCTCATTTTAGCTTGTTGTCTAACTTTTCTGCTTATGGGCCCCTTACTTGAGTGTACGTACCCGGCGCGCAACTATGAATTGGTTGGGGCGGCCAGTCCAAGTCCAACTCAATCCATAGTCCAACCCGACCTCGGACGGGTGGTACGACACATGCAAGCTTGCTTGCCATTCCGCTTACTTCTCATCTTGTCATGTCATACTTACTCTTATCATTCTTATTTGAATTAGTGAGCATGCATCGTGATGCCTGTGATACCTAGAATTTCATGATGCTATTTTCCTTAAAAAAAAAAAGGAATTATGAGTATATGTTGTGATGTTTACGGAAAAACTCAGTTAAGAGTTTTCACACGTTTTACGAAGTCTTATGGCTCAATAAGACTCAGAACAGATTTTGAAGGTTAGGAAACGCCCTTTCAGGTCGAAAAGGACGAAATAGGACGAAGTTCCGAAAAAGTCGAAGTTTGACCGAAAAAGTCAACTTTGACCAAGAAAGTCAAAGTTTGACCAAGAGTGGTCAACGGTTGACTCGACAGTGGAAAATGATGCAGTATGAGAAAATACTGCAAAATATGTCAGTATGGGCGAGATAGCCCAAGTAGACAGTAGAAACACCCTAGAAATCAAGCATCCCTAGCATTAGTTAAGGCCAGAATGACGTTTTCAGTCAAGAAGTCACCCAAAAGGACATGTGAAAGTCAAATGGCAAAAATGTCAAAATTTTCACTTTTGGGGTAAAAGTGTAAATTTTGGAAAATATGTGAAGTAAGCAAAGTGACGTCGTTAGATGATGTCAACATGAGGCAATGACTTGCCTAACAAGCAGAAATAAGGACCGGCCACTTTTAGGGGTGAAATTGAAAGGATTTTTGTCTTTCGGGGCAAAAATGTAATTTTAGAAAATATGTGATTCAAGTATGAGAAAATCACATAAAATCATGAAAAGAATGATATTTGCTTGAAAAGCAAGCATTATGGCCAATTATGAAGTTTAAGGGCATAAATGCAAAAATTTTCACTTTTGGGGCAAAAGTGTAAATTTTAGAAATCTGACGATATGAGCGTATGAAGTCACCAAGATGATGATATCATAAAATAGGATGAGTGTGTTGATTTTTAGGACAATCGGACACCTAGAGGGCATTTTTGCAAGAATTTCCATTTTTGGGGGCAAAAATGTAATTTTAGAAAATTGTGAGGTAAGCGATGATGCAAGCAAGTGAGGTCAGCCATGACATCAGCAAGGCCAGCTGCTGCTGAGCTGGGGACAGCCGGCCACCTTGGGGAGAAAGTCAAATAAATGGAAAATTTTGGGGTCAAAACACAATTTTGAAAAGTTTGAAAAATGTCTATAAATAGGACCCCATTTGGACAGATTTTGCTGCTGAAAAATGGAGAAAACCAGCCAATTTCTGGCCAATTTTCCCCAGAAAATCCGAGTGCCAAGAGGAGAGAAAAAAGAGCAAGAAAAGTTGGAAAAAAATCTTGTGTGATCTTCCATGGAGGTGCACGGTTTTGGAGCTTGGTGCAAGCAAGGAAAATCTGGAAATTTTCCAGATTTTCTGACCAAAAGCCGTGTGTGAGGGAGAGAAGAGAAAGTGAGAAAATTTTCAGTCCAAACCATGGAGTGTGCCGAGCATGAAAAAGAGAAACCAACCATGGAGCCAAGGAGGATTTGTGGTGCTTGGTGGGTGGCTGATTTCGGCCAAGAAGGGAGCTGAAATTGGAGAAGAATTTTCTGAGTTTGGACAGCCAAGGGTTCGGTTATGGCTGCAAGGTTTCACCAAGGATGGTGCAAAATTTTTGGTGCATCTTGGAGCCCAAAACCGAGCAAGAGAGCAGCCAATCAAGGAGATGGTTTTCAGTTCATAAACCATAGTCTAAACCATGGGTAAGAAAAGGTAAAACCCTAGTTTTCTTTTAAGAAATTTCCATGGAAAGTTGATGGATTATTTATGTGTTTGTGTGTATGTGCATGGCTGAATTTGGAGCCCCTTCGGTGGGGGAGAGCCGGCTGCAAAGGGATAGCCAAAACAGTGAGGAAGTTCGGCTCCCATAGGTGGAACCAACTCCGAAAATTTCAAGAGGTAAACCCTAACCCTAAGCTTTGGTTTAAGCATTAAATTTGGAAATTTAATGTGTATTTCAGCAATGAAATGTAAGGGCTTAAGCTCAGAAAATTTTGGTTATGCTAGGGCTAGGAATGTGATGCTTGATTAGGGTGTATAGTATGTTAGTTTAGTATGCATGGTTTATGTTTGTTGTGCTATGGTTTATGCTTGCATGAATGCTTTGTTTGCATGGTTTATTGGTTGATTAAGTCCCTGCCCTAGGTGTAGACGAGTAAGGCTTGTATGCTAGAACATTAGATTTAATTTCGGTATTGCATGATTTGATGCCGAATCCATGTTATGCAACCCTAGAACACATGCAAACCTAGGGTTTAAGTAGTCTGGATTTGGTTTGCATGACCACGAGGGGATGACATGTCAAAACATGTGGGACGTTAGTTAACGTTGCATGTTGATGTTTTAGGCTCCCGAGTGATCGGTTGAGTTAGATTCCGCGAAATAGGACGCGTAAAATCAAGTAAGCACGAAACTGGTAGGTTCGGATTAATCTACCCAGTTTTCGTAAACGAAAAATAACATGCCTTTAGAGGCCGAATTTGGGGAAACGTAAAACACGAAAGTTGTCCAGAACAACTTTTTCTAGGGGAACGTGCAAGCCGTTTTCCAAAATAAGGCTCCAATGACCTTCAAAAATGACAAAACCCGTGGCTAAGCATTTAAGCCCCCAGACCCAGTTCGTTCAGGAGTCAGCCAGTTTCAACTCAAAACTGGTACGAAACTAGGCCGAATTAGGAGTTTTGTAAAACACAAAAGTTTTAGCTTTTTTCGAGGGCTAGAACTTTCATGAAGAAAAATTTTTCAGATAACGTACCAATTTTGAAATGAAAATTGTTTTATGAAGGGTGCTCAGGAATCCGAAATTTCCTACACCAACAAGTTTAACAAAGTTTTTAGAAAAATTGATTTTCTATCTTAAACAAGTGTTTTGGCCATGAAAATCGTTTCAAAGACGGTTTTCAACCTAAAATGAATTTACAAAGCATAAAACCAAGAGTTTGGATTTTATGACTCAAGTTATGAATTTTTACACGAAATGTAAATTTTGGGATTTCTCCCTAAGTGTTTTCCAAGAAAGGAAATGTGAGTTTCAAGCTATGTTTTAGCGTACGATTAGTTCACGTGTGGTAACCGGGTGTTAGACCCAAGTTGCCGGGTCAAGCCCGAGACCCGAGAGGTTGACCTTAGAGGGTTGACCATAGTTGACCACAGTTGACCAAGGTTGACTTTAGTTGACTTTTGGTTAACTCATAGCATAGAGTTAGTTTATCCTTACGGGTTATCCAAAGTAACCCTAAGAGATACCGTTAAGCTCAACTAAAGGGTTATCAGATATGACCCGATAGTTACGGATTAAGATAAGCAACCCTTAGAGGTTTAGTTTGGCTTGGCACGCCAGGTTACCAAGGGTAACCAAGTTAGATGTTTTGCACATAAGGGACATACAACCAAGATCATGTAGACATGTTGGTTAGATTACCAGCATTTTCACGAGATTTCAGTAGAGCATGTCCTTGTCAAGCAGGCAGAACCTGCAGTTGTACCAGGAGTAGAACAGCACTAGGAAGGGACAGTTAACCAAGAATGTATGACGGAAAGGTAAGTACAATTCCGCCTACAGTATGAACATGTTTGTTTGCATATGATGTGTTTAAGAAATCATGAATGGGATTTCATGATGCAGTATGTTTATGTATGTTCATGTTATGCAGTATGTTATGTAGTATGTGTTATGATGTTATGCAGTATGTCCATGCATGTTAAGCATGTAGTACGTTCTATGTTAGGTTAAGCAGTATGTTCATGTTATGTACATGTTATGCAGTATGTTTATGTTATATCAAGCATGTATTATGTTTTATGTTAAATTTTGTGACATCACGAAGCATGTCCACTAAAAATTAGTCACACGGTAAGCAAGAGATAAGTTAAGTAGGACATGTTGTGTTGTACTGACTTTGCCTCCGTGGTAAGTTAAAACGGCATGTTCCATGGTTTGACTTGATATGGAAGGGCTGCCTCCACTACTCCATGTTAAACTGTGTGTTTCATGGTTTAAGTTGGTTTGGTCGGACCGCCTTCAATCACTCCATGGTTACATACCTAAGTACATACACACATGTTATAGTAGCAAGATAAGATCAGTAGAAAGACCATAATTGATTTTAATAATAAATCATAATTGGTTCACGTTGTTCGTGCATTAGTTGCATGCGGATAGGATGTTGTGCTTACTGAGCTTTTTAGCTCATTGCTTACGTTCATGCTGTAGGTAAGTTTCCTACCGGCACTTCCTGATAAAGCTGTGGAGAGATGGCGCAACAGAATGTGAAACGTGGGTATGGACTGCTACGGGGTTTCCGAAATGCGTTTGAAATGAAATTGTGTTTTCATTATATTTCAACATGTATGCATGTATGTTTCAGTTCAGTTATGTATGTATGGAGCTTTCCGCTCAGGTGAAAGCTCAGTACTCTGTGAGTACATCAGAATCAGTTAAGGTTTTATAAAAGAAAAACAGTTTTTAAGTTCAGTTTAACTTGTGTTAAAGTTTTATGATTTCCGCAATAGAGGTTTTCTACCGACGATTTTTAGAAAAGAAAGAAAAAAAAAAATTTACTCTAGAAATCGGGTAACGTTATTTTTCAATCAAGCAAGTAAGTAAGTAATTGTTACGAACCGAACCCAACCCCAGGTTCACGCGGTCGGACACCGCGTGGCCTTGGTGGCGATAAGTCGGGGCGTGACAATGCCACTTCTTATTACTTCATAATCATCTGACATTCTTAGCTTGACATGTAATCATACATATCATAACATACTTCATACATAAGCATAGATCATGTTTTGATATGCCCCGTAGCATATCAATTAACATTTAGCATAACAGCGTATTACATAGCACATAGCACATCAACTATGTCTAGGTAAAAATACCCTAATAGCCTATGCTGTAGGCGGCGTTGTACTTACCTGGTCTATGCCTGACGTTATGTTGTTCCACTTCAGGATTCAGCTGCAAGGTACTTCCTGCTTAACGAAGGACATAGATAAGGTCTCTAATCTTGACTATAATATGTTGGTTTTCAACTAGCATTCATGCAATGTTTTGGTTATATGTCCCCCTAACTCTAACTCTTATTATGTGTGGTTACACTGAGTACCCTATCGCTTTGAGTTATACTTCATAACCCAATAAAATCGTATACCTTAACTGGGTAGGTTACGTTGGATAACCTTTTCTACTATACCCTTATCCCATAACCTGATGGGTTACACTAACCCATGGGATAATCCGTTTTAGTCTCACTAGGTTAACCTTGGTTAACCTCTAAGGTTACTAAAGTCAACCCTCTTCGGGTCAACCTCGGGCTTTGGGGCTAAGCCCTGTAACTCGGGTGTAATCCCCGGTTACATGTCGTAACTATCTACCTAGCAAACCTTGAACTTGAAACTCTTAAATCTCTTTTAGTTTATAAAAGAGTTTGGCAATTAAGCCCAACTTCCTTTAAACT
>CM046376.1:27685682-27707682 GCA_025413485.1 Ficus microcarpa
CTTCTAAAAATTCATGTTTCTTAAAACATGGTTTTAAAAATGTCTGAGGGTTGGAAACTACCTTTGGAACAGTTTCCATCTTCAAAACAGTATTTTTAAACAGAAAAATAGTTTTCCCAAACTGGTCCTAAAAAATTCTGTGCAGGAACTTCTAGCTCCCTGCGAAGTTTTCAGAAATCAAATTATATTTAAAAATCCTTTTAAAATTGGGAAAAGTTGTCTTCATGAAAGTTCTAGCTCTCGAAGAGATCTAAAACTTTTGTGTTTTACAAAAAATCTGATTCTGCTTAGATTAGTACCAGTTTTAATTTGAAACGGGTTGCTCGTGAAAATTGGGTCTGAACAGACCACCTTTGGTTTTTCATGAAAACGGAGGCCTTTGGAACCTCATTTTGAGAAACGGTCTGCTCTGCCTCCTAGGAAAAGCCCTGTTCTACAACTTTCGTGTTTTACGTTTTAGCCCATTCGGCCTCTAAAGGCCTGCAATTACTAGTTTCCTGAGACTGACCAGTTTAGAACCCGAACTGGCAGCCTTGCTTACTAGAATTGATTTACGTCCTAATTCGCGGGTTCTAACTCGACCGCCCACTACGAGAGCTTACTTACAAAGCATGCAACATTTCTAACGTCCCGTATGTTACAACATGCTAGCCCAACGTATCCATGCAGCCCTATAAAAACCGGTCACACTAACCTTGGCTGCATGGTTCTAATCCTTGCATACAATCAATCCATTCATGCCATACCATTCCATTTCATCACATCTAGCACCCTAACATGCATTCACATTCTTGTTCACATAATTGGGGACATATAACCTTAATCTAGCATGCAACCTATCATCAAACAAGCACATGCATAATCAATAGCATAAATAAACCAAACCACCCCTTAGATATTCTAATCAAGCACTAAACCAGCTAAGGGCATAAAATAAACTTGTGAGCTTATGCTCTTACAAACCATGCTTGAAATACATTTAAATTTTACTTTAAAAGCTTAAATGAAAATAAGTTTAGGGTTTTGAAATATACCTTGAATCTCTCAAGGATTGGCTTTAGGGTTGGATCAAAACCTCCCTATCTCACACTTGCTCCTAGGTCCGGATTCCACTCACCAAAGTGGCTCCAA
This sequence comes from Ficus microcarpa, assembly GCA_025413485.1. Lineage (NCBI taxonomy): Eukaryota > Viridiplantae > Streptophyta > Magnoliopsida > Rosales > Moraceae > Ficus > Ficus microcarpa. The sequence goes on from CM046376.1 coordinate 27,686,814, forward strand.
AGACTCGGTTTTTGACCTCAAATTGGCCCTCCACCTATGGCTCGGCCACACCAAGGGATTGCACCCAAAATCTGAATTTTTTTCTTCCCTTTTTCCACTCAAACCCGTGGGCTACACTAAGGGAAATTTTGGCTCAAAAACTTGTTTCTAGCTTGGTTTCGGTTGGTGAAATCAAACCCGAATTTGTCCCCTAAGACTTTCCCTCAAAAAATCTGATTTTTCTTCTTGTTTCCCCTGCTCTCTAACCCACGGCCACAGCCTAGGAATGGCTGGAAAAAATTTCTAGCTCTCCCTAATGGTTCCTAGAGTAAACCGAAGTAAAACCCAAAAATTGGTTCAAGAAAAATTTTTGTTTTTCTTCCTCACTCTCCCTTTCTCTCTCTCGGTTTTAGGCTGCTGAAAAATGGGCAGAATATGGCTGGAATTTCTGATTTAAATGGGTAACAATCACCTCTATTTATAGGCAAAAGTTAGACTTTCAAAAATTGTATTTTTGACCCCAAAACTTTGAAAAATCACACTTTTTGGGTGTGAGGTGGCCGGCCACTTTGCTTGGTGAACTAGGAAAGATGACATCATCTAAGTGACATCACATGCTTACATCATCAAATTTTTCAAATTTGTACTTTTGCCCCAAAAATGAAAATCTTGGCATTTAAGCCCCCTAGGTGGCCGGCCTTGAAACTTGGAGAACAAGCAAGAATTTTCTAGAATCAAGACACTTGTCTTGTATAGATTTGTTCTCAAAATATTTATGATGTCATAATTCAACAAGGTGATGATGTCATAAATCAAAAAGCCTTGTTTGGCTACTTTTTGTAAAACAGTCTACTTTTAAACTAAACACAGATAAATCCAAAACTGTGTTACACTAATACACAGTACTGATATTTTTATACTGCAGTAAAAATTTTATCTGTGTAAAAATCAGTCTGGAAAATTTTTTTTCTTATTTTCTCAAACCCTTTTGCCTTAACTTAGTGTGCTTGATTTTTCTATAGTGGTTTTTGATCTTATCTATGCTATCTTACCCATAAAAATGGGTTTTCGCAGTATTTCTCCCATACTGCATGTCACAAAAATGTACAGTCATCACGTTGACTATTCTGGTCAAACTTTGACTTTCCCGGGTCAAAGTTGACTTTTTCGGTCAAACCTTTGACCGACATAGAATCATGCAAATATCATCCCTTTTCTTCCGAAAATGCTATTTTCTATTCTAAACAATCATCTTTGAGTCTTATAAAGTTATATGAACTTATCACACATAATAAAGTTCTAAATCGAACTTTTCATAAAATGCCCTTATGGCATACATTCAAGCTCTTTCAAGAAGAAAGGATAACATAGAAAAGTCAGGTATTACAATCTACCCCCCTTGAACATTTTCGTCCTCGAAAATTAGATCAAACTGGTGTAGTTCTTTCTGGTTGGCCATCTGTTTGGGGTGAAATGCCGTACTGAACTCTAATTTTGACTCCATGGCAGTGCGAACACTTGTCCAAGCTTGAAGAGTAAAGCGTTCATTACGATCCGAAATGATCGATTTTAGTACCCCGTATAGTCTAACGTCCTAAACCACGTAGACTCCTACCAACTTTTCTGTAACGACCCACCTAGCGTAGGCCGTTACCGTACTTACTTAACATACATTCATAATATAAACTTAAACACATTGATTAAAAACACAGCGGAAAATTTTTTTTTTTTATAGCATTCATAAAACACTATAAACAATAAGTAATACTGTTTTTGCGTACTAGTATATTAATTACCAGTTAATATAAAATATTTCATAATTTACATAAAAACCACAAAACTCGTAGCGATACCCATTATCCACTCATTCACAGTCCCTTGGCTCGCCACTCCATCTTGCATCATTATCAGATAGCTGACTCCTTACCTACAGCATAAACTTAAACAGTGAACTAGAGCTCAGTAAGTACAACTCTTAAGCCGTAAAGAAAATATAGCATAAACATGATATACACATAGCAAGCATTGACCAAGTTATGCTTTCTTATCTCTACTCATTATGGGCCCTTACCTCGTGTGTTCGTAACCGGCGCGCGACTATGAATTGGTTGGGGCGGCCAAACCTTATCCAACTCAATCCACAGTCCAACCCAACCTGGCGTGGGTGGTACGACACAGCGCTTACTAACTTACTTATTCTTACTATTAGTGAACATACATTCGGTTGTCACCTTTTTAATTCTATTATTTTATGCCCTAGCATAATAATCATATACATAACATAATTTATATTGCATACATGTTATCTAACACATAGCACATAACACATCATAGATATCTAGTAATATATACTAGTAGCTTATGCTGTAGACGGTGTTGTACTTACTGTCTATCCGTGTGCTGCTTGGCTTACTCCTCTTCGAGCTTTAACTGAAGAATTCCTCCTGCTCGATCGAAGGACGTACATGAGATTTCTAATCTAATTCATGCGGGTTTTCGGTGATATGTCCCCCTAAAAATAAAACCATGCATACATAAAGGGTGACTACCTTAGTAGTCTTATAGATCATAAATCATGACCTAAAAAGATACGTTGGATATCCACTTTAAACACTTAGCCCATATATGAACATGTTGGGTTAGATCAACACCAACCCTTGGTTTCAAATCCTTAACTTATAGGTTAACAAGGTTAACCCTTACGATTACTAACGTGAATCCCTATTCGGCTCACTTTAGGTTTTGGGAACTAAGTCCCGACAACTCGGGTATAATTTCCCGGTTATCTTCCGTCTTAACATTTCTTTGAACACTTAGCTTAAAATCCATTTCTTTTAAAAACTCTAACTTAAAATCCCTTTTTTTTTCATAAAAGACTTAGCTTTTAAAACTTAGTCTTGTTAACTTCTTTCGTAAAAATTCGTAAATCTTGGCTTATAATTTCATAAAATATTTGGGGGTCGGAAACTGCTTTTGGGACAGTTTCCATACTTGAAATAACGTGTTTTGTTCGAAAAACGTTTTTCCTAAAGTGGTTCTATAAAATCTTGCACAGAAATTCTTTGATTCCTGCGCAGTTTTGACATTTCAGATTATAGTTAAAAATCTCTTTTGAATTTGAAAAAGTTTCCTTCATGAAAGTTCTAGCCCTCGAAGAGTTCTAAAACTTTCGTGTTTTGAAAAATTTCTGATTCTGTACCGATATGTACCAGTTTTTAATCGAAAACGAGGTTAACTTATAAATCCGAGTCTTACAGACCTCTTACGGGTTTTCTTGTAAAAGAAGGCTGTTGGAGCCTTATTTTGGAAAACTGGCCGCGCTGGCCGCTAGGAAACACCCTAGTCTACAACTTTCGTGTTTTAAGTTTTTGCCCATTCGGCCTCTAAAGGCCTGTAATCCGTGTTTTACCGAAACTGCTCCCTGGAACCCGAGAGCTAGTTTTGGTTCTTACATTTATTTTTACGTCCTAAGTCGCGGGTTCTAACTCGACCGCCCACATCGGGAGATAGTCAACATGCATGCAGCGCATCTAACGTCCCTTAACCCTATCATACAGCCCATGTGGTCTTGCAACCCAAAAATCCGAACTCACTATCCTAGGGTTGCATAAACTCTAACTTAGCATACATCACACCATTCATGCATTTGGCTTATAAAAACATAACATACATGCACAAAACTAAATGACCTAATTTGGGGACATGTTACCTAATTCAAACCCTAACATGCCATTCTAGCAAACCAAGCACATAGCATAATTTATGAGCATAAAATTAAACCAAACCACACCTAGAATCTACCTAATCAAGCATTAAGCACACATGCACATCTAAGGCAGCCAATAAAACATACATAGGAGCTTATGCTCTTACAATAATTTTTGCATAAAATACACATAAATCACAAGCTTAAAACTCATTTAAACTTGGTAAAAAGCTTTTAAAAATTTTACCTTCCAAGAAGTGGATTTCGGCTTAGGGTTTGAAGTACCCGAAAAAATCCTGCTTGCACCACTAAGCTCCAAGGGTTCGGCTGCTCACCCTAAGTGCTCCAAAAATCAAATTTTTGGCTCCCTTATGGTCTCCTCTCCTTGCTCGGACACTCAAGAGAGTTTAGCCCCAAATCTGAAATTTTTTCCTCTCTTTTCTCCCACAAACCCGAGGGCTGTTCCAAGGGTGATTCAAGCTCCAAACTTGATCCAAAACTCACTCTTTTGCTCACTAGACAAACCCGAATCTCTAACCCTAATTTTTACCCCAAAATTTGGTTTTTCTCTTGTGTTTCCCCTGCTCCAAACCCACGGCAACAAGGCTGCTAGAGGCTGCAGAAAATTTTTCTTTTTCTTCCACTCGGTTTCTAGCCTACCCGAAGCAAGATGAATGGCTTGAACTTGGAAAATTTTTCTGATCTCACTCTCCCTTTTCTCTCGGCTTTTTGTGCTGAAATTTTGCAAGAACTTGGCTGCATTTTTTGTTTAAAGTGAATAGAGAACACTCTTATTTATAGGCCAAGAAAGAACTCTCAAAAATCTCATTTTGACCCCAAAATTTTCAAATTTTTGGGCTTGTGGCATGCTAGGTGTCCGGAGGTTAGGGGAGTGCAAGACAACTCATGGTGAGTTGGCATAGTCCACATGTCTCCTTGCTATTGGTCCAACACACCTCTCATGGAATAAAATAATATTTCTTTTGAGATATCTTAAAAATTTAAGGCTTTGTTTGGATAGAAACTTTGAAACTTTGATTGTAAAAATTTAAATTCCAATACTGTAATTATTATTTTACAGTTTGGATTTTTCATATTTACAGTCAAAAAAATCGGATCGAAAGTCTTTTCTCAAATCCTTCTGCCTCATGACCTAATGTGGCGTGCTTGATTTTTCTAAGGTGGTTTTAGTTTCTAATAGTCATAAAAATTAGTTCCTGCATTATTTTTCATAAAATGCAGATCTTAAAATTCCTCCGTCACAATTTCGACCATTTTAGTCAAACTTTGACTTTTCGGTCAACGGTTGACTTTTCCGGTCAAAATTTTGACTTTTGTAGAATCGAGTCGATTTCACTTCTTTTTGTTCAAAAAGGCCATTTGCTTCTTCGAACAGTCATTTTTGAGTTTTATTAAGCTATAAAAACTCATAACACACATTAGAGCTCTGAACTAAGCTTTTTCATAAAATTGTATGTACTATTTACATTCAATTCTTTACAGAAGCTAGTTACATGAAAAACTAGATCTCACATTTTCTACCGAAAAGGTGGCTCTATTCGCAATAACGTGGGCCGATTTGGTCAATCAATCAGCAATGACCCAAATCGTGTCGTTCCCACTTGTAATCCTAGGTAGTCCTACTACGAAATCTATCGTAATTTGCTCCCATTTCCATTATGGAGACTCTGTTCCTGCAAATCTCCTCCGAGATGTAGGTGTTCAGCCTTGACTTTCTGACAAGTTAGGCTCTTCGACACGTATTCCGCTACTTCATCCTTCATGTTGAGTTCCGCAACTGTCCGTAACGGTTAACCCTTTCCTTATCGTACTAGCTAAACGTCCCACAACGCTCTAAGCAGTCATACTTAGCGTTGTAATAACTTAAGAAATCCTTTTCTAAGATCACATCGAAATCCTAAGCTTGATTGCGATGAGATCTACAAACAATTCTCTGCCATAGATAATTATGGAAGCATTTTGCATTCAAACATTTGATTACAAAATCTCCCCAAAAAGGTAAAGAAATCTTTAAAAACTGTTTTAGCTGTCTCTACTACTTACTAATTTCTGGGCGCACTCCAAAAATACAAACAAGTAAGCGGCACCAGAATTATACAAGACAATAATATCGTATATGACGATAGAAGTCTATCTTGTCGCCGCATGCGAAGTTCCCGCTTCGGCATCCCCATTGGTGTAGGCATAAATTCTAATCCGGGGTTCAGGAGCCTCTAATCTTCCTTGTATAATTGAGGGTCCCTCAAGCTTTGCCTGGACTGCATGCAGCTGATGACTGTTAATGTTCCGATTCGGATACGGAGGATTCTGGTTCTAGTTGTTCAAGGGGCAGTTCCTTGCATAGTGCCCCTCCTTGCCGCACTGAAAGCAAGCAGTTGACCCCATCTTACACACTCTCGGATGTTTCCTTCCACAAGTTGCGCATACCGGGTAGTTAGTGTTAGCATCATCATTCCCTTGATTATTCCTCCTTTGAGGAAAATCCCTTTGCTGGCCCTGATCAGAGAAATTTCCTTTTCTCTTGTTTCTCCCAAATTGTTTGGAATCTGGCGTAGAGTTACTCGCTTGACCTTTCGATTGCGACTCCGATTCTTGTCGAGGCTGAGTTTGCTTTACTCCAGCCTTCTCCTCCTTTTTAGCCTTGAAAAATTGAGCCCTAGCCTCCTTGTCTCGGTTAATCCAGTATTCGGCTCTGATGGCTCGACTGATGCAATCTGCCACCGTCCTTGGTGGACTACTGCCAGCACTTACTTGCTTGGCAATATCTGTTCGGAACATCTTCATCATCAATCGCACCTTCTCTTCTTCATTTGGCACTGAGTTTGGGCATAATCGAGCAAGTTGCTCAAACTTCCTGACGGCTTCCATTACCGTCATTGACTCTTGTCTGAAGCTAGTAAATTCGTTCTGTTGTACGGCAAGGACCTCTCTATTGTAGTACATAGCGCGAAATTCATTCACAAAGTCTTGCCAACCCATGGCCATAACGTCTCGTCGCATTTGCACGGTCATCCACTAGTGCCTCGCATCTTTCTTAAGAGCGAAGGAAGCGCAAAGCACCTTCTCCTGTTCTGTGAGCCTCATGAAATCCAAGATAACTTGGATGTCAATCAGCCAGTTGTCGGCTGCGATCGGATCTGTAGGCCCCTCGAACTCGGGCGCCTTCATTCGTCTAAAGCGTTCATATAGCTGGTCCTCTCGTACTGGCAGCGGGTTGACTTGCAATCTAGCTGGTGCCATTGGAATCTCAGCATTCCGAGGGACTTCTGGCTGGGCCTCCGGTTGAGCATTGGGTACTTGAGGTACCACTGGGGGAACTTGAGGCGCTTGCTGGGGAGCCTCGTGGACTTGGGGTGCCTGGTTCATCCGCGTTAATTGTTCGCGAAGTCGAGTCATCTCTTGTTGCTATTCCAGCAACTGTCATTGTAGGTTAGCTACTACGGTCGCTAAATCAGGCTGGGCCGGCTGGGGCGGATTTTCGGGTACGTTACGGCGTGTACGGACCATCTTCTAACTTCCTATGTAAGAAAAAATATTATCATTCTGTTAATATCTTCTCTTTCATTCATGACTTATCACATCTCTCGTACTTAGACTGTCTTTTTGTATACTCACAAAAAGCACATCCTACTTACGATGTCATATCGATTACATCGTACCATACATACACAATCAACGTTGTGATGGAAGTGTCTACCACTTTGCCATCACATTTTCATGTCGTCCTATAGTCGAAAGGTTAATCTAACGGAAGTCGGTCCTAAATCTAGCCCATGGGATCGATCGAGACTACGAAAGAAGCGTTGAAGCCTGCATCCTGTCCTTCGGGGTTGAATGCGATTCTGTCCTGGTCGTTCTTTAGCATCTACGTTAACTCCTGCCTCCTTTGATGGTATCTCATTCCGTGTGTTACCGAAATCAGGTTCTCTAAAGTGCCGGGCCAGTCTGGTGTAGTAGCTCCCTTATTCTGCCGTTGTTGACAGCATTCGTCAATCGTTATCCTACTTCCTACTATCATTCCAGCTATAACTGCTTGAATGAATCGCCTGTGAGAAGACACTCCTGCATCTTGATCTTCGTTGACCCGGTCAGGATTCCTTAGCGCCGCGTCGATCGTACCGTGATCGTAAAGCAACTAATTACGCATATTCATAAAACTATAAATTTACTTACAATGATGGCGGCGATGGCAGGCAACTGTGAAATTATGTCGCAGGGAAACTGCTCTGATACCAACTCTGTAACGCCCCGCCTAGCACGGACCGTTACCTTACCATACTTAAATACGTGACTTACTTATACGAACTTACTTACTTACTTAGTACATGAAACACAGCGGAAATTTTTTTTTTTTTTTTTTATATATGGTGCTACTAGCACATAATTGAACTGAAGGAACAATTCCAAATAATATATCTAGAAGATCAAAACGCATAGCGGATTCCATTCCCCACATTTCACAGTGCCCGGCCACGCTCCTCCATCTTGCATCATCAAATGCTGACAGGTGGCTACCTACAGCATAAACTTAAAACAATGAGCTTTCGCTCAGCAAGTACAACTCCTATACCGCAACACATAATCTACATACATCATAACTTAACCACATCATAACATATCATCACAAACTTCACATATCACTACATAATGCATGCATGAACCAATTATGTTCATATTATGCTCTCTTATCTCATCTTAGCTTGCTGTCTAACTTTTCTGCTTATGGGCCCCTTACTTGAGTATATGTACCCGGCGCGCAACTATAAATTGGTTGGGGCGGCCAGTCCAAGTCCAACTTAATCCATAGTCCAACCCGACCTCGGACGGGTGGTACGACACAGGCAAGCTTGCTTGCCATTCCGCTTACTTCCCATCTTATCATGTCATACTTACTCTTATCATTCTTATTTGAATTAGTGAGCATGCATCGTGATGCCACTTCTTCTTACTTCATAATCATCTGACATTCGTAGCTTGACATGTAATCATACATATCATAACATACTTCATACATAAGCATAGATCATGTTTTGATATGCCCCGTAGCATATCAATTAACACTTAGCATAACAGCGCATCACATAGCACATAGCACATCAACTATGTCTAGGTAAAAATACCCTAATAGCCTATGCTGTAGGCGGCGTTGTACTTACCTGGTCTATGCCTGACGTTATGTTGTTCCACTTCAGGGTTCAGCTGCAGGGTACTTCTTGCTTAACCGAAGGACATAGGTAAGGTCTCTAATCTTGACTATAATATGTTGGTTTTCAACCAACATTCATGCAATGCTTTGGTTATATATCCCCCTAACTCTAACTCTTATTATGTGTGGTTACACTGAGTACCCTATCGCTTTGGGTTATACTTCATAACCCAATAAAATCGCATACCTTAACTGGGTAGGTTACGTTAGATAGCCTTTTCTACTATACCCTTATCCCATAACCTGATGGGTTACACTAACCCATGGGATAATCCGTTTTAGTCTCACTAGGTTAACCTTGGTTAACCTCTAAGGTTACTAAAGTCAACCCTCTTCGGGTCAACCTCGGGCTTTGGGGCTAAGCCCTATAACTCGGGTGTAATCCCCGGTTACATGTCGTAGCTATCTACCTAGCAAACCTTGAACTTCAAACTCTTAAATCTCTTTTAGTTTATAAAAGAGTTTGGCAATTAAGCCCAACTTCCTTTAAACTCTTCTAAAAATTCATGTTTCTTGAAACATGGTTTTAAAAATGTCTGAGGGTTGGAAACTACCTTTGGAACAGTTTCCATCTTCAAAATAGTATTTTTAAACAAAAAAATAGTTTTCCTAAACTGGTTCTAAAAAATTATATGTAGGAACTTCTTGCTCCCTACGCAGTTTTCAGAAATCAAATTATATTTAAAAATCCTTTTAGAATTGGAAAAAGTTGTCTGCATGAAAGTTCTAGCTCTCAAAGAGATCTAAAACTTTCGTGTTTTACAAAAAATCTGATTCTGCTTAGATTAGTACCAGTTTTAATTTGAAACGGGTTGCTCGTGAAAATTGGGTCTGAACAGACCACCTTCGGTTTTTTGTGAAAACGGAGGCCTTTGGAACCTCATTTTGAGAAACGGTTTACATAGCCCCCTAGGAAAACCCCTGTTCTACAACTTCCGTGTTTTACGTTTTAGCCCATTCGGCCTCTAAAGGCCTGTAATTATCAGTTTCCTGAGACTGACCAGTTTGGAACTCGAACTGGCAGCCTTGCTTACTAGAATTGATTTACGTCCTAATTCGCGGGTTCTAACTCGACCGCCCACTGCGGGAGCTTACTTACAAAGCATGCAACATTTCTAACGTCCCGCATGTTACAACATGCTAGCCCAACGTACCCATGCAGCCCTATAAAAACCGGTCACACTAACCTTGGCTGCATGGTTCTAATCCTTGCATACAATCAATCCATTCATGCCATACCATTCCATTTCATCACATCTAGCACCCTAACATGCATTCACATTCTTGTTCACATAATTGGGGACATATAACCTTAATCTAGCATGCAACCTATCATCAAACAAGCACATGCATAATCAATAGCATAAATAAACCAAACCACCCCTTAGATATTCTAATCAAGCACTTGTGACGCCCCCTTACTACGTAGGGCCGTCACGCCTTACTTTACTTACTTTCTTGCTTGAAAATTTGGGTATATATATATATATTTTTTTTGAAACTTACTTATAAAACATTTGTCTTTAGTAATACATCATTACTACTTAAGTAAACGTTTACTTAAGGTATTTAGTTCCAAAATACCATAAAGCGTAATTTGTCTTTATCATACATGCTTATACACAAAAACTTCTTTACATCAAAAGATTTGCGGAAACTATGCGTAGTGGTATCCATACCGCCTTCGTCTGCCGCCACACCGCTCAAACAATGCCCAGCATTAAGCTGCGGGTTTCTTACCTACAGTATGAAATATAACTTGATGAGCTTTCGCCCAGTAAGCACAAACATAATCTCACAAAACATTAAAAACATCATGAAAAACATACATCATCATATACATATGCGTGAACCATTTATGTTCCAATTATGCACTTCTTTTAACATTCTTATCTTTCTTATGGGCCCCATAGTGTACGTACCTTTAACATATAGCGCGCCGCTGGATACAGTTAGATGGGATTGCAAGTCCTTAACTGCTCCAGGAAACATAAGTGATTACACCCTCTTACATAAACGAGAGGGCGAATCGATAATTTTAACATAAAAATCCTCCACCTTGGGGGAGGTTGGTACGACACTTTACTTGTAATTTCTTACCATGTTATTTATCTTTAGTGAACATACCATATGATGTCACTACATGATAACATACTTTGTATCTCATTAATAACATGGCATGACATTCTTTTCATTCATGGCATTGGCAAACATGACATTTTCATAAACATGACATTTTGCAAATGTAGCACTTTTATAATCTTTTGCAAAAATAGCACTTTTCATCAACATGGCATTTTACGAAAATAGCACCTTTTATAAACATAGCATTTTGCAAAAATAGCACTTTTCATAAAACATGGCATTTCATAAATATAGCACACAACATATTGCAGTATATTTGAAAACCACATACTTGAACATAATTTACTAGTTTTCATACTGCAGGTGAGGTTTGTACTTACCTCTAGCGCCGTATCCTTAGAATCGCGTTCCTTAAATCGTCGGTAACCGCAATTCACTCTCCTGATATACCAAAAATATAGGATCAGGACCCTTTCGTAAGGTGTTGGTGACCTACCAACACTCACGTTTACTTTTGGTTGTATGTCCCCTATACATAAAATCCATCTTGGCCACTTTAATCCCCATTCTTTATTGAACTTCGATTAAATCTTTAAGAGGTTACATTAGGTAACCTTTTGGTTTAGAGCCTTGTTTTATTAGTGGGCTTTGCTCATACATCCTTGTTATTGGGTTATTTCCTTTAACCCATTAAATCTTAGCCCAATATACATGTGGGTATCCCTTAGGGTTATATTGGGTAACCTTTAAGGTTAACCTTAAATAACCTTGGGTCAACCTTTCGTCAACCCTTGGTTATCCTTGGGTTTGTAACTCGGATATAATATCCGGTTACCGTTCATAATCGGCTTGTTTACCAATTTTATTTTAAAATTTCTCTTCCTTAATTTTTGGAAAATCTTGTGTGATTAACTTCCAAAAATCCTTCATTTTGCTTGTAAAAATTCTAACTCCTTTAATTAGAAAATTCTTTGGCTTAAACTCATTATTTTCTTTAACTTGTAAATTCTTGGTTGAAACCCTCTTTTTCTTTACTTTGGAGAAAAATGTGAATTTCAAACCCGAGCCCTTAAAATTCATGGTTTCCGAAATAAATCTTTTATAAAATCATTTGGGGTCGGAAACCGCCTTTGGAATGGTTTTCGATGCTAAAATGACCATTTTAGAACACTTCATGATTTTTCTAGAAAAGATTTTCGTGAGATTCATTTGTTAGATTTCGGGCTCTCTGCACGTCTCTCACAAAATGCGCCCAGTTTAAAAATCGGCTTAGAATCTGAAAAACTTGTCTTCACGAAAGTTGTAGCTATCGAAAAATGCTAAAACTTTCATGTTTTGCACAAAATCTAGTTCGGCCTAGATCAGTACCAGTTTTTATTTGAAAACGGGTTAACTCTGAAAAAACTGTGTGGAGAACGTCCCAGGGTTCAGCCACGGGTTTTGGGTAAAACGAAGGCCTTTAGAGCCTTATTTCGAGATTCTGTCCACATTATCCTCTAGGAAAAGTTGTTCCGAACAACTTTCATGTTTTGAGTTTTACCTCATTCGGCCTCTAAGGGCCTTGAAATTACCCTTTCCCGAAACTGGCCAGATTCGAATCCGACTTGGCAGTTTCGGTTCCTCTCTTCAGTTTACGTCCTATTCGCGGAATCTATCTCGACCGATCACATCGGGAGCTTAGACAACATCAAGCAACGCTTCTAACGTCCCATTACAACCCATAATCCATCTCATTCTACTCATGCAACCCCAAATCCGAAAATTAAAAAGACTAGGGTTACATGGTTCTAACTCATGCATCATCACATACCATCAACACAAAATCCATCCCTAAGTCTAGCAAGCTCTCTTAGCTGCCAAGGGCAGATCTTTGGCCTAAATTTATGGGACATACAACCTATTTTCTAGCATGAAAAATCCATCATTTTCAAGCACAAATTTGAAAGCAATCAAGCATTAAAAATCAGCCAACCAACCTAACCTTATCAAGCACACACACACCATAAATGAGGGCAGAAATTTAAGGTGGACTTATGTCCTTACAAACCACTTGAATCAATCTCAAAAACACTTAAATAAAACTTAGATTCAAGGTGGTTTAAGAGATTTACCTCAACCCAAGTTAGGGTTTTGAAAATCCCAATTTTCCTTTGGTTCCTATAGCTCACGGCTTCTTCATGAAAAATGCATCCAAAAATTTTTGTTGTTAGCTCTTCTTGCTTTTAACCAAAACCGAAAATCACTAGGAGAAAAATCCAAGTTTTTCTTACCTCTTCCTCTTCTTCCTCTTGCTCGGATTCCTTTCCAAAAACTCACCAAAATTTTCTCAACTTTCTCTTGTTCACTCACTTGCTTGGTCAACACCCCATAAGCTCACCAATTTTTTTCAAATTCTCTCTATTCTCTTCTCTCTCTTTCCCACGGTTTGTGCTGAAAATTTTTCTGAAGACGGGAGCAAGAGTTGGCTGCCTTGAGGAGAGGAAATGGGAGGGATTGCTTGCCCTAAAACAAGGCTTTTTCACATGCCTTGTCCCATCCTTGTGCAGCCGAAAATGGGGAGAGAAAGGGGTGAGGTGGATGGCTGTTGGCTGGCCATGGAAATTGCCGAATCCAAGGGGTCTAGGGGGGCACATGTGCTGCTGAAAAATTGAGGGAAAAGAGGGACAAGTGGCAGCCCTTGGTGGAAGGAAAGGTGGAGTAGTTGCTTGTCCTCATTTCATGGCTTTATGTCAAGTCTTGTTTCCATATTTTTTTTTTTCTTTTTCCTTGTGCAGCAGCTGGATTTGTGGAGAGGGAAAGCATGGGTTTGACTCATTTTTGTTCAACAAAAATGACTAGTGAGTGAGGGGACTTGATGGACAAGAGTTGGTGCACTTTTCCTTGATTTAAGGCTTGATGTCTAGCCTTTGTTCCCTTTTTTTTTTTCTTTTCTTTGTTGCCACCAGCTGTTGCTGACCAAAGGGAGGGGGATGGCTGCCTTGGTTGCCGAAAATTAAAGGGTAAGGAGGGACATGTGTCCTCTCTTGGTTGGTCCTAGAGATCTCACAAATTTTCTCCCATGTTGTTCAACTTTTTGGTCCTTAAATCATGGCTTTATGTCTTGTTCCCATTGATTTTCTTTTCTTTCTTTCTTTCATGATGCAGCCGAAAATGATGGGTGGGAGGACAAGCTCACTTATTTAATCCTTGGTGAGTGGAGGATGAGATCACAAGCATGGGCATGTGTCTTTGATTTTTGTTGGGTTCTTGGTTGGCTTTCAAGTCTCCATTGGTTTCCAACTAACCAATTTTTTTCTCTTTTCCCTACTAGTTGCCGAATTCTTTAAGGGAATGGGGGAGTCCACATGTGTAGCCTTGGGTTGGTGGAGGGTGATGTTAAGAGGTTGATGTCACCTTCCACTAGCTCTCTTAATGCCTTGTTTGGCCGTCTCGTTATTTCACGGCTCCTTTCGCGCTCTACAGTTATTTCTAACATTGTGATGAGCATTTTTATTTTATATTTTGATCCAAAAATTTTCCCATGTAAAATTTGGACCGAAACTCTCTTCCTCCAATTTTTCGGAGACCTTTTTGCCCTTAATTCTTTTTCGGTGTGCTTGATTTTTCTAGGGTGGATTTATGGCTTATAAAACTTCATTCTTGGAGTTTCTTTTCATATTCCTCCATCATACTTGTAAAGTCGACGTTGTGACCCGTTCCGGTCAAACTTTGACTTTTTGGTCAACCCTTTGACTTTTTGGTCAAACCTTTGACTTTTTGGTCAAACCTTTGACTTTTTCGGTCAAAATTGACTTTCATAAAATTTCGTCGTTTCTCATTCTTTTTCCTTTAAAAACTTCATTCTTGACTCGTAAAACATTAATTGAGTCTCAAAATCATTAAATGAGGACTCGAACATCGTTTAGATAAAATTATGAATTTCTCATTATTATTCATAATTTTTCATATAACACATCATGGATACATAAATTAGACTCTAATTCCTTATGAACAAGGAGATTTCAAGTCTACAAAATTTCGGGTCTTACAACCTACCCTCCTTAAAAGATTTTCGTCCTCGAAAATTAGAACAAATCGGGGTAGTCTCTCTTCATATCTTCTTCTCGTTCCCAAGTCGCTTCTTCGATGTGGCGGTTTCTCCATAGTACCTTGACTAGAGGGATAACCTTGTTCCTTAACACTTTTTCTTCTCGTGCCAAAATCTGGACTGGCTTTTCCTCGTAAGTCAGATCTTCTCGAACCTCGATCGGTTCATGCTCGATTACGTGTGAGGGATCCGGAACATACTTCTTTAGCATTGATACATGAAACACATTGTGCACATATGCTAATTCTTGGGGTAGGGCCAACTTGTAGGCTACGTTCCCAACTCTTTCGAGTATCTCGAACGGCCCTATATACCTCGGGCTTAATTTCCCTTCTTTCCGAATCGCATAACTCCCTTAAATGGAGCGACTTTGAGGAAAACCAAGTCTCCTACTTGAAATTCGAGAGGTTTTCGGCGTTTGTCGGCGTAACTCTTTTGCCGGCTAAATGCAGTCTCTATCCTTTGTCGTATGAGCTTCACGTTTTCCGTGGTCTTTCGAATGAAGTCCGTAGATACAAGCTCTTTTTCTCTTGTCTCGTACCAGTGGACTGGAGATCTGCATCTTCTTCCATATAAAGCTTCATAAGGAGCCATTCCAATTGAAGCGTGAAAACTGTTGTTGTACGAGAATTCAATCAAAGGAAGCTTCTTATCCCAAGTTCCCTTGAAATCCATCACGCAAGCTCGCAACATGTCTTCTAAGGTTTGAATGGTCCTTTCTGATTGTCCATCTGTTTGTGGGTGAAAAGCTGTACTAAACGACAGCTTGGCACCCATTGCTTCATGCACGCTCCTCCAAAATTTCGAAGTGAAACGACCGTCGCGATCCGAGATTATCGTCTTCGGAATTCCATGATAGCGAACGATCTGAGCCACGTACAATTCTGCCAATTGTTCCACAGAGAAGCTGAGCTTGATGGCTATAAAGTGCGTCGACTTTGTTAATCGGTCAACGACTACCCAATTGGCGTCGTTGCCGCTAGGAGTTCGAGGCAGACCCACCACGAAATCCATCGTCACTTGATCCCATTTCCATTCTGGGATGGAAATTTTCTGTAGTTCTCCTCCTGGACGTTGGTGTTCCGCCTTTACCTTTTGACAGGTAAGGCACTTACTAACAAAAGTAGCAACGTCGTTCTTCATCTTGGGCCACCAAAAGCTCTCCTTTAAATCCTTGTACATCTTTGTGGCTCCGGGATGGACAGAATACGGAGTCTCGTGAGCTTCTTTCATGATCTTTTCCTTCAATTTTTCCTCATTAGGAATACATAATCTATTCTTTTGATAGAGTATGCCCTCATCGGATATGCGGAAGTCCGATTCCTTCCCTTCTAAAACCTCATTTTTCGTCCTAAGCAGCGAGGCATCGGCTTCTTGACGTTCCTTCATGCCATCCAAAATAGTGGGTTGGAAGGTTAGCGCAGCTAATCTTCCCATAACGAGCTCGATTCTAGCTTCCACTATCTCCTTTTGAAGAGGCTCGGTCAATGACCGGATTGACATCATCGAGGAAGATGACTTCTGACTTAGGGCATCGGCTACCTTGTTAGCCTTCTCGGGATGGTATCGGATATCTATGTCGTAGTCCTTAACCAATTCGAGCCATCTTCTTTGCCTCATGTTGAGTTCTTTTTGTGTGAAGATGTACTTCAAACTCTGATGGTCCGTGTACACTTCGCATTTTGTACCGTAGAGGTAGTGCCTCCAAATCTTTAAGGCAAAAACTACCGCCGCAAGCTCCAAATCGTGCGTCGGATAGTTCTTCTCGTGTTCCTTGAGCTGTCGCGAAGCATAGGCGATCACTTTTCCATTCTGCATAAGCACGGCTCCCAATCCTATTTTGGAAGCATCGCTGTAAATTACGAAGTTTTCTTCCTCCACGACCGGAATTGTGAGGATTGGAGTGCTCGTCAACTTGCTTTTGAGCTCTTGAAAGTGCTCTTCACACTTATTTGTCCATTCGTATGCCTTCCCTTTTCTTGTGAGTGCGGTAAGTGGCGCCGCGATCTTAGCAAATCCTTCGACAAATCGTCGGTAATAGCCTACTAATCCGAGGAAGCTGTGCACTTCGGTGACATTCTTGGGAGCTGGCCACTTACTTACCGCCTCAATCTTAGCCGGGTCTACGGATATGCCTTCTTTTGAGACCACATGTCCAAGGAAATGAACCTTTTCCAACCAAAACTCACACTTGGAGAACTTGGCGTAAAGCTGATTTTGCTTCAAAATCCGTAGTGCAATCCTTAGATGCTCCTCATGCTCCTTTTTCGATCTTGAATAAATCAGGATGTCGTCTATAAAGACAATGACAAACTGGTCTAGGTAGTCCTTGAATACGCGATTCATCAGATCCATGAAAGCGGCTGGTGCATTTGTCAGTCCGAACGGCATCACAAGGAACTCATAGTGTCCATATCGAGTGCGAAACGCCGTCTTCGGAACATCTCCTTCCTTGATTCGGAGCTGGTGATATCCCGATCGTAGGTCAATCTTCGAAAAGACTGAGGCTCCTTTCAGTTGGTCGAACAGATCGTCGATCCTGGGCAACGGATACTTGTTCTTGATGGTGATCTTGTTCAACTCCCGATAGTCGATGCATATTCTTAGAGTGCCGTCCTTCTTTTTAACAAACAACACCGGGGCTCCCCATGGTGAATAGTTTTGTCCGATGAATCCTTTATCCAGGAGCTGCTTCAACTGGACCTGTAATTCCTTGAGTTCAGCAGGCGCCATCCTATATGGTGCCTTGGATACTGGTGCCGATCCTGGAAGCAACTCAATCTCAAAAGAGATTTCTCGTTCTGGTGGCAATCCTGGCAGATCTTCAGGAAAAACTTCCACAAACTCCTTGGCTATCAGTACATTTTCCGGCTTACTTTCGGTCCCTAGCGTCTTATCTACCATGTTGGCTAGAAACCCCATACATCCTTCCGCCAATAACTTTTTAGCCTTTAACGCCGAAATAAACATCTTTGGCTGCTTCGGGGTCGATTCTCGAAAAATGAATTCCTTATCCCCAACTGGCTTAAACGTAACGGCACGACGCTGGCAGTCGATAACCGCGTTGTATTTTCCTAGGAAGTCCATACCCAGGATAACGTCGTAGTCGTATAAATCGATGACGATTAGATTGACGTACATCTCTCTACCGCATATGATTATCGGGACATGGCGTATCCAATAATCAGACAATAAAATTTCCCCGGAGGGTAATGCAGTTCGAAAGGTTCTTCCAAATTTCTCATTATCTCTACCTAGTTTCTTAGCAAACCTAGGTGATGTAAATGAATGCGTAACTCCAGAATCAATTAACACATAAGCATCTTGTTGGGCAAAAAGGAAGCTGACCTGTCACCACCGTGGACGGTCCAGCTTGAGCATCCTCCTTTGTGTAGGCATAGATGCGTCCTTGCGGTTTTGGAGCTTCAACTCGGCCTTGGGGAGCTGCAGGTCCTTCAAGCTTCATCTGTACAGCGTACAACTGACTTCCCTGACCCCGCTGGTAATTCTGCTGGTGTTGGACATTTGCATTGTAATTCTTGGCAAAGTGGCCTTCCTTGCCACACAGATAGCAGCGGTTTGTCCCCGCACGGCAGTCTCCCGGGTGCTTTCTCCTACATTTCTGACAAGGGGGAGTTCCACTGTTGTCAGGGGCATTCTTTTTCTGGGGAGGATTCTGATGGCTCCCTTGTCCTCCAGCATTCCACTTTCTTTTCTGCTGGGGGTTGCCATACGGCTTGTTGCTGCTGTAATATCCAGAATTTCCTGTTGCCATTTTTCCTCTTTTAAAGGAATTATGAGCATATTTTATGATGTTTACGGAAAAACTCAGTTAAGAGTTTTTCACACGTTTTACGGAGTCTTATGGCTCAATAAGACTCAGAATAGATTTTTAAGGTTAGAAAACGCCTTTTCTGGGCGAAAAGGGCGATAAGGAACGTTTTTCCGAAAAAGTCAAAGTTTGACCAAAAGTGGTCAACAGTTGACTCGATAGTGGAAAATGCTGCAGTATGCGAAAATACTGTAAAATAAGTCAGTATGGGCGGTATAGCCCAAATAGACAGTAGAAACACCCTAGAAATCAAGCATCCCTAGCAATAGTTAAGGCCAGACTGATATATTTGGTCAAGAAATCACTCAAGGGACCAATCCAGGCCAAAGGGCAAAAATGTCAAAATTTTCATTTTTGGGGGCAAAAATGTAAATTTTGAAAAATATGAGAAGTACGCCATGTGACATCGTTAGATGAGGTCACAATAAGGAAATAACTTGCTTTGCAAGAAGAAATAAGAAATAGCCCCTTTCGAGGGCGAAAATGCAAGAATTTTATTTTTCGGGTCAAAAATGTAAATTTTGGAAATATGTGATTTTAATGGAAGAAAATCACATAAAATCATGAAAAGAATGATATTTGATGGAAAAGCAAGCATTATGGCCAATTTTGAAGTTTAGGGGCCTAAATGCAAAAATTTTCACTTTTGGGGGCAAAAGTGTAAATTTTGGAAAATTGACGAAATGAGCGTATGAAGTTACCAAGATGATAATATCATAAAATAGGATGGGTGTGTTGATTTTTAGAACAATCGGACACCTAGAGGGCATTTTTGCAAGAATTTCCACTTTTTGGGGGCAAAAATGTAATTTTTGAAAAGTTGTGAGCTAAGCCATGACATCAGCCCTTACCTCAGCCCTTCCATCAGCACAACCAGCTGGAGATGAGCTGGTTCCAGCCGTGACCCACTTGTGAAGAAAGCAAGAGAAAATAAAAAGTTTGGGGCCAAATTGTAAAGTTGAAAAAGTTGATCATTATCCTTTAAACTCCACCATGACAGTCGGCAAGGAGGAGCTGGAAAATTCCAGAAACACAGCCAAAAACACTCAGAAAAATTCGTGAGCCAAGAGGAAGAGAAAGAGCAAGAGAAAAATTGGAAAAATCTTGTGGGAGCCTATCTTGGAGTGCTCGGCTTTTGGAGCATGGAGAGCCAAGCCAAATCTGGAAAATTTTCCAGAAAAATCTGTGCAGAAACCGTGGAGAAGAGAAGGAGAAAGAGGAAGAATTTTTGGGTCCAAATTCATGGGTGAGCCGAGCAAGAAAGGAGGAGCCAACCAAGGTGCCTAGGGTGAGGTTTTGGTGCTTGGTGGTGGCTGTTTTCAGCCAAGGGTGTGCATGAACCAAGGGCCGAAATTTTTGGGTCCTAGGAGCAGCCATGGGTGTCGGCTAGGCAGCTAAGGTTCAACCAAGTTGGTGAAAATTTTGGGGCTTTTTGGAGACCCAAAGCCGTGAGCATAAGTCAGCCAAAAAGGGGACAGATTTGGTTCTCAAACCATAGCCAAGATCAAGGGTGAGTTAAAGGTATAAACCCTAGAATTTTTAAGTGAAATTCCATGCATGAGTTGATGGATTAATTGTGTGTATGTGTATGTGTTCATGGCTGGATTTGGAGCACCTTTGATGGTGGTGAGTTTGGCTGCAAAGAGGCGCAGCCAAGGGAGCAAGAGTTCAGCTCCAAGGAGGAACCAATTTCCGAAAATTGGGTGAGGTGAGGAACCCTAAACCCTAAGCTTTGGTTTGAGCATTAAAGTTGGAAATTTAATGTGTATTTCATGTATGGAATGTAAGAGCTTAAGCTCAAGATTTTCGGTTTATGTTTATGCTAGGGTGTAAGGCTTGATTAGGGTGTGTAGTATGCTAGGTTAGCTATGCTTGATTTTCTGTTTTTGTGCTATGTTTTATGCTTGCATTGTTTGCTTAGTTTGCATGGTTTATTGGCTGAGTATGTCCCTG
>CM046376.1:27707782-27773655 GCA_025413485.1 Ficus microcarpa
TTTATGGTGCAGCCGAGTATGGCTCTTATGCTAGGGTGTTAGATTTTATTTTCGGTATGGTTTGTTTGATGCAAGCTCATGCGATGCAACCCTAGACAAGTGTGCAAACCTAGGTTAGTAAGTTCCGGATTGGTTTGCATGACCACGTGGCGTGACATGTCCAAAGCATGTGGGACGTTAGACAACGCTGCATGTGATTGATTTAGGCTCCCGAGTGATCGGTGGAGTTAGCTTCCGAAGTAGGACGCGTAAAAACAATTTAAACCGAAAACTGGCAGGTTCGGTTCATGACTGCCCAGTTTTCGTAAATGAAAAATAACAGGCCCTTAAAGGCCGAACTTGGGAAAACGTAAAACATGAAAGTTGTCCAAAACAACTTTTCCTAGGGGAACACGTGAGCCGTTTTTCAAAATAAGGCTCCAAAGGCCTTCAAAAATGACAAAACCCGTGGCTCAACATTTTACGTCCCCAGACCCGTTTCCAGGGGTCAGCCAGTTTCAAGTTAAAACTGGCACTGATCTAGGCCGAATTAGGAGTTTTGTAAAACATGAAAGTTTTAGCATTTTTCGAGAGCTAGAACTTTCGTGAAGAAAACTTTTTCAGATAACGTACCGATTTTAAGATAAAAATTGTTTTATCAAAGGTGCTCAGGGAATCCGAAATCCCTACACCAACAAGTTTAACAAAGTTTTTAGAAAAATTAATTCTCTATCTTAAACAAGTGTTTTGGCTACGAAAATCGTTCCAGAGACGATTTTCGACCTAAAATTAATTTACAAAGTATAAAATCAAGAATTTGGATTTTATGAAGTGAGTTATGAATTTTTACACAAAAGTGAAATTTTGGGATTTTTCCCTAAGTATTTCTAAGTGTGGAAAAATGACTTTTTCAAGTAAAGTTTATAGTCCACGTTAGCTTACGAATGGTAACCGAGGGGTTATGCCCGAGTTACCGGGTCGAGCCCGAGACCCAAAAGGCTGACCATAGGGGGTTGACCAGAGTTGACTATAGTTGACCAAAGTTGACCTTGGTTGATTTTTGGTTAACTAATAGTATGGGGTTAGTTTGTCCTCCCGGGTTATCCAAAGTAACCCCGAAGGATACTGTTAAGCTCAACCAAAGGGTTATCGGATATAACCCGATAATTTCAGATATAGATAAGCGACCCTTAGAGGTTAAGTTGACTTAGCACGCCAGGTTACTGTTGGTAACCAAATTAGATGCTTTGCACGTAAGGGACATACAACCAAGGGCATGCAAACATTTTGGTTTGTTTACCTGCATTTTTCACGTGTTAAGTAGAGCCTGTCCTTGTTAAGCAGGCAGAACCTGCAGCTGTGCCAGGAATGGAACAGCACTAGACAGGACAATTTAGTCAAGAACGTCAGACGGAAGGTAAGTACAATTCCGCCTACGGCATGAACACATTTTTATTTGCATATGATATGTTAAGAAAATCATGAATGGGATTTCATGATTTATGTTGATAAGCAGTACGTTATGTGATATGTCATGTTGTATGCATGTTATGTATGTATGTATGTATGTATTCATGTTATGTATGTATGTATGTATGTATGTATGTATGTATGCATGTTATGTAAGTATGTATGTATGTATGTAGTATGTTCATGTATGTATGTCATGAGTATGTTTATGTTATGTTTATGGCATCACGAAGTATGTTCAGTTTTAATAAGTCAGATAGGTTAAGTAGAACATGTTGTGTTGTACTGACGTTGCTTGTGTGGTAAGTTAAAACGGCATGTTCCACGGTTTGACTTGGTATGGCAGGGCTGCCTCCTCTACTCCATGTTAAACTGTGTGTTTCATGGTTTGAGTTGGTTTGGTCGGACCGCCTTCAATCACTCCATGGTCACATACCGAAGTACATACACACATGTTATAATAGCAAGATAGGATCAGATTAGACCAGTAGAGAGACCTTAATTGATTTTAATAATAAATCCTAATTGGTTCACGTTTTTCATGCATTTAGTTGCATGCGGATAGGATGTTGTGCTTACTGAGCTTTTTAGCTCATAGTTTACGTTCATGCTGTAGGTAGGCTACCTACTGGCGATACATGATACAACTGTGGAGAGATGGCGCAACAGAATGTGAAATGTGGGTATGGACTGCTACGGGGTTTCCGAAATGCGTTTAAAAGAAAATGTGTTATCATTTTGTTTTCAGTATGTATGTATGTTTTCAGTTTCAGTAAGTTATGGCACGAGTTGCCTCTTTCAGATTATGTATGTATGCTAGCTTTCCTCATAGGTGAAGGCTAGGTACTCGAGTGAGTACACTTTAAGTAGTAAGGTTTTATGAAAGAAAAGTAGTTTCCAGTTACGTTTAACTTGTGTTAAAGTTTTATGTTTTCCGTAATAAAAGTATTTTTGTAATGATTTTTATAAAAGAAGAAAAAGAAAATTTACTCTAGAAATTTTGGTAACTTTATTTTTCATATCAAGCAAGTAAGTTAAGTAAATGTCGCGACTCGAACCCAACCACAGGTTCGCGCGGTCGGACTCCGCTGCGGATCTTTGGAGGCGGTAAGTCGGGGCGTGACAGCTGCCGCGTTGGCCAGAAGGTCCTCCTTGACCTTTTTGCTGTGATGATTGGCCGGGCTTGGTCTGATTCTGATTGGCTAGTGCCCTTTCCTCATTCTTTTCCTTAAAGAACTGGGCCCGTTGCGCCCTGTTCTGACCGACCCAATATTCGGCTAGAACTGCTTGGCTGACGCACTCGGCGACAGTGAGCGGTGGGTAGGGGCTATTACTGATAATCACGGCTAAGTCCGGCCGGAACATTCTCATCATCTTTTTCACTTTGTCCCTCTCGGAACTGACGAGTTGAGGGCAGAGACGGGCGAGCTGTTCAAACCTTCTTACAGCTTCAGCCACGGACAAATTTCCCTGACGGAATTTGGTGAATTCGTCCGGCAGAGTTTTCATTACTTCCGTGTTGAACCATGGTCAACCATGGTCAACCCTCTAAGGTCAACCTCTCGGGTCTCGGGCTTGACCCGGCAACTTGGGTCTAACACCCGGTTACCATACGTGAACTAATCGTATGCTAAAGCATAACTTGAAAACTCTTATTTCCTTTCTTGGAAAACACTTAGGGATAAAATCCCAAAATATCACTTTTCGTGTAAAAATTCCTTACTTAAACCATAAAACCCAAACTCTTGGATTTATGTTCCGTAAAATCATTTTAGGTTGAAAACCGTCTTTGGAACGATTTTCATAACCAAATCACTTGTTTAAGATAGAAAATCAATTTTTCTAAAAACTTTGTTAAACTTGTTGGTGCAGGAAATTCGGATTCCCTGAGCACCCTTCATAAAACAATTTTCGTTTCAAAATCGGTACGTTATCTGAAAAAGTTTTCTTCACGAAAGTTCTAGCCCCTGAAAAATGCTAAAACTTTCGTGTTTTATGAAAATCCTAATTCGGCCTAGTTTCATACCAGTTTTGAGTTGAAACTGGCTGACCCTGAAACGAAACTGGGTCTGGGAGCTTAAATGTTTAGCCACGGGTTTTGGCATTTTTGAAGGCTATTGGAGCCTTATTTTGAAAAATGGCTCGCGTATTCCCCTAGAAAAAGTTGTTCTGGACAACTTTCATGTTTTACATTTTCCCAAATTCGGCCTCTAAGGGCCTGTTATTTTTCGTTTACGAAAACTGGGTAGGTTTAGTCCGAACCTACCAGTTTTCGGTTTACTTTTATTTTACACGTCCTAAGTCGCGAACTAACTCAACCGATCACTCAGGAGCCTAAATCAATCACATGCAACGTTAACTAACGTCCCACATGCTTTGGACATGTCACCCCCTCGTGGCTATGCAAACCAATCCGGAACTTAACCTAGGTTTGCATCGCATTCTAGGGCTTGCATCACATGGATTCGGCATCAACAAACCAAACCGAAATTAAATCTAACACCCTAGCATTCATGCCACACATGGCTGCACCTAGGGCAGGGACATAACTAACCAATTTTCATGCAAACAAAGCAATCAAGAAATCATAAAACATAGCACATAAAACATAAATCATGCATACTAAACTAGCTAGCCATACACCCTAAATGAAGCATCACATTTTAGCCCTAGCATAACCAAAACTTTATGAGCTTAAGCCCTTACATTTCATTGCTTAAATACATCATAAATACCCAAATTTAAAGCTTGAACCAAAGCTTAGGGTTAGGGTTTACCTCTTGGAGATTTTCGGCAATTGGTTCCACCTATGGGAGCCGAACTCCCTTGGCTTGGTTGGCTGTCTCTTTGCAGCCGAAACCTCCCACCAAAATGGGCTCCATTTTCAGCCATGCAACATACACACATACACATAATTAATCCATGAAAGCTTGCATGGAATTTCTTAAAAAAAAAACTAGGGTTTTACCTTAACTTACCCATAACTTTATTAGGGCTCATGGATCCGAAACCATGTCCCTCTTTGGCTGCCCACATGCACACATACAAATATACACATAAATTTCCATCTATCTTGTGTGGAAAAAGTTTAGGGTTTAAGGGATTTTACCATGACTTACCCTAGGGTTTGGTTAGGGCTCATGGAGTCGAAATTCATCTCCTCCTTTGGCTGCACTGCACACTCGGTTTTGGGCTCCAAATTGCACCAAAAATTTTCACCAACTTGGGTGATTCTTGCTGCCTTAGCCGAACCCTTAGCAGCCCCTAAACCCATGAAATTCTTCTCCAAAATTTCTGCATACCCATGGCCGAAACTCATGCACCTAGAGACCCCAAAAATCACTTTGATTTCTTCTTCTCCATGCTCGGCACACTCTTGGGTTTGGACCCGAAAATTTTCTCCTCTCTTTCTCCTCTCTTCTCCACGGCTGCAGGTCAGAAAATTCTGGAAAATTTCCAGATTTTCTCCTCCTTGCTCCTTGCTCAAAACCGAGCACACCAAGGTTGATCACACCTAGGATTTCCAACTTTTTCTTGCTTTCTTTCTCTCCCTCATGGCTTCGGATTTTTCTGCAGGAAATTGGCCATGGTTTGGCTATGTTTCCTCTTTTTTTTTCTGCAGTAAAATGGGTCTATTTATAGACCTTTTACCAACTTTTTGGAAATTATAATTTGACCCCACAATTTTTCAAACTTTGGACTTTTCTCCCCAATGGAGGCCGGCTGTGAGCAGCTCATCAACAGCTGGAAATGCTGATGGCAGGGCTGAGGTCATTGTTGGAAAAATCGGATCCGGTATTGGAGTTACGGCGCAGCGGAAGTTTTAAAAATTTTATGCCGGTTCCGGAAAAGAAGCTCATGATGCATATAACAATAAATTAATTCATGATCAAGCGTACCTTATTTCTTAGATTCCGGAATTGCTAGAGCGTTTGACCAACGTGTCTTCTCTACTATTCTCGAGTTCCACGTCTCAGAGTGTGTGTGGGCACACGTTCTATGAATCCAAGTGGCCGGTAATACTTTCCGAAGTCTAGATCCCTCCTTCTCAATTCCGATGATCCTCGTTGAGAATTTGATCCAACTTCTTTCTTCAAAACTACAAAACAAGAACCGGTTAACCTCCTATGAAAAATTATCACTCGGTTTAACCTTCCTCGCAGTTTTGATTCAATGGAATTTTATTTCTTTTTCTCTCTCACAAGAAACCCGAATTTTTGATGTGGAAGAAAAACAAAATTTTTTTTTATTATTAAAAAACATTTTTTCTCCTTTAAAAAAATCAAAAATTTTTTTTTCAAGAACTCCTAGCCTTTATATAGTATTCCAATCCTTTTCAAAATTTATCTCCTACTTGAAAAATAATTAATAATTATTTTCCGGATAAATCTTGAACCAAAAGATCATACAACTTTACGGCTAGATTCATTGAACATAAAAATAATTTTCAAGAGGAAATCCCCTTTAAAATTTGGCCACAAAGTGAGAGAAATCTTGATTGGTGGTTTACATTTTAAATCAAGAATCTAGACTAGTCAAAAGATCCTAGTCCTATCTAGATTCAAACTTCTTTTAAACCTTTTCGAATTTAAATAGGATTCTCATATTTGAATAAATATTTTCCATAAACATTATCCATATTAATTAATTTAAATTAATGAAATATTTCAAATTTTCTTTCATCACAAAAACCATACACCTATTTAATTAGGAAAGAAAAATTCATGAAATAATCTCCATTATTTAAACCAATTAATAATTAAATGTTAGGAATATATTTAAATAATTTTGAAACAAAATTTTATTCCCTCCATACAATTAAAAAAAAACGTGCACCACTTTTAATTAGGAGAGAAAAATTTTGTTTTCCAAAATTCAAACACAATCTTATTTTCAAAATTCAAATTAACCAATCACATGTTGACAAATCATTTGTCTACAAATTTCACATGTCCAATCCTTTCTGGATTGCATGTTAGAGTATACCGTGTCTTAATAGACATTACAAAATTCCATTTACAATTTACCGATCTCATTAGGAACAAATCCCGAGACGCTTCGTGGAACTATATGAGCTAATAGAGGGACCCGATGGAAATATGTAAAGAGGCTCCTATAATTATGAAAAATTAATCCCAGATTAATTATCCATCAATTATTAACTTCAAAACTATTCCACTAAAAGTTTGAAGCTGAACTCCTGTTTACATACCTTATTACAAAAGCTCTCTTACGTAGTGTTTCTTCCATGATTTATTCATCGCTTGCTTAATCCCCATATGTTATCCATGATTGAATTAAGGACTTTTTCCGTTTTACCTTTTCAATCATTTTAACTTAAAGTTCAATTATTCTCCATTGAAAGAACCACCAATTGTAAAACCATACAATTGGAAAACCACTAGAGAACACAAAGTAAACCGATAGCCAAGATCTTGTTATACTATCTTTCAATCCCCGAATAATGCCTTTAAGTAGATAACATTTACTATCATTAAGATAGCTATGGATTCCGTAACTATGAATCTTGATTTCTCCATCCATAAGTCATGCACCCAAAACACAAGTATGTTGACCATGAATTAACAGTGTCTCACCTTTAGTGCATCAAAGTACATAAGTCATGGATGCGAACTCAAGTAATCATTTCAGGATTAAGATTAATGCAGGATGATAATCAAAGTATCATTGATTCTTATAAACGGAATTATTAAACCGAATCAATTAACACTTTAGGTCCAGTCCAATGTCATACCTCAATACTGGTATATATTAAAGTTTCTACTCGGAATCTATCCGATGGTCAAGACAAACCATCCCTCCAAGGAAGTAGACAACCTTTACAATCTTATCATGAATAAGATCCCCAAATCTTATTCCGTTGATTGCGGACTATTTATTTAGACTGTTATCAAATTACCACATCTTCTATGCATACCCCGTATACATATGGTAATTCGATATATTACCAACAGCCTAGGAGTATTTTATGTTTGCTCAAAATAATTATACAATCAACAAATGAAAGTAAATAGGACACAACTTATTAAACATGAATAATTTCCTCTTATTAATATCAAAATGTCATATTTACAGAAAATCCCTAAGATTTTCTATCCTTAGGGCACCTATAGATCCCAACAGTCATGGCTGATGTCATGGCTTACCTCACAACTTTTCAAAAATTGCACTTTTACCCCCCGAAAATGGAAATTCTTGCAAAAATGCCCTCTAGGTGTCCGATTGTCCTAAAAATCAACACACCCATCCTATTTTATGATATAAGCATCTCGGTGACTTTATACGCTCATATCGTCAAATTTCCAAAATTTACACTTTTGCCCCAAAAGTGAAAATTTTTGCATTTAGGCCCCTAAACTCCAAAATTGGCCATAATGCTTGCTTTCCATGTAAATATCATTCTTTTCATAATTTTATGTGATTTTCTCATACTTGAATCACATATTTTCAAAATTTACGTTTTTGCCCCGAAAGACAAAATCCTTGCATTTTCGCCCCCGAAAGTGGCCGTTCCTTAATTTCTTCTTGCACGGCGAGTCATTACCTTATTGTGACATCATCTAACGACGTCACTTTGCTTACTTCACATATTTTCCAAAATTTACACTTTTGCCCCAAAAGTGAAAATTTTGACATTTTTGCCCTTTGACTTTGACTTGTCCTTTTGGGTGATTTCTTGACTAAAAACGTCATTCTTGACCTTAACTAATGCTAGGGATGCTTGATTTCTAGGGTGTTTCTACTGTCTACTTGGGCTATCTCGCCCATACTGACATATTTTGCAGTATTTTCTCATACCGCATCATTTTTCATTGTCGAGTCAACCGTTGACCACTCTTGGTCAAACTTTGACTTTCTTGGTCAAAGTTGACTTTTTCGGTCAAACTTTGACTTTTTCGGAACTTCATCCTAATTCGTCCTTTTCGACCTGAAAGGGCGTTTTCTAACCTTAAAAATCTGTTCTGAGTCTTATTGAGTCATAAGACTCCGTAAAACGCGTGAAAAACTCTTAACTGAGTTTTTCCGTAAACATCATAACATATGCTCATAATTCCTTTAAAAAGAGGAAAAATGGCAATCATGAAAATTCTAGGTATCACAGTTTTGGTTGGCTTGTTTTGTTATTTGCTTGCTTGATTTATGCTTGCTTGATGATGGATTTTTCATGCTAGAAATTAGGTTGTATGTCCCATAAGATGAGGCCAAAAATCTGCCCTTGGCAGCCATGAGAGCATGCTAGATTTAGGGTTGGTTATGATGATGATTGTATGTGTTGATGCATATGCTAGAGCCAAGCAACCCTAGGTTGTTAATTTTCGGATTTGGGTTGCATGGGTTGTATGAGATGGATTTATGGGTTTCAATGAGACGTTAGAAGCGCTGCTTGTTGTTGTCTAAGCTCCCGATGTGATCGGTCGAGATAGATTCCGCGAAATAAGACGTAAACCGAAATAAGGAACCGAAACTGCCAATTCGGATTCGAATCTGGCCAGTTTCGGGAAAGGGTAATTTCAAGGCCCTTAGAGGCCGAACGGGGAAAAACTCAAAACATGAAAGTTTCTCGGAACAACTTTTTCTAGAGAAAAATGCAGACAGAATCTCGAAATAAGGCTCCAACAGCCTCCATTTTACCCAAAACCCGTGGCTGATCCCTGGGACGTTCTTCACCCAGTTTTTTCAGAGTCAGCCCGTTTTCAAATAAAAACTGGTACTGATCTAGGCCGAACTGGATTTTTCTTAAAACACGAAAGTTTTAGCATTTTTCAAGAGCTATAACTTTCGTGAAGACAAGTTTTTCAATTTCCAAGCCGATTTTTAAACTGAGCGTGTTTTGTGGGAGATGCGCAGGGAGTCCGAAATCTTGCACATTAGATTCACGAAAATATTTTCTAGAAAAATTGTGAAGTGCTCTTAAATGGTTATTTTAGCTTCGGAAACCGTTCCAAAGGCGGTTCCCAGCCCCAAATGATTTTATAAAAGAGTTATTTCGAAAACCATGAACTTTAAGGGCTCGGGTTTGAAATTTTACATTTTTCTCCGAAGTAAAGAAAAAGAGGGTTTCAACCAAGAGTTTACAAGTTAAAGAAAATAATGAGATTAAGCCAAAGTATTTTTTTAATTAAAGGAGTTAAAATTTTTACAAGCAAAATGAAGGATTTTTGGAATTTAATTACACAAGATTTTCCAAGAATAAGGAAGAGGAATTTTAAAGTAAAATTGGTAAGCAAGCCGATTACGAACGGTAACCGGATATTATATCCGAGTTACAAACCCAAGGATAACCAAGGGTTGACTTAAGGTTGACCCAAGGTTAATTAAGGTTAACCTTAAGGGTTACCCAACATAACCCTAAGGGATACCCACATGAATATCTGGACTAAGATTTAAAGGGTTAATGGAAATAACCCAATAACAAGGATGTATGAGCAAAGCCCAATAATAAAACGAGGCTCTAACCAAAAAGGTTACCCAACGTAACCTCTTAAGGATTAATCAAAGTTCGATAAAGAATGGGGATTAAAGTGGCCAAAATGGATATCTGTATAAGGGACATACAACCAAAAGTAGATGTGAGTGTTGGTAGGTCACCAACACCTTACGAAAGGATCCTGATCCTATATTTTTGGTATATCAGGAAAGTAAATTGCGGTTGCCGGCAAATTTAAGGAACGCGATTTTAAGGATACGGCACTAGAGGTAAGTACAAACCTCACCTGCAGTATGAAAGCTAGTAATTTATGTTCAAGTATGTGGTTTTCAAATATGCTGCAATATGTTGTGTGCTATATCTATGAAATGCCATGCTTTATAGAAAGTGCTAGTTTTGCAAAATACTATGTTTATAAAAAGTGCTGTTTTTACAAAATGTTATGTTTATAAAAAGTGCTATTTTTGCAAAAGATTATAAAAGTGCTATATTTGTAAAATGTCATGTTTATAAAAATGTCATAATTGCAAATGCCATGAATGAAAAGAATGCCATGCCATGTTATGAGTGAGATAAAAAGTATGTTATCATATAGTGACATCATAAGGTATGTTCACTAAGGATAAATAACATGGTAAGAAATCACAAGTAAAGTGTCGTACCGACCTCTCATAAGGTGGAGGATTTTTCATGTTAAAGTAAAGGATTCACCCTCTCGTTGATGCGGGAGGGTGTAATCACCCAATGTTCCCAGAGCAGTTAGGGACCTTGCAACCTCTAACTGTATCTGGAGGCGCGCTAAATAAATGATGGCACGTACACTATGGGGCCCTTAAGAAAGATAAGTAAGTTAAAAGAAATGCATAAATGGAACATAAATGGTTCACGCATATGCATGTGATGATGTATGTTTTCAAGATGTTTTAAATGTTTTGTGAGATTATGTTTGTGCTTACTGTGCGAAAGCTCATTCAGTTATATTTCATATTGTAGGTAAGAAACCTGCAGCGTAAATGGTGGGCATTGTGAGGACGATGTGGCTGCGGATGAAGGCGGTGTGGATACCACTACGTATTAATTCCGCAATCTTTTGATAAATAAAGAAGTTTGTATATATAATATATACACATGGTAAAGACAAATTATGCTTTATGGTATTTTGGGAACTATATACCTTAAGTGACTTTTACTTAAGTAGTAATGATATATTGCTAATGACAAATGCTTTTATAAGTATGTTTCAAAAAAAAAAATATCCCTAATTTTCAAGTAAAGTAAGTAAGTAAGTAAGGCGTGACGGCCCTACGTAGTAAGGGGGCGTCACAATCTTACCCATAAAAATGAGTTTTCGCAGTATTTTTCTCCCATACTGCATGTCACAAAAATGTACAGTCATCATGTTGACTATTCTGGTCAAACTTTGACTTTCCCGGGTCAAAGTTGACATTTTCAGTCAAACCTTTTGTGATATCTAGTTTTCATGTTACTAGTTTTTGTAAAAGATTGAATGTATATAGTACATGCAATTTCATGAAAAAGTTCAGTTCAGAGCTTTAATGTGTGTTATGAGTTTTTATAAGCTTAATAAGACTCAAAAATGATGGTTCGGAGAAGCAAATAGCCTTTTCGGACAAAAAGGAATGAAATCTACTCGATTTTAGAAAAGTCAAAATTTTGACCAAAAAGTCAACCGTTGACCCGAAAAGTCAAAGTTTGACCAAAATGGTCAAAATTGCGACGGAAGAATTTTAAGATCTGCGGTTCGTGAAAAATACTGCGGAAACTTGTTTTCTATAACAGATAACAAGAATGATAACTAAAACCACCATAGAAAAATCGAGCACGCTAAGATAGGACATGGGGCAGAAAGGATTTGAAAAATTAAGAAAAATATTTTCGATCCGATTTTTCTTGACTGTAAGTATAAAAATCCAAACTGTAAAATAATAGTTACAGTATTGGAATTTAAATTTTTACGATCAAAGTTTCGAAGTTTTCAAGACTTTTTATCAAACAAGACCTTGATTTATGATTATCCTAAAGAAATTATTTTTTATTCACATGTGGTGTGGTGGACCAATCATGGAGTGACATGTGGACATTGCCAACTCACGATGAGTTGTCTTCCACCCCCATTATGGCCGGCCAACTAAGCTCCCCAATTTGTAAAGTTTTGAAAATTTTGGGGCCAAAATAGAATTTTTGAAAGCTCACTTTTTGTCTATAAATAGAGATGCTTCTATTCACTTTTAATGCAAAACTTAGCTAACCTCTTGCAAAAATTCTGCACAAAACCGTGGGAAAGAGAAGAGAGAGTTCAGAAAATTTTCTTCAAGCCAACCTCACCACTTCATTTTCGGGTAGCTCTAGGATCAAGGGGAGAGAAAAGAAAAATTTCTGCAGCCCTTGTTGCAGCCTTTGCTGTGAGTCTAGTGCAGGGGAAAGACAAGGGAGAAACCAAATTTTGAAGGGAAAAAGTGAGCAAGAGAGTTCGGGTAGCATAGCAAGAAAAAGGGAGGAGATTAGAACAAGTTTGGAGGCTTGATTTTGCCTCAAGATAGCCACGGGTTTGGTGGGAGGAAGGAGAGAAAAAAATTTCAGAATTTGGGACAGCAACCCTTGTGTGGCCGAGCAAGGAGGGGAGGAACCATTGGGACCAAAAATTTGATTTTTGGTGCACCAAGAGTGAGTAGCCGAACCATTGGAGCTAGGAGGTGCATAGGGAGAATTTCGGGTACCCTAACCCTAGGCCGAATCCACTCCAAGCAAAGGTAAAAATTTTAAAAGTTTTTACCTAGTTTTCATTCAAGTTTTTAAGCTATGATTTATGTGTATTTTGTGCAAAAATTATGTAAGAGCATAAGCTCATTAGTGCTTTTAATTTTCTGCCTATATGCCTAGTGCTTGATTAGGATAGTTTTAGGGTGGTTTGGTTTGATTGCATGCAATTTATTATGCTATGATTGCTTGATTTGCTAGAATGGCATGCTAGGGTTTTGTGTTGTGGTATTATGTCCCCATTAGGTCAATTTAAGTTATGCATGTATGCTATGAATTTTTATGAACCAAGATGCATGAAGTGTGTGTTGTATGCAAGAGTAGGAATTATGCAACCCCAGGTTCTTAGGGCTCGATTTTTGGGTTGCATGATCACGTGGGTTTGTATGGTTAGATGACAAGGGACGTTAGACGCGCTGCATGTATGTTGACTATCTCCCGAAGTGGTCGGTCGAGCTAGAACCCGCAACTTAGGACGTAAAACCAAATGTAAGCACCAAACTGTCCTCTCGGGTTCCCCTGGACAGTTTCGGTAAAACGGTAATTACAGGCTTTTAGAGGCCGAATGGGCAAAAACGTAAAACATGAAAGTTGTAGAATATGGTGTTTCCTAGGGGGCTACGCGGCCAGTTTTCCGAAATAAGGCTCCAACAGCCTCCATTTTCAAAAAAAACCGTAGGTTGTCTGTTAGACCCAGTTTTCATGACAAAACCGTTTTCAATTTAAAACTGGTATTAAACGGTAAGGAATCAGAAATTTTGCAAAACACGAAATTTTTAGAACTCTTCGAGGGCTAGAACTTTTGTGAAGGAAACTTTTTCAAATTCAAATGGAATTTTTAAGTATAAACTGAAATGCCAAAACTGTGTAGAAATCAAGAAATTTCTGTGCAAGATTTTATAGAATCACACTAGGAAAAACGTTTTTCGGACTTAACATACTGTTTCAAGCACGGAAACTATTCCAAAGGCAGTTTCTGACCCTTAACCATTTTATGAAATTATGGTCCAAGATTTACGAATTTTTATGAAGCGAGTTACCAAGTTTAAGTTTTAAAAGTTAAGTCTTTTTATGAAAAATGAATTTTAAGTTAAAGTTTTTTTTAAGAAAGTAAATTTTAAGTTAAGATTTTAAAGAAACGTTTAAGACGGAAGATAACTGGGAATTTATACCCGAGTTATCGGGACCTAGTCCCAAAACCGTAAAGTTGACCGAATAGGGATTAACTTTAGTAATCGTAAAGGTTGACCTTGGTTAACCTATAAGTTGATAATTAAAGCCCAAGGGTAGGTGTTGACCTAACCCAACACGTTTGTATATGGGCTAAGTGTATGAAAAAGATATCTCACGTAACCTTTTTAGGTCACGAATTATGGTCGACAAGACTACTAAGGTAGTCACTCTTTATGTATGCATGGTTTTTTTACTAGGGGGACATATAACCGAAAACCCGCATGAATGTTGGTTAGTTACCAACATATTATGAGATGGATTAGAAATCTTACTCACGTCCTTCAATCGAGCAGGAGGAATCCTACAGTTGGATCTTGAAGAAAAGCAGCCAAGCGACAGACGTATAGACG
This sequence comes from Ficus microcarpa, assembly GCA_025413485.1. Lineage (NCBI taxonomy): Eukaryota > Viridiplantae > Streptophyta > Magnoliopsida > Rosales > Moraceae > Ficus > Ficus microcarpa. The sequence goes on from CM046376.1 coordinate 27,722,042, forward strand.
GTAAGTACAACACCGTCTACAGCATAAGCTACTAGTATATATTACTAGATTTCCATGATGTGCTCTGTGCTATATGTTAGATAACATGTATGCAATATGAAATATGTTAAGTATATGATTATTATGCTAAGATAAGAAAGTGATAAAATTAGAAAAGTGACATCGGAATGTATGTTCACCAATAAATAAGTTTAAGTAAGATATCAAGTACCGTGTCGTACCACCCGCGCTAGGTCGGGTTGGACTGTGGATTGAGCTGGATATGGTTTGGCCGCCCTAGCCAATCCATAGTCGCGCGCCGGATACGAACACGCAGGTTAGGGGCCCATAAATAGTAAGAATAAGGAAAATAAGGAAGCATAAATGGTCTATGCATGATATGTGTTATGATATGCTGTTATGATATATATGTTAGATGCTATACGTTATATTATTGTTTTTACGGTTTAAGAGTTGTACTTGCTGAGCTTTAGCTCACTGTTTAAGTTTATGCTGTAGGTAAGCAACCAGCTATCTGACGATGATGCAAGATGGAGTAGCGAGCCAAGGCACTGTGAATGAGTGGATAATGGGTATCGCTACGTGTTTTGTGGTTTTATGTAAAATATGAAATGTTTTTATAACACTGGTAATTAATATACTCGTACGCAAAAACAGTATTATTTTATGTTTATAGTGTTTGTGAGTACTATAAAAAAAAAAATTTTCCGCTGTGTTTTCAAACAATGTAAGTAAGTTCTATATTATGAATGTATGTTAATAAGTACGGTAGCGGCGTACGCTAGATGGGTCGTTACACCTTTGACCGACATAGAATCATGCAAATATCATCCCTTTTCTTCCGAAAAAGCTATTTTCTATTCTAAACAATCATCTTTGAGTCTTATAAAGTTATAAGAACTTATCACACATAATAAAGTTCTAAATCGAACTTTTTCATAAAATGCCCTTATGGCATACATTCAAGCTCTTTCAAGAAGAAAGGATAACATAGAAAAGTCAGGTATTACAAGGAAAGCTACCATACATAAACATAACATAAACCGTGGACCAGACCCGACCTAATGCGGATCGGTACAACACCAGGCAACTCACTTGCCATACTTAATTAAACTTTACCATACATACTTAAAACATAATATAAACACATTTTTCATTTCAAACATATTTTGGAAACCCGTAACGGTGTCCATTCCCACGTTTCACAGCAGGTATTGCCGGTAGGTAGCTCACCTACAGCATGAACGTAAGTAGTGAGCTAAAGCTCAGTAAGCACAATATTCAATCCGCATGCAAATGAAAGTACAAGAATACAAGAACCAATTATGATTTCTTACTAATCAATTATGGTTCCCTATTAACTTAACTCTATGCCATGTGCGCATGTACTGTGGTACATAACCATGGAGTGGTTGAAGGTGGTCCGTCCAATCCAACTCAAACCATGAAACGAGACGTTTAATCATGGAGTAGTGGAGGTAGCCAATCCAATCCAAGTCAAACCATGGAACATACCATTTGAACCCACCACGGAGGCAAGCCAGTACAACACAACAATCTTTACTTAACTTATCTCATAACTTAAGAACTTGTTCTTACCATATAATTCCTTATTAGTGAGCATGCTTCGTGATGCTATGCTATCAAACAGATAACATAACATACCTTATCATAATATACTATCTCATACCTTAACGTACATTACTTACTGCATCGTATCATAAACGTCATAACATAACATACATTCTTCATAACTTAACGTAACATACCACATCTTAACATAAAACATGGGCATACTGCATCGTAACATATCATCGTAACCTACCACATCATAACATAACCATACTACTTCATAACATCATAAATCATGAAATGCCATCCATGATTTCTTAAAAACATCTTAGGCAAACAAACATGTGTTCATGCTGTAGGCAGAGTTGTACTTACCTTCCGTCCTACGCTCTTGATTTATTATCCCAACTAATGCTGTTCCTCTTCCGGGTACAGTTATAGGTTCTGCCTGCTTGATAAAGGACATGCTTTGATTCAAACTCATGAAATGTTGGTGACCTAACCAACATGCTTACATGGTCTTGGTTGTATGTCCCTTTATGCAAAACATCTTACTTGGTTACAATAGTAACCCTATGTACTAAGCCCATAACATACCATTAGGGTTAAATCATCTTCCAACCCTGGGCTTCATCCTTAATCCACAAATTATCGGGTTAAATCCATTAACCCTTTAGCTTAGCTTAATCAGTGTCCTTTAGGGTTACATTGGATAACTCTTAAGGCCAAACTAAATCAATGTTCTTAGTCAACCAAGGTCAATTATGGTCAACTTCGGTCAACTACGGTCAACTATGGTCAACCCCCCTATGGGTCAACCTTTGGGTCTCGGGTTTGACCCGGTAACTCGCGTATAACTCCCGGTTACCTTTCGTAAACTAATCGCTTGCTATACTCTAGCTTAAAAAATTCAATTTCCTTACTTGGAAAATTTAGGGAAATTAATCCCAAAACTCTTTACTTCACTTGTAAAAATTTATGTTTCGAAACGGATCTTTATAAAAATCATTTAGGGCTGGAAACTACCCTCAGAACAGTTTTCATAATCAAAACAGTAATTTGGAGAAGAAAAACAGTTTTCTAGAAAACATTTGTAAAACTAAGGTGCAGGAATTTTCGGATTCCCTGCGCACCCTTCATAAAACAATCCCAGTTTAAAAATCCGTTTGTAATCTGAAAAACTTGTCTTCACAAAAGTTGTAGCTCTCGAAAAATGCTAAAACTTTTGTATTTTACAAATATTCCATTTCGGCATAGGTTCGTACCAGTTTTTGTTTGAAACTGGCTGACCCCGAAAAATTGAGTGAAAACTGGGTTTGGGAATCAGCCACGGGTTTTGGGGAAAACGGAGGCAATTGGAGCCTCATTTCAAGAATCCGTCAACGCTGCCCCCTAGAAAAAGTCATTCTGGACAACTTTTATGTTTTATGTTTTTCCCAATTCGGCCTCTAAAGGCCTTATATTTTACTTTCCAAAAACTGGGCAGTTTCTATCCGAATCTGCCAGTTTTTGTGCTTACTTAGTTTTATGTGTCCTATTTCGCGGAACTAACTCAACAAATCACGCGGGAGCCTAAGTGACCAACATGCAGCGTCCTCTAACGTCCCACATGAACCAACATGCAACTCTAACGCAGCCATGCAACTCAAAACAAATCTGCACTAACCTAGGGTTGCATGATCTAGAGTTTGCATCTCATTACATTCAACCATTCCATGACAAACCATGGCTAGCTCTAACCATCTAGCAAACAAGTTACAACCGGCTGCACTAAAACAGGGAACATACCAACCATAAAGCCATGCAATCTTAGCATGCAAGCAATCATAAACATATAGCAACCAAGCATAAACAAACCATAGCCAAACCACCCTTAACAAACACCCTAATCAAGCACCACACCTAGTCTAGGGCATTAACCATAAAACTTGAGCTTATACTCTTACAAACCATGCTTGGAAATACACTTAAATTTCCCAATTAAAGCTTAAACCAAAAGCTTAGGGCTATAGGGTTTACCTCTAGAATTTTGGAAGTTGGTTCAAGCTTGGATCCGAACTTCCCTTACTCCCCCTTGGCTGCCATCACAACCGGATTCCCGCTCCAAATGGGGTTCCAATTTTCAGCCATGCACATGAAAACATACACATAAATATCCCATCGAAATTGCATGGAAAAATACTAGGGTTTGAGGGAGTTTTACCTTAGCTAACCCTAGGGATGGGTTAGGGTACGTGAACCCGAAAATCTCCCTCCCTTTGGCTCTCCAATCACTCGGCTTTGCCCTCGAAATGGGCACCAAAATTTTTCACCAAACTTGGTGATTTCTTGCAGCCAAAACCAAGGCCTCTAGACCCCAATTCCTTCAAATTTTCTCTCCTATTTTCTGCACACCCATGGCCGAACCCACTAGCTCACCTAGGCACCAAAAATCTTTTTGGTTTCTTGGTTGGTGTTTTCTCACCCACTCGGCCACTCACCATCTTTTTTTCCACTGAAATCTCTCTCCTTTTCTTCCTCTCCCTCACTCGGTCACTGCCTAGAAAAATGGGCCAAAATTTCCAGATTTTCCCTCTTGGTTTCTAGCTTGAAACCCGAGTGTCTCCTAGGCTAATGTGATACCTAGAATTTCATGTTGCCATTTTCCTTCTAAAAGAGGAATTATGAGCATATGTTGAGATGTTTACGGAGAAACTCAGTTAAGAGTTTTTCACACGTTTTACGAAGTCTTATGGCTCAATAAGGCTCAGAATAGATTTTTAAGGTTAGAAAACGCCCTTTCAGGTCGAAAAGGATGAATTAGGACGCAGTTCCGAAAAAGTCAAAGTTTGACCGAAAAAGTCAACTTTGACCAAGAAAGTCAAAGTTTGACCAAGAGTGGTCAACGGTTGACTCGACAGTGAAAAATGATGCAGTATGAGAAAATACTGCAAAATATGTCAGTATGGGCGGGATAGCCCAAGTAGACAGTAGAAACACCCTAGAAATCAAGCATCCCTAGCATTAGTTAAGGTCAAGAATGACATTTTTAGTCAAGAAGTCACCCAAAAGGACCGATCAAAATTCAAGGGCAAAAATGTCAAAATTTTCACTTTTGGGGCAAAAGTGTAAATTTTGGAAAATATGTGAAGTAAGCGAAGTGACGTCGTTAGATGATGTCACAATAAGGCAATGACTTGCCTTGCAAGAAGAAAATAAGGACCGGCCACTTTTGGGAGTGAAAATGCAAGGATTTTGTCTTTCGGGGCAAAAACGTAATTTTAGAAAATATGTGATTCAAGTATGAGAAAATCACATAAAATCATGAAAAGAATGATATTTGCTTGAAAAGCAAGCATTGTGGCCAATTATGAAGTTTAAGGGCATAAATGCAAAAATTTTCACTTTTGGGGCAAAAGTGTAAATTTTAGAAATTTGACGATATGAGCATATGAAGTCACCGAGATGATGACATCATAAAATAAGATGGGTGTGTTGATTTATAGGATAATCGGACACCTAGAGGGCATTTTTGCAAGAATTTCCATTTTTGGGGGCAAAAGTGTAATTTTAGAAAATTGTGAGGTAAGCGATGATGTAAGCAAGTGACATCAGCCATGACATCATCAAAACCCAGCTGTTGCTGAGCTAGAGACAGCCGGCCACCTTGGGGCACAAGTCAAAAGTTTGGAAATTTTTGGGGTCAAAATGCAATTAAGCCAAAGTTTGAAAAAGCCTATAAATAAACCCATTGTAGACAGATTTTTGTGCAGAAAAAATGGAGAAAAGCAGCCAAATTAAGGCCAAAAATCTTCAGAAAAATCCGAGAGAGAGTGGAAGAGAAAAGGGAAGAGAAAAAGTTGGAAAAATCTCATGCCTAGCCATCCTAGAGTGCACGGTTTTGGAGCTTGATGCAAGCAAGGAAAATCTGGAAATTTTTCCAGATTTTCTGACCAAAAAGCCGTGGGTTAGTGAGGAGAGAAAGTGAGAAAATTTCGGGTCCAACCATGGTGTGTAGCCGAGCAAGAGGAAGAAGAAACCAACCTAGAACCAAGATGATTTTGTGCTTGGTGGTGCATGGGTTTCGGCCAAGAAGGAGCAGAAAATTTTCGTGGGTTTGGACAGCCAAGAGGGCTCGGCTTGGGCTGCAAGGAGTCACCAAAATGGTGAAAAATTTTGGTGTAATTTGGGAGCCAAAAACCGTGTGCAAGAGCAGCCAAAAGGGAGATGGAATTTCAGTCCATGAGCCATAATCAAGCCAGGGGTAAGTCAAGGTAAACCCTTGAATTTTAAGTAAATCTTTCCATGCAAGATTTGATGGATAATTATGTGTATGTGTGTATGTTGCATGGCTAAAAATGGAACCCTTTTGGTGGGAGGATTCGGCTGCAAAGGGACAGCCAAGCAGCCAAGGAAGTTCGGCTTCCCTTAGTGTGAACCAACTTTCGGATTTTGTGAGGTAAAGCCCTAAACCCTAAAGCTTTTGATTCAAGCTTTAAATTGGAAATTTATGATGTATTTCCAAGCAAGATTGTAAGGGCATAAGCTCAAGATTTTGGTTAATGTTTAGGCTAGGGTATGTGATGCTTGATTAGGGTGTGTAGCATGTTAGTTAGCTATGCATGGTTTAATGTTTATGTGCTATGTTTTATGCTTGCATGAGTGCATGGTTTGCATGGTTTATTGGTTGATTAAGTCCCTGCCCTAGGTACAGCCGAGTAAGGCATGTATGCTAGAACGTTAGACTTAATTTCGGTATTGCATGATTTGATGCAATTTCATGTGATGCAACCCTGAACACATGCAAACCTAGGTTTAAGTAGTTTCGATTTGGTTTGCATGGCCACGAGGAGATGACATGTCAACACATGTGGGACGTTAGTTAACGTGCATGTTGTTCATTTAGGCTCCCGAGTGATCGGTTGAGTTAGATACCGCGAAGTAGGACGCGTAAAATCAAGTAAGCACGAAACTGGTGGGTTCGGATTAATCTACCCAGTTTTCGTAAACGAAAAATAACAGGCCCTTAGAGGCTGAATTTGGGGAAACATAAAACATGAAAGTTGTCCGGAACAACTTTTCCTAGGGGGACCCGTGAGTCGTTTTCCAAAATAAGGCTCCAATGGCCTTCAAAAATGCCAAAACCCGTGGCTAAATCTTTTACGTCCCCAGACCCAGTTTCGTTTCAGGAGTCAGCCAGTTTCAACTCAAAACTGGTCTGATTCTAGGCCGAATTAGGAGTTTTGTAAAACACGAAAGTTTTAGCATTTTTCGAGAGCTAGAACTTTCATGAAGAAAACTTTTTCAGATTACGTACCGATTTTAAAACAAAAATTGTTTTATGAAGGGTGCTCAGGGAATCCGAAATCCCTGCACCACAAGTTTTACAAGTGTTGTTAGAAAAATGGTTTTTCAACCTTAATCGAGTGTTTTGACTCGGAAAATCGTTCCAAGGACGGTTTTCAACCTAAAATGATTTTACGAAGCATAAATCCATGAGTTTGGATTTTATGATTTAAGTAAGGAATTTTACAAGAAAATGTGAAATTTTGGGATTATTTCCCTAAGTGTTTTCCAAGCAAGGAAAATGTATTTTTCAAGCAAAGTTATAGCAAGCGTTTAGTTCACGCATGGTAATCAGGAGTTATGCCCGAGTTACCGGGTCAAGCCCGAGACCCAAAAGGTTGACCATACAGGGTTGACCATAGTTGACCGCAGTTGACCAAAGTTGACTTTAGTTGATTTTGGTTAACTAATAGCATGGAGTTAGTTTATCCTTACAGGTTATCCAAAGTAACCCTAAGCGATACCGTTAAGCTCAGCTAAAGGGTTATCAGATATGACCCGATAGTTTCAGATTAAGATAAGCAACTCTTAGAGGTTTAGTTTTGGCTTAGCACGCCAGGTTACCGTTGGTAACCAGGTTAGACGTTTTGCGCATAAGGGGACATACAACCAAGATCATGTAAACATGTTGGTTAGTTTACCAACATTTTTCACGAGTTTAAGTAGATCATGTCCTATGTCAAGCAGGCAGAACCTGCAGCTGTACCAGGAGTGGAACAGCACTAGTAGGATAGTTAAGCAAGAACGAAGGACGGAAAGGTAAGTACAATTCCGCCTACAGCATGAACATATGTTTGTTACATATGATGTGTCCAAGAAATCATGAATGGGATTTCATGATTTACGATGTTATGCAGTATGTGATATGTTATGTTATGTCATGTAGTATATACATGTTATGCAATATGTTATGCAGTAAGTATGTTAAGTATGTTTCATGTTAAGCATGTAGTATGTGTTATGATCATGTTATGTAGTATGTTCATGTATGTATGTGAAGTTAAGCATGTTATGTAGTATGTCATGTAGTATGTATGAGTATGTTATGCAGTTGCATGTTATGTTTATGTTAGATTTTATGGCATCATGTAGCATGTCCACTAAAAATAAGTCAGATGGTAAGATATGAGATAAGTTAAGTAGGACATGTTGTGTTGTACTAGCTTGCCTTCATGGTAAGTTTAAACGGCATGTTCCATGTTTTGACTTGATATGGAAGGACTGCCTCCACTACTCCATGTTAAACTGTGTGTTTCATGGTTTAAGTTGGTTTGGTCGGACTACCTTCAATCACTACATGGTTACGTACCTAAGTACATACACACATGGTATAGTAGCAAGATAAGATCAGTAGTAAGACCATAAATGATTTTAATAATAAATCATAATTGGTTCACATTTTTGTGCATTTAGTTGCATGCGGATTGGACGTTGTGCTTACTGAGCTTTTTAGCTCATTACTTACGTTCATGCTGTAGGTAAGCTACCTACCGGCGATACATGATACAAGCTGTGGAGAGATGGCGTCGCGGATTGTGAAACGTGGGTATGGACTGCTACGGGGTTTCCGAAAGGCGTTTAAAATGAAAATGTGTTTTCATTATGTTTTTAGCATGTATGTTTAGTTTCAGTTTCAGTAAGTATGGCAAGCAAGTTGCCATGTGTTGCACTGGTCCGTATTAGGTCGGGGCTGGTCCACGATTCAGATTATGTATGTATGTATGGAGCTTTCATCATAGGTGAAAGCTCAGTACTCGAGTGAGTACATTTTAAGGAGATAAAGTTTATAAAAGAAAAGCAGTTTTGAGTTATGCTTTAATCGAGTTTAAAGTTTTATGATTTCCGCAATAAAAGTTTTATAGTAACGATTTTTAGAAAAGAAGAAAAAAAAAATTTACTCTAGAAATTGGGTAACTTTATTTTCAATCAAGCAAGTAAGTAGTAATGTGACGAACCCAACCCCAGGTTCGCGTGGTCAGACACCGCGTGGATTTGGTGGCAATAAGTGGGGGCGTGACAGCTAACCTCCCTTGGATTTTCAACTTTTTCTCTTATCTCTTTCTTGATTTCTCTTGCTCGGATTTTTGGGAGAGTATTTGGCCAGAGGTTGGCTGATTTTCTGGAATTTTCCAGCACCAAAACCGGCCCCTATGCATGGGTTTATATAGGCATTTGCAAACTTTTCAAAATTCTAAAACAACCCCAAAATTTTCCATATTCACACTTTTTGGTGGTGAGGTGGCTGGCCAAAGACTTGGAGAACAAGGCTAGGATGACATTATTGCTTACATCATTGCTTACATCATTGCTTACCTCACTAAATTTTCAAAATTTGCACTTTTGCCCCAAAAGCTAAAATTCTTGCAAAAATGCCCCCTAGGTGGCCGGTTGCTATCTTGGTGAACAAGCCAAGCTTATCTCATCTTGATGACATCATGTGCTTACATCATCAATTTTCCAAAATTTGCACTTTGACCCCAAAAGTGAAAATTCTTGCATTTATGCCCCTTAGGTGTCATTGGCCGGTCATTTGCTTGCTTTCCAAGCAAATGACATCATCTTGATGACATCATGTGATTACCTCATGCTTACATCACATATTTTCTAAAATTACATTTTTGCCCCTAAAGATAAAATATTTGCATTTTCACCCCCATAGGTGGCCAGCCTCTATCTTGTCTTGCAAGGCAAGTTATTGCCTCATTGTGACATCATCTTGATGACATCACTACGCTTACATCATCAAATTTTCAAAATTTACACTTTTACCCCAAAAGTGAAAATTTTGACATTTTTGCCCCTGCATGTGACCGGCCCTAATGGGTTACTTGGTGATCAAGTTTTCCATATTTTCAAGTCCTTTTTTGCCCTTGACCTCTACTAGGTGTGCTTGATTTTCTAGGGTGGTTTTAAAGCCTACTTGAGCTATCTCGCCCATACTGACATGTTTTACAGTATTTTCCCATACTGCATCATACAATACTGTCAAGTCAACCCGTTGACCACTATTGATCAAACTTTGACTTTCTTGGTAAAATTTGACTTTTTCGATCAAACTTTGACTTTTCCGAAATTACGTCCTTCTCGTCCTTTTCGACTTGAAAGGGCGTTTGCTAACCTTAATAACCTATTTTGAGTCTTATTGAGCCATAAGATCTCATAAAAAGTATGAAAAACTCTTAACCGAGTTTTTCTGTAAATACCTCACGTATACACATAATTCATTCGAAAATGAAATAATAACATGAAATTTCTAAGTATTACATGTCATGCTTCTAGGTTTGGTGACTAAACACACTAGCCTCACTTGTTTGGCCAAGTGTTGTGCTTCAACAAGCATGTACCTCCACATGGCATTCTAGGGCCGGCCACCTCATGCATCTATGAGCAAATATGTTGCTCTTGAGGACCAAGGTGCAATTTTAGAAATGAAATTACCTTATTCTTTAAGCATGACAAATAAGAAAAATTGTGAAGTTGACATGTCATGCTTGTAGGCTTGGTGAGTAAGCACACTAGCCTTGTGTGCTTGGCAAAGCTATGAGCTGCATATAAGCATGTTCTTCCACATGGCTCACTCTATGGCCAGCCACCTCTTAGGGTCTATGAGCAAATACTTTGCTCTTAGGGACCAATATGCAAGTTTGGAAATTTTTGTTCCTATAAATAGGTGAGGTGGTTCACTTGGAAATCATTTAGTGAAACCAAATATTGGCAACTCATTTTCTAGTTCTTTAGCCCCTTAGGAGCCGAGCCAAGAAAGAAAGAAAGAAAAGTGAGAAAGATTGAGGACAGTTTTTGGTGAGTGTTGGAGGGAGAAGAAAAATTCCTTAACCAAGGGTAGATCCATTCTTTTAGATCTAGAGGTAAACCTCTCCACCTTCTAGTTCTTCAATTAAGTTTGATTCAAGGTTTAAGTGTATTTCTATGTAGAGAATGTAAGAACATAAGCTCATTTGTTGGTTTATGCAATAAGGTTTATAGTAAGTGCTTGATTGAGCTTGATTAGGGTTTATTAGTCTTGATTTATGGTTTGATGCATGTTTTTTGATGATATGCTTAAGAGAAGTTATGGTATGTATGTATGCCTATTAGGTGTTTGTTATATGTTCCCATATGTTCAAGAAGAAGTATGTTATGTTGGATGAATGAAAATGAGAAGGGTGATGTATGTTCTAAGTAGGGTTTAAGAGAAAACCCTAAAAACCCTAATTTTGGTATAGATTACCATTTGGGTTTCTATGAAGATTATATAGAGGAGAAATGAATGTAAGGTAATGAAAATGTTATGTAATGCACTGCATGCTTGATGTAGGCTCACGGTTTTAACCGTTTGAGATAGTGTGTACGTAATTTTACGTAAGAACCAACTTAAATGGAAACTGCCGGTTTCGGGTTAAAACTGGGTAGCAATCTGGAAACAGGATTTTGAGGCCATTAGAGGTCGAATTTGGGAAAACTCAAAACTACAAAGTTGTAGAGAATTGAAAATCCTAGGAGACTTCATGGACAAATTTTGAAAAATAAGCTTCAAAGGCTTCCGTTTTTGTGAAAACCTGAGCCCTGATCTGCCCAAACCCTATGCACGGCCAGCCGGTTTCAAACAGGGATATGAATAAGTTAAAGGCAGAATTATGTTATAAGTAAGAAACAAATGTTGTAGTGCTATTTGAGTCTACAACTTTTATGAAGAAAGCTTTTTCAGATTCTAAACAAATTATTAAAATAAAAGTAGATATTAAAAACTGTGCAGGAAACGAGAAATTCCCGCACAGGATTTTCAGAAAACAGGTAAAAAACAGAAAATCCCTGCACATGCACTAATACTGAAATTAAGAAACTATTTTCAAAGATTGTTCTTAGAGTTTGATAGTTTTTAACTGTTTTTGCTTAAAAGTTACGGTTTTATAAAAATACGGTTTTTATAAGGAATATAAAGGTAGAATGACAAAAAGATGACCGGTAGTAATCGGTTAGGATACCCAAGTTATTGGGTTGAGCCTTACCCTATGGTTACCAATGGTAACATAATGGGGTAATGCTTTATAAGTAATTGAGCCCTAGGGTTACGGCAAGTAACCGAGCGAGTTATCATATGAGGATATAGGGGACATATAACTAGGGTTACTTATGGATGTTGGTTAGGATACCAATATTTTAATGATCATGATTTATGGTAAGGTAGGACGATCCTTACCTTAGGTTCTTTTTGAAAAAATGAAATTAACCTGTTGTTGCGATTGATAGGAGCAACAAACTCAAGACGTAACATAACAGGTAAGTACAACTCCGCCTACAGCATTGACAAAATGTTTTGTTGCATGACATGTTTTTCAAGAAATCATGAATTGATTTACATGATTTACGAATGTTGTATGTTATGATGTTTTATGTTACGATGTATTATGTCATGATGTTTTATGTTATGGTTGATGTCATGGTATGTTATGTGCTTTGATATAGTGACATCATGAGGCATGTACACTAATGTTAAACCACATGATAAGAATATGTTTTAAGTCATAAGATATGACAAGCTAATGTTATTGTATCATACTAACTTGCCACGAGGGCGGGTTTAAATGGTATAGTCCATGGTTTGAGTTGGATTGGATTGGATGTCCCAATTACTCCATGTTAAACAGTGTGGTTCATGATTTAAGTTGGATTGGACTGCCTCCCCAATCACTCCTTGGTTACATGCCACGGTACGTGCACCCATGTTATGTGAAGGGCCCAGAAACCAAATCAACATAAGGAAGCATAATTGGTTCATGCATTCGTTTGATAAAATGTTTTGCGGATTGGATATTGTACTTACTGGGCAAAAGCTCATTACTTACGTTCATGCTGTAGGTAAGCAACCTACAGGCAATACTTGACGCAAGATTGTGGAGGGGGCTGGCACTGTAACTGTGAAATGTGGGATGGATACCGCCACGGGTTTTGGAAAATATGTTTGTAAAATATGTTTATGTTACGTTATAATAGAATGATGGTATGGATAAGGAAAAGTTTCAAGTATAATGGCAACAAGTTGTGTAACGCCCCGAACCACCCACGTAGGTCCGACCACGCGAGCGGGGGAACGTTACCTTACTTGCTTGTCTTAAACCTTAGTCTTAAAACACTTAACCTTTTTAGAAAATTTTAGGATAAATTTTTTTTTCATTCTTACAACTTACTTTTGAAACTTGAAAACTTTAACTTCGTTTTGAAATCGTGACTTGAAAACATTACATGCATACATAACTTAACTTGACATTTAAACATACTTGAAAAACTTCATAAGTTAAATATAGTGCGGAAAATATTGCGTAGTGGTATCCCACACCGCCCTTCACTTGCGGCATCGTCTCCAAGCCCACCAAGTAAAACTACAGGCCTTTTATTTCTACCTACAGTATGGAATATATCTGATGAGCTTTTGCTCAGCAAGTACAAACTTTAATCTCACAAAAATATTTTTCATTTTAACATCTTGAAACATACATCATCATATAACATATGCATGAACCATTTGTGTTCATTTATGCGTCTTTTATTAGTCTTAACTTATTATCTTTCTTTAACATGTGAGCCCCTTGTGTACGTACCATAAGATATAACGCGCCTCCAGATAAAGTTAGGGTTTGTAAGGTCCCTAACAATTCTGGGAAACATAACTTGAACTTGAACATGAAAAACCCTCCACCTGATAGGAGGTTGGTACGACACTTTACTTGTGTATTTTTACCAAGTGGTTTATCATTGGTGAACATACCTCATGATGTCACAAAATCATATCTTATACATGCACATGGCATATTTTAACATAACATGACCTCTTTAACACATGACATTCTTTAAAATATGGCATTCTTTAAAACTTGAAATTCCTTAAATCATGGCCTCTTTAAAAACATGATATCTTTAAAACATAGCATCTTTAAAAACATAGCATTTAGACATAGCATTTAAACATAGCATTTAAATATAGCATTTAAACATGGCATTGCATATTTGAAAATACATTACTATTTCCATATCACAGGTGAGGTTTGTACTTACCTGAGGTCCTACGCTCTTGACGTATCGTTTCTCGTGATATGTCAACAGGTTCCTATTCCTGTTTCAAACAGGGTGTAAGATAAGGTTATCTTATCTTACCATAAATCATGTTATATGATGTTGGTATCCTAATCAACATCCATGAACAATCCTAGTTGTATGTGCTGTATGTCCCCTCTAATACCTCTTGTTAACTTGATTGATCCCTTTCTTCTCTTTATCCTTGGGCTTATGTCTTACTTTTACTTGATCCGTAATCCTTTGGGTTATTATCTTATCAATAACCCTAAGTCTTAGCCCAATTCATTAATCTTGGTATCCTTTAGGGTTATATTGGGTAACCCTAAAGGTCAAACTTTTGATCAACCAAAGTCAACATTTGGTCAACTAAGGTCAACCCCCTTTAGGTCTAACGTTGGGCTTTGGGCTTAGCCCAGTAACTCGGATACAACTTCCGGTTACCATTCGTAATCGATTCGCTTATTATCCCTTAGATTGAAAATTCCATTCTTTTCCTTATCTTGAAAAAGTTAAGGAATACCTCTTGAAAATCTTAACTTTAAAAAATCTCATCTTTCCTTAACTTGTAAAGTTTTAGGTGAATAAGTCCCAAAAACTCTTATCTTAACTTGTAAAAATTCATTTTCTTAAAACAGGCTCCTTAAATCATTAAGGACTGAAAATCGCCTGTTATGTTCATTTCGCTTTACCTTGGCTTAAAATCTTGAAAACACTTGGCTTAAAGGAAATCTCATTTTCTCTTCTTAGCTTGAAAAGTTAAAGGAAAATTTCAAAACTCTCAACTTAGCTTATAAAAATCCTTGTTTTCGGAACAGATCTTTATAAAAATCATTTAGGGTTGGAAACTGCCTTTGGAGCAGTTTCAATAGCTAAAATAGTGAGTTTTAGAATAAAAACAATTTTTCTAAACTGTTTTTAGAAAATCCTGTGCAGGAATTTTCGGTTCCCTACACACCCTTCGTAAAAAAGTATCAGTTTAAAAAAAAAATCGACTCCGAATTTGAAAAACTTGTCTCCACGAAAGTTGTAGCTCTCGAAAAATGCTAAAACTTTCATGTTTTACAAAAATTCCAGTTCAACTTGTATTAGTGCCAGTTTTTGTTTGAAGCCGGTTGATCCTGAAAACTGGGTCTGGGCAGATCAGCCACGGGTTTTCGTAAAAACGGAGGCCATTGGAGCCTCATTTTGAGATTCTGCCTGCGCTATCCCCTAGGAAAGACCCTTTTGAACAACTTTCTTGTTTTAAGTTTTAACCAGTTCGGCCTCTAAAGGCCTTAAAATTCCACTTTCCCGAAATTGGCCAGTTTTGAATCCGAACTAGCAGTTTCGGTTGCTTAGTCCGATTTACGTCCTATTTCACGGAATCTATCTCGACCGATCTGTAACGCCCCGACCTGGCGCCGGTGCGCTACTCTACTGTTTGCTACTAACTACTTACTACTATTGCTGACTATTGAAAATAATACTTACTTAGTATTCGAAAACACAGTAGAAATTTTTTTTTTATACCGTGCTGATTAACACGTAACTGCTCTGAAAATACAATTCCCAATTAACATATCTAAAAAGATCTAAACGCGTAGCGACTTTCATTCCCCACGATTTCACATTGCCCGACCACGTTCCTCCATCTTGTATCAAAGATTGCTGAAAGGTTGCTTACCTACAGCATAAACTTAAAACAATGAGCTTTCGCTCAGCAAGTACAACTCCTATACCGCAACAAATATACTTCTAACATCAGAACATGTCAACACTGCATTGAACATATACTGGCAACTACTGCACACGTACTGCTAACTACTGCACTGAATATAAACTGATAAACATATGCATAAACAGGTTATGTTCATATTATGCTCTATTATCTGCTGCTAACTTACTTACTGTCTTTCTTACTTAATCTGCTAATGGGCCCCTTACTGAGGTGAACGTACCCGGCGCGCAACCATGGAGTGGTTAGGGTGGCCAGCCCTGTCCAACTCAAACCATAGTCCAAACGCGACCTGCGAGCGGGTGGAACGACACCGGCAAGCGTGCTTGCCATCTGAACTGCCTTTAAATTCTATCTGAGACTTTTTGTTCTTATAAGATTTAGTGAACATGCATCATGATGTTCCTATTCTTAAATCATGCTTACTACTGAAATCTGAACTTACATACTGCATGGCATCTACAAAACATGTTATCTAAACATGGCATCAACAAATCATGTTGTCTATAAACATGGCTTCTAGCACATCATATAGCATATAGCACATAGCACTGAAATCGTCTCTAAGTAAGTATACAACTACTAGCCTATGCTGTAGGCGGCGTTGTACTTACTGTTTCTATCTCTGATGCTAAGCTGCCCCGCTTCCACGTTTAGCTACTGAGTACGTCCTGCTTAACTGAAGGACATAAGTAAGGTCTCTAATCTATGACCATAATATGTTGGTCTTCAACCAACATTCATACATGCTCGGTTATATGCCCCCCCCTAAACTATAAACTATCTCATGCATGGTTACACTAAGTAACCTTATCACTTTGGGTTATATCTGATAACCCCATGAAATCGTATCTCGTAACTTACTAGGTTACGTTGGATAACCTTTTCTGCTAAACTCTCTGCTCATAACTGAACTGAATCTCTACTAGGTTAACTCACGTTAACCTCTAAGGTTACTAAGGTCAACCCTCTTCGGGTCAAGCTCGGGCTTTAGGCTAAGCCTGGTAACTCGGGTGTAAATCCCGATTACATTTCGTGACTACTAACTTGCAAACCTTGAACTTGAAAAACTTTACTTTCTTTAAATTTCTGAAAGAGTTAGGCAGTTAAGCCCAACTTTCTTTAAATTCTTCTAAAACTTCCTGACAGATAGAACTGCTTTTATAAAATGTCTGAGGGTCGGAAACTGCCTTTGAAACAGTCTCCATGTTCAAAACAATATTTTTAAATCAAAAACAGTTTTTCCTAAACTGGTTTTAGAAAATTCTGTGCAGGAATTTCTTGATCCCTGCGCAGTTTTCCGAAATCAGGTTGTATTTAAAAATCCCTTTGGAATCCGAAAAAGTTGTCTTCACGAAAGTTCTAGCTCTCGAAGAGTTCTAAAACTTTCATGTTTTACAAAAATTCTAATTTTGCTTAGATCAATACCAGTTTTAATTTGAAACTCGTTGATCATGAAAACTAGGTCTGACTGGACCACTCTCGGTTTTTCGTGAAAAAAGAGGCCTTTGGAATGTCATTTTGGGAAACGGTCCATGCTGCCACCTAGGAAACACCCTGTTCTACAACTTTCGTGTTTTAGGTTTTTGCCCATTCGGCCTCTAAGGACCTGCAATTACCTCTTTCCTGTGACTGGCCAGTGTGGAACCCGAACTGGCAGTCTTAGCTAATTAAACCGGTTAACGTCCTAATTTGCGGTTTCTACCTCAACCGATCACATCAGGAGCTTACTGACAAAACATGCAACGTTTCTAATGTCCCGCATGTTCTAACATGCCTTCCCAACGTGTCCATGTAGCCCTACTAATCCGGTTGCACAAACCATGGCTGCATGGTTCTAGGTTCTAGCATACACAAACCATTCAAGCTATAGCATGCCATATCAATCAAACTAGCACCTAACATGCATTCATACTCTTACTAACATACTTGGGGACATATAACTTCATTCATGTTTCTAACATGCAACCTATAGTCAATCAAGCATAGGCATACATAAACATTGCATTATTGAACCAACCACCCCTTAGGTACTAATCAAGCACAAAGATCTAACTTAATGGGCACAAAATAAAATGAGCTCATGCTCTTACAAACTTGAACTTGAAATACATTTAAACTTTACTTTAAAAAGTTTAAATGAAACTAAGATTAGGTTTTGGAAAAATACCTTGAAATGGTAGGGTTGGCTTAAGGTTTGAACCAAAAATCACCCCTTGGTTCTAGCTCCTAGAACCGGTTTTGGGCTCCCCAAAATGGCACCAAAAATTCAACTTTTTGGACCTCAAAATTGTCTCACCCAAGGCTCGGCTTCACTGCACTAAACCAAGCCAAAAATCTGAAAATTTTTCTACCTACAACCCACCAAACCTGTGGCTGCACTAGGGAGAAAAATGGCTCCCAAAACTCACTCAAAACTCACCCTCTTGCTTGCTTACTCAAACCCAAAATTTTTTTCCCAAAAATTGTGGTTCCTCACTGCCTCCCCCTGTTGCTAACCCGCGGCAACAGCCATGGAATTGGCTGAAAAAAATTTTAAACTCACCCTAAGGTTTTCTTCCTCACAAAACCGAAAATCACTAAGCTTGGATCAATAAATTTTTTTGGTTTCTCTCCTCCTTCTCACTCACGGTTTTGCTGCTGAAAATTAGGCAGAAATTGATTGGATTTTCTGATTTAAAATGAGGGAAAGACACCTCTATTTATAGGCAATGTGGGACACAAAAAAGTTTACATTTTGACCCCAAAATTTTTGAAATTTTACACTTTTGGCATGTGAGGTGGCCGGCCACTTTACTTGTGGAGCACGGCTATGGTGACTCATCATAGTGACATCATCCAAGTGACATCACATGCTTACATCACCAATTTTTCAAAAATTACACTTTTGCCCCAAAACTTAAAATCTTTGCAAAAATGCCCCTATGTGGCCGAAATTCTTTTCTTGGTGAACAAGCAAGAATTTTCTAGAATAAGACACTTGTCTTATCTTGCTTGGCTCACAAAAAAATTATGATGTCATAAATCAAAAATGATGATGTCATAATTAAAAAGCCCTTTTTGATTATTTTTGTGAAAATAAACTTATTTTCAAACTGAACATACTTAAATCTCTATACTGTGACTACTAGTACACAGTATAGATTTTTATACTGCAGTCCAACTTTTTATCTGTGAAAAATCAGACTGAAAAATATTTTTTTCTTTTTTTCTGAAATCCTTTTGCTCGGTGCCCTATTTTTACGTGCTTGATTTTTCTATGGTGGTTTTAGTTCTTAATTATGTTGTTCTATCTAAAACTGAGCTTCTACAGTATTTTTCTCATACTGCAGATCTTTAAAAATTATACTGCTGCACATTTGACCATTTTGGGTCAAACTTTGACTTTTCTGGTCAAAGTTGACTTTTTTGGTCAATACCTTGACTTTTCTAAAATGATGCAAAAATCGTCCCTTTCCATCCGAAAAGGCCAATTTCAAGTCTAAAACTTTCATTTTTGAGTCCTGTAAAGCTATACGGACCCATCTCGCATAATAAAGTTCTAAATCGAACTTTTTCATAAATGCCTTCACGGCATACATTCAACTCCTTCTAAGGAGGAAATAGAGACATAGAAATCTTAGGTATCACAATCTACCCTCCTTAAAAATTTTCGTCCTCGAAAATTCGAACGAACTGGTGTAACTTTCTCTGACTGACCTTCTATTTTGGGGTGAAATGTCGTACTAAACTTCAAATTCGACCCCTTAGCTGCGTGAACTCTTGTTCAAAATTATGAGGTGAAGCGTCCTTCGTGATCTGAGATGCTTGATCTCGGCACTTCCCGTAATCTAACGATCTGAGCTACATAACTTCTACCAACTTTTATGCCGAAAAGTGGCCTTAATCGCGGATAAGTGGGTTGATTTGGTCAATTTCTCGATAATGACCCAAATCTTATTGTCCCCACTTGTAGTCCTACTACGAAATCTATCGTAATCTGCTTTCATTTCCTTGTCAGGAATGTAAATTCTCCCCTTGAGGTAGAATACGCCCTCAACTGAAGTCTCAAATTCCTTGCTCCTTATGTGTTCTGACTGTCTATGCTGCCTTCTGGGGGGTCCCGCAGCTACTCAGAGCGGCTAAACCTCCACTTAGCGTACTAACTAACGTCCCACAACGCTTTGATAGTCCTTTATAGTGTTGTAATCTATTTCTAAGATCACATCGGAATCCTAAGGTCTGATTGCGATGAGATCTACAAACAACTTTCTACCATAGATAATTATGGAAATATTTTGCATTCATAACTTGATTACAAAATTTCTCCATATAGCATAGAAAAAAAAAACTGTCTGAAACTGCACATACTACTTTCTAATTTCTGGGCACCCTTCAAAAATACATACAAATGAGTGGCACCAGAACTATATACTACAATAACGTTGTGGCGATAAAAGTCTACTTCATCACCACATGAGATGTTCCTGCTCCGGGATCTCCATTAGTGTAGGCATAAATCCTGGTCTGTGGCTCAGGAGCCTCTAGTCTTCCTTGCGCAATCGAGGGGCCTTCGAGCTGCCTTGGATTGCGTGTAACTGCTGATTGTTATTGTTCCGGCTTGGATAGGGGGGATTCTGGATCTGGCTGTTCAGGGGACAGTTCCTTGAGTAGTGCTCCTCCTGGCCACACTGATAGCAAGCAGTTGACCCTATCTTGCATACTCCCAGATGTCTCCTCCCACAGTTTGGGCACATCGGATAGTCATTGTTGCCATTGTCATTCCCTTGACTGTTCCTCTTCTGAGGAAAATTCCCTTGTTGGGCCTGGCCAGAGGAATTTCCCTTTCTCTTGCTTCTCCCCGATTGCTTGGAATCTTGCACGGGGTTGTTCGCCTATCCTCTAGGTTGTGAATCTGAGTCTTGTCGAGACTGATTCTGCTTTGCTCCTGCTTTCTCTTCTTTCCTAGCCTTGAAAAATTAGGCCCTAGCCTCCCTGTCTTGGTTTATCCAATACTCGGCTCTAATTGCTCGACTGATGCAATCTGATACCGTCCTTGGTGGGCTACTGCCAGAACTTACTTGCTTGGCAATATCTGTCCTGAACATCTTCATCATCAATCGCACCTTTTCTTCTTCATTCTGCACTGAGTTTGGACACAACCGAGCAAGTTGCTCGAATCTTCTAACGGCTTCCATTACCGTCATTGTCCCTTGTCTGAAGCTAGTGAATTCGTCATGCTGCACCGTAAGGACCTCTCTGTTGTAGTACATAGCGCGAAACTCATTCACAAAATCTTGCCAGGTCATGGTCATGATGTCCCGGCGCATCTGTACTGTCCTCCACCAGTGTCTCGCATCCTTCTTAAGAGCAAAGGAAGCACAAAGTACTTTCTCTTACTCTGTGAGTCGCATGAAATCCAAAATGACTTGGACATCAATGAGCCAGTTATCGGCTGCGATCGAGTCTGTGGGTCCTTCGAATTCGGGCGCCTTCATTCGCCTGAAGCGCTTGTATAGGAGATCCTCTCGTACTATTGGCGGGTTCACTTGTACTCTAATTGGTGCCATCGGAATCTCAGCATTCCGAGGGATTTCTGGCTGGGCCTCCGGTTGAGCTTCCGGATGCACATTCGGTACCTGGGGTACTACTGGGGGAACTGGCTGAACTCTGGGCGGAACCTCATTAACTTGGGGTCCTCGGTTCATCTGAGCTATCTGAGTTCGAAGTCTATCTGTCTCCTGCTGCTGCTCTAATAACTGCCATTGTAAGTCTGCTACAACGGTCGCGAAATCTGGCTCAGGCGGGTTAAGCGGTGCTGCTCTCCGTGTACGAACCATCTTCTAAATCCTATCGTAAGAAAAGATATTATCATACTGTTAATATCTTCTCTTTCATTCATGACCGATCACAACATATAACTCGTACTAAAAAAATCGAGGTCGTGACGGAAGTGTCTACCACTTTGCCATCACATTCGAGTCGTCCTATCGTTAAAAGAAAAACTAACGAAAGTCAGTCCTAAATCTAGCGATTCCGATCGTCCTACGGAAAAATGTTAAAATTGGCATTCGAGCGTTCGTACTATCGGCGTCGGCTTCTATCTTCAAATCTGATATCTCCTGCCGTAAAATTCGCTGGAGTCAATTCCTTTGAAAATACGGGTTCTGCTTTGTGCTGTCGCTCCCTTGTTCTGACGTTGTCCATGATGCTCGTCAATCGTTCGGCCTAATAGCTACTAACATTCTGTAACGACCCACCTAGCGTAGGCCGCTACCGTACTTATTGACTTACATTTATAACATAATAAATAAATGAAACTTACTTACTTTGCTCATAGAACACAGCGGAAAATTTTTTTTTTTTTTTATAGCATACAAGAAAACTATAAACATAGTATAAGAGTTATAGTACTGTCTTCGAGTACGAGCATATTAACTAGTAGTTATCATAAAACATTTCATATCTCTTATGTATAAACCACAAAACGCGTAGCGATTCCCAGTCTCCACTATTCACAGTGCCCGGACCCGCTACTCCACATTGCATCATCATCCGCTGGCAGGTTGCTTACCTACAGCACAAACTTAAACAATGAGCTTTCGCTCAGCAAGTACAACTCCTATACCGCATTAAACAATAATATACTGTAAGACATATACCTTATATACATAGCAGCATATCATAACACATAGCATGCAAAGACCATTTATGTTCGTATTATGTTCCCTTACTTTTCGTATCCTTATTTCTTATGGGCCCTTAACCTGTGTATTCGTAACCGGCGCGCGACTATGGATTGATTGGGGCGGCCAAACCATATCCAATTCAATCCACAGTCCAACCCGACCTAGCGCGGGTGGTACGACACGGCACTTGATATTTTCCTTAAACTTATTATTGGTGAACATACATTCTGATGTCACTTTTCTAATTTCATCACTTTCTTATCTTAGCATAAAATCAAACACTTAACGTATTTCATATAGCACACATGTTATCTACATATAGCACGGAGCACTTCATCGAACTCTAACAATATATTACTCATAGCCTAAATAGCCTATGCTGTAGGCGGCGTTGTACTTACAGTTTCCACGTCCGAGGTTAAGCTTCTCCTCCTCAAGGTTCAGCAATAGGACACCTCCTGCTGATGGAAGGACGTACGTAAGTCTTCTAATTCTATTATCATAATATGTTGGTAACTAACCAACATTCATGCGGGGTTTGGTTATATGTCCCCCTAGAAAACTAAAACCATTCATAATCCAAAGGGTTACGTTGAATAGCTTTTCATATACTTAAGCCCACATACAAAAGCATAGGGTTAGGTCAACACCTACCCTCGGGCTTCTATTAGCAATTCATTTTCCTTTTAGGTTAACCAAGGTCAACCTTTTTGATTACTAAAGTTGATCCCTATTCGGTCAACTTTGGGCTTTGGGGCTAAGCCCGGTGACTCGGTTATTATTTCCCCGTCACCATTCGTTCTACATGTTTCTTCAAAAACTTAACTTAAAATTCACTTTCTTTACAAAGATCTAACTTTTAACTTTGAACTTTGTAAATTACTTCTTAAAAATTCATAAATCTTGGATCATATTTTTAGAAAATGTGTAAGGGTCGGAAACTGCTTTTGGAACAGTTTCCATGCTTAAAACAGTGTGTTTAGTCCGGAAAACAAGTTTCCTAATTTGGTTCTAGAAAATCTTGTACAGAAATTTCTTGATTTCTGCACAGTTTTCACATTTCAGATTATATCTAAAAATCCCGTTTAAATTAGAAAAAGTTTTCTTCACGAAAGTTCTATCCCTCGAAGAGTTCTAAAACTTTCGTGTTTTACAAAAATTCTGATTCCGTACGGTTTAGTACCAGTTTTAAATTGAAAATGGTTTTAACATAAAAACTGGGTCTAACAGACCACCTACGGTTTTTCTTGAAAATGGAGGTAGTTGGAGCCTTAATTTGAAAAACTGTCCACGATGCCCCCTAGGAAACACCCTATTCTACAACTTTCATGTTTTACGTTTTTGCCCATTCGGCCTCTAAAGGCCTGTAATTACCGTTTTACCGAAACTGTCCAGTGGGAACCCGAGCTGGCAGTTTGGTTTTTAAAATTTATTTTATGTCCTAAGTCGCGGGTTCTAGCTCGACCGACCACTTCGGGAGTTAATCAACATTCATGCAGCGCGTCTAACGTCCCTTGTAGTCTAACCATACAAACCCACGTGATCATGCAACCAAAAAAAAAAACCGAGCCTAACAACCTAGGGTTGCATGATTTTCTATCCTAGCATACAACATACACTTCATGCATTTTGGATCACAAAAATTCATAACATACAAGCATAATCTAAAATAACCTAATGGGGACATATTACCTCAACAAAACCCTAACATGCCATTCTAGCAAATCAAGCAACATAGCATAAATAAATTGCATGCATCCAACTATACCACCCTAAGAACTAACCTAATCAAGCACTTAGACATTGGAGCCGAAATTTAAAGCACAAAGGAGCTTATGCTCTTACATCCATTTTTGCACAAATACACATAAATCTTAGCTTAAAAACTCAATTGAAAACTTGATAAAAACTTTTAAAATTTTACCTTAATTTGGAGTGGATTTTGGCTTAGGGTTAGGGTTCCGAAATTTTCCTTTTGCTCCCCCTTGCTCCAAGGTTCGGCTACTCCCTATGTGGTGCACCAAAAATCAAATTTTTGGTCCCAATTGCTCCTCCCCTCCTTGCTCGGCACCTAAGGGCTGCTTACCCCAAAGCTGGAATTTTTTTTTTCTCCTTTTCTCCCACTGCACCCGTGGCTGTTTTGAGCCAAAAATCAAGCTCCAAAACTTGATCAAACCTCACCCTTTTGCTTGTTCACTCACCCGAAGTTTCTAGCCCTAATTTTCCCTCAAAATTTTTGGTTTTTCCCTTGTCTTTCCCCTGCACCAACACACGGCAGTGGCTGGAAAAACTGGCTGCAAAAATTTTTCTTTCACTCCCCCTTGAATCCTAGACTAACCGAAGCAAGAAAATGGGGTTTGGCTTTGAAAAATTTTCTGATCTCTCTACCTCTCTCTCTCTCGGCTTTTTGAGCTGAAAAAAGTCAAGAGTTTGGCTGAATTTTTGCATTAAAATGAATAGAGAACTTGGCTATTTATAGGCAAAAGGTGAGCTTCTTAAAATTAGGTTTTGACCCCTAATTTTTCAAAAGTTTGCACTTGTTGGATGCTAGGTGGCCGGCCATAATGGGAGGTGGAAGACAACTCATGGTGAGCTTGCAATTGTCCACATGTCACAAGGGGATTGGTCCACCACACATGTGATGTTAAAAAAATAATTTCTTTATGATATCATAAATCAAGGTCTTGTTTGACCTGTTAAATGAAAATCTTGAAATTTCGAGTTTAAAAATTTAAATTCCAATACTGTAACTATTATTTTACAGTTTTGGATTTTTATACTTACAGTCTAAAAAAATTGGATTGAAAATATTTTTCTCATTTTCTCAAATCCTTTCTGCCCCATGTCCTATTTAAGCGTGCTTGATTTTTCTATGGTGGTTTTAATTCTTATTTTTGTTATCTGTCATAGAAAACAAGTTTCAGCAGTATTTTTCTCGAACTGCAGATCTTAAAATTCTTCCGTCGCAATTTTGACCTTTTTGGTCAAACTTTGACTTTTCGGGTCAACGGTTGACTTTTTGGTCAAAATTTTAACTTTTCTAAAATCATGTAGATTTCATTCTTTTTTGTCCGAAAAGGCTATTTGCTTCTCCGTACAGTCATTTTTGAGTCTTATTAAGCTATAAGAACTCATATCACCCCTTAAAGCTCTAAACTGAACTTTTTCATGAAATTGCATGAACTGCATATATTCAATCTTTAAAGAAAAATTAGTAACATGAAAAACTAGATATCACACATTCCAACCGTAACTGTTGGAACGAATCGTCTAATCCTTACTGACTTACTTAATACACCTATCCTCCTGACGGTCCTGGTTGTAACGCCCCACCTAGCGTAGGCCGTTACCCTTACGTACATACATTCATTCATACATAAACTTACTTAGCTTGGAAAACACAGCGGATTTTTTTTTTTTTATATAGTACACAAAACCATGTGCATAACTTAAAATACTGTTTCTGTACATAATATACTAATTATTATTTATAAAAAGTATCTTGTCTTATATAAGTGTATACCACACAAAATGCGTAGCGGCTCCATATACCACGATTTTACATTGCTTGACCCGCTACTCCCCACTGCATCATCATCAGCTGACAGGCGACTTACCTACAGCACAAACTTAAAACAATGAGCTTGAGGCCCAGTAAGTACAACTCCTAGGCCGTAAAACAAATAACAACAATAAAACATTAACACACAATAACTTAACATCACATACATACATGACATACTTACATAACATACATACATACATAACATACATACGTACATAACATACATACATACATATACCTAACATACATACATACATAGCATACATACATAACATACATACATACATAACATACATACATACATAACATACATACATACATAGCATACATACATACATAGCATACATATAACACTTAGCAGGCATAGGTCATTTTATGCTTCATTATATTTCTTTATATTTTATGGGCCCTTAGTCTACGTGTTCGAATCCGGCGCGCGACTAATGAATTGTCTGGGGCGGCCAAACCAAATCCAGATCAATCCCCAGTCCGACCCGACCTGATGCGAGTGGATCGACACGGCTCTTATTTTCTTACTCAATCTTGTTTACGTGTGAACATACACTTAGATGTCATCTTTCTACTTAGCTTCTTGCTTATCCTTACTTAGCATTTTTCATGTTGCATTCATGAATACATAGCACATCACACAAGGCACATCATCGAGTCTAATAGTCTAATCCTATTAGCTTGTGCTGTAGACGGTGTTGTACTTACCGTCTATTCTCTTAGTTGTTACGCAGATCCTTGTCCCGTTTCTGCTGCAGAATTCCTCCTGCTCGATTGAAAGTTGAATATCAATCTTCAAGTCCATCTCTATTGTATGTTGATACTAACCAACATTCATGCGGGTTTTCGGCTATATGTCCCCCCTAACTTAAGGCCTCTTGTAACCCGTAGGGTTACGTTGAAAAATCGTATTGTATACTAAGCCCATTTAGAAAACATCGGGTTAGGTCGAACACCTACCCTTGGGCCTGTATAATAACTCGCTATCTTGTTGGTCAACCAAAGTCAACCATTTAGTGAGCTAAAGTCAACCCTGTCGGGTCAACTCTGGGCCTTGGGGCGAGGCCCGGTAACTCGGGTGCTGAATCCCGGCTACCATACGTTCTACATTTTTCTTTTGAAAACTTAAAATCTCTTTATTTGAAAACTTGAACTTAAAACCCTTTCATGAAAGACTTAGCTTAAAACTTATCCTTCTTAACTTGTCTTCTTAAAACTTTCGTGAATCCTGGCCTAATTTTTCATAAAATGGTCGAGGGTCGGAAACTGCTTTTGGGACAGTTTCCGTGCTTAAAATAACGTTTTATGTTCGAAAATAAATTTTCCTAAGTTGGTTCTACAAAATTCGTGCACAGGACTTTGTTGAGTCCTGCACCGTTTTCAGATTTTAGGTTGTGGTTAAAAATCCATTTTGAGTTTGAAAAAGCTTTCTTCACGAAAGTTCTAGCCCTCGAGGAGTTCTAAAACTTTCGTGTTTTACACATTTTCTAATTCCTTACCGTTTGGTGTCAGTTTTAAATCTAAACCGAGCTTAACTTGAAAACTGGGTCTCCTGACCCACCTACGGTTTTTCGTGTAAAAGTAGGCCTTTGGAGCCTTATTTTGGCAAAGTGCCCGCGTTACCCCCTAGGAAACACCCTAGTCTACAACTTTCGTGTTTTACGTTTTGGCCAATTCGGCCTCTATCAACCAACTGGGACGTTTTCCCGAGACTGCTCCCAGGGAACCCGAGAGGCAGTTTCGGTTTTTAGGTTCATTGATTACGGCCTAAGACGATGGTTCTAGCTCGACCGCCCACTGCGGGAGTTAGGTTCAATTCATGCAGCGTGTCTAGCGTTCTCTCACGGCTAACTAAGCCAACTCACGTGCTCGTGCAACCCGCCAAACCGAGCCTAGATTGCCTAGGGTTGCACGGTTCCACTAACCAAGCATGCAACATAAAATTTTCTAGCAACCTAGCATCATAAATCCGAGCCAATCAAGCATCAAAATTTCTGACCTAAATGGGGACAATAGCCTACTATACCCTAGCATGCATTCTAGCACAAAATTAAGCATAAAACCGAGCACACACACATGCACAAACCAAGCCAAACACTCGGCTAGGCTCACCAAACCACACACGGCCACAAGCAACCATAGGGCAGAAAATAAAATCATACATGGGCTTAAGCCCTTACAACTTTTTGGCTGAAACAAATACACATAATCAAAGCTTTAAAAACCAATTAAAAGCTTGAGAAATCGTTTTAGAATTTTACCTCCAAGATGGGTGTTTCGTCTCCTAGGATTGGACAAACCGAATGGCTCCTATGGCTGTCCCTTGGCTCCCTATGGTTCGGCTGACCCTCTAGGTGCACCAACCACCAGATTTTCGGCTCCTTGAGCCTCTCCTTGGCTTGCTCGGCCACTCAAGGGGCTAATGGCCCAAACTGAAAATTTTTTCTCTCTTCCTTATCTCACAAACCCGAGGCTAACCTAGAGGCACCAACAAGCCTCAAAACTCATCCAAACTTACTCTCTTGGTTTGGTTACTCACCTGAAACTCTTGGCTGAGATTTTCCCCAAAATTTTTGGTCTCTCTTCCTCGGTTTCCCTGCACCAAACCCACGGCCAGGGGCTGTTTTGGCTGCCAGAATTTTTCTTCCTCTTCCTCTCGGTTTCTAGCCTACCCGAAGATGTATTGGAGTGGTTTGGGCTCAAAAATTTCTGAACTCTCTTCCTCCCTCTCTCTCGGCTTCTTGTGTGCAGAAAAATGGCAAGGGGTTCACTAGGATTTGTGAATAAAATGAATAGAAGGGAGTTCCATTTATAGGCCACACAAGGACTTTCAAAAATCCAATTTTTGACCCCAAAATTTTTAAATTTTCTGATTTGGGGTAGCTAGGTGGCCGGCCATGGAGGCTTGTGGGAGACAACAAGATGTGAGTTGTCAAGGGGGTATGTGTCACAAGTTCATTGGTCCACCACATCTTGAAGATAAGAACAAAAGTTTGTTCTAGAAAAATTCTTGAACCATACTGGGTTTTTCGACTGAAAATCTTGAAATGTCGAGTTCAAAAATTTAAATTCCAATACTGTAAATATTATTTTACAGTTTTTGAATTTTTAAACGTGCCGTCGGAAATCGGGTTGAAAAATCTTTTTCTCGTTTTCTCAAACCCTTTTTGCCTTATGAGCTTAATAAAATCGCCTGATTTGTAAAACGAATAACCGAAGTCTTATTTTCATTATCTGTTAATAAAAATGAGTTTCGGCAGTCTTTTTCGTGAAAAACTGATCTTAAAATTCATAATTCTTAATTTCGACCATTTTGGTCAAACGTTGACTTTTCGGGTCAACGGTTGACTTTTCGGTCAAAATTTTAACTTTTCTTAAAGTGATCAGTTTTCACTCCTTATTGTCCGAAAAATCAGTTTTGAGCCTTTTTAGACTATAAAAACCCACAAAACACATCTGAAAGTTCTGGACTGAACTTTACTCATAAAATCACATAACCACACATGTATTAATTCTCTACAAGAATTAGCAACATGGAAACCAGATATTACAATCTACCCTCCTTAAAAATTTTCGTCCTCGAAAATTGAGACAACTTGGGGTAGTTAGTCCACAAAATCCCTCGTGATTTGCTCCCATTTCCACTCCGGAAGCTCGATCCTTTGAAATTTTCCTCCTGGAAGTCGGTGTTCGGCCTTAACTCTCTAACAAGTCAGGCACTTTGACACGTATTCTGCTACCTGATTCTTCATTTCATTCTGATCTTCTATGTCGGATACTCTGATTCTCCCCTTAAAATGGAGTATACCGTCATCCGAAGTCTTAAATTCTACGCCTTCTGCAATCGATCCTAGCGTCATATCCCCCTAGATCACATCGAAATCGTGAAATTTGATTACGATGAGATCTACAATTAATTCTCTGCCATATATCATGATGGGGACATTTTGGATCCAGAAGTTGGACCACAAAATTTCACCGTATGGTAGAGAAGCATTGAAAGGTTGCTATTCTACTAACACTACCTCCTAACTTCTAAACAAATTCTAGGGATATAACGAATGCGTTGCGCCGGAAACAATTAAGGCAATGACATGATAAGTGGTGATAGAAATCTAACCTGTCATCATGTGTGACGTCCCTGCCTCCGCATCCCCCGGAGTGTAGGCATAGATTCGGGCTAGGGGTTCTGGCGCTTCTATTCCGCCTTGTACTGTTGGTCCCTCCAGCCTAGCCTGTACCGCATGTATTTGTCTCTGGTTGGAATTGCGGTTCTGATACTGCGGCTGCTGGTTCCGATACTGCGGCTGCTGGTTCTGATATTGGGGTTGGGGGTTCTGGTTGTTCTAAGGGCAGTCCTTAGCAAAGTGTCCCTCATTCCCGCAATTATAGCAAGCATTAGATCCCTTCCTGCATATTCCCGGGTGCTTCTTCCCACAAGTGTCGCAAGTGGGGTAAGTGACATTGTTACCATCATTTCCCCGGTTATTCTTTTTCTGTTGATCCTGGCCATTGAAATTTCCTTTCCTTTTATTCTTCCCAAATTGCTTGGATCCTTGGCCAGATTTGCTTGCTTGACCCTCCGTGTTAGCTTCCTCATTTTGTTGAGGTTGATTTGCCTTGCCAGCAGCTTTTTCCTCTTTTCGGGACTTGAAGATCTGAGCTCTTGCCTCTTTGTCCCGATTTATCCAGTACTCGGCTCTAACCGCCCTGCTCACACATTCAGACACAGTCTCTGGCGGGCTGTTGCCAGTGCTGACTAGTTTCGCTATGTCTGTGCGAAACATCCTCATCATCAGCCGCACCTTCTCTTCTTCGTTTGGTACCAGTTTAGGGCATAGACGGGCTAGCTGCTCGAATCTTCTTACTGCGTCCATTACTGACAATGATCCCTGCGTGAAGTTCGTGAATTCATCCTGCTGTATTGCAAGGACTTCTCTATTGTAGTACAT
Source organism: Ficus microcarpa (assembly GCA_025413485.1). Lineage (NCBI taxonomy): Eukaryota > Viridiplantae > Streptophyta > Magnoliopsida > Rosales > Moraceae > Ficus > Ficus microcarpa. The sequence continues at coordinate 27,752,918 of CM046376.1, forward strand.
TGTCCGGAATTCATGGACAAAGTCCTGCCAGGTCATAGCCACACATTCCGGCGTGCTTCAACCGTCATCCACCAGTGCCTTGCATCCTTTTTCAGCGCGAAAGAGGCACATAGTACTTTTTCCTGTTCCGTAAGCCTCATGAAATCCAGAATGACCTGAATATCAATAAGCCAATTGTCGGCAGCAATCGGATCGGTCGGTCCTTCGAACTCAGGCGCCTTCATTCGTCTGAAGCGCTCGTATAACATGTCTTCCCGAACTGCTGGTGGATTTGCCGGTATGGCAGCTGATGCCACTGGAATTTCGGCCGGTGGAGGCACTGCTGGCTGGGCCTCTTGTTGAACATTTACATTTGGTACCGGAGGTACCACTGGCTGTGGCGCAGCTTGAACTTGCGGAGCTTGATTCATCCGCTCCAACTGCTCTCTAAACCTTGCCATCTCTTGCTGCTGCTCTTGCAGCTGTCGTTGCATATTCATCATTAGTGTGATCACATCCGGCTGTGGCGGATCTTCTGGTGCATCGGCAGACGTATTACCTCTCGTACGAACCATCTTTATAATCCTAATATAGGAAAAGAAATATTAACAATATTCTTTCTTCCCATAACAATCTCAACATATCATCTTATCATGCATTACATGACATCACATAAACATACGTTTCATAGCATAGCATATACATACTTAATACAGTATAACATACATACTTAACATATCATGACATCATAACATATCTTATCATAACATAAACTTATCATATATCCCGTGATTCGCACGGTTCCTTTTTATAAAAAAACAAGGGTACATACCATAACTAAAGTACATACTGTACAAAATACTTACTGTCATATATACAACATAATATACATATTTTTTATATTAAAACGGACAGAGTTTCGGATGGAAGTGGCTACCACTTACCATCCTACATATATGTACAAACAATAACCGAATACAAAAATACTATATAAACGGTCCTAGCAAAAGATACTACGAAATCGACCTAATCTACTCGATGTCGTCGAGGGTGCTGACCGAGGTGTCGGAGTCGGAAAGTACAATCACCGGGTCAGGTGCATCCTCGTCGAGAAACTCGTCAGGGTCATCCCACTCCTCGTAAGCAGCATCATCGTCTATATCGTCCTCGTCATCGCTCGAAAGAACGATGACTGGTGGATCCGGCTGCTCTGGCGGCTCAATCGGTACGACCTCATTAGAATCGTCGTCCGCATCCACGGGTCCTACCTCATACTGAGGGTCCGGCTGCTCATCATCGTCATCAGGAGCCTGAGCCTCAGCTGCGGACTCGGCTGGTACTGCCTGGGCCTTCGTCTCGGCCTCCAATATATCATCACTGTAACTGCCGATAGTCATCTGATCGTTCGGCGTCGGCACAAACTGCTGGATATGCTGTGGTATCCCTCTCCTCATGAGCAACAAAGCCTGCAACTCATAATCGGGTATCTCTTGTGGAATATGGGGAAGCATCATCTCTTGGAACCTCCAACAGTAGTGGCTCATCGCTTCCCCTGGATACGCGTGCCAATCCTGAGACAGTATCTGATATTGAGCCTATCTCATATCTCTGTAGATCACTGGGTCGCGAACTGGCGCTCCGAGTCCTCTCGCGGGTAGTGGTCCATATCTGGTCATCACTGCTGAACAAAAATGTGCCCACGTGCGTCTCAGCAACTGTGGCTCCCCGAGAGTAACCCACCACAATCTAGCATCGCCAATCATACATCTGCTGGCGAGTGTAACTTGAAGGTGCTGCTCGATATGACATATAGCGAAGGTCTGCTTCATATCGCGTAGCCATGGCCTGACCGACATCGATCGTCGAGTGTTGTCGAAGTATGCTGGTCGTGAACGGTAGAAAGCGACCACCGCGTCTCGATCCCTCTTAACTTGCTGTGGATCCATGCTGTCGCGTCTACTCCATACAACATAATCGTAAACCATAAAGCACATAAATAAAACAATACATACATAATTAAATCTAAACTTACTTGCAATGGTGGAGGCGATGTCAGGCAATTGTAAAATCGTGTCGCGAGGAAACCGCTCTGATACCAACTCTTGTAACGCCCCACCTAGCGTAGGCCGTTACCCTTACGTACATACATTCATTCATACATAAACTTACTTAGCTTGGAAAACACAGCGGATTTTTTTTTTTTTTATATAGTACACAAAACCATGTGCATAACTTAAAATACTGTTTCTGTACATAATATACTAATTATTATTTATAAAAAGTATCTTGTCTTATATAAGTGTATACCACACAAAATGCGTAGCGGCTCCATATACCACGATTTTACATTGCTTGACCCGCTACTCCCCACTGCATCATCATCAGCTGACAGGCGACTTACCTACAGCACAAACTTAAAACAATGAGCTTGAGGCCCAGTAAGTACAACTCCTAGGCCGTAAAACAAATAACAACAATAAAACATTAACACACAATAACTTAACATCACATACATACATGACATACTTACATAACATACATACATACATAGCATACATACATAACATACATACGTACATAACATACATACATACATATACCTAACATACATACATACATAGCATACATACATAACATACATACATACATAACATACATACATACATAGCATACATACATACATAGCATACATATAACACTTAGCAGGCATAGGTCATTTTATGCTTCATTATATTTCTTTATATTTTATGGGCCCTTAGTCTACGTGTTCGAATCCGGCGCGCGACTAATGAATTGTCTGGGGCGGCCAAACCAAATCCAGATCAATCCCCAGTCCGACCCGACCTGATGCGGGTGGATCGACACGGCTCTTATTTTCTTACTCAATCTTGTTTACGTGTGAACATACACTTAGATGTCATCTTTCTACTTAGCTTCTTGCTTATCCTTACTTAGCATTTTTCATGTTGCATTCATGAATACATAGCACATCACACAAGGCACATCATCGAGTCTAATAGTCTAATTCTATTAGCTTGTGCTGTAGACGGTGTTGTACTTACCGTCTATTCTCTTAGTTGTTACGCAGATCCTTGTCCCGTTTCTGCTGCAGAATTCCTCCTGCTCGATTGAAAGTTGAATATCAATCTTCAAGTCCATCTCTATTGTATGTTGATACTAACCAACATTCATGCGGGTTTTCGGCTATATGTCCCCCCTAACTTAAGGCCTCTTGTAACCCGTAGGGTTACGTTGAAAAATCGTATTGTATACTAAGCCCATTTAGAAAATATCGGGTTAGGTCGAACACCTACCCTTGGGCCTGTATAATAACTCGCTATCTTGTTGGTCAACCAAAGTCAACCATTTAGTGAGCTAAAGTCAACCCTGTCGGGTCAACTCTGGGCCTTGGGGCGAGGCCCGGTAACTCGGGTGCTGAATCCCGGCTACCATACGTTCTACATTTTTCTTTTGAAAACTTAAAATCTCTTTCTTTGAAAACTTGAACTTAAAACCCTTTCATAAAAGACTTAGCTTAAAACTTATCCTTCTTAACTTGTCTTCTTAAAACTTTCGTGAATCCTGGCCTAATTTTTCATAAAATGGTCGAGGGTCGGAAACTGCTTTTGGGACAGTTTCCGTGCTTAAAATAACGTTTTATGTTCGAAAATAAATTTTCCTAAGTTGGTTCTACAAAATTCGTGCACAGGACTTTGTTGAGTCCTGCACCGTTTTCAGATTTTAGGTTGTGGTTAAAAATCAATTTTGAGTTTGGAAAAGCTTTCTTCACGAAAGTTCTAGCCCTCGAGGAGTTCTAAAACTTTCGTGTTTTACACATTTTCTAATTCCTTACCGTTTGGTGTCAGTTTTAAATCTAAACCGAGCTTAACTTGAAAACTGGGTCTCCTGACCCACCTACGGTTTTTCGTGTAAAAGTAGGCCTTTGGAGCCTTATTTTGGCAAAGTGCCCGCGTTACCCCCTAGGAAACACCCTAGTCTACAACTTTCGTGTTTTATGTTTTGGCCAATTCGGCCTCTATCAACCAACTGGGACGTTTTCCCGAGACTGCTCCCAGGGAACCCGAGAGGCAGTTTCGGTTTTTAGGTTCATTGATTACGGCCTAAGACGATGGTTCTAGCTCGACCGCCCACTGCGGGAGTTAGGTTCAATTCATGCAGCGTGTCTAGCATTCTCTCACGGCTAACTAAGCCAACTCACGTGCTCGTGCAACCCGCCAAACCGAGCCTAGATTGCCTAGGGTTGCACGGTTCCACTAACCAAGCATGCAACATAAAATTTTCTAGCAACCTAGCATCATAAATCCGAGCCAATCAAGCATCAAAATTTCTGACCTAAATGGGGACAATAGCCTACTATACCCTAGCATGCATTCTAGCACAAAATTAAGCATAAAACCGAGCACACACACATGCACAAACCAAGCCAAACACTCGGCTAGGCTCACCAAACCACACACGGCCACAAGCAACCATAGGGCAGAAAATAAAATCATACATGGGCTTAAGCCCTTACAACTTTTTGGCTGAAACAAATACACATAATCAAAGCTTTAAAAACCAATTAAAAGCTTGAGAAATCGTTTTAGAATTTTACCTCCAAGATGGGTGTTTCGTCTCCTAGGATTGGACAAACCGAATGGCTCCTATGGCTGTCCCTTGGCTCCCTATGGTTCGGCTGACCCTCTAGGTGCACCAACCACCAGATTTGCGGCTCCTTGAGCCTCTCCTTGGCTTGCTCGGCCACTCAAGGGGCTAATGGCCCAAACTGAAATTTTTTTCTCTCTTCCTTATCTCACAAACCCGAGGCTAACCTAGAGGCACCAACAAGCCTCAAAACTCATCCAAACTTACTCTCTTGGTTTGGTTACTCACCCGAAACTCTTGGCTGAGATTTTCCCCAAAATTTTTGGTCTCTCTTCCTCGGTTTCCCTGCACCAAACCCACGGCCAGGGGCTGTTTTGGCTGCCAGAATTTTTCTTCCTCTTCCTCTCGGTTTCTAGCCTACCCAAAGATGTATTGGAGTGGTTTGGGCTCAAAAATTTCTGAACTCTCTTCCTCCCTCTCTCTCGGCTTCTTGTGTGCAGAAAAATGGCAAGGGGTTCACTAGGATTTGTGAATAAAATGAATAGAAGGGAGTTCCATTTATAGGCCACACAAGGACTTTCAAAAATCCAATTTTTGACCCCAAAATTTTTAAATTTTCTGATTTGGGGTAGCTAGGTGGCCGGCCATGGAGGCTTGTGGGAGACAACAAGATGTGAGTTGTCAAGGGGGTATGTGTCACAAGTTCATTGGTCCACCACATCTTGAAGATAAGAACAAAAGTTTGTTCTAGAAAAATTCTTGAACCATACTGGGTTTTTCGACTGAAAATCTTGAAATGTCGAGTTCAAAAATTTAAATTCCAATACTGTAAATATTATTTTACAGTTTTTGAATTTTTAAACGTGCCGTCGGAAATCGGGTTGAAAAATCTTTTTCTCGTTTTCTCAAACCCTTTTTGCCTTATGAGCTTAATAAAATCGCCTGATTTGTAAAACGAATAACCGAAGTCTTATTTTCATTATCTGTTAATAAAAATGAGTTTCGGCAGTTTTTTTCGTGAAAAACTGATCTTAAAATTCATAATTCTTAATTTCGACCATTTTGGTCAAACGTTGACTTTTCGGGTCAACGGTTGACTTTTCGGTCAAAATTTTAACTTTTCTTAAAGTGATCAGTTTTCACTCCTTATTGTCCGAAAAATCAGTTTTGAGCCTTTTTAGACTATAAAAACCCACAAAACACATCTGAAAGTTCTGGACTGAACTTTACTCATAAAATCACATAACAACACATGTATTAATTCTCTACAAGAATTAGCAACATGGAAACCAGATATTACACTGGTCCTGCGGAATATGAGTTATCTGACCTCCTGAAATCCCTTGCAGTAATGACCCATGGACCTGTGAGGGTAAGCGTGCCTTACTACTGCTTAACTAAACTATCGTGCGTAGAATGCATCTCGACGGTGACATTCTAGCTCCTTACTGAATTCCTGCGTCTGCTGCTAAACATCTGCTAGCTAATCGAATTCCTCGATAAGCTCCTGTGCAGCATCTATGGAATATCTTTTCCATCTTGTACTACGTCGTACTGCTTCATACTGCTTCGTACTCTTCATACTGCCTCTTACTGCTTTGTACTGCTGCCTATCACCGTAGAGGTGACGACACCGTCCGCCACGTATCCTTGCATAGCATAAATCGCAGTCTGGAAGAAGACCGCGCCGCGTCCCGATCTACCTCGATCCGATCAGGGTCCTTAACTATCGCATCTATCTTACTATATGCATAAAATAGCTATTTTACACATATTCATGAAAACTATAAACTTACTTACAATGATGGCGGCGATGGTAGGCAATTGTGAAATCATGTCGCAGGGAAACCGCTCTGATACCAACTCTGTAACGCCCCGACCTGGCGCCGGTGCGCTACTCTACTGTTTGCTACTAACTACTTACTACTAATGCTGACTATTGAAAATAATACTTACTTAGTATTCAAAAACACAGAGGAAAATTTTTTTTTTTTATACCGTGCTGATTAACACGTAACTGCTCTGAAAATACAATTCCCAATTAACATATCTAAAAAGATGTAAACGCGTAGCAACTTCCATTCCCCACGATTTCACATTGCCCGACCACGTTCCTCCATCTTGTATCAAAGATTGCTGAAAGGTTGCTTACCTACAGCATAAACTTAAAACAATGAGCTTTCGCTCAGCAAGTACAACCCCTATACCGCAACATATATACTACTAACATCAGAACATGTCAACACTGCATTGAACATATACTGGCAACTACTGCACACGTACTGCTAACTACTGCACTGAATATAAACTGATAAACATATGCATGAACCGGTTATGTTCATATTATGCTCTGTTATCTGCTGCTAACTTACTTACTGTCTTTCTTACTTAATCTGCTAATAGGCCCCTTACTGAGGTGAACGTACCCGGCGCGCAACCATGGAGTGGTTGGGGCGGTCAGCCCTGTCCAACTCAAACCATAGTCCAAACCCGACCTACGAGCGGGTGGAACGACACCGGCAAGCGTGCTTGCCATCTGAACTGCCTTTAAAGTCTACCTGAGACTTTTTGTTCTTATAAGATTTAGTGAACATGCATCATGATGTTCCTATTCTTAAATCATGCTTACTACTGCAATCTGAACTTACATACTGCATGGCATCTACAAAACATGTTATCTAAACATGGCATCAACAAATCATGTTGTCTAAACATGGCTTCTAGCACATCATATAGCATATAGCACATAGCACTGAAATCGTCTCTAAGTAAGTATACAACTACTAGCATATGCTGTAGGCGGCGTTGTACTTACTGTTTCTATCTCTGATGCTAAGTTGCCCCGCTTCCGCGTTTAGCTACTGAGTACGTCCTGCTTAACCGAAGGACATAAGTAAGTTCTCTAATCTATGACCATAATATGTTGGTCTTCAACCAACATTCATACATGCTCGGTTATATGCTCCCCCTAAACTATAAACTATCTCATGCATGGTTACACTAAGTAACCTTATCACTTTGGGCTATATCTGATAACCCCATGAAATCGTATCTCGTAACTTACTAGGTTACGTTGGATAACCTTTTCTGCTAAACTCTCTGCTCATAACTGAACTGAATCTCTACTAGGTTAACTCACGTTAACCTCTAAGGTTACTAAGGTCAACCCTCTTCGGGTCAAGCTTGGGCTTTGGGCTAAGCCTGGTAACTCGGGTGTAAATCCCGGTTACATTTCGTGACTACTAACTTGCAAACCTTGAACTTGAAAAACTTTACTTTCTTTAAATTTCTGAAAGAGTTAGGCAGTTAAGCCCAACTTTCTTTAAATTCTTCTAAAACTTCCTGACAGATAGAACTGCTTTTATAAAACGTCTGAGGGTCGGAAACTGCCTTTGGAACAGTCTCCATGTTCAAAACAATGTTTTTAAATCAAAAACAGTTTTTCCTAAACTGGTTTTAGAAAATTCTGTGCAGGAATTTCTTGATCCCTGCGTAGTTTTCCGAAATCAGGTTGTATTTAAAAATCTCTTTGGAATCCAAAAAAGTTGTCTTCACGAAAGTTCTAGCTCTCGAAGAGTTCTAAAACTTTCGTGTTTTACAAAAATTCTAATTTTGCTTAGATCAATACCAGTTTTAATTTGAAACTCGTTAATCATGAAAACTAGGTCTGACTGGACCACTCTCGGTTTTTATGAAAACAGAGGCCTTTGGAACCTCATTTTGGGAAACGGTTCATGTTACCCCCTAGGAAACACCCTGTTCTACAACTTTCGTGTTTTAGGTTTTTGCCCATTCGGCCTTTAAGGACCTGCAATTACCTCTTTCCTGCAACTGGCCAGTGTGGAACCCAAACTGGCAGTCTTAGCTAATTAAACCGGTTAACGTCCTAATTTGCGGTTTCTACCTCAACCGATTACATCGGGAGCTTACTGACAAAACATGCAACGTTTCTAATGTCCCACATGTTCTAACATGCCTTCCCAACGTGTCCATGCAGCCCTACTAATCCGGTTGCACAAACCATGGCTGCATGGTTCGAGGTTCTAGCATACACAAACCATTCAAGCTATAGCATGCCATATCAATCAAACTAGCACCTAACATGCGTTCATACTCTTACTAACATACTTGGGGACATATAACTTTATTCATGTTTCTAACATGCAACCTATAGTCAATCAAGCATAGGCATACGTAAACATTGCATAATTGAACCAACCACCCCTTAGGTACTAATCAAGCACAAAGATCTAACTTAATGGGCACAAAATAAAATGAGCTCATGCTCTTATAAACTTGAACTTGAAATACATTTAAACTTTACTTTAAAAAGTTTAAATGAAACTAAGATTAGGTTTTGGAAAAATACCTTGAAATGGTAGGGTTGGCTTAAGGTTTGAACCAAAAATCACCCCTTGGTTCTAGCTCCTAGAACCGGTTTTGGGCTCCCCAAAATGGCACCAAAAATTCAACTTTTTGGACCTCAAAATTGTCTCACCCAAGGCTCGGCTTCACTGCACTAAACCAAGCCAAAAATCTGAAAATTTTTCTACCTACAACCCACCAAACCAGTGGCTGCATGAGGGAGAAAAATGGCTCCCAAAACTCACTCAAAACTCACCCTCTTGCTTGCTTACTCAAACCCAAAATTTTTTTCCCAAAAATTATGGTTCCTCACTGCCTCCCCCCCTGCTGCTAACCCATGGCTACAGCCATGGAATTGGCTGAAAAAAATTTCAAACTCACCCTAAGGTTTTCTTCCTCACAAAACCGAAAATCACTAAGCTTGGATCAAGAAATTTTTTTGGTTTCTCTCCTCCCTCTCATTCACGGTTTTGCTGCTGAAAATTGGGCAGAAATTGGCTGGGTTTTCTGATTTAAAATGAGGGAAATGCACCTCTATTTATAGGCAATGTGGGACACAAAAAAGTTTACATTTTGACCCCAAAATTTTTGAAATTTTACACTTTTGGCATGTGAGGTGGCCGGCCACTTTACTTGTGGAGCAAGGCTATGGTGACTCATCATAGTGACATTATCCAAGTGACATCACATGCTTACATCACCAATTTTTCAAAAATTGCACTTTTGCCCCAAAACTTAAAATCTTTGCAAAAATGCCCCTATGTGGCCGAAATTCTTTTCTTGGTGAACAAGCAAGAATTTTCTAGAATAAGACACTTGTCTTATCTTGCTTGGCTCACAAAAAAATTATGATGTCATAAATCAAAAATGATGATGTCATAATTAAAAAGCCCTTTTTGACTATTTTTGTGAAAATAAACTTATTTTCAAACTGAACATACTTAAATCTCTATACTGTGACTACTAATACATAGTATGGATTTTTATACTGCAGTCCAACTTTTTATCTGTGAAAAATCGGACTGAAAAATATTTTTTCCTTTTTTTCTGAAATCCTTTTGCTCGGTGCCCTATTTTTACGTGCTTGATTTTTCTATGGCGGTTTTAGTTCTTAATTATGCTGTTCTATCTAAAACTGAGCTTCTACAGTATTTTTCTCATACTGCAGATCTTTAAAAATTATACTGCTGCACATTTGACCATTTTGGGTCAAACTTTGACTTTTCTGGTCAAAGTTGACTTTTTTGGTCAACACCTTGACTTTTCTAAAATGATGCAAAAATCGTCCATTTCCATCCGAAAAGGCCAATTTCAAGTCTAAAACTTTCATTTTTGAGTCCTGTAAAGCTATACGGACCCATCTCGCATAATAAAGTTCTAAATCGAACTTTTTCGTAAATACCTTCACGGCATACATTCAACTCCTTCTAAGGAGGAAATAGAGACATAGAAATCTTAGGTATCACAACCGATCATATCGGGAGCTTATATATCAAACAAGCAGCGCTTCTAACGTCCCATACATTCAATCAAGCGAAACCCACGTGCCCATGCAGCCCTAAACCGAAAGCCCTATTCTTGGACTGCATGGTTTCTAGCCTAACATCAAGATCAAGCATCCACCAACACATCAACCATTGAGCTAGCAGCCACACAAGCACTGCCTTGGGCAGATTTTGTGACAAAAAATCAGGGGACATACCAATCACATCTAGCATGCATCCTAACCATTTTTCAAGCTCAAATCATGCAAGCAAACATCATAAATAAGCGAACCAACCCTAATCACCTAATCAAGCACACACTTACAAATTTAGGGCTGAAAATTAAATTGGACCTATGTCCTTACAAATCCAACTTGAATCACAAATAAAAATGCTCAACTTGAACTTAACTGAAAATTTTGGGTCAAGATTTACCTTAAACCCAAGTTAGGGTTTGAAATCCCCAAATCTCCTTTGGTCCCTTGGCTTCCCTCTAGCTCACGGTTTTGGCTCCAAATAGGCACCCAAAAAATTTTCTTTTGGTTCCTTGCTTGATCCACTCATAACCCGATCCTTCCACACGATTTCCCCTAAAAAATTTCAACTTTTTCTTCTCCTCTTCCTTCTCCCCAAACCCACGGTTTTGCTGCCCAAAATGGGTCTCCAAGCTCTCAAAATTTTTCTTGTTTCTTCCTAGAGTAAGATCTAACTCCCCTAAGCACAAGCCCTCTAAAAATTTCTGGTTTTCTCTCCTCTTTCACACCCTCAAACCCATGGATTTTTGACTGAAAAATTGGCAAGAGTTTGGTTGCTTTTCTTAAATAAAAATGGGTTTTTGGGATGGCTATTTATAGAGGAGGGAGGGGCTGTTGTGGCCGAATTTTGGAGGGGGCAAGTGGCAGCCAATGGGTGGAAGGGGTGTGTGGTTGGCTAAGGGTGATGTGGAAGGTTCATGAGCCTTTCCTTTCCAAGCTTAGCTCAGCTTAGTGACCTCACCAATTAAAAGCCACATGATGTCATTCTCTTAAGAAACAGGGGCCTTGTTTGGCTCTTGCTCTCTTTCTCCAAGTAATCCATTTTTCTCTCTAAAAACTGTCCAATTTTTTGCTACACAGTTATTTCTAATACTGTGCTCCGTGTTTCCATACTTTACTTCGATCCAAAATTTTTCCATGTGAAATCGGACCGTAAAAATATCTTTCTTATTTTTCGGAGACCTTTTTGCCCTTAATCCTAACTCAATGTGCTTGATTTTTCTAGGGTGGTTTTACGGCCTATGCATGCTATCTTGATCGCAAAAATACTTTCAAAAACTCTTTTCTTAACTGTCTTTCATCATACTTGTAAAGTCAATTCTTCGACCCGTCTTGGCCAAATTTTTGACTTTCGTAAAATTACATACTTCTTTGTTCTTTTCGACTCAAAAAGCCGTTTACTAACTCGGCATTCTATTTTGAGTCTTTGAGCAATTTCAACAAGAAATCAAATATTAACAAATAAAATTATGAATTTCTCATTAAGATTCATAATTTTTCATGAAACATCTTGTAAACACATAATATAGACTTTAATTCCTTATGAATAAAGAAATCATACGTCCATGAAATTTCGGGTCTTACAAGTTGCCTCGTGTCGTACCAACCCGCACTAGGTTAGGTTTGGTCTATGGTTTAAATATGATAGCTTTCAAATGAAATGTGAAAGCTTGGTACTCGAGTGAGTACATATAAGTATGTATGAAGATAAGTTTAAAATAAAGTTAAAAGAAAAAAAATTTACTCTGAAATTTTCTATAAGTTTAAAGTATTTTATTCAAGAAGTAAGTTAAGTAAGTACAAGGTCAGGGCCTTATGTAGGTCGGGGCATGAGAGAGAGGGCATTCAGTCTCTCGATCAGTATTCATGTGCGACTTTTTTCTTCCAACCATCCAAAACTCTTTTAGCTTATTATTACTATAATGGGAGAATAATAACAAACCCGCTCACCTTAAAGTCTGTGGTCTAAATAAAATAGGAACTCCGAGGATCTTATTTATAGTGAATAAACTAAGTGGAATCTGAATTCAAATAAGACACTTGAAAACAAATTTTCTCTCTCCTCCTTCCCAAACATGTGTTTTTTTCTCTTGCTCAAGAGACAGAAAAATCACTCACAATAGGTCTAGGATATTCAAAATTTGATTCAAATTTTTATCTCCAATTATCTTATGATTTTATCTCCATGGATAATTGTAACGACCCGCCTAGCACAGACCGTTACCAGACATACGTACATACATTCATGCGATAACTTATACAAACTTACTTACTAAATACATGAAATACAGCGGAAATTTTTTTTTTATAAGGCGTATATATAATACGAAACATAAAATATAAACCATAATACTAATTGTGCATACTACTAAGTAGCCATAATTAAACATTACATAATTTCATTATCAAAACGCGTAGCGGTTTCCGTTTCCCACTATTCACAGTGCCCAGCCACGCTACTACACCTCGCATCATCATCAGCTAACAGGTTGTTTACCTACAGCATAAACTTAAAACAATGAGCTTTCGCTCAGCAAGTACAACTCTTATCCGCGACACATAACTATACATTTCATTTCATTACATAACACCTTGGTACACATACCGTGCATGAACCAATTATGTTCGTATTATGCTTTTTTATCTCTTCATCTCTTATTCTACTTAGGGGCCCTTAACATGGGTGTTCGTACCTGGCGCGCAACTATGAATTAGTTGGGACGGCCAAACCAAGTCCAACTCAATCTACAGTCCAACCCGACCTGGTGCGGGTGGTACGACACAGGCGACTTATCTCCTTATCCAATTTTCCATCTTGTCATTCTTAAACGTGTCATACATGATCCCTTTTCGTGAACATAATATTTTATGTCACTTAATCATACTTCATAACTATTTCATAATTCCATTTCAGCATACATTGCTTTCTTAGCACATTCCATGACATATACTTATCATACATATATAACATAGCATCAAATCATAACATATAGCACATAGCATACCAATTGTATCTAAGTAAGTATACAACTAATAGCCTATGCTGTAGGCGGCGTTGTACTTACCTTGTCTATGTCGGACGTTGTGCTGTTCCACCTCGGGGCTCAGCTGCAGGTTACCTCCTGCTTAATCGAAGGACTAGGTAAGATTTCTAGCCTATGACCATAATATGTTGGTTATCCACCAACATTCATACAATGCTTTGGTTATATGTCCCCCCTATCATAAAACATTTTATGTGAGGTTACGTTGGATAACCTTTCATGCCAATCACATGTGCGAGTGTAAAGGGTTAGGCCAACACCTAACCTCGAACTTATTGTTATCCTAATCCATACTATGTTAACCGAAGTTAACCTCTAAGGTTACTAAAGTCAACCCTCCCTTTGGGTCAACTTTGGGCTTTGAGGCTAAGCTCGGTAATTCAGGTGTAATTCCCCCGATTACCATCGGTCTTAACTTGTTCTATAACTTGCTTAAGAAAAATTATCTTGAAAAATTATCTTTTCTTTATCCTTAAAAAGAGTTTTGGCATATAAGCCGAAAACTTTTCTAATTTTCGTTAAAAATCCTTAATTCTTGAAATCTGGTCTTATAAAATGTTTAAAGGTTAGAAACTGCCTTTGGAACAGTTTCCATGTTCAAAATAGTGTTTTTAGCGAGAAAAACAGTTTTCCTAAACTGGTTCTAGAAAATCCTGTGCAGGAATTTCTTGCTCACTGCACAGTTTTTAGAGTTCAGATTATATTTAAAAATCCCTTTGGAATTGGAAAACGTTGTCTTCATGAAAGTTCTAGCTCTCGAAGAGATCTAAAACTTTCATGTTTTACAAAAATTCTGATTCTGCTTAGATTAGTACCAGTTTTAAATTGAAACAGGTTGGTCGTGAAAACGGAGTCTGGACAGACCACCTTCGGTTTTTCGTAAAAACGGAGGCTTTTGGAACCTCATTTTGAGAAACGGTCTGTTATGCCCCCTAGGAAAAACCCTGTTCTACAATTTTCATGTTTTACGTTTTTGCCCATTCGGCCTCTAAAGACCTGCAATGACCACTTTCCTGAGACTGTCCAGTTTGGAACCCGAACTGGCAGCCTTGTCTACTTAAGCCGGTTTACGTCCTAATTCGTGGGTTCTATCTCGACCGATCACATCGAGAGCTTACTTACAAAGCATGCAGCGTTTCTAACATCTCGCATGTCCCAACATGCAAACCAAACACGTTCATGCAGCCCATGAAATCCGAACCTTATCCTAGGGTTGCATGGTTTAGCATAGCACAAACCATTCCAATCATTCAACATCATACCACATAAATTTCTAACACACAATCACATGCTCAATCATGCTATAGGGGACATGTAACCTCATGTAAAAATTCTAGCTTGCAATCCTAGCATACCAATCAAATATAAGCATAAAATAAACCAAACCACCCTTAACCTACCTAATCAAGCACTAGAGCAACATAATGGGCAAGATATTAAATTTGAGCTTATGTTCTTACAACCATTGGCTTGAAACAAATACATTTAAATCTCCACTTAAAAACTTGAACGAAATAAGATTAAGGCTTTTGAAAAATACCTTGATTGGTGTTAGGGTTTGGCTTTAGGATTTGAACCAATTCTCACCCTTGACCCTTAGCTCCCACAACCGGTTCTACCTCACCAAAATGACACCAAAACATGGCTTTTTGAGCCTCAAACTTGCCTCCCTCTAATGCACAGCCACACCACCTAATTGCACCAAAAATCTGAAAATTTTTCCCTTGGTTTCCTGAACAAAACCGTGGGCTCCCTGGGAGGAGAAATGACCTTGAAAACTTGCTCTAAGCTTGTTCGGTTGAAACCCGAACTCTCCCCTAGAGTTTTCCCTCAATTTTCTGACTTTTTCTCTCTTTCTCCCTGCTCTCTGCCCACAGTAACAGCCCAAAACAGTGGTTGGAAATTTTTTTTCACTCTTCCTCTTACTTCCCCCTCACAAAACCGAACTCCCCTAGGCTTGGTTCAAGAAATTTTTTTGGTTTCTTTCTCTCCCTCACTCTCTCAGATTTCTTGGCAGAAAAATGGCCAAAGTGTGGCTGTATTTTCTGATTTAAAAAGGGTGGAAGACACCCCTATTTATAGGCAATATGGGACTTTTGAAACATAGAATTTTGACTCCAAAATTTTTAAAATGTTTCACAAAACACCCCAAAGGTGGCTAGCCATTAAGCTTTGGGAACAAGCAATAATGTGCTAGAACAAGACACTTGTCTTGTGTGGATTAGTTCTCAAAAAGGTGATGATGTCATAAATAAAAAAATTTTGATGTCATAAATCATAAAGGCTTGTATGGCTACTTTTTCAAAAAGCAGTGTAATTTAAACTTAACATAGATAAATTTAATACTATGCTTTACTAATATACAGTATTAATATTTTATACTGTCATAAAAATTTTATCTGTGAAAAATCGGGCTGAAAAATTTTTTCTTTATTTTCTCAAACCCTTTTGCCCCATGCCCTAACTTTGCGTGCTTGATTTTTCTACGGTGGTTTTAGTTCTCATTTACGTCATCTTATCCGAAAAAATGGGTTTTCGCAGTATTTTTCCCATACTGCATGTCACAAAATTGTACTGTTAGGGTTGTGACCATTTTGGTCAAACTTTGACTTTTCTGGGTCAAAGTTGACTTTTTTGGTCAACCCTTTGACATTCCTAGAATCATGTAAATTTCATCTCTTTTCATCCAAAAAGACCATCTATCAATCAAAACAAGCATATTTGAGTCTTATAAAGCTATAAGAACTCATATCACATAATGAAGTCCTAAAGCGAACTTTTTCATAAATGCCGTACCGGCATGCATTTAATTCCTTTAAAAAGGAAATAGTAACATAGAAAAATTGAGTATTACAATTTACCCCCCTTAAAAATTTTCGTCCTCGAAAATCAAAACAACTTTGGGTAGTTTTTCCTCATCTCATCTTCTAGTTCCCAGGTTGCTTCCTTGATCTTATGATTTCGCCATAAGACCTTAACCATGGGAATAGTTCTATTTCTTAAAACCCTTTCCTCCCGATCAAGAATTCTAACGGGTCTCTCCTCGTAAGTTATATCAATTTGAACCTCTACCGGTTCCTGACTGAGTACATGGGAAGGGTCTGGAACGTACTTCTTGAGCATCGAAACGTAAAAAAATGTTATGCATTGACGCCAACTCCGGTGGTAAGGCGAGCTTATACGTAACCTTCCCAATTCTTTCGAGGATTTCAAACGGTCCCGTGTACCGTGGACTGAGCTTTCCTTTCTTGCCGAATCACATTACCCCCTTCATAGGGGCAATTTTGATGAAGACAGCATCCCCGACTTGAAACTCTAACGGTCTTTGACATCGGTCGGCATAGCTTTTCTGTCTGCTAAAAGCCATGTCGAGCCTTTGCTTGATCTTCTTGATATCCTCAGACGTCTTTTCGATGAAGTCCGTGGTTTATAGCTGTTTCTGTCCCACTTCTTGCCAATGGAGGGGTGATCGACATTTTCGTCCATACAACGCTTCAAATGGGGCCATCCCAATTGATGCATGGTAACTGTTGTTGTAGGAAAACTCGATCAATGGTAGCTTCTCATCCCAATTCCCTTTGAAATCAAAAACACAGGATCTTAGCATATCCTCTAGTGTCTGGATAGTTCTCTCCGATTGCCCATCCGTTTGGGGGTGAAATGCTGTGCTAAATTTCAGTCTCGACCCCATGGCAGCGTGAACACTCATCCAAAATCGTGAAGTGAAGCGTCCATCTCGATCCGAAATGATTGACCTTGGTACTCCATACAGCTTAACAACCTGAGCTACGTAGATTCCTGCCAATTTTTTCACTGAAAAAATCGTTTTAATTGCGACAAAGTGGACGGATTTGGTCAATCTGTCGACAATGACCCAAATCGCGTCGTTCCCACTTGTAGTCCTAGGCAGTCCTACTACGAAATCCATCGTGATTTGCTCCCATTTCCATTCAGGAAGCTCGATTTTCTGTAATTCGCCTACTGGATGTCGATGTTCTGCCTTAACTTTTTGACAAGTCAAACATTTCGATACGAAATCCGCTATTTCGTTCTTCATGTTGGGCCACCAATAGGTCTCTCGGAGATCTTTGTACATCTTAGAAGTGTAACGACCCACCTAGCGTAGGCCGCTACCATACTTATTAACATACATTCATAAAATATAACTTACTTACTTAGCTTGTAAAACGCGTAGCGATTCCCATAATCCACGATTCACAGTGCTTGATCTCGCTACTCCATCTTGCATCAGCATCAGCTAGCAGGTGACTTACCTACAGCATAAACTTAAAACAGTGAGCTAAAGCCCAGTAAGTACAACTCCTAAGCCGTAATCAACCAACAATATAGCTTATATCATATAACATTTAAATCATAATGACATAAAACTTAGCATATCATATAACATACATATAACATAACATATAGCATAACATATAGCATAACCTATAACATACAGCATGCATAGACCATATCATGCTTTCTTATTTTCCTTGTTCTTACTTCTTATGGGCCCTTAGTCTGCGTGTTCGTATCCGGCGCGCGACTATGGACTGTCTGGGGCGGCCAAACCAATTCCAGTTCATTCCACAGTCCAACCCGACCTGGCGCGGGTGGTGCGACACGGTGCTTATTTTCTTACTTAAACTTATTTATGCGTGAACATACATTTCTGATGTCATTTTCCTAACTTGATTTCTTGCTTATCTTATCTTAGCATATAACCATATACTTAACATATTTCATATTGCATACATGTTACTTAGCATATAGCACCGAGCACTTCATCGACTCTAATAATATAATACTATTAGCTAGTATTGTAGACAGTGTTGTACTTACCGTCTTTACGTCAGTTGCTTGGCGGTTCCTCTTCCGAGTTCAGCTGCAGGACTCCTCCTGCTTGATCAAAGGACGTACATCAGACTTCCAGTCCATCTTCATAGTATGTTGGTAACTAACCAACATTCATGCGTGTAACGCCCCACCTAGCGTAGGCCGTTACCCTTACGTACATACATTCATTCATACATAAACTTACTTAGCTTGGAAAACACAGCGGATTTTTTTTTTTTTTTATATATAGTACACAAAACTATGTACATAACTTAAAATACTGTTTCTGTACATAATTACTAATTATTATTTATAAAAAGTATCTTGTCTTATATAAGTGTATACCACACAAAATGCGTAGCGGCTCCATATACCACGATTTTACATTACTTGACCCGCTACTCCCAACCGCATCATCATCAGCTGACAGGCGACTTACCTACAGCACAAACTTAAAACAATGAGCTTGAGGCCCAGTAAGTACAACTCCTAGGCCGTAAAACAAATAACAACAATAAAACATTAACACACAATAACTTAACATCACATACATACATAACATACTTACATAGCATACATACATACATACATACAGATACATAACATACATACATACATACATAACATACATACATACATATACATAACATACATACATATATGTAACACTTAGCATGCATAGGTCATTTTATGCTTCATTATATTTCTTTATATTTTATGGGCCCTTAGTCTACGTGTTCGAATCCGGCGCGCGACTAATGAATTGTCTGGGGCGGCCAAACCAAATCCAGTTCAATCCACAGTCCGACCCGACCTGATGCGGGTGGATCGACACGGTCCTTATTTTCTTACTTGATCTTATTTACGTGTGAACAAACACTTCTTATGTCATGTTTCTACTTAGCTTCTTGCTTATCTTTTCTTAGCATATACCTACACACTTAGCATTTTTCATGTTGCATTCATGAACACATAGCACATCACACAAAGCACATCATCGAGTCTAATAGTCTAATCCTATTAGCTTGTGCTGTAGACGGTGTTGTACTTACTGTCTATTCTTAGTTGTTACGCAGATCCTTGTCCAGCCTCCGCTGCAGAACTCCTCCTGCTCGATTGAAAGTCGTACGTCAGACTTCAAGTCCATCTCTATTATATGTTGGTACTAACCAACATTCATGCGGGTTTTCGGCTATATGTCCCCCTAACGTAGAGCCTCTTATAACCCATAGGGTTATTTTGAGAAATCGTTTTGTATGCTGAGCCCGTTTAGAAAACATCGGGTTAGGTCGAACACCTACCCTTGGGCTCGTATAAGAATTCGTTATCTTGTCGGTCAACCGAAGTCAACCTTTTTTGTGAGCTAAAGTCAACCCTGTCGGGTCAACTCTGGGCCTTGGGGCGAGGCCCGATAACTCGGGTGCTGAATCCCGGCTACCTTACGTTCTACATTTTTCCTTTCAAAACTTAGCTTAAAATTCCTTTGTCTTGAAAATCTTAACTTAAAAACTTTTTCATAAAAGACTTAACTTAAAACTTAACTTTCTTAACTTGTCCTCTTAAAAATTTGCGTGAATCTTGACCTAATTTTTCATAAAGTGGTAAGGGGTCGGAAACTGCTTTTGGGACAGTTTCCGTGCTTAAAACAACATGTTATGTCCGAAAATAAATTTTCCTAAGTTGGTTCTACAAAATTCGGGTACAGGATTATGTTGAACCCTGCACCGTTTTCAGATTTTAGGTTGTGGTTAAAAATCCGTTTTGAGTTTGAAAAAGCTTTCTTCACGAAAGTTCTAGCCCTCGAGGAGTTCTAAAACTTTCGTGTTTTACACATTTTCTAATTCCTTACCGTTTGGTGTCAGTTTTAAATCAAAACCGAACTTAACTTGAAAACTGGGTCTTCTGACCCACCTACGGTTTTTCGCATAAAAGTAGGCCTTTGGAGCCTTATTTTGGCAAAGTGCCCGCGTTACCCCCTAGTAAACACCCTAATCTACAACTTTCGTGTTTTACGTTTTGGCCAATTCGGCCTCTATCAGCCAACTGGGACGTTTTACCGAGACTGCTCCCAGGGAACCCGAGAGGCAGTTTCGGTTTTTAGGTTCTTTGATTACGGCCTAAGTCGATGGTTCTAACTCGACCGCCCACTGCGGGAGTTAGGTTCAATTCATGCAGCGCGTCTAACGTTCTCTCACGGCTAGCTAAGCCAACTCACGTGCTCGTGCAACCCGTCAACCGAGCCTAAATTGCCTAGGGGCTGCACGGTCTACTAACCAAGCATGCAACAACATTTTTCTAGCAACCTAGCATCATACATCCGAGCCAATCAAGCATCAAAAATCTGACCTAAATGGGGACAAATAGCCTACTTTACCCTATCATGCATTCTA
>CM046376.1:27774869-27802372 GCA_025413485.1 Ficus microcarpa
GTAGAGTCAAGTAAGGTAAGTATTTAAGTAAAATAAGTATAGTAACGACCTACGTAGTCAGGTCGTTGCACTATTTTTAACCGTCAGACAGCGTGTTTTGATCCATTTATAGACATTTAAAGGTGTTTTGAGGTCATAAATGGTTAACAACCTAGGTAAAGGATTAAAAGCTTCTCAATTGTCTATTGAGCCCAACTTATATTAAATTCATCCTTCCAAGACCATTGTTTTCTCACTCAATCTTGAGCCAACAATGAAACATTCATTATTAGTGTGAGCATAACTCTTAGGTTCTGAACTTGCAACAAATCCATATTCGGAGAAACTTTGAGTGTACCAAACCTTGATATCTTTCTATATATAGGTCGAGACGATAATACCCTTATGTTTTAAAGAAATTAACAATTAAAAATCTGTGAAACTGATTACACAATTTTTTATTTTTAATTTTTGAAGATACACCAAAGGTAAGTTAAACTGTGTCTCCTATAACGATAAATGCCTCCGTTAAAGGGTTTCTTTCTCGAGCTAAATTTGATCCTTTATTGGAATAATTCTTTATGCTATGATTTTGATCTCTCTAATCATGAAATTAATAATTGTATTAATGTTGATATTCAGACTTGAACGATATATAGTTCTAAAGTTTAAGTTTGTTGAAAATGAAGAAGAGAGATTTGGAGATGTGAATAGTGAAATTGGTTTATTTTTGAAGAAATAAGATTCAAAAAATTTTTTTTTGCAAAACTCCAACTCAAGTGGAGGTTCGAAACGAGCGCAATAGACGTGCTGTGAAATAGAGGTTGGTGTAATGATAGATATGATGAGGTAAAATTAATATGCAAACTCATCATTATTGTTAGCAAATGAAAAATATAATGACGTTTACCTGGTTAAGATTTATAGCCACTAAAAATGTTATTCGATAACATCATTGGTAATAATTAAGTAATTGCAGGAAGTTGGTGGAGGGAGTACGTTCCCCACCCCAATTGAAATTTAGTGCGTGTTCTTTACTCAAATGTTTAAGTAATCCCCTTTAAAAAAAATTTAGAAACTTCGTTTTATTCCTCCAAAAACCAAAAATTTGTAATTATTAATCCTTCTCAAAAAAGTTCCCGATTTCGTTACTGATTGTGAAGAAGAAGATTTTAAATATTTTGAATTCTCCCACCACCCAACATCGATGTCAATCATATCGATGAGGAATTCAAAGTATTAGTGGCCCTTGGCAAGTTTATGTTGTCTGATGACTCCTTTCAGGAGTCGTCGTACATCAACAAATGTAAAGGGAATGACTTCTTTCCTATTATATATATATATATATATATATATATATATATATATAAAGCTAGCCATTTGTAGCAAGCATTTCTTTTTTAAGATACTTTTAAGACTCAAATTTGTGTTTAATTTCAAAGTTTCCTGAGTTATAATTTTTATACAGTGTAAGTATAATTAAAATAAACTACAATCAAACATAGAATAGAAGTTTAAGGTGTCAGTAATATCTGAAAGCACATTGATTTACTGATTCTATGATAAGATCAGCAAACAAAAATGATTCCAATCATCTTATATTTAACGTAAGTTAACATAAAATTCAAGATTAATTTTACACACTTAATCTGGAACTTTCAATATTGTTTGATTGGGTAAAATTTTTAAGAAAAAAATTATAGCAAATATGCTATCTTTTAAAAATGCTTAAAGTAAATTGCATTTTCTAAAATATTTGATGCAAATAACACATTTAAAGTAGATTTCTTAGTTAGGAAAATTTTTAAGGTAATCTTGTTGTAAATATAGTTCATCAATAAATTAATTAGCACAAGTATGATATTTACAGCAAATATTTTTGTTAGAAGAATATTTTTAAGAAAATTTTATCTCAAATAATATTTCATAAATACATTATTTACTATGAATATGCTTTTTTCCATCACCCAAAAAGTTTTATGCTATTTATTTTTATTAGTAGAGGTTTTTGGTCGATTTCCCTCTCTCCCTTCATAATAGCCCACCATAAACTCAACCCACCCAATGAAGTTTTGTTTGTTTTCAAATTATTATGGTGATTGATATCTTATTTATTTAAACTTGCATGGTTCTTATTTACTTGATGTAATTACAAAATGAATTTAGACTATATTACAATTTGACAACTTGTTATGAATAATGCCTTATGAATTTATAATTTTTTCCTTAATATCATATACAGTAAATAAAGATGACATTAATTGTGCATTAACATTTTTTTTTTAAAAAATGAAATAAAATTGTGCATTAACATGGATGGAGAAAAGCTTATGATTTAGGTAAAGTGTGATTTAGCAAACGCTGCCTACTGAAAACATAAAAATCAATAAATATGGAGATTCGATAGATTTGAACAACTTATCTTGTTTTGCGATTGTAACTTGTAGTTACAGAAAATCCATTGATGATGATATTTACCAGTGAACTTTTTTTCTTCTACTAGACCATCGATGGAGGCAAATTTCCGAACCCCCTTGAAATTTTTGTGTTTTCTTTTTCCTAAAATTTTCTTCTTTAATTGTAAATTTAGTATATTGTGTAAATCAACACTCTAACGTAATGAATCTCTTGAACTTTCTTGGCTAATGCCTTTGCTTTCTGGTATATCAGTGATAAGAATGAAAGAGGCAACTAAAACGTAATAGGTGAGATAATGAGACTGAAAAATAAAATAAATAAATAAGACTAGTGTATAATAGAAAAGAATCAATAATTTCCTTTCAGGTATTTATTTATTTATTAAATGAGGTAATAAAAAACAACCAATTTTCTTTTAGTGTTTTCTTTATTCAATCCTTTATAGTGTTTACTAAACTTAAGATTATGAATCTTATCCATTTAGAGTTAAATAATAATTAGTTACATGTGAACTTATTGAGTATTTAAATAAAATTAGTTTTCATTGTTTTCTTTTGACTTGGAATTAAGATGGATGCAAGGATTCAGATTTTTTTTTTCTTTTTCTCTCAATTCCTACATTATTTGAGGTCCACTACTTTTGTTTGCAATTTTACAAGTGAATACGTAAATTGATAGGAAAAATAATTCATCCCAGCAGTTGTCTAGCTATTCAAAGATAGGCCATATTAATTCATGCAATCATCACTATCTATCTAACTATTTTACGTGACACAATGGGAACAACAAGACAGCCACAAGAACTAATTAGGGGCCTTATATATTATCTCTACTTTCCTAATTCTTATTTCTTTTTGTTTTTTATTTTTATTTTTAATGAAATGACAAGGAGATGTGAAAATTGATAAGGCTCTTATAGTTAATAAAACCACATGATATCGCCCTTTACAGAACCACCAATGCTTTTAGTTTTCAAGAGTTTCATGATATCTAATATACAAGTATAACATATCTTTTTATTAGCATCACCAATTTTGATGTTCCATCCAACTATATGCAAACACAGTATCCCTATACATTATTGGGTCGTCTCTCAACTTTTCCTCATGCACAGGTCGCTCTCTTACTCATTCATTCATTCTTCTTGGTTTTTTTTTTTTTATTTTTTATTTATTTTTAATAAATAAAAGCTATTAATTAGTGGTTCAACTTGTTTTGCCTTGAACATACACGTGCATATAAAAAGGGTCTTGTATCTAGCATTGAATAACATCCAACACATGTAACTTTCTGTGGAGAAATTTGTAACAATAAATTAATTTACATGTAACTTCCTATTCAGATTAATCTTATTAGATGGCACAGTTTGGATATTAGTGAAAATAAGAAGTATCACTGAAAATTATTATATTATAATTATCTAATATATACAATATAACACAAAAAAATTACAACTTACATATAGAGAGGGTACTGCATTGCAGTCTATATGTGTGTGTGTGTATATATATGTATATATATATTGACTTTTGAAGAGTATCCAAAAGAAAAAACGGGACCACAGACAAATCTATAATACCTCCTTCCATAGGCACCAAGAATAATTCAAAGTTGGAAGGATCAGATCACAACAGTTCTTTTTTTGACAATTATTTGGAAGGGATAATAATTTTCCCTAAGACCAAAAAACTAGCCCTATGTTTTGCAGGTGAAATTTGGACCATTGAGGAAAAGTAATCATATAATTACATGAAATGAAAAGAACGCATCTTCCACAAGCCAAAGACCTTTTTGTGGCCTTTTTTTTTTTCTTTTTTCTTGTGTGTGTGTATATATATGCATAAACATATGAATCCGAAGCGTTCACATGTTTACGGAAAAAGAGGTTCGTTTCAAGCTGGTGGTGGGTTCGTTACTGCCAAAGTGGGAAGGACTTTTGGCAACCGCCCCAAGATTCTAAACCAAAGGTCCTTATTTGGTGGAGAGTACTTTCTGTTGTGAAGTTATAGGCAATAATACATATAGATAATATATATATATATATATATGCGACTTTTGTCATATATTACGCCAATTTGGCTCTTGAATGGTCTAAGGATCATAACTAGATATATAACCAATCAATTTGGATTTACTTTCAATTCCTTTGAATTAATGAGTTGATTTGATCATCCCCTTCCGATGCTTAACTCTTCGTTGGAGCCTTGGAGTTTCATATTAAAAGGTTAAACTTGTAATACCTAGATTTTTTCGATATTACTATTTCCTTTTAAAGGAATTAAATGTGTGCCATTAAGGTATTTATGAAAAAGTTCAATTTAGAGTTTTTGTTAAGTTTTGTGAGTTATTATGATTTTATAAGACTCAAAAATGATTGTTTAAACTGGCATGTGACCTTTTGAGTAAAAAGGGATGAAAAATTCTATGATTTATGTTGGTTAAAGTTTGACTAAAAAAGTAAATGTTGACCGAGAAAGTCAAAGTTTGACTAGAATGGTCAAAGAGATGACCGTATAGTTATGTGACAAGCAGTATGGAAAATATACTGCGAAAACCGTCTTTACGGGCAAGATAGCATGAATAGGATTTAAAACCACCATAGAAAAATCAAGCACACCAAGTAGGAAATCAAGGGCAAAAACGGCTTTAAGAAATAAGAAAAATTTTATACTGTCCATTTTTACACAGATAAATTTTGGACTGCAGTATAATATAATAGTACTGTGTATAAGTGAACACAGTATTGGAAATATCTGTGTTAGCATAAAAGTGGACTGCAGATTGAAGAAAAAGCCAAACAAGGCCTTAGGATGATGACATCATCCTACCACCAAATTATGACATCATTTTGGATTAAAGAAAATTGGAAAGTAATATTTGCTTGTTCTCCAAGGGGTTGGCTGGCCACCTAAGCTTCCATTTGAGCAAATTTTTGCTTCTCCAAGGACTTTTATGTAATTTTGAGAAGTTTTTCCACACCATAAATAGGTGATGAGGGGTGGCCATTTTGTTCACCAAAGATTGGAAAATCTAGCAAAACTTTGCCCATTTTTCTTCTCAAAATCCGAACTTGAAGAGGCAAGAAAGAAGAGAGAAAAATTAAAAATTAAAAGGGGGAAAACTTAGGGGAATGGTCGGTTTTCACCAAGAAGCCCAAGCAAAAGTTTGAAAAATTTTTGGAACCCATTTTTGGCCTAGTGGCCGGTTGTGGGAAAGAAAGAAAGGGAAGAGAAAGTGAAGAGAGAAAGGAGGTGGAGAGTGGCCGAATTTGTGAGGAACAACCAACCAAGTGACCAAAATTTTTGGTGCCCATTGGAGGGTGGAAAGGCCGGTTATTGGGAGACTAAGGGGGGGGAGAGAATTTCGGACCCAAACCCTAACCCACTTTTAGGGTTGATCAAGGTAACTCTCCCATAGCCCTAAACTTTTTAATTAAGTTTTAATTTGAATTTTATATGTATTTCAAGTTGAAAATTGTAAGAGCATAAGCTCAATTTATCTTATTGCCCTAGTTTAGAATATGTAGGTGGTGTTTGATTAGGTTAAGGGTGATTTGATTATGAGCTTGCATAGTTATATGCTTATGCTTTTTTGAATATTAGAGTTTGCATGCTAGATGTTTGATAATTGTATGTCCCCCAAATATGTTCAAGCATGATTTAGAATGGCATGTTAGGTTGCTAAAATAGGACTTGAATGAATGGTATGATTTGAATGCAACCTAGAACCATGTAAACCCTAGGTTAAGGCAATTCCGTAAATGGTTTGCATGGACATGAATGGGTCACATGAATGTTGAATTGGGACGTTAGAAAATGCTGCATGTCTACTATCTAGGCTCCCGCATGTTCGGTTGAGTTAGATTGCGCGAAATAGGATATAAAACGAATTTAAGAACGAAAACTTCCAGTTTGGGTACAAACTGGCCAGTTTTCTAGAAAGTGAAATTTGAGGCCTTTAGAGGCCGAACTGGGAAAAACGTAAAACATAAAAGTTGTAGAGAAGGGTTTTCCTAGGGAACAACATGGAAGTTTTCCAAAATGAGACTCCAACGGCCTCAGTTTTTACGAAAATCCTAGCCTGACCGTGCCCAGGTTTCATGCACGGCTAGGTGAGTTCAATAGGAAATAAGAACATGTTAGAGTTTGAACTGGGTTTTCTGCAAAACATAAAAGTTGTAGGATTTTTTGAGAGCTAAAACTTTCATGAAGACAACTTTTTCAAATTCAATCCAGATTTTTAAATAGAAACTGATTTCTGAAAACTATGCAGGAAACAGGAAATTCCTGCACATGATTTTCTAAAACAATGCAGGAAAACTGTATTTTCGCACCAAAACAAATGTTTTGACTGTAAAAACTGTTCCAATGACAGTTTCCAGCCCTTAACGATTTTTATAAAACCCACTTTAAGAATCATGAATTTTTATAAGTTAATCAAAGGATTTTTGGATATAAATTACAAAATTTTCCAAGATAATGGAAAATGAATTTTCAAAGCCAAAGTTAGTAACGAAACGATGACGGATAGTAACCGGGAAGGATACCCGAGTTACTGGGCTTGGCCCCAAAGCCCAAATTTGACCCATAGAGGGTTGACCTTAGTTGACCAAAAGGTTGACTTGGGTTGACTTAGATTGATCACCTTAAGGGTTACCCAATATAACCCAATGGATTATGGATTAAGAATGTTGCAGACATAGGCCCAAGGTTAGTAGTGTGACGCCCTCTCCTACGTAGGGTCGTCACCTTACTTGCTTAACTATATTTTACTTGAAAATTTGAGAATAAAACTTTTTTTTTTCAACATACATATATATGAAAAGGTTTGTCTGTAGCAATTTAACTTACATACTGTAACGCCCCCAAATCCACGTAGGGCTAATTACGCAAACTTGGGTCGCTACCTTATTTGCTTAACTTAAATCTTGAAGAAAATTGCGGAAAATTTGTCTTCTTTTCTTTTAAAACTTCTTTTGAAACTTCAAAAGACTTAACTTCATTTTAAAATCATGACCTGAAAACTGCCCGCATAAAACATAAAACCTTAAGCTTATCTTAAGCATATCTTAAAACTGATTCTCATTCATAAAAACTTAACCTCTTAATATGTACTCACTCGAGTACCGAGCTTTTGCCCCTTGGGGAAGCTACCATACTTAAACATAATATAAACCGTGGACCAGACCCGACCTAATGCGGATCGATACAACAAGAGGCAACTCGTTGCCATATCTACTGAAATTGAAACTATACCATACATACTTAAAACATAATGTAAACACATTTTTCATTTCAAACATATTTTGGAAACCCGTAGCGGTGTCCATTCCCACGTTTCACAGTCCACAGTGCCATCTCTCCACAGCTTTGCATCAGGTATTGCCGGTAGGTAGCTTACCTACAGCATGAACGTAAGTAGTGAGCTAAAAAGCTCAGTAAGCACAATATTCAATCCGCATGCAAATGAAAGTGCAAGCATACGTGAACCAATTATGATTTCTTATTAATCAGATTATGGTTCCCTATTTAATTATCTCTATACCATGTGTGCACGTACTGTGGTACATAACCATGGAGTGGTTGAAGGCGGTCGTCCGATCCAACTCAAACCATGAAACAAAATGTTTAACATGGAGTAGTGGAGACAGCCCATCCAATTCAAGTCAAACTATGGAACGTACCGTTTGAACTTACCACAGAGGCAAGCCAGTACAACACAACAATCTTTACTTAACTTATCTCATGTCTTAAGAACTTGTTCTTACCATATTGTTCATTATCAGTGAGCATACTTCGTGATGCCATGATATCGAACATAAAACATAACTTACTTCATCGTAACATACTATCTCATAACTTAACATGCCTTGACATACTGCATCGTAACATAACATCATACATAACATAAAATACTTCATAACATACTTCATAACATACTACATCTTAACATGAAACATGGACATACTGCATCTTAACATATCATCATGACATATCACATCTTAACATAAACGTACTACTTCATAACATCATAAATCATGAAATGCCATTCATGATTTCATAAAACGTCTTATGCAAACAAACATGTGTTCATGCTGTAGGCGGAGTTGTACTTACCTTCCGTCCTACGCTCTTGATTTATTATCCCAACTAACGCTGTTCTTTTCCCGGGTACAGCTGCAGGTTCTGCCTACTCGATAAAGGACATGCTCTAATTTAAACTTGTGAAATGCTGGTGACTTAACCAACATGCTTATCCTACATGGTCTTGGTTGTATGTCCCTTTATGCAAAACATCTTACTTGGTTACAATAGTAACCCTATGTACTAGGCCCATAATATACCATTAGGGTTAGATCATCTTCCAACCCTGGGCTTCATCCTTAATCCACAAATCATCGGGTTAAACCTATTAACCCTTAGCTTAGCTTAATCGGTGTCCTTTAGGGTTACATTGGATAACCCTTCAGGATAAACTAAATCAATGTCATTAGTCAACCAAAGTCAACTATGGTTAACTCCGGTCAACTACGGTCAACTATGGTCAACCCCCCTATGGGTCAACCTTTGGGCCTTGGGCTTGACCTGGTAACTCGGGTCTAACTCCCGGTTACCTTTTGTAAACTAATCGCTTGCTATACTCTTGCTTAAAAAATTCATTTTCCTTAACTTGAAAAATTTAGGGAAATTAATCCCAAAACTTTTTTCTTAACTTGTAAAAATCCCTCACTTAAATCGTAAAAATCCAAACTCTTGGATTAGTGCTTTATAAAATTATTTGGGGTTGAAAACTGTCCTTGGAACAGTTTTCCATAATCAAAACAATAGTTTGTAGAAGAAAAACAGTTTTCTAGAAACATTTGTAAAGTTAGGGGTGCAGGAATTTTCGGATTCCCTGCGCACCCTTTGAAAAATGATCCCAGTTTAAAAATCGGTTCGTAATCTGAAAAAGTTTTCTTCACAAAAGTTCTAGCTCTCAAAAAATGCTAAAACTTTTATGTTTTACAAAAATTCCAATTCGGCCTAGATTCGTACCAGTTTTTATTTGAAACCGGCTGACCCCTGAAAACTGGGTCTGGGGATTAGCCACGGGTTTTGGGGAAAACGGAGGCCATTGGAGTCACATTTCAAAAATCCGTCCACGTAGTCCCCTAGAAAAAGTCGTTCTGGAGAACTTTCATGTTTTACGTTTTTCCCAATTCGGCTTCTAAAGGCCTCAAATTTAACTTTTCCAAAAACTGGGCAGATTTGATCCGAATCTGCCAGTTTTTGTGCTTACTCGGTTTTACGCGTCCTACTTCGCAGAACTAACTCAATCGAACACGCGGGAGCCTAATTAACCAACATGCAGCATTAACTAATGTCCCACATGAATCAACACGTGATTCTAACGCAGCCATGCAACCCAAACCAAATCTGAACTAGCCTAGGGTTGCATGAACTAGAACTTGCATCACCATGCATTGAACCATTCATGAAAAATCATAGCTAGCTCTAACCATCTAGCAAACCAGCCATAATCGGCCGCACACAAGCAGGGAACATACCAACCAATAAGCCATGCAATCCCAGCATGCAAACAAGCACAAATTTCATGCACACAAAGCATAAACAAAGCATAGCTAAACCACCTTTAGCAAGCACCCTAATCAAGCACCACACCTAGTCTAGGGCATTAACCATAAAACTTGAGCTTATGCTCTTACAAACCATGCTTGGAAATACACTTAAATTTCCACATTAAAGTTTAAACCAAAAGCTTAGGGTTATAGGGCTTACCTCTATAATTTTGGAAGTTGGTTCAAGCTTGGATCCAAACTTCCTTACTCCTCCCTTTTGGCTGCCAACAAATTCGGATTTCCCCTCCAAATGGGGTTCCAATTTTCAGCCATGCACATACAAACATACACATAAATATCCCATTTAACTTGCATGGAAAAATGTTAAGGTTTGAGGGAGTTTTACCTTAGCTAACCCTAGGGATGGGTTAGAGCATGCAAACCGAAATTCTCCCTCCCTTTTTGGCTCTCCATCACTCGGCTCTAGCTCTCCAAATGGCACCAAAATTTTTCACCAAAGTTGGTGATTTCTTGTAGCCAAACCGAGCACTCTCCATACCCAAATCCTTCAATTTTTCCTTTCCTTTCTCTTGCTCACCCATGGCCGAACCTAAGCCCACTTAGAGCACCAAAAATCACTTTGGTTTCTTGGTTGGAGTTTCTTCTCCATACTCGGCCACACCACCATTTTTTTCCCAAAAATTTTCTCTCATTTTCTTCTTCCTCTAACCCACGGCCATAACCCAGAAAAATGGCCCCAAATTTCCAGATTTGCCCTCATGGTCTCTAGCTCCAAAACCGAGCACCCTAGTTAGCCTCCCATGGGTTTTTACAACTTTTTCTCTTGGTTCTCTCTCTCCCTCTCTCTCTCGGTTTTGGGGTGCAGAAAAATGGCAAGAGTTTGGCCAAATTTTCTGATTTAAATGATTAAATGCCACCCCTATTTATAGGCAAATGCAAACTTTCCAAAAATTACATTTTATGTAACGACCCGCCTAGCACAGGCCGTTACCGTACATATATACATGCAATCATACATAGCTTATACAACTTACTTAATTATTACATGAAACACAGCGGAAATTTTTTTTTTAGGGCGTATATACATATACGAAACATAAACTATGATCAGTAGCATTACATGTGCATACCACTCAGTAGCCATAATTAAACATTCCATAATTTAACATAAATAACAAAACGCGTAGCGGTCCCCATTTCCCACTATTCACAGTGCCCGGCCACGCGATTCCACCTTGCATCATCAATTGCCAGCAGGTTGTTTACCTACAGCACAAACTTAACACAATGAGTTTTCGCTCAGCAAGTACAACTCCTATACCGTGACTCATAAACTTATATCATAACATAACATCATTTTATTGCATATACTTCAAGACATATAGCATGCATGAACCAATTATGTTCATATTATGCTTACTTATTTCTGCATCTACTTATTCTACTTAGGGGCCCTTAACATGTGTGTTCGTACCTGGCGTGCGACTATGAATTGGTTGGGGCGGCCAAACCAAATCCAACTCAACCCACAGTCCAACCCGACCTGGTACGGGTGGCACGACACAGGCGACGTATCGCCTTTACCTACTTTTTACCTTGTCATTCTTAATTGTGTCATACATGATCCCATTTCATGAACATCCCGTTCGATGACATTTTATCATTATTCATATGCATTTAATCTTAGCTGGATCCATGGATATGCCTTCCTTAGAGACCACATGTCCTAAGAAATGAACCTTCTCCAACCAAAATTCACACTTTGTGAATTTGGCATAAAGTTGGTTTTGCTTTAAAATCCGTAAAGTAATCCTTAAGTGTTCTTCATGCTCCTCCTTTGACCTTGAATAAATCAAGATATCGTCTATAAAGACGATAACGAATTTATCCAAATAATCTTTGAACAATCGATTCATTAGGTCCATAAAGGCTGCTGGAGCATTTGTCAGTCCAAATGGCATAACGAGGAACTTGTAATGTCCATATCGTGTAAGAAATGCCGTCTTTGGAACATCTTCTTCCCTGTAACGCCCCACCTAGCGTAGGCCGTTACCCTTGCGTACATACATTCATTCATACATAAACTTACTTACTTACTTAGTTTGGAAAACACAGCGGATTTTTTTTTTTTTTTTATAAATAGTACACAAAACTATGTACATAAATTAAAATACTGTCTCTGTACATAATATACTAATTATTATTTATAAAAAGTATCTTATCTTACATAAGTGTATACCACACAAAATGCGTAGCGGCTCCATATACCACGATTTTACATTGCTTGACCCGCTACTCCCCACCGCATCATCATCAGCTGACAGGCGACTTACCTACAGCACAAACTTAAAACAATGAGCTTGAGGCCCAGTAAGTACAACTCCTAGGCCGTAAAACAAATAACAACAATAAAACATTAACACACAATAACTTAACATCACATACATACATGACATACTTACATAACATACATACATACATAACATACATACATAACATGCATACATACATAGCATACATACATAACATACATACATACATAGCATACATACATAACATACATACATACATAACATACATACATAACACACATACATACATATAACAATTAGCATGCATAGGTCATTTTATGCTTCATTATCTTTCATTATATTTTATGGGCCCTTAGTCTACGTGTTCGAATCCGGCGCGCGACTAATGAATTGTCTGGGGCGGCCAAACCAAATCCAGATCAATCCACAGTCCGACCCGACCTGACGCGGGTGGATCGACACGGCTCTTATCTTCTTACTCAATCTTGTTTACGTGTGAACATACACTTGGATGTCATCTTTCTACTTAGCTTCTTGCCTATCCTTACTTAGCATTTTTCATGTTGCATTCATGAATACATAGCACATCATACAAAGCACATCATCGAGTCTAATCCTATTAGCTTGTGCTGTAGACGGTGTTGTACTTACTGTCTATTCTCTTAGTTGTTACGCAGATCCTTGTCCCGTTTCTGCTGCAGAATTCCTCCTGCTCGATTGAAAGTCGTACGTCAGACTTCAAGTCCATCTCTATTGTATGTTGGTACAAACCAACATTCATGCGGGTTTTCGGCTATATGTCCCCCTAACGTAGAGTCTCTTATAACCCATGGGGTTATCTTGAAAAATCATGACGTATACTGAGCCTATTTAGAAAACATCGGGTTAGGTCGAACACCTACTCTTGGGCTCGTATAACACTTGTTTTCTTGTTGGTCAACCGAAGTCAACCTTATAGTAAGCTAAAGTTAACCCTGTTGGGTCAACTCTGGGCCTTGGGGCGAGGCCCGGTAACTCGGGTGCTGAATCCCGGCTACCCTACGTTCTACATTTTTCTTTTGAAAACTTAACTTAAAATCTTTTCATAAAAGACTTAGCTTAAAACTTATCCTTCTTAACTTGTCTTCTTAAAACTTTCGTGAATCCTGGCCTAATTTTTCATAAAATGGTCGAGGGTCGGAAACTGCTTTTGGGACAGTTTCCGTGCTTAAAATAACGTTTTATGTTCGAAAATAAATTTTCCTAAGTTGGTTCTACAAAATTCGTGCACAGGACTTTGTTGAGTCCTGCACCGTTTTCAGATTTTAGGTTGTGGTTAAAAATCCATTTGAGTTTGAAAAAGCTTTCTTCACGAAAGTTCTAGCCCTCGAGGAGTTCTAAAACTTTCGTGTTTTACACATTTTCTAATTCCTTACCGTTTGGTGTCAGTTTTAAATCTAAACCGAGCTTAACTTGAAAACTGGGTCTTCTGACCCACCTACGGTTTTTCGTGTAAAAGTAGGCCTTTGGAGCCTTATTTTGGCAAAGTGCCCGCGCTACCCCCTAGGAAACAGCCTATTCTACAACTTTCGTGTTTTACGTTTTGGCCAATTCTGTCACGACCCGACTCGTCGCCTCTCAGATCCACGCGGAGTCCGACCGCGCGAACCTGGAGCGTTCGCTTCGGACCGCGACATTAACTTACTTGCTTGCTTATCTTACTTGATTAAAAATTAAGTTACCCAATTTCTAGAGTAGATTTTTTTTTTTTTCTTCTTTCATAAAAATCGTTATTAGAAAACGTTTATTGCGGAAATCATAAAACTTTAAATTCTATTAAAGCATAATTCAAACTTGTTTTTCTTTTATAAACTTATATTCTTAAAATGTACTCCCCCGAGTACTGAGCATTCACCTGAGCGGAAAGCTCCATACATACATAAACTTAAACTGAACATACATGCATGCATAACTTGAAACTAAACATACATACTGAAAACATAATGAAAACACATTTTCATTTTAAACATATTTTGGGAACTGCGTAGCAGTCCATACCCACGTTTCACATTCCGCTGCGCCATCTCTCCACAGTTGTATCAGACAGTGCCGGTAGGAATTTACCTACAGCATGAAAGTAACTATGAGCTAAAAAGCTCAGTAAGCACAATGTCCTATCCGCATGCAAACTAATGCACGAAAAGCGTGAACCAATTATAATTTATTTTAAAATTAATTATGGTATCTCTACTGATTAGATCTAATCTGATCCTATCTTGCTATTATACCATGTATGTGTATACTTCGGTATGTAACCATGGAGAGATTGAAGGCGGTCCGTCCTAACCAACTCAAACCATGAAACACACAGTTTAACATGGAGTAGTGGTGGCAGTCCAGCCATATCAATGCAACCCATGGAACACGCCGTTTTAACTTACCACGAAGGCGAAGTCAGTATAACACAACATGTTCTACCTAACTTGTCTCATACATTACCATGTGACTTACTTTACGTGAACATGCTACATGATGCCATAACATATAACATAAACATACATGCACATGCATAACCTAATCATACATAACATGCTCCATGACATGAATTCACACCTAACATACATACATAAACATAACACATAACATACCACAACATCATACATACATACATAACATGGACATACGTAACATGAACATACATAACATGACATACTACATATCATCATAAATCATGACATCCTATTCATGCAACTAACATGTTTTCATGCCGTAGGCGGAATTGTACTTACCTTTCCGTCGTACGTTCTTGCTTAACTGTCCCTTCCTAGTGCTGTTCCATTCCTGGCACAGCTGCAGGTTCTGCCTGCTTGACAAGGACAGACTCTACTAAGACTTCATGAAAATGCAGGTAACAAACCAACAATGTCTACATGATCTTGGTTGTATGTCCCCTTACGTGCATAGCATCTAATTTGGTTACCAAGGGTAACCTGGCGTGCTAAGCCAAACTAAACCCCTACTGGTTACTTATCTATATCGGAAAATATCGGGTTATATCTGATAACCCTTTGGTTAAGCTTAACGGTATCCCTCGGGGTTACTTTGGATAACCCGTGAGGATAATTTAACTATAAACCAAAAGTCAACCAAAAGTCAACCATGGTCAACTTTGGTCAACTATGGTCAACCGTGGTCAACCCCCTATGGTCAACCTTTCGGGTCTAGGGCACGACCCTGGTAACTCGGGCATAACACCCGATTACCATGCGTAAGCTAACGGGTGACTATAACTTTACTTGAAAACTCATTTTCCACACTTAGAAAATACTTAGGAAAAATCCCATTTTTTCACTCTTTGTGTAAAAATTCATAACTTGTTTCATAAATTCCAAATTCTTGAATTTATGTGTTGTAAATTCA
Source organism: Ficus microcarpa (assembly GCA_025413485.1). Classification (NCBI taxonomy): domain Eukaryota; kingdom Viridiplantae; phylum Streptophyta; class Magnoliopsida; order Rosales; family Moraceae; genus Ficus; species Ficus microcarpa. The sequence continues at coordinate 27,790,557 of CM046376.1, forward strand.
TTTTAGGTCGAAAACCGTCTTTGGAACGATTTTCGTGGTCAAATCACTTGTTTAGGGTTGAAAATTAATTTTTCTAAACTTACTTATTAAATTCGTGGTGCAGGGATCTCGGATTCCCTGAGCACCCTTGATAAAACAATTTTTATCTTAAAATCGGTGTGTGATCTCAAAAAGTTTTCTTCACGAAAGTTCTAGCTCTCGAAAAATGCTAAAACTTTTGTGTTTTGCAAATTTCCTAATTCGGCCTAGTTTCGTCCCAGATTTTAATTGAAACTGACTGACCCATAAAACTGGGTCTGGGGACGTGAATGGTTAAGGCACGGGTTTTGTCACTTTTGAAGGCCTTTGGAGCCTTATTTTTGAAAACGACTCGCGTTGCCCCCTTGGAAAAGTTGTTTTGGACAACTTTCATGTTTTACACTTTCCAAAATTCGGCCTCTAAGGGCCTGTTATTTTTGTTTTACGAAAACTGGGCAGTCTAGGTCCGAACCTACTGCCAGTTTCGTGTTACATTATTTTTACGTCTCAACCGAACACTCGGGAGCCTAAATCATCAATCATGCAACATTGTCTAACGTCCCACATGCTTTGGACATGTAATCCCCACGTGGTTATGCAAACCAAAACCGAAACCTAACCTAGGTTTGCATTGCTCTAGGGTTGCACATACATGGATCGGCTTCAACCAAGCCAAACCGAACAAGGCTCCCACCCTAGCACCATGAGCCACACGGCAGCACCATAAAACAGGGACATACACAACCAATATACATGCAAACCAAGCAAGCAAATCAAGCACATAAAATCAGAAAATCAAGCAAACACACAACTAGCTAAGCATGCACCCTAATCAAGCCTTACTCCCTAGCACATACATAACCAAAAATTCTGAACTTTAAACCTTATGGCTGAAATACATCATAAACCTCTTCAAATTAATACTCAAACCATAGATTAGGGTTAGGGTTCCTTACCATAAAATTTTTGGCAATTTGGCTCACCCATGGCTGCCGAACCCCTATGCTCATGGCTGCTCACCATGGCTGTCCACCATTGCAGCCGAACTCTTCCCTTCACCATAGGCTCCAGATTTTTCCAGCCATGAACACACAATCACATACATCAATTTCCATTCAATTCTTGCATGGAATTTCTTAAAAAAAATCAAGGATTTTACCTCACAAATCCGGACTTGATTAGGGCTCATGGAGCCGAATTTTCTTCTCCCATGGTGGCTGCCTCTTGTTCGGTTTTGGCTCACCAAAACCCCCAAATTTTTTTCACCAACTTGGTTCACCCCTTGCTGCCTTAGCCGTACCCTTCATGGCTGCTCACCCACGAATTTCTGCCCCAAAATCTGCACACCCTCATGGCTGAAAACAGCCCACACACAAGGCACAAAACTCACCCTTGGTTCACCCTTGGCTCCCTTCACCAAGCTCGGCACCCACCAAGGCTTGAATCCGAAAATTTTTCTCTTCCTTCTCCTCTCCTCCATGGACGTTGCAGGTCTGCAAATTTTCTGGAAAAATTCCAGATTTGCTCTTGTTTGCACCAAGCTCAAAACCGACCCTCCCATGGTGGATTTCACAAATTTTTTCCAACTTTTTGGCTTGGATTTCACTCCCCTAAGGCTCACGAATTTTTTTCTGAGGTTGGCTGGGGCTGCTGGGTTTCTTGGTCCTCTTTGGTCGACACCCACATGAGGAAGGAAGAAGATAATAACAACAAACTTTTTAAAATTCAAATTTGGCCCCAAATCTTTTAAATTTTGAATTTTTCTCCATGGTGACTCACCCTTTGGAACCGGCTGGAAGGTGCTGGAAAGGCTGAGGTGTCTGCTGATGGAGGGCTGATGTCACCGCTTATGTCACCAATTTTTCAAAAATTCCAATTTTGCCCCCGAAACTGAAAATTCTTACAAAAATACCCTCTAGGTTTCCGATTGTCCCAAAAATCAACACACCCATCTTATTTGATGATATAATCATCTTAGGGACTTCACACGCTCATTTCGACAATTTTCTAAAATTTACACTTTTGACCCCAAAAGTGAAAATTTTGCATTTATGCCCCAAAATTCCAAAAATTGGCATAACGCTTACTTTTCATTCCAATATCATTCTTTTCATGACTTTATGTGATTTTCTTCCATTAAAATCACATATTTCCAAAATTTACATTTTTGCCCCGAAAGACAAAATCTTTACATTTTCGCCCTCGAAGTAGCTTTTTCTTGATTTCTTCTTGCAAAACTTATTATTTCCTTGTTGAGACCTCATCTAATAACGTCCCTCGGCTTTCTTCACATATTTTTCAAAATTTACATTTTTGCCCCCAAAAATGAAAATTTTGACGTTTTTGCCCTTTGACCTAAATTGGTCTCCTTGGCTGATATCTTGACTGAATATATCAGTCTGGCCTTAACTAATGCTAGGGATGCTTGATTTACGGGTGATTCTACTGTCTAATTGGGCTATACCGCCCATACTGACATATTTTGCAGTATTTTCACATACCGCAGCATTTTCCAATGTCGGGTCAACTGTTGACCACTTTCGGTCAAACTTTGACTTTTCGGGTCAAAGTTGACTTTTTGGTCAAACTTTGACTTTTTCGGTCAAAGTTGACTTTTTGGGTCAAACATTGACTTTCTTAGTCAAAATTGACTTTCTAGTCAAACTTTGACTTTCTTGGTCAAAGTTGACTTTTCAGTCAAACTTTGACTTTTTTGGTCAAAGTTGACTTTTCAGTTAAACTTTGACTTTTTCGGAAAAACCTCCCTATTCGCCCCTTTCGCCCTGAAAAGGCGTTTTCTAACCTTAAAAATCTATTCTGAGTCTTATTGGGCCATAAGACTCCGTAAAACGTGTGAAAAACCCTTAACTGAGTTTTTCCGCAAACATATCATATATGCTCATAATTCCTTTTTAGAAGGAAAAATGGCAACAGGAATTTCTTAGTATTACAAATTCGGCCTCTATCAGCCAACTGGGACGTTTTCCCGAGACTGCTCCCAGGGAACCCGAGAGACAGTTTCGGTTTTTAGGTTCATTGATTACGGCCTAAGATGATGGTTCTAGCTCGACCGCCCACTGCGGGAGTTAGGTTCAATTCATGCAGCGCGTCTAGCGTTCTCTCACGGCTAACTAAGCCAACTCACGTGCTCGTGCAACCCGTCAAACCGAGCCTAAATTGCCTAGGGTTGCACGGTTCCACTAACCAAGCATGCAACAAATCTTCTAGCAACCTAGCATCATAAATCCGAGCCAATCAAGCATCAAAAATTCTGACCTAAAAGGGGACAATAGCCTACTATACCCTAGCATGCATTCTAGCACAAAATTAAGCATAAAACCGAGCACACAATTCATGCACAAACCAAGCCAAACCACTCGGCACACACATGCACACCACTCGGCCACAAGCAACCATAGGGCAGAAAATAAAATCATACATGGGCTTATGCCCTTACAACTTTTTGGCACACAAAACACATAAATCAAAGCTTTAAAAACTGAATTAAAACTTGAGAAAACGTTTTAGAAATTTTTACCTCACTTTAGTGTGTTCGGCCACTAGGGTTTGACTAGCCAAGTTGCTCCTATGCTCCCCCTTAGCTCCCTATGGTTCGGCTGACCCACTAGGTGCACCAAGCACCAAAATTTCGTCTCCTTGAGCCTCCCCTTGGCTTGCTCGGCCTCTAAGGTCACTTGGACCAAGGCTGGAAAATTTTTGTCCTCCTTTCCTTCTAGCTACCCGAGGCTTTCCTAGGGCCACAAACAAGCCTCAAAACTCTCACTCTAGCACACCCTTGGCTCACTAGACCACCCGAACTTTTGGCTCAACTTTTCCCCAAAAATTTCAGCCTTTCTCTCGGCTTCCCCTGCACCAAAACTCACGGCAAAGGGGCTGGTTGGCTGCCAGAAAATTTTCTTTCTTTCCCTCTCGGTTTCCTAGGCTACCCGAAGCTCAAGAGGAAGGTTTGCTCACAAAAATTTTTTCTGATTTCTCTCACTCTCTCCCACGGCTGGTTGTGCAGAAATTTTGCAAGAGTTTTGCTTAGTTTGTGAATAAAAATGAAGGAGATGAAGGGGGGTATTTATAGAGCTCTTGAAGAGCTTCCAAGAACAAGATTTTGGCTCTTGTTTCTTGTGCTTGCCGACCAAGCAAGGGAAAAAAATGGAGAACAACCAATTGTGAGTTGTCATGGGACACATGTCAAGGAGTCATTGGGCCACCACACTAAATGGATAAGAACAACCTTTGTTCTAGACTTTTCTTGAACAAAACTGGGTTTTTCGACTGAAAATCTTGAAATGTCGAGTTCAAAAATTTAAATTCCAATACTGTAAATATTATTTTACAGTTTTTGGATTTTTGACGTGCCGTCGGAAAATCGGGTTGAAAAATCTTTTTCTTGTTTTCTCAAACCCTTTTCGCCCTATGAGCTTAATAAAATCGCCTGATTTGTAAAACGAATAACCGAAGTCTCGTTTTCATTATCTGTTAATAAAAATGAGTTTCGGCAGTCTTTTTAGTGAAAAACTGATCTTAAATTTCATAACTCTCAATTTCGACCATTTTGGTCAAACGTTGACTTTTCGGGTCAACGGTTGACTTTTCGGTCAAAATTTTGACTTTTCATAAAATGATCAGTTTTCGCTTATTATCATCCGAAATATCAGTTTTAAGCCTTTTTGAGCTATAAAAACTCACAAAACACACATGAAAGTTCTGGACTGAACTTTACTCATTAAATTACATAACTACACATATATTAATTCTCTACAAGAATTAGCAACATGGAAACCAGATATTACAATCTACCCTCCTTAAAAATTTTCGTCCTCGAAAATTGAGACAACTTGGGGTAGTCAGTCCACAAAATCCATCGTAATTTGCTCCCATTTCCACTCCGGAAGCTCGATCTTTTGCAATTTTCCTCCTGGAAGTCGGTGTTCGGCCTTAACTTTCTAACAAGTCAGGCACTTTGACACGTATTCTGCTACCTGCTTCTTCATTCTTTCTGATTTCCGATGTCGGATACGCTGATTCTTCCCTTAAAATGGAGTATACCGTCATCCGAAGTCTTAAATTCTGCGCCTTCTGCAGTCGATCTTAGCGTCATATCCCCCTAGATCACATCGAAATCGTGAAATTTGATTACGATGAGATCTACAATTAATTCTCTGCCATATATCATGATGGGAACATTTTGGATCCAAAAATTGGACCACAAGATTTCACCGTATGGTAGAGAAGCATTGAAAGGTTGCTATTCTACTAACACTGCCTCCTAACTTCTAAACAAATTCTAGGGATATAACGAATGCGTTGCGCCGGAAACAATTAAGGCGATGACATGGTAAGTGGTGATAGAGATCTAACCTGTCACCACGTGTGACGTCCCTGCCTCCGCATCCCCCGGAGTGTAGGCATAGATTCGGGCTAGGGGTTCTGGCGCTTCTATTCTGCCTTGTACTGTTGGTCCCTCCAGCCTAGCTTGTACCGCATGTATTTGTCTCTGGTTGGAATTGCGGTTCTGATACTGCGGCTGCTGGTTCCGATACTGCGGCTGCTGGTTCTGATATTGCGGTTGGGGGTTCTGGTTGTTCTGAGGGCAGTCCTTAGCAAAGTGTCCCTCATTTCCGCAATTATAGCAAGCATTAGATCCCTTCCTGCATATTCCCGGGTGCTTCTTCCCACAAGTGTCGCAAGTGGGGTAAGTGACATTGTTACCATCATTTCCCCGGTTATTCTTCTTCTGTTGATCCTGGCCGTTAAAATTTCCTTTCCTTTTATTCTTCCCAAATTGCTTGGGTCCTTGGCCAGATTTGCTTGCTTGACCCTCCGTGTTAGCTTCCTCACTTTGTCGAGGTTGATTTGTCTTGCCAGCAGCTTTTTCCTCTTTTCGGGACTTGAAGATCTGAGCCCTTGCTTCTTTATCCCGGTTTATCCAATACTCGGCTCTAACCGCCCTGCTCACACATTCCGACACAGTCTCCGGCGGGCTACTGCCGGTGCTGACTAGTTTCGCTATGTCTGTGCGAAACATCCTCATCATCAACCGGACTTTTTCTTCTTCGTTCGGTACCAGTTTAGGGCATAGACGGGCTAGCTGCTCGAATCTTCTTACTGCGTCCATGACTGACAGTGATCCCTGCGTGAAGTTCGTGAATTCATCCTGCTGTATTGCAAGGACTTCTCTATTGTAGTACATTGTCCGGAATTCATGGACATAATCCTGCCAGGTCATAGCCATCACATCCCGGCGTGCTTCAACCGTCATCCACCAGTGCCTTGCATCCTTCTTCAGCGCAAAGGAGGCACATAAGACTTTCTCTTGCTCCGTAAGCCTCATGAAATTCAGAATGACCTGAATATCAATCAGCCAATTATCTGCGGCAATCGGGTCGTTAGGTCCCTCAAACTCAGGAGCCTTCATGCGTCTGAAGCGCTCGTATAACATGTCTTCCCGAACTGCTGGTGGATTTGCCGGTATGGCAGCTGGTGCCACTGGAATTTCGTCCGGTGGAGGCGCTACTGGCTGGGCCTCTTGTTGAACATTTACATTTGGTACCGGAGGTACCACTGGCTGTGCTGGCGGCGCTGGCTGTGGCGCAGCTTGAACTTGCGGAGCTTGATTCATCCGCTCCAACTGCTCTCTAAACCTTGCCATCTCCTGCTGCTGCTCTTGCAGCTGTCGTTGTATATCCATCATTAGTGTCACCATATCCGGCTGTGGCGGATCTTCTGGTGCATCGGCAGACGTATTACCTCTCGTACGAACCATCTTTATAATCCTAATATAGGAAAAAGAAATATTAACAATATTCTTTCTTCCCATAACAGTCTCAACATATCATCTTATCATGCATTACATGACATCACATAAACATACATTTCATAGCATAGCATATACATACTTAACACAGCATAACATACATACTTAACATATCATAACTTACATACTTATCATATCATGACATCATAACATATCTTATCATAACATAAAATAAACTTATCATATATCCCGTGATACGCACGGTCCCTTTTTATACAAAAACAAGGGTACATATCATAACTAAAGTACATACTGTACAAAATACTTACTGTCGTATATACAACATAATATACATATTTTTACATTAAAACGGACAGAGTTTCGGATGGAAGTGGCTACCACTTGCCATCCTACATATATATACAGTCAAAGCAACCGAATACAAAAACTATACAAACGGTCCTAGAAAAAGAAAATACTAGGTCGATCCTAAACTACTCGATGTCGTCGAGGGTGCTGACCGAGGTGTCGGAGTCTGAAAGTACGATCACCGGGTCAGGTGCATCCTTGTCGAGAAACTCGTCAGGATCATCCCACTCCTCGTAGGCAGCTTCTCCGTCATCCATCTCGTCCTCGTCATCGCTCAAAAGAACGATGACTGGTGGATCCTGCTGCTCTGGTGGCTCAATCGGTACGACATCATCAGAATCGTCGTCCGCATCCACGGGTCCTACCTCATACTGAGGGTCCGGCTGCTCATCATCGTCATCGGGAGCCTGAGCCTCAGCTGCGGACTCAGCTGGTACTGCCTGGGCCTTCGTCTCGGCTTCCAATATATCATCACTGTAACTGCCGATAGTCATCTGATCGTTCGGCGTCGGCACAAACTGCTGGATATGCTGTGGTATCCCTCTCCTCATGAGCAACAAAGCCTGCAACTCAGAATCGGGCATCTCTTGTGGAATATGGGGAAGCATCATCTCTTGGAACCTCCAACAGTAGTGGCTCATCACTTCTCCTGGATACGCGTGCCAATCCTGAGACAGTATCTGATATTGAGCCTGTCTCATGTCTCTGTAGATCACTGGGTCGCGAACTGGCGCTCCGAGTCCTCTCGCGGGTAGTGGTCCATATCTGGTCATCACTACTGAACAAAAGTGTGCCCACGTGCGTCTCAGCAACTGTGGCTCCCCGAGAGTAACCCACCACAATCTAGCATCGCTAATCATACATCTACTGGCGAGCGTAACCTGAAGGTGCTCCTCGATATGACATATAGCGAAGGTCTGCTCCATATCGCGTAGCCATGGCCTGACCGACATCGATCGTCGAGTGTTGTCGAAGTATGCTGGTCGTGAACGGTAGAAAGCTACCACCGCGTCTCGATCCCTCTTGACTTGCTGAGGATCCATGGTGCCGCGTCTACTCCATACCATGCCATCGTAAAACACATAAACAAAACAATACACACATAATTAAATCTAAACTTACTTGCAATGGTGGAGGCGATGTCAGGCAATTGTAAAATCGTGTCGCGAGGAAACCGCTCTGATACCAACTCTTGTAACGCCCCACCTAGCGTAGGCCGTTACCCTTGCGTACATACATTCATTCATACATAAACTTACTTACTTACTTAGTTTGGAAAACACAGCGGATTTTTTTTTTTTTTTTATATATAGTACACAAAACTATGTACATAAATTAAAATACTGTCTCTGTACATAATATACTAATTATTATTTATAAAAAGTATCTTGTCTTATATAAGTGTATACCACACAAAATGCGTAGCGGCTCCATATACCACGATTTTACATTGCTTGACCCGCTACTCCCCACCGCATCATCATCAGCTGACAGGCGACTTACCTACAGCACAAACTTAAAACAATGAGCTTGAGGCCCAGTAAGTACAACTCCTAGGCCGTAAAACAAATAACAACAATAAAACATTAACACACAATAACTTAACATCACATACATACATGACATACTTACATAACATACATACATACATAACATACATACATAACATGCATACATACATAGCATACATACATAACATACATACATACATAGCATACATACATAACATACATACATAACATACATACATACATAACATACATACATAACACACATACATACATATAACAATTAGCATGCATAGGTCATTTTATGCTTCATTATCTTTCATTATATTTTATGGGCCCTTAGTCTACGTGTTCGAATCCGGCGCGCGACTAATGAATTGTCTGGGGCGGCCAAACCAAATCCAGATCAATCCACAGTCCGACCCGACCTGACGCGGGTGGATCGACACGGCTCTTATCTTCTTACTCAATCTTGTTTACGTGTGAACATACACTTGGATGTCATCTTTCTACTTAGCTTCTTGCCTATCCTTACTTAGCATTTTTCATGTTGCATTCATGAATACATAGCACATCATACAAAGCACATCATCGAGTCTAATCCTATTAGCTTGTGCTGTAGACGGTGTTGTACTTACTGTCTATTCTCTTAGTTGTTACGCAGATCCTTGTCCCGTTTCTGCTGCAGAATTCCTCCTGCTCGATTGAAAGTCGTACGTCAGACTTCAAGTCCATCTCTATTGTATGTTGGTACAAACCAACATTCATGCGGGTTTTCGGCTATATGTCCCCCTAACGTAGAGTCTCTTATAACCCATGGGGTTATCTTGAAAAATCATGACGTATACTGAGCCTATTTAGAAAACATCGGGTTAGGTCGAACACCTACCCTTGGGCTCGTATAACACTTGTTTTCTTGTTGGTCAACCGAAGTCAACCTTATAGTAAGCTAAAGTTAACCCTGTTGGGTCAACTCTGGGCCTTGGGGCGAGGCCCGGTAACTCGGGTGCTGAATCCCGGCTACCCTACGTTCTACATTTTTCTTTTGAAAACTTAACTTAAAATCTTTTCATAAAAGACTTAGCTTAAAACTTATCCTTCTTAACTTGTCTTCTTAAAACTTTCGTGAATCCTGGCCTAATTTTTCATAAAATGGTCGAGGGTCGGAAACTGCTTTTGGGACAGTTTCCGTGCTTAAAATAACGTTTTATGTTCGAAAATAAATTTTCCTAAGTTGGTTCTACAAAATTCGTGCACAGGACTTTGTTGAGTCCTGCACCGTTTTCAGATTTTAGGTTGTGGTTAAAAATCCATTTGAGTTTGAAAAAGCTTTCTTCACAAAAGTTCTAGCCCTCGAGGAGTTCTAAAACTTTCGTGTTTTACACATTTTCTAATTCCTTACCGTTTGGTGTCAGTTTTAAATCTAAACCGAGCTTAACTTGAAAACTGGGTCTTCTGACCCACCTACGGTTTTTCGTGTAAAAGTAGGCCTTTGGAGTCTTATTTTGGCAAAGTGCCCGCGCTACCCCCTAGGAAACAGCCTATTCTACAACTTTCGTGTTTTACGTTTTGACCAATTCGGCCTCTACCAGCCAACTGGGACGTTTTCCCGAGACTGCTCCCAGGGAACCCGAGAGACAGTTTCGGTTTTTAGGTTCATTGATTACGGCCTAAGATGATGGTTCTAGCTCGACCGCCCACTGCGGGAGTTAGGTTCAATTCATGCAGCGCGTCTAGCGTTCTCTCACGGCTAACTAAGCCAACTCACGTGCTCGTGCAACCCGTCAAACCGAGCCTAAATTGCCTAGGGTTGCACGGTTCCACTAACCAAGCATGCAACAAATCTTCTAGCAACCTAGCATCATAAATCCGAGCCAATCAAGCATCAAAAATTCTGACCTAAAAGGGGACAATAGCCTACTATACCCTAGCATGCATTCTAGCACAAAATTAAGCATAAAACCGAGCACACAATTCATGCACAAACCAAGCCAAACCACTCGGCACACACATGCACACCACTCGGCCACAAGCAACCATAGGGCAGAAAATAAAATCATACATGGGCTTATGCCCTTACAACTTTTTGGCACACAAAACACATAAATCAAAGCTTTAAAAACTGAATTAAAACTTGAGAAAACGTTTTAGAAATTTTTACCTCACTTTAGTGTGTTCGGCCACTAGGGTTTGACTAGCCAAGTTGCTCCTATGCTCCCCCTTAGCTCCCTATGGTTCGGCTGACCCACTAGGTGCACCAAGCACCAAAATTTCGTCTCCTTGAGCCTCCCCTTGGCTTGCTCGGCCTCTAAGGTCACTTGGACCAAGGCTGGAAAATTTTTGTCCTCCTTTCCTTCTAGCTACCCGAGGCTTTCCTAGGGCCACAAACAAGCCTCAAAACTCTCACTCTAGCACACCCTTGGCTCACTAGACCACCCGAACTTTTGGCTCAACTTTTCCCCAAAAATTTCAGCCTTTCTCTCGGCTTCCCCTGCACCAAAACTCACGGCAAAGGGGCTGGTTGGCTGCCAGAAAATTTTCTTTCTTTCCCTCTCGGTTTCCTAGGCTACCCGAAGCTCAAGAGGAAGGTTTGCTCACAAAAATTTTTTCTGATTTCTCTCACTCTCTCCCACGGCTGGTTGTGCAGAAATTTTGCAAGAGTTTTGCTTAGTTTGTGAATAAAAATGAAGGAGATGAAGGGGGGTATTTATAGAGCTCTTGAAGAGCTTCCAAGAACAAGATTTTGGCTCTTGTTTCTTGTGCTTGCCGACCAAGCAAGGGAAAAAGATGGAGAACAACCAATTGTGAGTTGTCATGGGACACATGTCAAGGAGTCATTGGGCCACCACACTAAATGGATAAGAACAACCTTTGTTCTAGACTTTTCTTGAACAAAACTGGGTTTTTCGACTGAAAATCTTGAAATGTCGAGTTCAAAAATTTAAATTCCAATACTGTAAATATTATTTTACAGTTTTTGGATTTTTGACGTGCCGTCGGAAAATCGGGTTGAAAAATCTTTTTCTCGTTTTCTCAAACCCTTTTCGCCCTATGAGCTTAATAAAATCGCCTGATTTGTAAAACGAATAACCGAAGTCTCATTTTCATTATCTGTTAATAAAAATGAGTTTCGGCAGTCTTTTTAGTGAAAA
>CM046376.1:27802472-27879606 GCA_025413485.1 Ficus microcarpa
ACTGATCTTAAATTTCATAACTCTCAATTTCGACCATTTTGGTCAAACGTTGACTTTTCGAGTCAACAGTTGACTTTTCGGTCAAAATTTTGACTTTTCATAAAATGATCAGTTTTCACTTATTATCATCCGAAATATCAGTTTTAAGCCTTTTTGAGCTATAAAAACTCACAAAACACACATGAAAGTTCTGGACTGAACTTTACTCATTAAATTACATAACTACACATATATTAATTCTCTACAAGAATTAGCAACATGGAAACCAGATATTACATTCCCTAATTCGGAGCTGGTGATATCCTGATCGCAGGTCAATTTTTGAAAAAATTAAAGCTCCTTTCAATTGGTTGAACAAATCGTCGATCCTAGGCAAGGGATACTTATTCTTGATGGTGATCTTATTCAATTCCCGATAGTCAATGCACATCCTAAGAGTGCCATCCTTCTTCTTAACAAACAAAACTGGGGCTCCCCAGGGTGAATAGCAATGACGGATGAATCCTCGATCTAGGAGCTCTTGCAACTGAACTTGTAATTCCTTAAGTTCAGCAAGCGCCATCCTATAAGGTGCCTTGGACATTGATGCTGATCCCGGAAGCAATTCATTCTCAAAAGAGATTTCTCGCTCTGGCGGCAATCCTAGCAATTCTTCCAGAAAAGCTTCCACAAAATCCTTGACTATCGGTACTTCTTCTGGCCTACTCTTGGTTTCTTGCGTCTTATCCACCATGTTGGCTAGAAATCCAATACATCCTTCTGCCAACAACTTTCTAGCCTTTAGCGCAGAAATGAACATCTTTGGTTGTTTTGGGGTCGATCCCTTAAAAATGAACTCCTTGTCTCCAAATGGCTTGAACGTGACAGCGCGATGTTGACAGTCTATAACTGCGTTGTACTTTCCCAGGAAATCCATACCCAGGATAACATCGTAGTCGTATAGATCAATGATGATCAGGTTGACATACATTTCCCTACCACATATAATTATTGGAACATGACGTATCCAATAATCAGACAACAAAATTTCCCCGGTGGGTAATGCAGTTTGGAAGGTTCTTCCGATCCAATCGCTGTCTCTACCTAATTTCTTAGCAAACTTAGGTGACGTAAATGAATGTGTAGCTCCAGAATCAATTAACACGTATGCATCTTGTTGGCCAAAAGGAAGCTGACCTGTCACCACCGTGGATGGTCCAGCCTATACATCTTCCTTGGTGTAGGCATAGATGCGTCCTTGTAGTTCTGGAGCTTCGAGTCTGCCTTGAGAAATCGCGGTCCTTCAAGCCTCATCTGTGCCACGTGAAGCTGATATCCCTGACCCTTTCAATGGTTCTGAGGATTCTGCAAATTAACATTGCAGTTCTTGGCATAGTGGCCTTCCTTGCCACACCGATAGCAGCGGTTGGTTCCGGCACAGCAATCTCCAGGATGCTTCTTCCCACATTTCTGGCAAGTGGAATTTCCGTTGTTATCAGGGTTGTTCTTCTTTTGGGGAAAATTCTGTTGATTCCCCTGTCCTCCTGCATTCCATTTCCTCTTCTGTTGATTGTTAACATACGGCTTGTTTGTAACGACCCGCCTAACACAAGCCGTTACCTTGCTTACGTACTTACATACATGAATAATCTATAAATGAAACACATCGGAAATTTTTATTTTCTTTTCTATAAGGTATATGTACAAATACGAAATATAAAATACGAACTAAAGTATAGTTGTGAGTTGTGCGTACGAGCATACTACTAAATAACAGTCACTGAACATTACATAACTTTCTTATAATATCAAAACGCGTAGCGGTTTCCATTTCCCACTATTCACAGTGCCCGGCCACGCGACTCCACCTTGCATCATCATCAGCTGGCAGGTTGCTTACCTACAGCACAAACTTAAAACAATGAGCTTCCGCTCAGCAAGTACAACTCCTATACCGCGACACATAATCTACACATCATAACATGTCAATACGACACTTAACATATCCTTGCAAAACATATGCACGAACCAATTATGTTCATGTTATGCTTTCTTATTCCATCTTAACTTACTTTCTTAACTTATCTTATCTATGGGCCCTTACTTGAGTTTAAGTACCCGGCGCGCAACTATGAATTGGTTGGGGCGGCCAAACCAAGTCCAACTCAATCCATAGTCTCACCCGACCTCGGACGGGTGGTACGACACAGGCGACTTATCGCCTTTCCTTATTTTCCATCTTGTTATTCTTAATCGTGTCATTCACAAATCCATGTCGTGAACATATAAACTGATGTTACTGTAACGACCCGCCTAGTACGGACCGTTACCTTGCTTACGTACTTACATACATGAATAATTTATACTGAACTTACTTACTTATTAGATGAAAACACAGCGGAATTTTTTTTTTCTTTTCTATACGGTATATGTACAAATACGAAATATAAAATACGAACTAAAACATAGTTGTGCGTACGAGTATACTACTAACTAATTATCACTAAATATTTCATAACTTTCTTATAATATCAAAACGCGTAGCAGTTTCCATTTCCCATTATTCACAGTGCCCGGCCACGCGACTCCACCTTGCATCATCATCAGCTGACAGGTGGCTTACCTACAGCACAAACTTAAAACAATGAGCTTTCGCTCAGCAAGTACAACTCCTATACCGCGACACATAATCTACACACAACATCATTCTATTGCATATACTTCAAGACATATAGTATGCATGAACCAATTATGTTCATGTTATGCTTTCTTATTCCATCTTAGCTTACTTTCTTAACTTATCTAATCTATGGGCCCTTACATGAGTGTACATACCCGGCGCGCAACTATGAATTGGTTGGGGCGGCCAAACCAAGTCCAACTCAATCCACAGTCCAACCCGACCTAAGGCGAGTGGCACGACACAGGCAAGCTTTCTCGCCGTCCAGCTACTCTTTATCTTGTCATGTCATACTTACTCTTATTTTTCTTATTATAATTAGTATGCATGCATCGTGATGCCACTTATTCTTCTTCTTGACATGTGATCTAATCATACATATCATAACATACTTCATAGCATAAGCATAAATCACGTTTTGATATGCCCCGTAGCATATCAATTAACACTTAGCATAACAACACATCACATAGCACATAACACATCAATCATGTCTAGGTAAAATATCCTAATAGCCCATGCTGTAGGCGGCGTTGTACTTACCTCGTCTAATCCTGACGTGAAGCTGTTCCACCTCGGGCTTAGCTGCAGGTTACTTCCTGCTTAATCGAAAGACTAGGTAAGGTTCTAATCTAAGACCATAATATGTTGGTTTTCCACCAACATTCATGCATGACTTTGGTTATATGTCCCCCTATAGAAAAACATATTATGAGTGGTTACACTAGGTAACCTCTCCTACTCGGGTTACTACATCGCTCTTACGAGCTCATACAACAACCTATTAGGTTACATTGGATAACCTTCCATACTAATCTTACTTGTGAGCGAATAGGTTTAGGCTAGCACCTAACCTCGACTTAACATTTATCTTACCCACTAGGTTAACCAAAGTTAACCTCTAAGGTTACTAAGGTCAACCCTCATTTGGGCCAACCTCGGGCTTTGGGGCTAAGCCCTGTGATTCGAGTATAAATTCCCGATCACCGTTCGTCTTAACTCTTTACCTAGCAAACGTTGAACTTGTATATTTTAATCTCTTTTCTTTATCTTTGAAAAAGCTTTTGGCATTCGAGCCTAAAAACTGCTATAATTTCCCTTAAAAATCCTTGAATCTCAAAACATGGTTTATAAAACGTTTGAGGGTTTGAAACTGCCTTTGGAACAGTTTCTATGTTCAAAATAGAGTGTTTAAACCGAAAAAACAATTTTTCTCTATGGGTTCTATAAAAATCTGTGCAGGAACATTTTGCTCCCTGCACAGTTTTCAGATTTCAAGGTCTAGCTTAAAATCATTTTAGAATTTGAAAAAGTTTCCTTCACAAAAGTTCTAGCTCTCGAAGAGATCTAAAACTTTCATGTTTTACAAAAATTCTGATTCTGCACCGATTAGTACCAGTTTTTGTTTGAATCTCGGTGATCCTAAAAATTGCGTCCTGATGGACCATCTTCGGTTTTTCATAAAAACGGAGGCCATTGGAGCCTTATTTTGGTAATCGGTTCGCGATGTCCCCTAGGAAAAACCTTGATCTACAACTTTCATGTTTTACATTTTTACCCATTCGGCCTCTAAGGGCCTGCAATTACCGATTTCCTGTGACTGACCAGTTTGGAATCCGAACTGGCAGCCTTGCTTACTAAATTTGGTTTACGTCCTAATTTTCGGTTTCTACCTCAACCGATCACATCGGGAGCTTAAAGACACATCATGCAGCGTTCCTAACGTCTTGCATGTCCCAACATGCAGCCCTAACCCGTTCATGCAGCCCATAGAATCCGAGCCCTATCCTAGGGGTGCATGGTCTAACATGTTCATTCCATTCCAACATTCTCATTCATGCATACATTCCATTCTAGCACATTCTAACATACAATCACATAATTAATTATGCATCTAAGGGACACATAACCTCATATAAGTTCTAGCATGCAATCCTAGCATATCAAACAAAACATAAAAACATTAATGACATAATGGAACCAAACCATTCTAGCAACCTAATCAAGCACTAAGCAACTTATGGGCATAAAAATAAATTTGAGCTTATGCTCTACAAACTTGGCTTGAACAAATACATTTAAATCTTGACTTGAAAACTTTAAATAAAATAGGTTTAAGGTTTTTGAAAAATACCTTGACTTGGTTAGGGATTGGCTTTAGGTTTGCACCACAAACTCACACCCTGGACTCTAGGCTCCCTAGATCCGGTTCTAGCTCACCAAAATGCACCAAAAGGGCTGTTTTGGCTCTCAAATTTGGCCCCCACCTAGTGCATGGCCACACCACCCCTTAGGACTCAAAATCTGAAAATTTTTCCCTTAAAATCCTGCACAACTAGCGGCTGCCTGCAGGGAGGAAAAAGACTCCAAAACTTGCTCAAATCTTGTTTTCGGTTGCTCGGATCACACCCGAACTCTCCCCTAGTGTTTCCCTTCACTTTTCCGATTTTTTTCCTCTCTTCCCCTGCTCACTGCCCACGGCTACAGCCACTAGAATGGGCTGGAAAATTTTTTTCCACTCTTCCTCTTGTTTTCCCTCACCAAACCAAACACACACACTAGTTTGGTTCAATAAAATTTTTGGTTTTCTCTCTCACTTTCACTCTCGGTTTTGGGCTGAAAATTTTTGTCAAGAGTTTAGTTGTATTTCTTGATTTAAAAAGGGGAGGATGCACTCCTATTTATAGGCAATGTGGGACACCAAAGTTTGCATTTTGGCCCCCTAAATTTTTAAAATTTTGCACTAAAATCCCTTGAGGTGGCCGGCCAAGAAGCTTGGAGAACAAGCAAGAATTGTCTAGAATGGACACTTGACGTGTGTGGATTTGCTCTCCAAAAAGTGATGATGTCATAATTAAAAAAAATTATGATGTCATAAATAGGATAGCTTAGTTGTCTTGCTTATCCAATAAGCAGTATAATTTTAACTTAACACAGATAAATTTAATACTGTGTTGTACTAATACACAGTATTAATATTTTATACTATCATAAAAATTTTATCTGTGAAAAACCGGGCTGTAAAATTTTTTCTTTATTTTCTCAAACTCTTTTGCCCTTTGCTCTAATTTTGTGTGCTTGATTTTTCTATGGTGGTTTTAAATCTTATTTATGCTATCTTACCCGAAAAAATGGGTTTTCGCAGTATTTTTCCTATACTGTATCTCATAAAATTGTACTGTTAGGGTTTTGACCATTTTGGTCAAAATTGACTTTTTTGAGTCAAAATTGACTTTTTTGGTCAACCCTTTGACTTTCCTAGAATGATGCAAAATTCATCTCTTTTCATCCGAAAACACCATTCATCAACCAAAACAAGCATATTCGAGTCTTATAAAACTATAAGAGCTCGTAACACATATTGGAGTTCTAAAGCGAACTTTTCCCTAAAATGCCGATACGGCATACATTCAATTCCTTTTAGAAGGAAAAATATTCACATAGAAAAGCAGGTATTACAATCTACCCCCCTTAAAAATTTTCGTCCTTGAAAATCAGCGCAAACTGGGGTAGTTCCTTCCGATTGGCCATCGGTCTGAGGTTGAAATGTCGCCCTAAACGTCAATTTCAAGCCCATAGCAAGGTGAACAATCATCTAAAATCACGAAGTGAAGCGTCCATCACGATCCAAGATGCTCGATCTTGGTACTCCAAGTGCCTTAACGACCTAAGCTACGTAAATTCCTGCCAATTTTCTACCGAAAAGATGGCTATAATCACGATAAAGTGAGTCGATTTGGTCAATCGGTCGACAATGGCCTAAATCGTGTCGCTCCTAATTGTAATTTTAGGTAGTCCTACGAACAAACCCATGGTAATTCGCTTCCACTTTCATTCTGGAGACTCTGTTTCCTCCAAATCTCCTCCGAGATGTAGGTATTCAGCCTTGACTTTCTGACAAGTTGGGCTCTTTGACACGTATTCTGCTACTTCACCCTTCATGTTGAGTTCCGCAACTGCTCGTAACGGTTAAATCCTTCTTTATCGTACTAGCTAAACGTCCCACAACGCTCTAAGTAGTCATACTTAGCGTTGTAATAACTTAAGAAATTAGTTTCTAAGATCACATCGAAATCCTAAAGCTTGATTGCGATGAGATCTACAAACAATTCTCTGTCACATAAAACCATAGAAGTATTATGCATTCAGAGATTAAACCACAAAATTTTTTTAAACAGACAAAGAAATATTTATAAAGCTGTTTTAAACTTTTTACACTACTTCCTACTTTCCGGGCACTCTCTAAAAATACATACAAGTGAGTGACACCAGAATCATATAATACATTAACGTCCTATATA
The DNA here is from genome assembly GCA_025413485.1 of Ficus microcarpa. Classification (NCBI taxonomy): domain Eukaryota; kingdom Viridiplantae; phylum Streptophyta; class Magnoliopsida; order Rosales; family Moraceae; genus Ficus; species Ficus microcarpa. The sequence goes on from CM046376.1 coordinate 27,809,433, forward strand.
GCGATAGAAGTCTATTTTGTCACCGCGTGTGAAGTTCCAGCTTCGGCGTCTCCATCGGTGTAAGCATAAATCCTAGTCTGGGGTTCAGGAGCCTCTAATCTTCCTTGCGTAATTGAGGGTCCTTCGAGCCTTGCCTGGACTGCGTGCAGCTGGTGACTATGGTTGCTCCGGTTCGGATATGGAGGATTCTGGTTCTGGTTGTTCAGGGGACAGTTCCTTGTGTAGTGCCCTTCCTTGCCGCACTGATAGCAAGCAGTTGACCCCTTCTTGCACACTCCTAGATGTTTTCTTCCACAACTTGCGCACACAGGGTAGTTAGTGTTAGTATCCTCATTCCCTTGATTATTTCTCGTTTGGGGAGAATTCTCTTGTTGGGTCTGGCCCGAGAAATTCCCTTTTCTCTTGTTCTTCCCAGACTGCTTGGGACTTTGGCCGGGGTTACTAGCTTGGCCTTTCGAATTCGAATTTGCACCTTGACGAGGTTGCGTTGTCTTAGCGGCGGCCTTTTCCTCCTTCTTGGCTTTGAAGATCTGAGCCCGAGCCTCTTTGTCTCTGTTAATCCAATACTCGGCTCGTATGGCTCGGCTTACGCAGTCAGACACTGTCCTAGGTGGACTACTGTCAGCACTGACTTGCTTGGCAATGTCGGTCCTAAACATTTTCATCATTAGTCGCACTTTTTCGGCTTCACTTGGTACCAGGTTCGGGCATAACCGAGCGAGTTGCTCGAATCTCGTGATAGCTTCCATCACCGTCATCGATCCTTGATGGAAGTTAGTAAGTTCATCTTGCTGCACGGCGAGCACCTCTTTGTTGTAGTACATAGCACGAAACTCGTTTTCGAAATCCTGCTAAGTCATAGCCATAGTGTTTGTGATACCTAGAATTTCATGTTGCCATTTTCCTTCTAAAAGAGGAATTATGAGCATATGTTGTGATGTTTACAGAAAAACTCAGTTAAAGAGTTTTTCACACATTTTACGAAGTCTTATGGCTCAATAAGACTCAGAACAGATTTTTAAGGTTAGAAAACGCCCTTTCAGGTCGAAAAGGATGAAATAGGACGCAATTCCGAAAAAGTCAAAGTTTGACCGAAAAGTCAACTTTGACCAAGAAAGTCAAAGTTTGACCAAAAGTGGTCAACGGTTGACTCGATAGTGAAAAATGATGCAGTATGAGAAAATACTGCAAAATATGTCAGTATGGGCGAGATAGCCCAAGTAGACAGTAGAAACACCCTAGAAATCAAGCATCCCTAGCATTAGTTAAGGTCAAGAATGACATTTTCAGTCAAGAAATCACCCAAAAGGACTGGTCAAAGTCAAAAGGCAAAAATGTCAAAATTTTCACTTTTGGGGCAAAAGTGTAAATTTTGGAAAATATGTGAAGTATGTTCAGTGACGTCGTTAGATGATGTCATAATAAGGTAATAACTTGCCTTGCAAGAAAAGAATAAGGACCAGCCACTTTTGGGGGTGAAAATGCAAGGATTTTGTCTTTCGGGGCAAAAACGTAATTTTTGAAAATATGTGATTCAAGTAGGAGAAAATCACATAAAATCATGAAAAGAATGATATTTGCTTGAAAAGCAAGCATTATGGCCAATTATGAAGTTTAAGGACATAAATGCAAAAATTTTCACTTTTGGGGCAAAAGTGTAAATTTTAGAAATTTGATGATATGAGCATATGAAGTCACCGAGATGATGACATCATAAAATATGATGGGTGTGTTGATTTTTAGGACAATCGGACACCTAGAGTACATTTTTGCAAGAATTTCCATTTTTTGGGGGCAAAAATATAATTTTAGAAAATTATGAGGTAAGCGATGATGTAAGCAAGTGACATCAGCCATGACATCACCATGCCAGCTGCTGATGAGTTGAAGACAGCCGGCCACCCTTGGGTCACAAGTCAAAAGTTTTGAAACTTTTGGGGTCAAAAATGCAATTAACCCAAAGTTGAAAAAGTCTATAAATACCCATGCATTTGGTGCAGAAAAATTGAGGAAAACCAGCCAATTTCTGGCCAATTTTCCCCAGAAAATCCGTGAGCCAAGGGGAGAGAAAAGGCAAGCCAAAAAATGGGAAAACTCATGTGTGATCCACCTTAGAGTACACTCGGCTTTGAGCATGAACCAAAGGAGGAAATCTGGAAAAAAATTTTCCAGATTTCATGGGCAGCAGCCGTGGGAAGAGAGGAGAGAAAGTGAAGAAAAATTTTCAGGCCAACCATGGTGTGTGGCCGTGTGTGATGGAGAGGAAGAAACCAACCAAGAAACCAAGGTGATTTGGTGCCTTGGTGGTGCATGGGTTTCGGCCAAGGAAGGGCTGAAAATTGGAGAAGCAAATTTCATGGGTTTGGGCAGCAAGAGGGTTCGGATTTGGCTGAGAGGATTCACCAAAGATGGTGAAAATTTTTGGTGCAATTTGGGAGCCAAAACCGAGCAATGAGAACAGCCAACAAAGGGGACAGATTTTCGGGTTCATAAACCCTAGTCTAAACCATGGGTAAGTCAAGGTAAATCCTTGAATTTTAAGTTAAATTCCATGCAAGATTTGATGGATAATTATGTGTATATGTGTATGTGTGCATGGCTGGAAAATGGAGCCCTTTGGTGGGGAGAATTCGGCTGCAAAGGAGCAGCCAAGCAGTCAAGGGAGTTCGGCTCCCATAGGTGGAACCAATTGCCGAAAATTTCCAAGAGGTAAACCCTAACCCTAAGCTTTGGTTTAAGCATTAAATTTGGAAATTTAATGTGTATTTAAGCAATGAAATGTAAGGGCACAAGCTCATTTAATTTTGGTTAATGCCTAGCTAGGGGTGTGATGCTTGATTTAGGGTGTATGGCTAGCTAGTTTAGTATGCATGATTTTAGGTTTATGTGCTATGTTTTATGATGCATGATTTCCTAGTTTGCATGGTTGTATGGTTAGTAATGTCCCTGCTCTAGGTGCAGCCGAGTATGGCTCATGTACTAGGATGTTAGATTTTATTTTGGTGTTGCATGAGTTCGGTTCTATTTCATGTGACGCAACCCTAGAATGCAATGCAAACCTAGGTTAAGTTCCGGTTTGGTTTGCATGACCATGTGGGGATAACATGTCAAAACATGTGGGACGTTAGTTAACGTTGCATGTTGATGTTTTAGGCTCCCGAGTGATCGGTTGAGTTAGCTTCCGAAGTAGGGCGCGTAAAAACAATTTAAACACGAAACTGGCAGGTTCGGTTTCAAGTCTGTCCAGTTTTCATAAACAAAAAATAACAGGCCCTTAGAGGCCGAATTTGGGAAAACGTAAAACATGAAAGTTGTCCGAAACAACTTTTTCTAGGGGGACTCACTAGCCATTTTTCAAAATAAGGCTCCAATGGCCTTCAAAAATGCCAAAACCCGTGGCTAAATCTTTTAAGTTCCCAGACCCAGTTTCGTTTCAGGGTCAGCCAGTTTCAACTCAAAACTGGTACGTTTCTAGGCCGAATTAGGATTTTCATAAAACATGAAAGTTTTAGCATTTTTCGAGGGCTAGAACTTTTGTGAAGAAAACTTTTTCAGATAACTTACCGATTTTGAAACGAAAATTGTTTTATGAAGGGTGCTCAGGAATCCGAAATTTCCTGCACCAACAAGTTTAACAAAGTTTTTAGAAAAATTGATTTTTCTATCTTAAACAAGTGTTTTGGCCATGAAAATCGTTTCAAAGACGGTTTTCAACCTAAAATGAATTTACAAAGCATAAAACCAAGAGTTTGGATTTTATGACTCAAGTTATGAATTTTTACATGAAATGTAAATTTTGGGATTTCTCCCTAAGTGTTTTCCAAGAAAGGAAATGTGAGTTTCAAGCTATGTTTTAGCGTACGATTAGTTCACGTGTGGTAACCGGGTGTTAGACCCAAGTTGCCGGGTTAAGCCCGAGACCCGAGAGGTTGACCTTAGAGGGTTGACCATAGTTGACCGTAGTTGACCAAAGTTGACCATGGTTGACTAATAGTATGGGTTTAGTTTTTCCTTACGGGTTACCCAAAGTAACCCAAAGGGATACAGTTAAGCTCAACTAAAGGGTTATCAGATATGACCCGATAGTTTCAGATTAAGATAAGCAACCCTTAGAGGATTAGTTTTGGCTTAGCACGCCAGGTTACCGTTGGTAACCAAGTTAGACACTTTGCATATAAGGGACATACAACCAATACCATGTAAACATGTTGGTTAGTTTTCCAACATTTTCACGAGTTTAAGTAGAGCATGTCCTTGTCAAGCAGGCAGAACCTGCAGCTGTACCAGGAGTGGAACAGCACTAGGATGGGACAGTTAAGCAAGAATGTATGACGGAAAGGTAAGTACAATTCCGCCTACAGCATGAACACATGTTAGTTGCATGAATAGGATGTTATGATTTATGATGATATGTAGTATGCTATGTAGTAGTATGTTATGTTATGCAATATGTTTATGTGTTAAGTATGCCGTATGTTATGTATGTATGCAGTAGGTTATGCAGTAAGTATGTCAGGTAAGCTCATGTTCAGTATGCAGTATGTCATGTAGTATGTATGCAGTATATTCATGTATGATGTTATGTCATGATGCATGTATGTCATCCACGTTAATTGATAAGTTAGTATGTATGCAGATGCATGTTATGTTTATGTTAGGTTTTGTGGCATCACGAAGCATGCCCACTAAAAATAAGTCAGATGGTAAGATATGAGTTAAGCTAAGTAGGACATGTTGTGTTGTACTGACGTTGCCTCCGTGGTAAGTTAAAACGGCACGTTCCATGGTTTGACTTGATATGGAAGGGCTGCCTCCACTACTCCATGTTAAACTTTGTGTTTCATGGTTTAAGTTGGTATGGTCGGACCGCCTTCAATCACTCCATGGTTATGTACCGAAGTACATACACACATGTTATAGTAGCAAGATAAGATAAGATCAGTTCAGTAGAGAAACCATAATTGATTTTAAAATAAATCATAATTGGTTCACGTTTTTGTGCATTAGTTGCATGCGGATAGGATGTTGTGCTTACTGAGCTTTTTAGCTCATTACTTACGTTCATGCTGTAGGTAAGTTTCCTACGGGCACTTCCTGATACAAGCTGTGGAGAGATGGCGCAACAGAATGTGAAACGTGGGTATGGACTGCTACGGGTTTCCGAAATGCGTTTGAAATGAAATTGTGTTTTCATTATATTTCAACATGTATGCATGTATGTTTCAGTTCAATTATGTATGTATGGAGCTTTCCGCTCAGGTGAAAGCTCAGTATTCTGTGAGTACATCAGAATCAGTTAAGGTTTTATAAAAGAAAAACAGTTTTTAAATTCAGTTTAACTTGTGTTAAAGTTTTATGATTTCCGCAATAGAAGTTTTCAGTTCACGATTTTTAGAAAAGAAGAAAAAAAAATTTACTCTAAAATTTGGGTAACTTGATTTTTCAATCAAGCAGTAAGTTAAGTAAATGTCGCGGACCGAACGCTCCAGGTTCGCGCGGTCAGTGTCCGCGTGGATGTTGAGAGTAATCGGGTCGTGACAGTGTTCCGGCGCAGTTGTACTGTTCTCCACCAATGCCTCGCGTCCTTCTTGAGAGCGAAAGAAGCGCACAGCACTTTCTCATGTTCCGTAAGTCGCATGAAATCCAAGATGACTTGGATGTCGATAAGCCAGTCGTCAGCGGCTATCGGATCGGTAGGTCCCTCAAATTCGGGCGCTTTCATTCTTCTAAAACGTTCGTAAAGAAGATCCTCACGTACTGGCGGCGGATTTACTGGTACTCCGACCGGTGCCATCGGAATCTCGACATTCCGAGGAATGTCTGGTTGAACTTCTGGCTGAACTTCCGGATGAACATTGGGTACCTGAGGTACCACTGGCGGAACTTGCGGCGCTGGCTGTGGGGCCTCTTGGACCTGAGGTCCTCGATTTAGCTGAGTTAGTTGTTCGTGTAACCTAGTCGTCTCTCGTTGCTGTGCCAGCAACTGTTGTTGTAAGTTAGCTACTAAGGTTGCTAAATCCGGCTGGGGCGGATTTGCAGGTGCGTTTATACATGTACGAACCATCTTCTAATTTTCTATATAAGAAAAGATATCATACTATCAATATCTTTTCTTCCATGCAAATCTTATCATATCATACTACATCACATTCATATCATACTATAACCATACTTGTCATACATAAAATCACATCACTACACATGTCATGCCATAACTTAGTGGCATATTCGTATCATACTAGATACTGATCATTCTTTTCAAACTCATAACATAACTCTGGTCATATATCCCGTATCTACACAGTTTCTTTGTACAATTTCAAAAGTACATTATAGTATCAAAAATATATTACTGGGTCAAAATACATCGTCAAAAGTACATACTTTTCACGGTTTCGAAAGTATATACTGTCTATATACATTTTTCAAAAATACATCATACTGTACAAACATATACATGGCCAAAACTGGATGGAAGTGTCTACCACTTTACCATCGTACATATATACATCCTAACATTCGAATAACAAAATACTATAGTTAGTCCTACCGTCCAAAAGGAAAATATACGAAACGGCCCTAGATCTAAACGATACTCTCGAGCGTAATAACGGACGCGTCGGAATTAGAATCATGGTCCACGTCCTCATTTCCGTCATCTAAATCAATTATGTGATGCTCCTCTGAGTCGTCGGCGTCATCGTGATACGCTACCCAGTCCCAGCCACCCTGAACAGGTTCCGGCTCTAACTCCTCATCATCATCCTCATCGTCCTCGTCATCGCTGGAGATAACGATTACTGGGGGGTCCTCCGGCTCCGGTGGGTCGATCGCTATGACGTCGTCGTTCGAAGCCTCATCAGCGTCATCTGCTGGAGCCTGTGAACTGCTGGCTTGGCCATCAGGATGGACTATCTGGGCGATAGTCTCAGCCTCGAGGATGTCATCAATGAAACTACCAACTGTCATCTCCGGTGTAGGTGATGGAACGAACGTGCGAATATGGGCCAGCACTCCGTTCCGTAGGAGTAATAACGCCTCCATCTCGGCCATCGGAAGATCTGTAGGAACATATGGAAGCATCATCTCCTGAAACCTCCAACAATAATGACTCATCGTCTCGCCCGGGTACGTATGCCAGTCCTGCGAGAGCCTCTGAAAGCAAGAGTGTCGCATGTCCCGGTAGATCGCAGGGTCACGGACAGGCTCATGGATCTGTCAAGCAGGTAACGGTTCGTATCGAGTGAGTACGACAGTCCGGAAATGCACCCACATACGACTGGGCATCTGAATCTCTCCCAGCATAATCCACCACATCATAGAATCTCCAACCAGGCACCTACTGGCGAGGGTGACCTGTAGATGTGCCTCGATGTGGCAGATCTCAAAAATCTACTCCATGTCGTGTAACCATGCTCCGATCGAGACTGACCGTCGAATACTATCAAAATATAACGGCTGTGATCGATAAAAGGCGACTACCGCATCACGATCCTCCTCTACTTGGATCGGATCCATAATCTCGCGTCTATCACGTATATAACTTTAAGCGTAAGTATCTTCGTGTATACTTTAAGAGAAATAATATCTAGTACCTACTTACAATGATGGAGGCGATGGCAGGCAACTATGAATTCTTGTCGCAGGAAACCGCTCTGATACCAACTCTGTAACGACCCGCCTAGTACGGACCGTTACCTTGCTTACGTACTTACATACATGAATAATTTATACTGAACTTACTTACTTATTACATGAAAACACAGCGGAAATTTTTTTTTTTTATTTTCTATACGGTATATGTACAAGTACGAAATATAAAATACGAACTAAAACATAGTTGTGCGTACGAGCATACTACTAACTAATTATCACTAAACATTTCATAACTTTTTTATAATATCAAAACGCGTAGCAGTTTCCATTTCCCATTATTCACAGTGCCCGGCCACGCGACTCCACCTTGCATCATCATCAGCTGACAGGTGGCTTACCTACAGCACAAACTTAATGTAACGCCCCACCTAGCGTAGGCCGTTACCTTACTTACTTAGCATACATTCGTAAAATAAACTTAAACACATTGTTTGAAAAACACAGCGGAAATTTTTTTTTTTTTTTTTATAGCATTGACAAAACACTATAAACATAAAGTCATACTGTTTTTGCATACTAGTATATTAATTACCGGTTAATATAAAATATTTCATAATTTACATAAAATCACAAAACACGTAGCGATACCCATAATCCACTCATTCACAGTCCCTTGGCTCGCTACTCCATCTTGCATCTTTTTCATATAGCTGGTTCCTTACCTACAGCATAAACTCAAACCGTGAGCTAGAGCTCAGTAAGTACAACTCTTAAGCCGTAAAGAAAATATAGCATAAACAGGAAATACACATAGCAAGTATTGATCAAGTTATGCTTTCTTATCTCTACTCATTATGGGCCCTTACCTCGTGTGTTCGTAACCGGCGCGCGACTATGAATTGGTTGGGGCGGCCAAACCTTATCCAACTCAATCCACAGTCCAACCCAACCTGGCGTGGGTGGTACGACACATCGCTTATTAACTTACTTATTCTTACTTATTAGTGAACATACATTCTGTTGTCACCTTTTTGATTCTATTATTTATGCCCTAGCATAATAATCATATTCATAACATAATTATATTGCGTATATGTTAACTAACACATAGCACATAACACATCATAGACATCTAGTAATATATACTAGTAGCTTATGCTGTAGACGGTGTTGTACTTACCGTCTATCCTTGTGCTGCTTGTCTTACTCCTCCTCGAGCTTTAATTGCAGAATCCCTCCTGCTCGATCGAAGGACGTACGTGAGATTTCTAATCTACATCATGTGGGTTTTTCGGTGATATGTCCCCCCTAACATAGACCATGCATACATAAGGGCGACCACCTTAGTAGTCTTATAGATCATGCATCGTGATCTAAAAAGATACGTTGGATATCCATTTCATACACTTAGCCCATATAGAAAACATGTCGGGTTAGATTAACATCAACCCTTGGGCTTTGATCAACAATTTATGGGTCAACCAAGGTTAACCCTTGTGATCCTTAACGTGAATCCCTATTCGGCTTACTTGAGGATTGTGGGACCTAAGTCCCGATAACTCAGGTATAAATTCCCGGTTATCATACGTCTTATCATTGCCTTGAACACTTAGCTTAAAATCCCTTTGCTTTGAAAATCTTAACTTAGAAACCATTTTCTTTGAAAACCTTAACTTATCATTCTTATTTCATAAAAACACTTAGCTTTTAAAATCTTAATCTTATCAACTTTTTCGTAAAAATTCGTAAATCCTGCCTTATAATTTCATAAAACATTTGGGGGTCGGAAACTGCTTTTGGGACAGTTTCCTTACTTGAAATAACGTGATTAGCTCGAAAAACGTTTTTCCTAAAGGGTTCTATAAAATCATGCACAGAAACTCTTGAATTCCTGAGCAGTTTTGGCATTTCATTTTATAGTTAAAAAATCGCTTTCGAATTTGAAAATGTTTTCTTCACGAAAGTTCTAGCCCTCAAAGAGTTCTAAAACTTTCATGTTTTGAGAAATTTCTGATTCTGTACCGATTGGTACCAGTTTTTAATTGAAAACGTGATTAACTTTGAAAACCGAGTCTTACAGACCTCTATCGGGTTTCTTTGAAAAAGAAGGCTGTTGGAGCCTTATTTTGGAAAACTGGCCGCGCTGGCCGCTAGGAAACAACCTAGTCTACAACTTTTGTGTTTTAACTTTTTGCCCATTCGGCCTCTAAAGGCCTGTAATCTGTGTTTTACCGAAACAGCCCCCTGGAACCCGAGAGCATGTTTTGGTTCTTACATTTCTTGTTACGTCCTAAATCGCGGGTTCTAACTCGACCGCCCACATCGGGAGATAATCATCAAACATGCAGCGCATTCTAACGTCCCTTACCCTATCATACAGCCCATGTGATCATTGCAACCCAAAAATCCGAACACTAGTCCTAGGGTTGCATATCCACTAGCTTAACATACATCACACCATTCTCATACATTTGGCTCATAAAACATAACATACATGCATAAAACTACTTAACCTAATTTGGGGACATATTACCTACATCAAACCCTAACATGCCAATCTAGCATATCAAGCACATAGCATAAATTATGAGCATAAACATAAACCAAACCACACCTAGAATCAACCTAACCAAACACTAAGCACACAAGCACACATAAGGCAGCCATCAAAACACATATAGGAGCTTATGCTCTTACACAAATTTTGCTTGAAATACACGTAAATCACATGCTTAAAAACTCATTTAAACTTGTGAAAAGCTTTTAAAAATTTTACCTTCCAAGAGGTGACTTTCGGCTTAGGGTTTGGGGTACCCGAAAAAATCTGGTTGCACCACTTGGTTCAAGGGCTCGGCTGCTCACTCCCCACGCACCAAAAATCAGATTTTTGGTTCCTTTGTGGTCTCCTCACCTTGCTCAGACACTCAAGGAAGTTTAGCCCCAAATCTGAATTTTTTTCCTCTCTTTTCTCACTCAAACCCGAAGGCTGCTTGGAGTTAAAATCAAGCTCCAAAACTTGCATCAAACTCACTCCTTTGGCTCACCAATCAAACCCGAACCTTAAACCCTAATTTCTACCCCAAATTTTTGGTTTTCCCTTGTGTTTCCCTTGCTCCAAACCCACGGCAACAAGGCTGTTTGGCTGCAGAAAAAAAATTTTCTTTCTTCCACTCGGTTTCCTAGCTACCCGAAGCAAGATTGCTTGGCTTGGACTTGGAAAATTTTTCTGATCTCACTCTCCCTTTCTCTCGGATTTTTGAGCTGAAAAACCTCAAGAGTTTGGCTGTAATTTTTGTTTAAAATGAATAGAGAAATCAGCCCCCCTTTTATAGACAACTTGGTGGACTTTTTGAAATAGAAATTTGACCCCAAAATTTTGCAAATTTTGGACTTCTTGCATGCTAGGTGTCCGAACTTTTGGAGGTGCAAGACAACTCATGGTGAGTTGGCATAGGCTAGGTGTCCTCTTGTGATTGGTCCAACACATCTCACATGCAATAAAATATTATTTCTTTTTGAGATATCTTGGAATTTTAAGGCCTTGTTTGGATAAAAATCTTTGAAACTTTGACTGTAAAAATTTAAATTCCAATACTGTAATAATTATTTTACAGTTTGGATTTTTCATAATTTTAGTCAAAAAAATCGGATTGAAGATCTTTTCTCAAATCCTTCTGCCTCGTGACTTACTGTGGCGTGCTTGATTTTTCTAAGGTGGTTTTAGTTTCTAACTGTCATAAAAATTAGTTCCTGCATTATTTTTCATAAAACGCAGATCTTAAAATTCCTCCGTCATAATTTCGGCCATTTTGGTCCAACTTTGACTTTTCGGTCAACAGTTGACTTTTTCGGTCAAAATTTTGACTTTTGTGGAATCGAGTCGGTTTCACTTCTTATTGTTCAAAAAGGCTATTTGCTTCTTCGAACAGTCATTTTTGAGTTTTATTAAGCTATAAAAACTCATAACACATATTAAAGCTCTGAAACAAGCTTTTTTATGAAATTGCATGTACTATTTACATTCAAGTCTTTACAGAAGCTAGTCACATGAAAAACTAGATCTCACACTTAAAACAATGAGCTTTCGCTCAGCAAGTACAACTCCTATACCGCGACACATAATCTACACACAACATCATTCTATTGCATATACTTCAAGACATATAGTATGCATGAACCAATTATGTTCATGTTATGCTTTCTTATTCCATCTTAGCTTACTTTCTTAACTTATCTAATCTATGGGCCCTTACATAAGTGTACATACCCGGCACGCAACTATGAATTGGTTGGGGCAGCCAAACCAAGTCCAACTCAATCCACAGTCCAACCCGACCTAAGGCGAGTGGCACGACACATGCAAGCTTTCTCGCTGTCCAGCTACTCTTCATCTTGTCATGTCATACTTACTCTTATTTTTCTTATTATAATTAGTGTGCATGCATCGTGATGCCACTTATTCTTCTTCTTGACATGTGATATAATCATACATATCATAACATACTTCATAGCATAAGCATAAATCACGTTTTGATATGCCCCGTAGCATATCAATTAACACTTAGCATAACAACACATCACATAGCACATAACACATCAACCATGTCTAGGTAAAATATCCTAATAACCCATGCTGTAGGCGGCGTTGTACTTACCTCGTCTACTCCTGACGTGAAGCTGTTCCACCTCGGGCTTAGCTGCAGGTTACTTCCTGCTTAATCGAAAGACTAGGTAAGGTTCTAATCTAAGACCATAATATGTTGGTTTTCCACCAACATTCATGCATGACTTTGGTTATATGTCCCCCTATAGAAAAACATATTATGAGTGGTTACACTAGGTAACCTCTCCTACTCGGGTTACTACATCGCTCTTACGAGCTCATACAACAACCTATTAGGTTACGTTGGATAACCTTCCATACTAAACTTACTTGTGAGCGAATAGGTTTAGGCTAGCACCTAACCTCGACTTAACATTTATCTTACCCACTAGGTTAACCAAAGTTAACCTCTAAGGTTACTAAGGTCAACCCTCCTTTGGGCCAACCTCGGGCTTTGGGGCTAAGCCCTGTGATTCGGGTATAAATTCCCGATCACCGTTCGTCTTAACTCTTTACCTAGCAAACCTTGAACTTGTACATTTTAATCTCTTTTCTTTATCTTTGAAAAAGCTTTTGGCATTCGAGCCTAAAAACTGCTATAATTTCCCTTAAAAATCCTTGAATCTTAAAACATGGTTTATAAAATGTTTGAGGGTTTGAAACTGCCTCTGGAACAGTTTCTATGTTCAAAATAGAGTGTTTAAACCGAAAAACAATTTTTCTCTATGGGTTCTATAAAAATCTGTGCAGGAACAGTTTGCTCCCTGCACAGTTTTTCAGATTTCAAGGTCTAGCTTAAAATACTTTTAGAATTTGAAAAATTTTCCTTCACAAAAGTTCTAGCTCTCGAAGAGATCTAAAACTTTCATGTTTTACAAAAGTTCTGTTTCTGTACCGATTAGTACCAGTTTTTGTTTGAATCTCGGTGATCCTAAAAACTGCGTCCTGATGGACCATCTTCGGTTTTTCATAAAAACGGAGGCCATTGGAGCCTTATTTTGGGAATCGGTTCACGTTATCCCCTAGGAAAAACCTTGATCTACAACTTTCATGTTTTACGTTTTTGCCCATTCGGCCTCTAAGGGCCTGCAATTACCGATTTCCTGTGACTAACCAGTTTGGAATCCGAACTGGCAGCCTTGCTTACTAAATTTGGTTTACGTCCTAATTTTCGGTTTCTACCTCAACCGATCACATCGGGAGCTTAAAGACACATCATGCAGCGTTCCTAACGTCTTGCATGTCCCAACATGCAGCCCTAGCCCGTTCATGCAGCCCATAGAATCCGAGCCCTATCCTAGGGGTGCATGGTCTAACATGTTCATTCCATTCCAACATTCTCATTCATGCATACATTCCATTCTAGCACATTCTAACATACAATCACATAATTAATTATGCATCTAAGGGACACATAACCTCATATAAGTTCTAGCATGCAATCCTAGCATATCAAACAAAACATAAAAACATTAATGACATAATGGAACCAAACCATTCTAGCAACCTAATCAAGCACTAAGCAACTTATGGGCATAAAAATAAATTTGAGCTTATGCTCTACAAACTTGGCTTGAACAAATACATTTAAATCTTGACTTGAAAACTTTAAATAAAATAGGTTTAAGGTTTTTGAAAAATACCTTGACTTGGTTAGGGATTGGCTTTAGGTTTGCACCACAAACTCACACCCTTGACTCTAGGCTCCCTAGATCCGGTTCTAGCTCACCAAAATGCACCAAAAGGGCTGTTTTGGCTCTCAAATTTGGCCCCCACCTAGTGCACGGGCACACCACCCCTTAGGACTCAAAATCTGAAAATTTTTCCCTTAAAATCCTGCACAACTAGCGGCTGCCTGCAGGGAGGAAAAAGACTCCAAAACTTGCTCAAATCTTGTTTTCGGTTGCTCGGATCACACCCGAACTCTCCCCTAGTGTTTCCCTTCACTTTTCCGATTTTTTTCCTCTCTTCCCCTGCTCACTGCCCACGGCTACAGCCACTAGAATGGGCTGGAAAATTTTTTTCCACTCTTCCTCTTGTTTTCCCTCACCAAACCGAACACACACACTAGTTTGGTTCAATAAAATTTTTGGTTTTCTCTCTCACTTTCACTCTCGGTTTTGTGCTGAAAATTTTTGTCAAGAGTTTAGTTGTATTTTTTGATTCAAAAAGGGGAGGATGCACTCCTATTTATAGGCAATGTGGGACACTAAAGTTTGCATTTTGGCCCCCAAAATTTTTAAAATTTTGCACTAAAATCCCTTGAGGTGGCCGGCCAAGAAGCTTGGAGAACAAGCAAGAATTGTCTAGAATGGACACTTGGCATGTGTGGATTTGCTCTCCAAAAAGTGATGATGTCGTAATTAAAAAAAAATTATGATTTCATAAATAGGATAGCTTAGTTGTCTTGCTTATCCAATAAGCAGTATAATTTTAACTTAACACAGATAAATTTAATACTGTGTTGTACTAATACACAGTATTAATATTTTATACTATCATAAAAATTTTATCTATGAAAAGCCGGGCTGAAAAATTTTTTCTTTATTTTCTCAAACCCTTTTGCCCTTTGCTCTAATTTTGTGTGCTTGATTTTTCTATGGTGGTTTTAAATCTTATTTATGCTATCTTACGCGAAAAAATGGGTTTTCGCAGTATTTTTCCTATACTGCATCTCATAAAATTGTATTGTTAGGGTTTTGACCATTTTGGTCAAACTTTGACTTTCCTGGGTCAAAGTTGACTTTTTTGGTCAACCCTTTGACTTTCCTAGAATGATGCAAAATTCATCTCTTTTCATCCGAAAAGACCATTCATCAACCAAAACAAGCATATTCGAGTCTTATAAAACTATAAGTGCTCGTAACACATATTGGAGTTCTAAAGCGAACTTTTCCCTAAAATGCCGATACGGCATACATTCAATTCCTTCTAGAAGGAAAAATATTCACATAGAAAAGCAGGTATTACAGTTACTTAATCATACAGCACAATCATGTCATAATCTTACTTAAGCATACTTTGCTTATTTAGCACATTTCATAACATAAACTTATCATACATACAACATAGCATACAATCATATACATAGCACTTAGCATACCAAACATATCTAGGTAAGTATACAACTAATAGCCTATGCTGTAGGCGGCGTTGTACTTACCTCGTCTATTCCTGACGTGAAGCTGTTCCACCTCGGGGCTCAGCTACAGGTTACTTCCTGCTTAATCGAAAGACTAGGTAAGGTTCTAATCTAAGACCATAATATGTTGGTTTTCCACCAACATTCATGCATGACTTTGGTTATATGTCCCCCTATAGTAAAATATATTATGAGTGGTTACACTAGGTAACCTCACCCACTCGGGTTACTACATCGCTCTTACGAGCTCATACAACAACCTACTAGGTTACGTTGGATAACCTTCCATACTAATCTTACTTGTGAGCGTATAGGTTTAGGCTAGCACCTAACCTCGGTTTAACATTTATCTTACCCACTAGGTTAACCAAAGTTAACCTCTAAGGTTACTAAAGTCAACCCTCATCGGGTCAACCTCGGGCTTTGGGGCTAAGCCCTGTAACTCGGGTGAAATTCCCGGTTACTCATCGTAACTACTAACCTTGCAAACCTTGAACTTGAACATCTTAATTTCTTTTCTTTATCCTTGAAAAAGTTTATGGCATGAAAGCCGAAAAACTGCTATACTTCCCCTTAAAAATCCTTGAATCTTAAAACATGGTTTATAAAATGTTTGAAGGTTAGAAACTGCCTTTGGAACAGTTTCTGTGTTCAAAACAGTGTTTAAGACAGGAAAAACTGTTTTTCCTAATTGGTTCTAGAAGATCCTGTGCAGGAATTTCTTGCTCCCTGCACAGTTTTTGGATTTCAAGTTATAGTTTAAAATCCTTTTAGAATTAGAAAAAGTTTTCTTCACAAAAGTTCTAGCTCTCGAAGAGTTCTAAAACTTTTGTGTTTTAAGCAAAGTCTGTTTCTGCACCGTTTAATACCAGTTTTAATTTGAAATTCATTGATCATAAAAACTGGGTCCAGTCAGACCACCTTCGGTTTTTCGTAAAAACGGAGGCCATTGGAGCCTTATTTTGAGAAACGGCCCATGCTGGCCCCTAGGAAAGACCCTGTTCTATAACTTTCATGTTTTACGTTTTTGCCCATTCAGCCTCTAAAGGCCTGCAATTACCAGTTTCCTGAGACTGACCAGTTTGGAATCCGAACTGGCAGCCTTGCTTACTAGAATTGGTTTACGTCCTAATTTGCGGTTTCTACCTCAACCGATCACATCGGGAGCTTAATGAAAAATCATGCAGTGTTTCTAACGTCTTGCATGTCCCAACATGCAGCCCCAACATGTCCATGCAGCCCATACATTCCGAGCCCTATCCTAGGGTTGCATGGTCTAGCATATCACAATGCATTCCATACATTCTCATTTATGCATACCATTCCATTCTATCATATCCTAACATACAATCACATAATTAATCATACATCTAAGGGACATATAACCTCATGTAAGCTCTAGCATGCAATCCTAGCATATCAATCAAGCATAAGCATAAATAATGACATAATAAACCAAACCACCCTAAAGGAACTAATCAAGCACTCAAGGGCATGAAAATAAATAGGTGAACTTATGCTCTTACAAACATTAGTTTGAACAAATACATTTAAATCTTAACTTAAAAACTTGATTGAAATAAAATTAGAGCTTTTTGAAAAATTTACCTTGAAATGGGTAGGGTTTGGCTTAAGGACTTGAACCAATTCTCACCCTTGACCCTAGGCTTGCACAACCGGTTCTAGCTCACCCAAAATGCACCAAAACTTGGCTGTTTTTGGACTCAAAATCAGCCTCCCTCTAATACACGGCCACACCACAAATTTGGACCCAAAAACTGAAATTTTCCACTACTTTTCCCTGCTCACACAGTGGCTGCTCCTAGACCCAAAATTGGTCTCCAAATCTTGTTTTCGGTTGCTCGGATCACACCCGAACTCTCCCCTAAAGTCTCCCCTAACTTTCAATAATTTTTTTCTCACTTTCCCCTGCTCACTGCCCACGGCAACAGCCCAGAAAAATGGCTGGAAAATTTTTTCCACTCTTCCTCTTGCTTCCCCTCACCAAACCGAACACACACACAAGGTTGGTTCAAGAAAATTTTTGTTTCTCTTCCACTCACTCACTCTCGGTTTCTCTTGGAGAAAAATGGGCATAATAAGGTTGTATTTTCTGATTTAAAATGGGTGGAGGGCAGCCCTATTTATAAGCAATGTAGGACACAAAAAGTTTGCATTTTGACCCCCAAAATTTTTGGAATTTTTCACAAAACCCCCTTGAGGTGGCCGGCTGTTTTGAGTGGGAAACAAGAAAGAAAACTCTAGAACAAGACACTTGTCTTGTGTGGATTTGCTCTCCAAAAAGTGATGATGTCATAGTTAAAAAATTTATGATGTCATAATTCAAAAAGACTTGTTTGTCTCCTTTTTCCAATAAGCAGTGTAATTTTAATTTAACACAGATAAATTTAATACTATATTGCAATAATACACAGTATTAATATTTTATACTGTCATAAAAATTTTATCTGTGAAAAACTGGGCTGAAAAATTTTTTCTTTCTTTTCTCAAACCCTTTTGCCCTGTGCTCTAATTTTGCGTGCTTGATTTTTCTACGGCGATTTTGGTTCTTATTTACGTCAACTTATCCGAAAAAATGGATTTCCGCAATATTTTTCCTATACTGCGAGTTATGAAAAGCACACTTAGGGTTTTGACCATTTTGGTCAAACTTTGACTTTCCCGGGTCAAAGTTGACTTTTTTTGGTCAACCCTTTAATTTTCCTAAAATCATGTAAAATTCATCTATTTTCATCCGAAAAGACCATTCATCAATCAAAACAAGCATATTCGAGTCTTATAAAACTATAAGAGCTCGTAACACATAATGGAGTTCTAAAGCGAACTTTTTCCTAGAATGCCGGTACGGCATACATTCAATTCATTCTAGAAGGAAAGATATTCACGTAGAAAAGCAGGTATTACATTGTTGTTGCCACGTTGACTAGAAGGTCCTCCTTCGCTGGGTCTACGGAGATTCCTTCCTTCGATACCACATGCCTCAAGAAGTGAACCTTCTCCAACCAAAATTCACACTTAGTGAATTTAGCATACAACTGATGTTGCCTTAGCATTCCGATCACCAACCTAAGGTGATGTTCATGCTCCTCCTTGGACCTTGAATAGATTAAAATATCGTCAATAAAGACGATTACAAACTTATCCAAGTACTCTTTGAACACTCGATTTATAAGATCCATAAAAGCAGCTGGGGCATTGGTCAACCCAAACGGCATGACTAGGAACTCGTAGTGCCCATATCTCGTTTGGAAGGCTGTTTTGGAGATGTCTGACTCCTTGATCCGTAGTTGATGGTAGCCTGAACGTAAGTCGATCTTCGAAAATACAACCACTCCCCTGAGTTGGTCGAAGAGATCATCAATCATCGGGAGAGGGTACTTATTCTTAATCGTAATCTTATTTAACTCTCAGTAGTCGATGCACATGCGTAGAGATCCATCCTTCTTCTTTACGAACAGGACAGGTGCTGTAAGATCCGAATTTTTGTAGAGTTGTAATCTCCTTGTTCATAAGAAATTAAAGTCCAAATTATGTGTTTATAATGTGTTTCATGAAAAATTATGAATATTAATGAGAAATTCATAATTTTATTAAACAATGTTTGAGTCTTCATTAAATCAATTATGAGACTCCATGAATGATTTATGAACCATGTACGAGGTTTTAAAGGAAAAAGAACGAGAAAGGATATGATTTTTACGAAAGTCAACTTTGACCGAAAAGTCAAAGTTTAACCAACAAAAAGTCAAAGGGTTGACTTTATGAGATTTCGAGGTACAGTCCGGAAGGAGTTCCGAGAATAATGTTTGGTGAATTAGATAGCAAGAATAGGCCTTAAAACGTCCATAGAAAATCAAGCACACCAAGTTAAAGTTAAGGGCAAAAAGGACTCGAAAAATTAAAGAAAAATATTTTTCGATCCCAAAATTCACACAGATAAATTTTGTACTTCGGTACGATATAAAAATATTGTGTTTTGGTGAATCACAATATTAGAATTATCTGTGTAGCACAAAGAGAAGAAAAAATGTAGTTTTAGAGAGCAAAATGTCAAACAAAGCTTAACCAAATAAGGACATATTGCCCATACCCATGATATCACCATCCACTCACCTAAGCTAGGACCATGTGGAGCTCTCTCCTCCACACAAAGGGTTCGGCCAGCACATGGGTAGCAAGGGAAAAAGCCTAAAATTAAGGAAAAAGTGTGTTGAACCAAAGCCTCCTCTTGCCTATAAATACCCCTTCATAAAACCCACTCTTTTTATTCACAAAAGGCAGCCAAACTTTGCCAAAT
The DNA here is from genome assembly GCA_025413485.1 of Ficus microcarpa. Taxonomy (NCBI): domain Eukaryota; kingdom Viridiplantae; phylum Streptophyta; class Magnoliopsida; order Rosales; family Moraceae; genus Ficus; species Ficus microcarpa. Next base: position 27,829,092 of record CM046376.1, read on the forward strand.
TTCCGGCAAGAAACCGTGGGTACGGAGGAGAAAGAGAGGATAGAAAATCAGAAATTTTCTTAGGGCTTTTACTCCTTAGGTGTTCGGGTTTGCTAGGGGTAAAGAAAGAAAAATTTTAGAGGCTTGGAGACCCATTTTTGGGTAGCAAAACCGTGGGTTTGGAGAGGAAAATAGGAGTGAAAAATCTGGAAAATTTTGAGGGAAAATCTTGTGTGAATGTTCGGCTCTTGAGTGGATCAACCAAGAAAAATTTTGGGGCCCTAGGTTGAGTCAAAACCGTGAGCAAGGAAGGAAGGAAGAGATCTTGGATTTCAAGCCCTAACTTGGGTTTAAGGTAAATTCTTGAGCCAATCTTGGAATTAAGTTAAAGTTAAGCATTTTTATGGTGATTCAAGTTGGATTTGTAAGGACATAAGTCCATTTTATTTTCAGCCCTAGATTTGTGGTGTGTGTGCTTGATTAGGGATTAGGGTTTGATTGGCTAAATTCTTGCTTGATTTATGCTTGTTTGTGATTGAATTTCATGTTAGAAACTAGGGTTGTATTTTCCCCCAATGTGTGGTCGAAATCTGCCCTCTGGCAGTGAAGAGAGCATGTTAGTTTTAGGGTTGAAATTGTGGATGCTTGTATATGTTGAATGCTAAGCTAGAACCAAAGCAACTCTAGGTTATTGATTTTGGATTTGGGTTGCATGGATTGTATGAGATGGCTAATGGGTGTAAATGGGACGTTAGAACTGTTGTGTGTTTGACACGTAAGCTCCCGAAGTGGTCGGTCGAGATAGATCCGCGAAATAAGACGAAAATCGGACTAAGCAACCGAAATTGCCATTTCGGATTCGAATCTGACCAGTTTCGGGAAAGTGAAATTTCAAGGTCTCTAGAGACCGAATGGGGTAAAACTTAAAACACAAAAGTTGCTCGGAACAATTTTTACTAGAGAGCAAAGTGTGCAGAATCTTGAAATGAGGTTCTAACGGCCTCCGTTTTCCCCAAAACCCGTGGCTGATCCCCAGACCCAGTTTTCACTCAGTTTTTCAGGGTCAGCCAGTTTCAAACAAAAACTGGTACTAATACAAGCCGAACTGGATTTTTCGCAAAACTTGAAAGTTTTAGCATTTTTTCGAGAGCTACAACTTTCGTGAAGACAAGTTTTTCAGATTCACAATGGATTTTTAAACTGGGCACGTTTTAGGGAAGGTGCGTAGAGAATCCGAAAATTCCTGCACCTTAGTTTTACAAAAATGTTTTCTAAAAACTGTAAAGTGTTTTAAACTGTTATTTTAGCCATGAAAACTATTCCAAAGGCTGTTTCTGGCCTTAGATGATTTTATAAAAGATCTGTTTCTAGAACCATGAATTTTAAGGGTTCGGATTTAAAATTCCACATTTTTCCAAGGAGTAAAGAAAAAGGGGTTTCAAACCAAATGTTTTCAAGTTAAGGAAAAAGGATGATTTTACGCCAAGTGCTTTCAAGTTAAGAAGAGAAATGGATTTTAAGCCAAAGTACTTTCAAGTTAAAGGAGTAAGAATTTTTACAAGCAAACTAGAGAATTTTTGGAAGAGAGTTACACAAGGTTTTCCAAAAGTAAGGAAATGGAGTTTTATGGAGAAATTGGTAAGTAAGCTGACTACGAATGGTAGCCGGATGTTATATCCGAGTTACAAACCCAAGGATGACTAAGGGTTGACTAAGGGTTGACCCAATGTCCACTTAAAGTTGACCTTAAGGGTTACCCAACGTAACCCTAAGGGACACCCATATGTATTTTTGGGCTAGGATTCAAGGGGTTGATGGAGATAACCCAATAATGAGGATATATGAGTGAAGCCCAAAGTTTTCAAGAAAACTAACAATAGAACAAGGATCTAATCAAGGGGTTATCCAACGTGACCTCTTAAGGATTAATTAAAGTTTGATTATCCTTAATGAAGAATGATGATTATGGAGATCAAGTGAGGTAACAAGTAAATGGGACATACAACCTAGATTAGGCATGAGAGTTGGTTAGGTCACCAACACCTTATGAAAGGATCATGATCCTATATTTTTTTAAATAGCAGGAAGTGGCCGACAGTTGCAAACTGATTTAAGGACGCAACATTAAGGATACGGCACGAGAGGTAAGTACAAACCTCACCTGCAGTATGAAAGATAGTATGTTTTCAAAAGTGCTATTACATGTTTTTATACTATGTTCAAAGCGATGCTATGATTGCTAAAAGTGCTATGTTTGCAAAGTACCATGTTTTCAAATGTGCTATATTTGCATAATGCTATGTTTATGAAAAGTGCTATATTTGTAAAATGCTATGTTTATAAAAAAGTGCTATATTTGTAAAATGTCATGTTTATAAAAGTGCCATAATTGTAAATGCCATGAATGAAAAGAATGCCATGTCATGTTATGAATGAGATGAAAGTTATGTTATCATATAGTGACATCATAAGGTATGTTCACTAAGGATAAACAACATGGTAAGAAATCACAAGTAAAGTATCGTACCGACCTCCCATCAGGTGGAGGGTTTTTCATGTTAAAGTTATGGATTATCGCCCTCTCGTTGATGCGGGAGGGTGTAATCAATTATGTTTTCCCAGAGTAGTTAGGGACCTTACAAACCCTAACTGTATTTGGAGGCGTGCTATATAAATGATGGTACGTACACTATGGGGCCCATATGAAAGATAAGTACAAGTTAAAAAGAAATGCATAAATGAACATATATGGTTCACGTATATGCATATGGTGATTGTCATGTTTCCAAGATGCTTTAAATAAAATGTTTTGTGAGATTACGTTTGTGCTTACTGGGCGAAAGCTCATAAGTTATATTTCATACTGTAGGTAAGAAACCTGCAGCCTAAATGATGGGCGTTGTGTGGATGATGCGGTGGCAGATGAAGGGCGGTATGGATACCACTACACATATATTCCGAAACCTATTTTGAGTTAAGAAGTTTTGTATATATGTCTATATCGCAATGACAAGGTTATGTTATATGATATTTTGATACTAAAGACTTTAAGTAAACTTCTACTTCAGTAGAAATGTATATATGATATATTGCTAAGGATAAAGATTTTTATAAATATGTTTAAAAAAATATATATATTCCCAAATTTTAAGTAAAGTTAAGTTAAGAAAGTAAGGTGGCGGCCCTACGTAGGAAGGGGGCGTCACAGGTGCTCCCCATGGAGAGTGACTCTGTCTGATGAATCCCTTATCCAACAGCTCCTGTAGCTGTACTTGCAGTTCTCGCAGTTCTGCCGGTGCCATCCTATACGGTGCTTTTGATACCGGTGCGACTCCGGGTAACAGCTCGATCTCAAACGAAATTTCACGTTCCGGCGGGAGTCCAGGCAAATCCTGTGGAAAGACATCCACATATTCCCGGATAATGGGAACATCTTCTGGTGACGGCTCCTTTTCCTGGTCCTTGTCTATCATGTTAGCTAAATACCCTTGACATCCATTAGCTAACATCTTCCATGCTTTCATTGCCGAAACGAATTTGGTGGCAGAATTTCGAGGTTGTCTGTAGAAGTTAAACTCATCCTTGTCGTAATGGTTAAGCGTCACACAACGCTTTCTACAGTCAATCTTAGCGCTGTACTTTCCTAAGAAATCCATTTCCAAGATCACATCGAAATCGTGAAGTTTGATTGCGATGAGATCTGCAAGTAATTCTCTGCCACAGACAATGACGGGGACATCTTGGATCCAAAAGTTGGACCATAAAATTTCTCCAGATGGCAGAGAAGTATTGAAAGGTTGTTCTACCCTACTCACACTGCTTCCTAATTTCTGAGCGAACTCCATTAATATGAACGAATGGGTAGTGCTAGAATCAAACAACGCAATCACATCATAGATGGTGTGTGATACCTAGAATTTCATGTTGCCATTTTCCTTCTAAAAGAGGAATTATGAGCATATATTGAGATGTTTACGGAAAAACTCAGTTAAGAGTTTTTCATATGTTTTACGAAGTCTTATGGCTCAATAAGACTCAGAATAGATTTTTAAGGATAGAAAACGCCCCTTCAGGTCGAAAAGGACGAATTAGGATGCAGTTCCGAAAAAGTTAAAGTTTGACCGAAAAAGTCAACTTTGACCAAGAAAGTCAAAGTTTGACCAAGAGTGGTCAACGGTTGACTCGATAGTGAAAAATGATGCAGTATGAGAAAATACTGCAAAATATATCAGTATGGGCGGGATAGTCCAAGTAGACAGTAGGGCCACCCTAGAAATCAAGCATCCCTAGTATTAGTTAAGGGCCAGAACGACAGATTCAGTCAAGAAGTCACCCAAAAGGACCGGTCAAAGTCAAAGGGCAAAAATGTCAAAATTTTCACTTTTGGGGCAAAAGTGTAAATTTTGAAAAATATGTGAAGTAAGTTAAGTGACGTCGATAGATGATGTCAAAATGAGGCAATGACTTGCCTAACAAGCAGAAATAAGGATCGGCCACTTTTTGGGGTGAAATTGAAAGGATTTTTGTCTTTCGGGGCAAAAATGTAATTTTAGAAAATATGTGATTCAAATATGAGAAAATCACATAAAATCATGAAAAGAATGATATTTGCTTGAAAAGCAAGCATTATGGCCAATTATGAAGTTTAAGGGCATAAATGCAAAAATTTTCACTTTTGGGGCAAAAGTGTAAATTTTAGAAATTTGACAATATGAGCGTATGAAGTCACCGAGATGATGACATCATAAAATAAGTTGGGTGTGCTGATTTATAGGACAATCGGACAACTAGAGGGCATTTTTGCAAGAATTTCCATTTTTGGGGGCAAAAGTGCAACTTTAGAAAAATGTGAGGTAAGCCATGAGCTAAGCAAAGTGACATCAGCCATGACATCACCCATGCCTAGCTGTTGCTGATCAATGGACAGCCGGCCACCTTGGGGAGCAAGCCAAAAGATTGGAAAATTTAGGGGTCAAAATGTAATTTTTCAAGAGTTGAAAAATGGCTATAAATAGACCCATTTGGACAGATTTTTGGTGCAGAAAAATTGAAGAAAAGCAGCCAAATTATGGCCAAATTTCTTCAGAAAATCTGTGAGCCAAAGAGGAAGAGAGAGAGCAAGAGAAAAAAATTGGAAAATCACATGTGAATTCATCTTGGTGTGCTCGGTTTTGGAGCATGAAGCAAGCATGAAATCTGGAAAATTTTTCCAACAAATCTGGGCAGCAGCCGTGAGGAAGAGAGGAAGAAAGAGGGGAAAAATTTTCAGGCCAAATCCAAGGTGTGGCCGAGCTTGAGGGAGAAGAAGAAACCAACCAAGAACCAAGGTGATTTTGTGCCTTGGTGGCGCATGGGTTTCGGCCAAGAAGGAGCAAAATTTTTGAGGGTCAAGGGCAGCCAAGGGTTTCGGCTTGGGCTGCAAGAAGTCACCAAAGATGGTGAAAAATTTTGGTGTCTTGGGTAACCCAAAACCGAGAGCAAGAGCAGCCAAAAGGGAGATAGAATTTCGGATCTATGAGCCCTAACCAAGCCAAGGGTAAGTCAAGGTAAAACCTTGAATTTAAGTGAATTTTTCCATGCAAAGTTGATGGATAATTATGTGCATGTTTGTATGTTGCATGGCTGGAAATTGGAACCCATTTGGTGGGAGGATTCGGCTGCAAAGGACAGCCAAGCAGCCAAGGAAGTTCGGCTTCCCTTAGATGAACCAACTTCCGGATTTTCAAGAGGTAAAGCCCTAATCCTAAAGCTTTTGGTTCAAGCTTTAAATTGGGAGATTTATGATGTATTTTCAAGCACGGAATTGTATGGGCTTAAGCTCAGAATTTTATGTGATGCCTAGGCTAGGAATGTGATGCTTGATTAGGGTGTGTAGCATGCTAGTTAGCTATGCATGGTTTTATGTTTATGTGCTATGATTTATGCTTGTATGAATGCATGAGTTGCATGAAAATTTGGTTAGTATGGTCCCTGCCCTAGGTGCAGCCGTGAGTGGCATGTATGCTAGAACGTTAGACCTAGCTTCGGTGTTGCATTATTTGATTTAAACTTCATGTGATGCAACCTTAGAACACATGCAAACCTAGGGTTTAGTAGTTCCGGATTTGGTTTGCATGGCCACGAGGGGATGACATGTCAACACATGTGGGACGTTAGTTAACGTGCATGTTGTTCATTTAGGCTCCCGAGTGATCGGTTGAGTTAGTTTCCAAAGTAGGAGACGTGAAATCAAAGTAAACACGAAACTGGTAGGTTCGGACTAAGTCTACCCAGTTTTCGTAAACGAAAAATAACAGGCCCTTAGAGGCTGAATTTGGGAAAACGTAAAACACGAAAGTTGTTCAGAATAACTTTTCCTAGGGGGCTATGCAAGTCGTTTTCCAAAATAAGACTCCAATGGCCTTCAAAAATGCTAAAACCCGTGGCCAAATCTTTTAAGTCCCCAGACCCAGCTTCAGGGGTCAGTCAGTTTCAACTCGAAACTGGTACGATTCTAGGCCGAATTAGAAGTTTTGTAAAACACGAAAGTTTTAGCATTTTTTGAGAGCTAGAACTTTCGTGAAGAAAACTTTTTCAGATTACATACCGATTTTAAAATGAAAATTGTTTTATAAAGGGTGCTCAAGGAATCCGAAATTCCTGCACCACAAATTTAACAAGTGTTTTTAGAAAATTGATTTTCTACCTCAAATAAGTGATTTGGTTATGAAAATCATTCCAAATGCGGTTTTCAACCTCAAATGAATTTACGAAACAATAATCCAAGAGTTTGGATTTTATGAATTAAGTTAAGAATTTTTACACAAAAAGTGAAATTTTGGGATTTATTCCCTAAGTTTTTCCAAGTATGGAAAAGTGATTTTTCAAGCAAAGTTATAGCCAACGTTTAGTTTACGAATGGTGACCGGGAGTTATGCCCGAGTCACCGGGTCAAGCCCGAGACCCAAAAGGTTGACCATAGAGGGTTGACCATAGTTGACTGTAGTTGACCAAAGTTGACCATGGTTGACTTTTGGTTGACTAATAGTATGGAGTTAGTTTATCCTTACGGGTTATCCAAAGTAACCCTAAGAGTTACCGTTAAGCTCAGCTAAAGGGTTGTCAGATATAACCCGATAGTTCAGATTTAGATGAGTAACGCTTAGAGGTTTAGTTTGGCTTAGCACGCCAGGTTACCGTTGGTAACCAAGTTAGACGCTTTGCACATAAGGGACATACAACCAAGATCATGTAAACATATTGGATAGATTTCCAGCATTCCACGAGATTTAAGTAGAGCATGTCCTTGTTAAGCAGGCAAAACCTGCAGCTGAACCAGGAGTGGAACAGCATTAGATGGGACAATCAGTCAAGAACGTAGGACGGAAGGTAAGTACAATTCCGCCTATAGCATGAACACATGTTTGTTTGCATATGATGTGTTTAAGAAATCATGAATGGGATTTCATGATTTATAATGTTCAGTATGTAGTATGTTTATATGTTAAGTCATGCAGTATGTTTCATGATAAGTATGCAGTATGATATATGTTATGTTATGCAGTAAGTATGCCATGTAAGGTTATGTTCAGTATGCAGTATGTTTCATGTTAAGCTATGCAGTATGTATGTTAAGATATGCAGTAAGTTCATGTTATGCAGTATGTTGATATGTTAAGATTCAGTATGTCATCCACGTTAATTGATAAGTTAGTATGTATAGCATGTTATGTTTTATGTTAGATTTGTGGCATCACGAAGCATGTCCACTATTAATAAGTCACATGGTAAGGTACGAGATAAGTACAGTAGGACATGTTGTGTTGTAGTAGCTTGCCTTCGTGGTAAGTTTAAACGGCATGTTCCATGTTTTGACTTGATATGGAAGGACTGCCTCCACTACTCCATGTTAAACTGTAATACCTGACTTTTTCTATGTCATTCTTTCTTCTAGAAAGAGCTTGAATGTATGCCATAAGGGCATTTTGTGAAAAAGTTCGATTTATAACTTTATTATGTGTGATGAGTTCTTATAGCTTTATAAGACTCAAAGATGATTGTTTAGAATAAAAAATAGCCTTTTCGGAAGAAAAGGGATGATATTTGCATGATTCTAGGTCGGTCAAAGGTTTGACCGAAAAAGTCAACTTTGACCCGGGAAAGTCAAAGTTTGACCAGAATAGTCAACATGATGACAGTATAGTTTTGTGACATGCAGTATGAAAGAAATACTGCGAAAACCCATTTTTATGGGCAAGATAGCATAGATAAGATCAAAAACCACCATAGAAAAATAAAGCACGCTAAGTTAAGGCACAGTGCAAAAGGGTTTGAGAAAATAAAGAAAAATTTTTCCAGACCGATTTTTACACAGATGAAATTTTTATTGCAGTACAAAATATTAATACTGTGTATTAGTACAACACAGTATTAGATTTATCTGTGTTTAGTTTAAATTAGATTGTTTTTACAAAAGTAGCCAAACAAGGCTTTTTAATTATGACATCATCACAATTTTGAATTATGACATCATAAATATTTTGAGAACAAATCTAAGCAAGACAAGTGTCTTGTTCTAGAAAAATCTTTGCTTGATCACCAAGAAAAGTTTCGGTCACCTAGGGGGCTTAAATGCCAAGATTTTCATTTTTGGGGCAAAAGTGTAATTTTAAAAATTTGATGATGTAAGCTATGATGTAAGCAATGATGTCATTTCCTTGTTCTACAAGGCTTGGCCGGCCACCTCACCCCCCAAAAAGTGTGAATTTCTAAAAATTTAGGGACTAAATTGCAAAGTTAAAAAGTCCCACGTTACCTATAAATAGGGGTGTCTTCCACCCTTTTTAAATCATAATTTCTAGCCAAATTCTGGCCATTTTTCAGCAGCCCAAACCGAGAGAGAGAAAGGGAGAGTGAAGAAGAAAAACAAATTTTTTTCTTGATCCAATCCTAGGGGTATGTTCGGTTTTGAGCTAGGAACCATTAGGGAGAGCTAGAAAATTTTTTTTCAAGCCATTCCTTGGCTGTTGCCTGTTGGGATTTATAGGTGCCCTAAGGATAGAAAATCTTAGGGATTTTCTGTAAATATGACATTTTGATATTAATAAGAGGAAATTATTCATGTTTAATAAGTTGTGTCCTATTTACTTTCATTTGTTGATTGTATAATTATTTTGAGCAAACATAAAATACTCCTAGGCTGTTGGTAATATATCGAATTACCATATGTATACGGGGTATGCATAGAAGACGTGGTAATTTGATAACAGTCTAAATAAATAGTTCGCAATCAACGGAATAAGATTTGGGGATCTTATTCATGATAAGATTGTAAAGGTTGTCTACTTCCTTGGAGGGATGGTTTATCTTGACCATCGAATAGGTTCCAAGTAGAAACTTTAATGTATACCAGTATTGAGGTATGACATTGGACTGGACCTAAAGTGTTAATTGATTCGGTTTAATAATTCCGTTTATAAGAATCAATGATACTTTGATTATCATCCTGCATTAATCTTAATCCTGAAATGATTACTTGAGTTCGCATCCATGACTTATGTACTTTGATGCACTAAAGGTGAGACACTGTTAATTCATGGTCAACATACTTGTGTTTTGGGTGCATGACTTATGGATGGAGAAATCAAGATTCATAGATACGGAATCCATAGCTATCTTAATGATAGTAAATGTTATCTACTTAAAGGTATTATTCGGGGATTGAAAGATAGTATAACAAGATCTTGGCCATCGGTTTACTTTGTGTTCTCTGGCGGTTTTCCAATTGTATGGTTTTACAATTGGTGGTTCTTTCAATGGAGGATAATTGAACTTTAAGTTAAAATGATTGAAAAGGTAAAACGGAAAAAGTCCTTAATTCAATCATGGATAACATATGAGGATTAAGCAAGCGATGAATAGATCATGGAAGAAGCACTACGTGAGAGAGCTTTCGTAATACGGTATGTAAACAGGAGTTCAGCTTCAAACTTTTAGTGGAATAGTTTTGAAGTTGATAATTGATGGATAATTAATCTGGGATTAATTTTTCACAATTATAGGAGCCTCTTTACATATTTCCATCGGGTCCCTCTATTAGCTCATATAGTTTCACGAAGCGTCTCGGGATTTGTTCCTAATGAGATCGGTAAATTGTAAATGGAATTTTGTAATGTCTATTAAGACATGGTACTCTCTAACATGCAATCCAGAAAGGATTGGACATGTGAAATTTGTAGACAAATGATTTGTCAACATGTGATTGGTTAATTTAAATTTTGAAAATAAGATTGTATTTGAATTTTGGAAAACAAAATTTTTCTCTCCTAATTAAAAGTGGTGCACGTTTTTTTCAATTGTATGGAGGGAAGAAAATTTTGTTTCAAAATTATTTAAATATATTCCTAACATTTAATTATTAATTGGTTTAAATAATGAAGATTATTTCATGAATTTTTCTTTCCTAATTAAAGAGGTGCATGGTTTTTGTGAGGAAAGAAAATTTGAAATATTTCATTAATTTAAATTAATTAATATGGATAATGTTTATGGAAAATATTTATTCAAATATGTGAATCCTATTTAAATTCGAAAAGGTTTAAAAGAAGTTTGAATCTAAATAGGACTAGGATCTTTTGACTAGTCTAGATTCTTGATTTAAAATTTAAACCACCAATCAAGATTTCTCTCACTTTGTGGCCGAATTTTAAAGGGGATTTCCTCTTGAAAATTATTTTTATGTTCAATGAATCTAGCCCTAAAGTTGTATGATCTTTTGGCTCAAGATTTATCTGAAAAATAATTATTAATTATTTTTCAAGTAGGAGATAAATTTTGAAAAGGATTGAAATACTATATAAAAGCTAGGAGTTCTTGAAAAACTAATTTTTGAATTTTTAAAAGGAGAAAAACGTTTTTAATAATTAAAAAAAAATTTTGTTTTTCTTCCACATCAAAAATTCGGCTTTCTTGTGAGAGAGAAAAAGAAAGAAAATTCCATTGAATCAAAACTGCGAGAAAGGTTAAACTGTGTGATAATTTTTCATAGGAGGTTAACCGGTTCTTGTTTTGTAGTTTTGAAGAAAGAAGTTGGATCAAATTCTCAACGAGGATCGTCGGAATTGAGAAAGAGGGATCTAGACTTCGGAAAGTATTACCGGTCGCTTGGATTCATAGAACGTGTGCCCACACACACTCTGAGACGTGGAACTCGAGAATAGTAGAGAAGACACGTTGGTCAAACGCTCTAGTAATTCCAGAATCCAAGAAATAAGGTACGCTTGATCATGAATTAATTTATTGTTATATGCATCAAGAGCTTCTTTTCCGGAAACGGCATAAAATTTTTAAAACTTCCGCTACGCCGTAACTCCAATATCGGATCCGATTTTTCTAACATTGCTGTGCGCAGTGAGCAAGGGAAAACAGTGGGGAAAACCAGAAATTTTGAGGGAAAAAGGTTAGGAGAGAATTCGGGTTTGATTTCACCAACCGAAACCAAGTTAGAACAAGTTTTTGAGTCTAAATTTCCCTTAGTGCAGCCCACGGGTTTGAGTGGAAAAAAGGGAAGAAAAAATTCAGATTTTGGGTGCAAAATCTTGGAATGGCCGAGCCATAGGGGGAGGTCAATTTTCAGTCCAAAAAGAGCCAATTTGGAGCCACTTGGTGTGTGGAAACCGAACCTAGGAGCAAGTGTGAGCTAGGGAGGTTTTGATCCAACCTTAAAGCCAATCCTTGAAGTAGTTCAAGGTAATTTTCAAAACCTTAAATCTATTTTCATTTAAGCTTTTAAAGTAAAGTTTAAACGTATTTCAAGTTATGGTTTGTAAGAGCATAAGCTCACCATTTAATTTTGTGCTCTTAGTTAGTGCATGGTGCTTGATTTGCTAGTCTAGGGGGTGGTTGGTTCCTTTATGCATGTGCTTGTGTGATGATAGGTTGCATGTTAGATTAAGGTTATATGTCCCCAAGTATGTGTTTAAGAATGTGAATGCATGATAGGATGCTAGATGTGATGATATGGAATGATATTGTATGGAATGGCATGAATGGTTGATGTATGCTAAGAAATAGAACCATGCAGCCATGGTTTTGTGCAACCGGATTAGAGGGCTGCATGGGTACGTTGGGAAGGCATGTTAGAACATGCGGGATGTTAGAAATGTTGTATGTCTTGTCATTAAGCTCCCGATGTGATCGGTTGAGGTAGAAACCGCAAATTAGGACGTTAACCGGTTTAATTAGCTAAGGCTGCCAGTTCGGGTTCCACACTGGCCAATCGCAGGAAAGTGGTAATTTCAGGCCCTTAGAGGCCGAATGGGCAAAAACGTAAAACACAAAAGTTGTATATCAGGGTTTTTCCTAGGGGGCAACGCGGACCGTTTGCCAAAATGAGGTTCCAAAGGCCTCCGTTTTTACGAAAAACCGAAGGTGGTCTGTTCAGACCCAGTTTTACACGACCAGCTTGTTCAAATTAAAAATGGTATTAAAATAAGCAGAATCAGATTTTTTGTAAAACACAAAAGTTTTAGATCTCTTCGAGAGCTAAAACTTTCATGAAGATAACTTTTTCCAATTCTAAAAGGATTTTAAACTACGACTTGAAATCTGAAAACCGTGCAGGGAGCAAGCAATTCCTGCACAGGATTTTCTAGAACTAGTTAGGAAAAATAGTTTTTCCTGTCTTAAACACTGTTTTGAACACAGAAACTGTTCCAAAGGCAGTTTATAGCCTTCAAACATTTTATAAACCATGTTTTAAAATTCAATGATTTTTAAGGGGAAGTATAGCAGTTTTTCGGCTTTTAAGTCAAAAACTTTTTCAAGAATAAAGAAAAGATTTAAGAGTTTCAAGTTCAAGGTTTGCTAGGTAGATAGTTACGACACATAACCGGGAATTGTTGGGATCTATAGGTGCCCTAAGGATAGAAAATCTTAGGGATTTTCTGTAAATATGACATTTTGATATTAATAAGAGGAAATTATTCATGTTTAATAAGTTGTGTCCTATTTACTTTCATTTGTTGATTGTATAATTATTTTGAGCAAACATAAAATACTTCTAGGCTGTTGGTAATATATCGAATTACCATATGTATACGGGGTATGCATAGAAGACGTGGTAATTTGATAACAGTCTAAATAAATAGTCCGCAATCAACGGAATAAGATTTGGGGATCTTATTCATGATAAGATTGTAAAGGTTGTCTACTTCCTTGGAGGGATGGTTTGTCTTGACCATCGGATAGGTTCCGAGTAGAAACTTTAATGTATACCAGTATTGAGGTATGACATTGGACTGGACCTAAAGTGTTAATTGATTCGATTTAATAATTCCGTTTATAAGAATCAATGATACTTTGATTATCATCCTGCATTAATCTTAATCCTGAAATGATTACTTGAGTTTGCATCCATGACTTATGTACTTTGATGCACTAAAGGTGAGACACTGTTAATTCATGGTCAACATACTTGTGTTTTGGGTGCATGACTTATGGATGGAGAAATCAAGATTCATAGATACGGAATCCATAGCTATCTTAATGATAGTAAATGTTATCTACTTAAAGGTATTATTCGGGGATTGAAAGATAGTATAACAAGATCTTGGCCATCGGTTTACTTTGTGTTCTCTGGTGGTTTTCCAATTGTATGGTTTTACAATTGGTGGTTCTTTCAATGGAGAATAATTGAACTTTAAGTTAAAATGATTGAAAAGGTAAAACGGAAAAAGTCCTTAATTCAATCATGGATAACATATGGGGATTAAGCAAGCGATGAATAAATCATGGAAGAAGCACTACGTGAGAGAGCTTTCGTAATACGGTATGTAAACAGGAGTTCAGCTTCAAACTTTTAGTGGAATAGTTTTGAAGTTGATAATTGATGGATAATTAATCTGGGATTAATTTTTCACAATTATAGGAGCCTCTTTACATATTTCCATCGGGTCCCTCTATTAGCTCATATAGTTCCACGAAGCGTCTCGGGATTTGTTCCTAATGAGATCGGTAAATTGTAAATGGAATTTTATAATGTCTATTAAGACATGGTACTCTCTAACATGCAATCCAGAAAGGATTGGACATGTGAAATTTGTAGACAAATGATTTGTCAACATGTGATTGGTTAATTTGAATTTTGAAAATAAGATTGTATTTGAATTTTGGAAAACAAAATTTTTCTCTCCTAATTAAAAGTGGTGCATGTTTTTTTTAATTGTATGGAGGGAAGAAAATTTTGTTTCAAAATTATTTAAATATATTCCTAACATTTAATTATTAATTGGTTTAAATAATGGAGATTATTTCATGAATTTTTCTTTCCTAATTAAAGAGGTGCATAGTTTTTGTGAGGAAAGAAAATTTGAAATATTTCATTAATTTAAATTAATTAATATGGATAATGTTTATGGAAAATATTTATTCAAATATGTGAATCCTATTTAAATTCGAAAAGGTTTAAAAGAAGTTTGAATCTAAATAGGACTAGGATCTTTTGACTAGTCTAGATTCTTGATTTAAAATTTAAACCACCAATCAAGATTTCTCTCACTTTGTGGCCGAATTTTAAAGGGGATTTCCTCTTGAAAATTATTTTTATGTTCAATGAATCTAGCCCTAAAGTTGTATGATCTTTTGGCTCAAGATTTATCTGAAAAATAATTATTAATTATTTTTCAAGTAGGAGATAAATTTTGAAAAGGATTGAAATACTATATAAAAGCTAGGAGTTCTTGAAAAACTAATTTTTGAATTTTTAAAAGGAGAAAAACGTTTTTAATAATTAAAAAAAAATTTTGTTTTTCTTCCACATCAAAAATTCGGCTTTCTTGTGAGAGAGAAAAAGAAAGAAAATTCCATTGAATCAAAACTGCGAGAAAGGTTAAACTGTGTGATAATTTTTCATAGGAGGTTAACCGGTTCTTGTTTTGTAGTTTTGAAGAAAGAAGTTGGATCAAATTCTCAACGAGGATCGTCGGAATTGAGAAAGAGGGATCTAGACTTCGGAAAGTATTACCGGTCGCTTGGATTCATAGAACGTGTGCCCACACACACTCTGAGACGTGGAACTCGAGAATAGTAGAGAAGACACGTTGGTCAAACGCTCTAGTAATTCCAGAATCCAAGAAATAAGGTACGCTTGATCATGAATTAATTTATTGTTATATGCATCAAGAGCTTCTTTTCCGGAAACGGCATAAAATTTTTAAAACTTCCGCTACGCCGTAACTCCAATATCGGATCCGATTTTTCTAACATTGCTGTGCGCAGTGAGCAAGGGAAAACAGTGGGGAAAACCAGAAATTTTGAGGGAAAAAGGTTAGGAGAGAATTCGGGTTTGATTTCACCAACCGAAACCAAGTTAGAACAAGTTTTTGAGTCTAAATTTCCCTTAGTGCAGCCCACGGGTTTGAGTGGAAAAAAGGGAAGAAAAAATTCAGATTTTGGGTGCAAAATCTTGGAATGGCCGAGCCATAGGGGGAGGTCAATTTTCAGTCCAAAAAGAGCCAATTTGGAGCCACTTGGTGTGTGGAAACCGAACCTAGGAGCAAGTGTGAGCTAGGGAGGTTTTGATCCAACCTTAAAGCCAATCCTTGAAGTAGTTCAAGGTAATTTTCAAAACCTTAAATCTATTTTCATTTAAGCTTTTAAAGTAAAGTTTAAACGTATTTCAAGTTATGGTTTGTAAGAGCATAAGCTCACCATTTAATTTTGTGCTCTTAGTTAGTGCATGGTGATTGATTTGCTAGTCTAGGGGGTGGTTGGTTCCTTTATGCATGTGCTTGTGTGATGATAGGTTGCATGTTAGATTAAGGTTATATGTCCCCAAGTATGTGTTTAAGAATGTGAATGCATGATAGGATGCTAGATGTGATGATATGGAATGATATTGTATGGAATGGCATGAATGGTTGATGTATGCTAAGAAATAGAACCATGCAGCCATGGTTTTGTGCAACCGGATTAGAGGGCTGCATGGGTACGTTGGGAAGGCATGTTAGAACATGCGGGATGTTAGAAATGTTGTATGTCTTGTCATTAAGCTCCCGATGTGATCGGTTGAGGTAGAAACCGCAAATTAGGACGTTAACCGGTTTAATTAGCTAAGGCTGCCAGTTCGGGTTCCACACTGGCCAATCGCAGGAAAGTGGTAATTTCAGGCCCTTAGAGGCCGAATGGGCAAAAACGTAAAACACAAAAGTTGTATATCAGGGTTTTTCCTAGGGGGCAACGCGGACCGTTTGCCAAAATGAGGTTCCAAAGGCCTCCGTTTTACGAAAAACCGAAGGTGGTCTGTTCAGACCCAGTTTTACACGACCAGCTTGTTCAAATTAAAAATGGTATTAAAATAAGCAGAATCAGATTTTTTGTAAAACACAAAAGTTTTAGATCTCTTCGAGAGCTAAAACTTTCATGAAGATAACTTTTTCCAATTCTAAAAGGATTTTAAACTACGACTTGAAATCTGAAAACCGTGCAGGGAGCAAGCAATTCCTGCACAGGATTTTCTAGAACTAGTTAGGAAAAATAGTTTTTCCTGTCTTAAACACTGTTTTGAACACAGAAACTGTTCCAAAGGCAGTTTATAGCCTTCAAACATTTTATAAACCATGTTTTAAAATTCAATGATTTTTAAGGGGAAGTATAGCAGTTTTTCGGCTTTTAAGTCAAAAACTTTTTCAAGAATAAAGAAAAGATTTAAGAGTTTCAAGTTCAAGGTTTGCTAGGTAGATAGTTACGACACATAACCGGGAATTGTTGGGATCTATAGGTGCCCTAAGGATAGAAAATCTTAGGGATTTTCTGTAAATATGACATTTTGATATTAATAAGAGGAAATTATTCATGTTTAATAAGTTGTGTCCTATTTACTTTCATTTGTTGATTGTATAATTATTTTGAGCAAACATAAAATACTTCTAGGCTGTTGGTAATATATCGAATTACCATATGTATACGGGGTATGCATAGAAGACGTGGTAATTTGATAACAGTCTAAATAAATAGTCCGCAATCAACGGAATAAGATTTGGGGATCTTATTCATGATAAGATTGTAAAGGTTGTCTACTTCCTTGGAGGGATGGTTTGTCTTGACCATCGGATAGGTTCCGAGTAGAAACTTTAATGTATACCAGTATTGAGGTATGACATTGGACTGGACCTAAAGTGTTAATTGATTCGATTTAATAATTCCGTTTATAAGAATCAATGATACTTTGATTATCATCCTGCATTAATCTTAATCCTGAAATGATTACTTGAGTTTGCATCCATGACTTATGTACTTTGATGCACTAAAGGTGAGACACTGTTAATTCATGGTCAACATACTTGTGTTTTGGGTGCATGACTTATGGATGGAGAAATCAAGATTCATAGATACGGAATCCATAGCTATCTTAATGATAGTAAATGTTATCTACTTAAAGGTATTATTCGGGGATTGAAAGATAGTATAACAAGATCTTGGCCATCGGTTTACTTTGTGTTCTCTGGTGGTTTTCCAATTGTATGGTTTTACAATTGGTGGTTCTTTCAATGGAGAATAATTGAACTTTAAGTTAAAATGATTGAAAAGGTAAAACGGAAAAAGTCCTTAATTCAATCATGGATAACATATGGGGATTAAGCAAGCGATGAATAAATCATGGAAGAAGCACTACGTGAGAGAGCTTTCGTAATACGGTATGTAAACAGGAGTTCAGCTTCAAACTTTTAGTGGAATAGTTTTGAAGTTGATAATTGATGGATAATTAATCTGGGATTAATTTTTCACAATTATAGGAGCCTCTTTACATATTTCCATCGGGTCCCTCTATTAGCTCATATAGTTCCACGAAGCGTCTCGGGATTTGTTCCTAATGAGATCGGTAAATTGTAAATGGAATTTTATAATGTCTATTAAGACATGGTACTCTCTAACATGCAATCCAGAAAGGATTGGACATGTGAAATTTGTAGACAAATGATTTGTCAACATGTGATTGGTTAATTTGAATTTTGAAAATAAGATTGTATTTGAATTTTGGAAAACAAAATTTTTCTCTCCTAATTAAAAGTGGTGCATGTTTTTTTAATTGTATGGAGGGAAGAAAATTTTGTTTCAAAATTATTTAAATATATTCCTAACATTTAATTATTAATTGGTTTAAATAATGGAGATTATTTCATGAATTTTTCTTTCCTAATTAAAGAGGTGCATAGTTTTTGTGAGGAAAGAAAATTTGAAATATTTCATTAATTTAAATTAATTAATATGGATAATGTTTATGGAAAATATTTATTCAAATATGTGAATCCTATTTAAATTCGAAAAGGTTTAAAAGAAGTTTGAATCTAATAGGACTAGGATCTTTTGACTAGTCTAGATTCTTGATTTAAAATTTAAACCACCAATCAAGATTTCTCTCACTTTGTGGCCGAATTTTAAAGGGGATTTCCTCTTGAAAATTATTTTTATGTTCAATGAATCTAGCCCTAAAGTTGTATGATCTTTTGGCTCAAGATTTATCTGAAAATAATTATTAATTATTTTTCAAGTAGGAGATAAATTTTGAAAAGGATTGAAATACTATATAAAGCTAGGAGTTCTTGAAAAACTAATTTTTGAATTTTTAAAAGGAGAAAAACGTTTTTAATAATTAAAAAAAAATTTTGTTTTTCTTCCACATCAAAAATTCGGCTTTCTTGTGAGAGAGAAAAAGAAAGAAAATTCCATTGAATCAAAACTGCGAGAAAGGTTAAACTGTGTGATAATTTTTCATAGGAGGTTAACCGGTTCTTGTTTTGTAGTTTTGAAGAAAGAAGTTGGATCAAATTCTCAACGAGGATCGTCGGAATTGAGAAAGAGGGATCTAGACTTCGGAAAGTATTACCGGTCGCTTGGATTCATAGAACGTGTGCCCACACACACTCTGAGACGTGGAACTCGAGAATAGTAGAGAAGACACGTTGGTCAAACGCTCTAGTAATTCCAGAATCCAAGAAATAAGGTACGCTTGATCATGAATTAATTTATTGTTATATGCATCAAGAGCTTCTTTTCCGGAAACGGCATAAAATTTTTAAAACTTCCGCTACGCCGTAACTCCAATATCGGATCCGATTTTTCTAACATTGCTGTGCGCAGTGAGCAAGGGAAAACAGTGGGAAAACCAAAATTTTGAGGGAAAAGGTTAGGAGAGAATTCGGGTTTGATTTCACCAACCGAAACCAAGTTAGAACAAGTTTTTGAGTCTAAATTTCCCTTAGTGCAGCCCACGGGTTTGAGTGGAAAAAAGGAAGAAAAATTCAGATTTTGGGTGCAAAATCTGGAATGGCCGAGCCATAGGGGAGGTCAATTTTCAGTCCAAAAGAGCCAATTTGAGCCACTTGGTGTGTGGAAACCGAACCTAGGAGCAAGTGTGAGCTAGGAGGTTTTGATCCAACCTTAAAGCCAATCCTTGAAGTAGTTCAAGGTAATTTTCAAACCTTAATCTATTTTCATTAAGCTTTTAAAGTAAAGTTTAAACGTATTTCAAGTTATGGTTTGTAAGAGCATAAGCTCACCATTTAATTTTGTGCTCTTAGTTAGTGCATGGTGCTTGATTTGCTAGTCTAGGGGTGGTTGTTCCTTTATGCATGTGCTTGTGTGATGATAGGTTGCATGTTAGATTAAGGTTATATGTCCCCAGTATGTGTTTAAGAATGTGAATGCATGATAGGATGCTAGATGTGATGATATGGAATGATATTGTATGGAATGGCATGAATGGTTGATGTATGCTAAGAAATAGAACCATGCAGCCATGTTTTGTGCAACCGGATTAGAGGGCTGCATGGGTACGTTGGGAAGGCATGTTAGAACATGCGGATGTTAGAAATGTTGTATGTCTTGTCATTAAGCTCCCGATGTGATCGGTTGATAGAAACCGCAAATTAGGACGTTAACCGTTTAATTAGCTAAGGCTGCCAGTTCGGGTTCCACACTGGCCAATCGCAGGAAGTGTAATTTCAGGCCTTAGAGCCGAATGGGCAAAAACGTAAAACACAAAAGTTGTATATCAGGGTTTTCCTAGGGGCAACGCGGACCGTTTGCCAAAATGAGGTTCCAAAGGCCTCCGTTTTTACGAAAAACCGAAGGTGGTCTGTTCAGACCAGTTTTACACGACCAGCTTGTTCAAATTAAAAATGGTATTAAAATAAGCAGAATCAGATTTTTGTAAAACACAAAAGTTTTAGATCTCTTCGAGAGCTAAAACTTTCATGAAGATAACTTTTTCCAATTCTAAAGGATTTAAACTACGACTTGAAATCTGAAAACCGTGCAGGGAGCAAGCAATTCCTGCACAGGATTTCTAAACTAGTTAGGAAAATAGTTTTTCCTGTCTTAAACACTGTTTTGAACACAGAAACTGTTCCAAAGGCAGTTTATAGCCTTCAAACATTTTATAAACCATGTTTTAAAATTCAATGATTTTAAGGGAAGTATAGCAGTTTTTCGGCTTTTAAGTCAAAAACTTTTTCAAGATAAAGAAAAATTTAAGAGTTTCAAGTTCAAGGTTTGCTAGGTAGATAGTTACGACACATAACGGAATTGTTGGGATCTATAGGTGCCCTAAGGATAGAAAATCTTAGGGATTTTCTGTAAATATGACATTTTGATATTAATAAGAGGAAATTATTCATGTTTAATAAGTTGTGTCCTATTTACTTTCATTTGTTGATTGTATAATTATTTTGAGCAAACATAAAATACTCTAGGCTGTTGGTAATATATCGAATTACCATATGTATACGGGGTATGCATAGAAGACGTGGTAATTTGATAACAGTCTAAATAAATAGTCCGCAATCAACGGAATAAGATTTGGGGATCTTATTCATGATAAGATTGTAAAGGTTGTCTACTTCCTTGGAGGGATGGTTTGTCTTGACCATCGGATAGGTTCCGAGTAGAAACTTTAATGTATACCAGTATTGAGGTATGACATTGGACTGGACCTAAAGTGTTAATTGATTCGATTTAATAATTCCGTTTATAAGAATCAATGATACTTTGATTATCATCCTGCATTAATCTTAATCCTGAAATGATTACTTGAGTTCGCATCCATGACTTATGTACTTTGATGCACTAAAGGTGAGACACTGTTAATTCATGGTCAACATACTTGTGTTTTGGGTGCATGACTTATGGATGGAGAAATCAAGATTCATAGATACGGAATCCATAGCTATCTTAATGATAGTAAATGTTATCTACTTAAAGGTATTATTCGGGGATTGAAAGATAGTATAACAAGATCTTGGCCATCGGTTTACTTTGTGTTCTCTGGTGGTTTTCCAATTGTATGGTTTTACAATTGGTGGTTCTTTCAATGGAGAATAATTGAACTTTAAGTTAAAATGATTGAAAAGGTAAAACGGAAAAAGTCCTTAATTCAATCATGGATAACATATGGGGATTAAGCAAGCGATGAATAAATCATGGAAGAAGCACTACGTGAGAGAGCTTTCGTAATACGGTATGTAAACAGGAGTTCAGCTTCAAACTTTTAGTGGAATAGTTTTGAAGTTGATAATTGATGGATAATTAATCTGGGATTAATTTTTCACAATTATAGGAGCCTCTTTACATATTTCCATCGGGTCCCTCTATTAGCTCATATAGTTCCACGAAGCGTCTCGGGATTTGTTCCTAATGAGATCGGTAAATTGTAAATGGAATTTTGTAATGTCTATTAAGACATGGTACTCTCTAACATGCAATCCAGAAAGGATTGGACATGTGAAATTTGTAGACAAATGATTTGTCAACATGTGATTGGTTAATTTGAATTTTGAAAATAAGATTGTATTTGAATTTTGGAAAACAAAATTTTTCTCTCCTAATTAAAAGTGGTGCACGTTTTTTAATTGTATGGAGGGAAGAAAATTTTGTTTCAAAATTATTTAAATATATTCCTAACATTTAATTATTAATTGGTTTAAATAATGGAGATTATTTCATGAATTTTTCTTTCCTAATTAAAGAGGTGCATGGTTTTTGTGAGGAAAGAAAATTTGAAATATTTCATTAATTTAAATTAATTAATATGGATAATGTTTATGGAAAATATTTATTCAAATATGTGAATCCTATTTAAATTCGAAAAGGTTTAAAAGAAGTTTGAATCTAGATAGGACTAGGATCTTTTGACTAGTCTAGATTCTTGATTTAAAATTTAAACCACCAATCAAGATTTCTCTCACTTTGTGGCCGAATTTTAAAGGGGATTTCCTCTTGAAATTTGTTTTTAGGTTCAATGAATCTAGCCCTAAAGTTGTATGATCTTTTGGTTCAAGATTTATCCGGAAAATAATTATTAATTATTTTTCAAGTAGGAGATAAATTTTGAAAAGGATTGTAATACTATATAAAGGCTAGGAGTTCTTGAAAAACAATTTTTGATAATTTTAAAGGAAAAACGTTTTTTAATAAAAAAAAAAAATTTTTTTTTCTTCCACATCAAAAATTCGGCTTTCTTGTGAGAGAGAAAAAGAAAGAAAATTCCATTGAATCAAAACTGCGAGAAAGGTTAAACCGAGTGATTATTTTCATAGGAGGTTAACCGGTTTCTGTTTTGTAGTTTTGAAGAAAGAAGTTGGATCAAATTCTCAACGAGGATCATCGGAATTGAGAAGGAGGGATCTAGACTTCGGAAAGAATACCGGTCGCTTGGATTCATAGAACGTGTGCCCACACACACTCTGAGACGTGGAACTCGAGAATAGTAGAGAAGACACGTTGGTCAAACGCTCTAGCAATTCCGGAATCCAAGAAATAAGGTACGCTTGATCATGAATTAATTTATTGTTATATGCATCATGAGCTTCTTTTCCGGAAACGGCATAAAATTTTAAAACTTCCGCTGCGCCGTAACTCCAATACCGGATCCGATTTTTCCAACACTGTATGAGCAAGGAAAACAGTGGAAAAAAATTTTGAGAAAATAGAGAATTTTGATTCAAAGAAAATAGAAATTTGATCTAAATTTTATGAGCAGGGTTATGAAAAAGGAAGAAAAATTCATGGTAAAATTTGGAATGGCACCATGATCAATTTTCAGTCCAAAGCATTGAGCCATTTGTTGGAACGAACTAGAGAATGTGACAGATTTGATCAATTAGATTGAAGTAGTCAGGTAATTTTCAAAACCTTAATCTATTTCATTTAAGCTTGTAAAGTTAAGTATTCAAGTTATTTTGTAAGAATAAGCTCAATTTAATTTGTGCATTAGTGCATGTCTGATTTGATAGGGTTTCCTTATGCATGTGTTTGGATGATAGTTGATGTTAATTAAGTTTTTCCAATGTGTAGATGTGAATGCATGATAGATCTATGTTGAATGGAATGATATTGTATGGATGCATGAATGGTTGATGTTGCTAGATAACCATGCAGCATGTTTGTGCACCATTAGAGGCTATTACGTTAACATTTAGACATGCGATTTAGAATGTTGTATTTTCATTAACTCCATTGATCGGATAGAACCAATTAGACGTTAACGGTTAATAGCTAACTGCAGTTGTTCAACTGCCAATCGAGGAATGTAATTAGCCTTAGAGAATGGGAAAAGTACACAAATTGTAATCAGGTTTTTCTAGGCAGGAGTTCCAAAATGAGTTCAAGGCTCCGTTTTTACGAAAACGAAGTGTCTGTTCAGACCAGTTTTACACGACATTGTTCAAATTAAAATGGTATTAAATAAGCAGAATCAGATTTTTGTAAAACAAATTAGATCTTCGAAGCTAAACTTTATGAAGAAACTTTTCAATTCAAGGATTTTAACTAGATTGAAATTGAAAACGTCAGCAGCAATTCTGACAGATTTTCTAGAACTATTAGGAAAATGTCTTTAACTGTTGCACAGAACTTTCAACATTATAGCTTCAAACATTTTATAAACCATGTTTTAAAATCAATGATTTAGGAATATAGCAGTTTCCTTTAAGTCAAAAATTTCAGATAGAAAAGATTTAAGAGTTTCAAAAGTTTGCTATAATATTACGACAATAACGGATTGTTGGGATCTATAGGTGCCCTAAGGATAGAAAATCTTAGGGATTTTCTGTAAATATGACATTTTGATATTAATAAGAGGAAATTATTCATGTTTAATAAGTTGTGTCCTATTTACTTTCATTTGTTGATTGTATAATTATTTTGAGCAAACATAAAATACTCCTAGGCTGTTGGTAATATATCGAATTACCATATGTATACGGGGTATGCATAGAAGACGTGGTAATTTGATAACAGTCTAAATAAATAGTCCGCAATCAACGGAATAAGATTTGGGGATCTTATTCATGATAAGATTGTAAAGGTTGTCTACTTCCTTGGAGGGATGGTTTGTCTTGACCATCGGATAGGTTCCGAGTAGAAACTTTAATGTATACCAGTATTGAGGTATGACATTGGACTGGACCTAAAGTGTTAATTGATTCGGTTTAATAATTCCGTTTATAAGAATCAATGATACTTTGATTATCATCCTGCATTAATCTTAATCCTGAAATGATTACTTGAGTTCGCATCCATGACTTATGTACTTTGATGCACTAAAGGTGAGACACTGTTAATTCATGGTCAACATACTTGTGTTTTGGGTGCATGACTTATGGATGGAGAAATCAAGATTCATAGATACGGAATCCATAGCTATCTTAATGATAGTAAATGTTATCTACTTAAAGGTATTATTCGGGGATTGAAAGATAGTATAACAAGATCTTGGCCATCGGTTTACTTTGTGTTCTCTGGTGGTTTTCCAATTGTATGGTTTTACAATTGGTGGTTCTTTCAATGGAGAATAATTGAACTTTAAGTTAAAATGATTGAAAAGGTAAAACGGAAAAAGTCCTTAATTCAATCATGGATAACATATGGGGATTAAGCAAGCGATGAATAAATCATGGAAGAAGCACTACGTGAGAGAGCTTTCGTAATACGGTATGTAAACAGGAGTTCAGCTTCAAACTTTTAGTGGAATAGTTTTGAAGTTGATAATTGATGGATAATTAATCTGGGATTAATTTTTCACAATTATAGGAGCCTCTTTACATATTTCCATCGGGTCCCTCTATTAGCTCATATAGTTCCACGAAGCGTCTCGGGATTTGTTCCTAATGAGATCGGTAAATTGTAAATGGAATTTTGTAATGTCTATTAAGACATGGTACTCTCTAACATGCAATCCAGAAAGGATTGGACATGTGAAATTTGTAGACAAATGATTTGTCAACATGTGATTGGTTAATTTGAATTTTGAAAATAAGATTGTATTTGAATTTTGGAAAACAAAATTTTTCTCTCCTAATTAAAAGTGGTGCACGTTTTTTAATTGTATGGAGGGAAGAAAATTTTGTTTCAAAATTATTTAAATATATTCCTAACATTTAATTATTAATTGGTTTAAATAATGGAGATTATTTCATGAATTTTTCTTTCCTAATTAAAGAGGTGCATGGTTTTTGTGAGGAAAGAAAATTTGAAATATTTCATTAATTTAAATTAATTAATATGGATAATGTTTATGGAAAATATTTATTCAAATATGTGAATCCTATTTAAATTCGAAAAGGTTTAAAAGAAGTTTGAATCTAGATAGGACTAGGATCTTTTGACTAGTCTAGATTCTTGATTTAAAATTTAAACCACCAATCAAGATTTCTCTCACTTTGTGGCCGAATTTTAAAGGGGATTTCCTCTTGAAATTTGTTTTTAGGTTCAATGAATCTAGCCCTAAAGTTGTATGATCTTTTGGTTCAAGATTTATCCGGAAAATAATTATTAATTATTTTTCAAGTAGGAGATAAATTTTGAAAAGGATTGTAATACTATATAAAGGCTAGGAGTTCTTGAAAAACCAATTTTTGATAATTTTAAAGGAAAAAACGTTTTTTTAATAAAAAAAAAAAAATTTTTTTTCTTCCACATCAAAAATTCGGCTTTCTTGTGAGAGAGAAAAAGAAAGAAAATTCCATTGAATCAAAACTGCGAGAAAGGTTAAACCGAGTGATTATTTTCATAGGAGGTTAACCGGTTTCTGTTTTGTAGTTTTGAAGAAAGAAGTTGGATCAAATTCTCAACGAGGATCATCGGAATTGAGAAGGAGGGATCTAGACTTCGGAAAGAAATACCGGTCGCTTGGATTCATAGAACGTGTGCCCACACACACTTTGAGACGTGGAACTCGAGAATAGTAGAGAAGACACGTTGGTCAAACGCTCTAGCAATTCCGGAATCCAAGAAATAAGGTACGCTTGATCATGAATTAATTTATTGTTATATGCATCATGAGCTTCTTTTCCGGAAACGGCATAAAATTTTTAAAACTTCCGCTGCGCCGTAACTCCAATACCGGATCCGATTTTTCCAACAACTGGTATCAGAGCCAACTCATGATCATGCATATAATATAAATTATTTGATCAAATAAATTTCTCTCCATGCATTAATGAAATATTTTAGAGAGTTGGCACTCTAGGTTTTATTTTGAGTATGTTAAATATATTATGAATGGATGTATGGATGAATGCTTTATATTATTTTGATAATATATGATGCTTGTTCAATTTTGCCGGTCATGATTCCATAGAGGTTAGAATTTGTATCTAGGTTTTTCAAGTGTAATAGATGCGGTCTATAATCACCGCTAGGTCGTTCTTTCAATTCCTAGAAATTTTGTAAGCCGGAAACGGCATAGGAATTTTTTTGTAAAATTCGGGCTACAATGGATTCAAGGAGATTGAAGATGAACGAAGGTATGGAAATTTTCAAAGGATGTGATTTTTTTATTTTTGGAAATTTTTTTTAATTAAAAAATTTTTTTTTGTATTAAAAAAAAAAATCACAAGAATCTTTTGAAAATTTAATTTCCAATGATATGTGATTTTGATAATTTGGAAATCAAAATTGAAAATTTAAATTTAAATTTAATGGATATTATTATGAATTTTAAAATTTTGTGATTTAAATTTGAAATTTGGAAATTTCAAATTTTAAATTTGGAAATTTCAAAATTTAAATTTTAAAATTTAATAAACCGGATTTTTAATTTAAATTTTGATATTTTGTAATTTTGATTAAAATTAAAAATCACATATAATCTTTTTTGAAATTTAAATTTAATTTTAAATTTAAAAAGATGTGACATTGGAGAAGGAAGACACATTGAAGAAGGATACACGGCATGGATCTACAAATGAAGGCCGATATATGTTTCGGTTAATTTTTGTAAATTTTGCAATTTTCTTTTCTCTAGGATGGAATCATGATCCACGGCTATTTACATATTTTGCAAACCATGGATGATGACTTGCTATATGAATATGTAATACTATTTCATGATGTATTGATAACATGCCATATAGACTAGGGAGTGCCACTCAATAAATATTGTTTATGCATAAAAAACAAAAACCCTAATTTAAAAGATTGAGTGGGAGAAGGTTTTACACACTAAGACCTACGGCCTCCATCGTTGGTCCAATAGTTACGCATGGTAGTGCCTACTACTCGGTTTCGATCCGAGAATTCCCTTCGGATAGGTATCTTACCTAGAGCGCACACTGATTTGGATTTCCGAAAGGATAACAATTTTGGGCATATTTTATGTTTAGATCACCCCTCGGTGGCGGATGTAAAATATGGATTCAAAATTGGAAACGATGGTTACACACTCATACTACTTTATTTATTAACCCTCCCTCGAGGCTCTGTTATGTAAATTAGTGGCCAAATAAACGATAGTTAATATATATTTAATGGAGTTTGTTCCATGGATGAATATGTATTAATCGGAAGGGATCCGTGTTCTTGGCTAGTTATTCTATGACTACCCCTCGGTAGCTTAGAAAGCGGTAGCTAGGAATTGTCGTTGTAAGGTATGTGTTTTAAGGGTTTTACACATGAACATTTAGATTGCATATAGATCTTTTTGTTTCATTACAAAATCATATTTTATAAACTGATAGGATGTTTGCTCATACTTATTACATGTTTTCTTATTATAGATCAAAATGTCAAGCCCTTTATCTGTGATACTTACGCAAAACAAATTAACTGGCGAGAATTTTAATGACTGGAAAAGGAACTTGCTAATCGTCCTAAACTTTGAGAAACACAGTTTTGTCCTAACCCAACCTCGACCACCTACGCCTACGATCGATGCTCCTGATAGGGATTTTGTAGCGCTTGAGCGCTGGGACAATTCCAACCTTAGTGCCATGTGCTATATTCGGGCGAGCATGTCTAACGTGCTCCAGAAACAGCATGAGGAACATCAAACTGCTAGGCAGATCATGGATAACCTGGAGGAAATGTTTGGTGAACAAACTATCCAGGCTAAGACCGATGCTATCAAAGGTCTCATGAACTGCAGGCAGAAGGTTGGAACTCCCATCAAGGAGCACATGATGACAGTCATGGCTTATTTGTCTGAAGCTCAGGCAAATGGGGCTGAGATCGATGCTGCAACTCAACTGGTTATGGTTTTTCAAACCTTATCCAAGGATTTCGATTTGTTTCAGGCATCCTACAACCTTAACCGGAAGGAGATGTCTTTAACGGAATTGATGAAAGAGTTGCAAGCCTTTGAGAACATTTTTAAGGGTTCTGGATCTAAGGCTGAGGCAAATTTGGCTGAACCTAGTTCGTCTGTTCCTAATCCCAAAAGGAAGAAGGAAAAAGGGAAGAACAAGGGGAATAAGCCTGCGGTGAATGCACTGCTTCTAAGAAGTCTACCAAGACTAAGAAGCAAAAGGTGGACCCCAAAAAGGTTAAGTGCTTTCACTGTGGGAAGAAAGGACATTTCAAGAAGGATTGCCGAGATTTCCTGGCTTTGCAAAAGCAGAAAGGTAATTTCAATGTCCTGTATCTTGAGGGTTGTTTAGTGGAAGAATCTAAGGACAATTGGGTTATAGATTCTGGAGCTACTAACCATGTTTGTATTTCTCTACAGGGGTTCAAGGTAACGAGAAGTCTGCATGAGGAGGACTTTACGTTAAGAACCGGCGATGGGACGTTGGTGCGAGCTGAAGCAGTGGGAGAAGTGCATCTTTATTTTGATGAATTTAGGTTTATTGTTTTGAGACATTGTTTTTATGTTCCTAATTTTAAGAGGAACCTAATTTCGGTAGCTTGTTTAATTAAAGATTCTTATTCAGTTTCTTTTAATAATAAAGTTGTTATTAGGAAAAACAATTCTCTTATCTGTAATGGATGGATGCATGGAAATCTTTATTTTATCAAACCTAAGATGCACTCACTGCTTGATACAGAATTGGAAAAGAACTCTAAAAGACATAAGTCTTCTCACTCTAACAAATCATATCTTTGGCATTTACGACTTGGTCACATAAGCCTTAACAGAATTCAAAGGATGGTAAAAGATGAATGCCTCGACTTGTACGAGGTTGAACCTTGGCCACAATGCGAATCCTGTTTGGAGGGCAAGATGACTAAACGGCACTTTGCTGCCAAGGATGGTCGTGCCGAGAAACTTTTAGAACTTGTGCATACAGATGTTTGTGGTCCCATGAACATAGAAGCACGTGGTGGGTATGAGTATTATATCACTTTTATTGATGATTACTCAAGGTATGGATATGTCTATTTAATGACCCGCAAAAGCGAAGCCTTTGACAAGTTCAAAGAGTTTCGGGCTGAAGCGGAGAAACAATTAGGCAAGTCCATTAAGACACTTCGATCGGATCGAGGTGGGGAATACCTATCGGATGAGTTCTTAGGATATTTGATAGAGAATGGGATACAATCCCAGTTGACTGCACCTGGTACTCCTCAACAGAATGGTGTAGCTGAGAGAAGGAATAGGACCCTATTGGATATGGTCCGGTCTATGATGAGTTATTCCACTTTACCTTTATCATTTTGGGGGCACGCCATACAAACTGCATGCTATCTTCTGGATAACGTTCCCTCCAAATCGGTTCCTAAAACTCCTTATGAGTTATGGACGAGTAGGAAACCTAATTTGAATCATATTCGAATTTGGGGTTGTCCGGCACACGTCCTGGATAAGGAAGCGAAGAAATTGGAGTCACGATCAGAAGTGTGCTTGTTTGTTGGCTATCCAAAAGGGACAAAAGGTGGTCTGTTCTATAATCCAAAGCAAAATAAAGTCTTTGTTTCAACACATGCAACATTCCTTGAGGAAAGTTACATGGAAGACTTTAAACCTCGTAGCAAAGTAGTGCTTGAGGAGATGACTTCGGGTTTGGATGTTCCTAAAGTCACAGAAAACCCTGCGGAAAAATCACTAAAGAATCAACAACCACAGGAGCTTCGTCGTAGTGGGAGGATTATCAGGGAACCTGAAAGGTACATGTTCAGTGGTGAAGTTTATGAAGCAGAATCCATAGAACATATTGATGATCCGGCTACGTACAAGGAAGCTATGGAGGATGTTGATTCTAGTCTTTGGCAAAAGGCTATGAACGCCGAGATGGAATCTATGGATTCCAACGGAGTCTGGAAACTTGTAGACTTACCCCAAGGCATAAAACCGATTGGGTGTAAGTGGGTATACAAGAGGAAGAGAGGTGTGGATGGGAAAGTGGAAACTTTCAAGGCAAGACTTGTAGCGAAGGGCTATACGCAGAAAGAAGGAATCGACTATGAAGAAACCTTCTCGCCTGTAGCAATGCTTAAGTCAATCCGCATTCTTTTATCCATTGCGGCTGCTCTCGATTATGAGATCTGGCAAATGGATGTCAAGACAGCTTTCTTAAATGGCTCTCTTGAGGAAGATATCTATATGATACAACCAGACGGATTCAAGGCAAAAGGCCAAGAAGACAAAGTATGCAAGTTGCTTAAATCCATTTATGGATTAAAGCAAGCATCTCGTTCTTGGAATATTAGGTTTGATCAAGCGATCAAAACTTATGGATTCAAACAAAACATTGATGAACCATGTGTTTATAAATGTATCAAGAACGAGAAAGTGGTGTTCCTTGTACTCTATGTGGATGATATATTGCTTATTGGAAACGATGTGGCAATACTATCATCTGTCAAAGTTTGGTTAGCCAAACAGTTTGACATGAAGGACTTAGGAGAAGCTAGTTATGTTCTTGGTATTCAACTCTTTAGAGATAGAAAGAACAAAACGATAGCACTCTCCCAAGCTTTATACATTGATAAAGTACTTGAGAGGTTTTCTATGAAGGATTCCAAGAAAGGTGCTCAACCTTTCAGGATTGGAATCAAACTTTCTAAAGATGACTGTCCCAAGACATCGGAAGAAAGGGAGCGTATGAAAAATGTACCTTATGCATCAGCAGTAGGTAGTCTTATGTACGCTATGTTATGCACTAGGCCTGACATTTGTTTTGCGGTTGGTATGGTAAGTCGATATCAGTCGAATCCGGGACCGAACCATTGGGCTGCGGTCAAGCATATACTCAAGTATCTACGGAGAACGAGGGATTATATGCTAGTGTATTCCGGTCAGGACCTTGTTCCTATAGGATATACTGATTCTGATTTTCAATCAGATCAGGATTCAAGGAAATCGACTTCAGGATCTGTCTTCACCCTTGGAGGTGGTGCCGTTGTGTGGAGGAGTGTTAAGCAATCTTGTATTGCTGACTCGACCATGGAAGCCGAGTATGTGGCAGCCAGTGAGGCATCAAAGGAAGCGGTTTGGCTCCGCAGGTTCCTTAGTGACCTTGAGGTCGTTCCTGGTATGGATAAAGCTATGGTGCTCTACTGTGACAACAGTGCAGCAGTAGCTAATACCAAGGATCCTAGGCATCATAAGAGGAGTAAGCACATTGACAGAAAATATCACATTATCAGAGGCTTTGTTGAGAGTGGAAATGTGACGGTTTGCAAAATCGCATCGGAGGACAATCTTGCTGACCCGTTCACGAAGACTTTGGTGGCCAGAAGATTCGAAGAACACGTCGAAGGCATGGGGATGCGTAATATGTCACATTTACTCGCTTAGGGCAAGTGGGAGATTGTTGGGATCTATAGGTGCCCTAAGGATAGAAAATCTTAGGGATTTTCTGTAAATATGACATTTTGATATTAATAAGAGGAAATTATTCATGTTTAATAAGTTGTGTCCTATTTACTTTCATTTGTTGATTGTATAATTATTTTGAGCAAACATAAAATACTCCTAGGCTGTTGGTAATATATCGAATTACCATATGTATACGGGGTATGCATAGAAGACGTGGTAATTTGATAACAGTCTAAATAAATAGTCCGCAATCAACGGAATAAGATTTGGGGATCTTATTCATGATAAGATTGTAAAGGTTGTCTACTTCCTTGGAGGGATGGTTTGTCTTGACCATCGGATAGGTTCCGAGTAGAAACTTTAATGTATACCAGTATTGAGGTATGACATTGGACTGGACCTAAAGTGTTAATTGATTCGGTTTAATAATTCCGTTTATAAGAATCAATGATACTTTGATTATCATCCTGCATTAATCTTAATCCTGAAATGATTACTTGAGTTCGCATCCATGACTTATGTACTTTGATGCACTAAAGGTGAGACACTGTTAATTCATGGTCAACATACTTGTGTTTTGGGTGCATGACTTATGGATGGAGAAATCAAGATTCATAGATACGGAATCCATAGCTATCTTAATGATAGTAAATGTTATCTACTTAAAGGTATTATTCGGGGATTGAAAGATAGTATAACAAGATCTTGGCCATCGGTTTACTTTGTGTTCTCTGGTGGTTTTCCAATTGTATGGTTTTACAATTGGTGGTTCTTTCAATGGAGAATAATTGAACTTTAAGTTAAAATGATTGAAAAGGTAAAACGGAAAAAGTCCTTAATTCAATCATGGATAACATATGGGGATTAAGCAAGCGATGAATAAATCATGGAAGAAGCACTACGTGAGAGAGCTTTCGTAATACGGTATGTAAACAGGAGTTCAGCTTCAAACTTTTAGTGGAATAGTTTTGAAGTTGATAATTGATGGATAATTAATCTGGGATTAATTTTTCACAATTATAGGAGCCTCTTTACATATTTCCATCGGGTCCCTCTATTAGCTCATATAGTTCCACGAAGCGTCTCGGGATTTGTTCCTAATGAGATCGGTAAATTGTAAATGGAATTTTGTAATGTCTATTAAGACATGGTACTCTCTAACATGCAATCCAGAAAGGATTGGACATGTGAAATTTGTAGACAAATGATTTGTCAACATGTGATTGGTTAATTTGAATTTTGAAAATAAGATTGTATTTGAATTTTGGAAAACAAAATTTTTCTCTCCTAATTAAAAGTGGTGCACGTTTTTTAATTGTATGGAGGGAAGAAAATTTTGTTTCAAAATTATTTAAATATATTCCTAACATTTAATTATTAATTGGTTTAAATAATGGAGATTATTTCATGAATTTTTCTTTCCTAATTAAAGAGGTGCATGGTTTTTGTGAGGAAAGAAAATTTGAAATATTTCATTAATTTAAATTAATTAATATGGATAATGTTTATGGAAAATATTTATTCAAATATGTGAATCCTATTTAAATTCGAAAAGGTTTAAAAGAAGTTTGAATCTAGATAGGACTAGGATCTTTTGACTAGTCTAGATTCTTGATTTAAAATTTAAACCACCAATCAAGATTTCTCTCACTTTGTGGCCGAATTTTAAAGGGGATTTCCTCTTGAAATTTGTTTTTAGGTTCAATGAATCTAGCCCTAAAGTTGTATGATCTTTTGGTTCAAGATTTATCCGGAAAATAATTATTAATTATTTTTCAAGTAGGAGATAAATTTTGAAAAGGATTGTAATACTATATAAAGGCTAGGAGTTCTTGAAAAACCAATTTTTGATAATTTTAAAGGAAAAAACGTTTTTTTAATAAAAAAAAAAAAAATTTTTTTTCTTCCACATCAAAAATTCGGCTTTCTTGTGAGAGAGAAAAAGAAAGAAAATTCCATTGAATCAAAACTGCGAGAAAGGTTAAACCGAGTGATTATTTTCATAGGAGGTTAACCGGTTTCTGTTTTGTAGTTTTGAAGAAAGAAGTTGGATCAAATTCTCAACGAGGATCATCGGAATTGAGAAGGAGGGATCTAGACTTCGGAAAGAAATACCGGTCGCTTGGATTCATAGAACGTGTGCCCACACACACTTTGAGACGTGGAACTCGAGAATAGTAGAGAAGACACGTTGGTCAAACGCTCTAGCAATTCCGGAATCCAAGAAATAAGGTACGCTTGATCATGAATTAATTTATTGTTATATGCATCATGAGCTTCTTTTCCGGAAACGGCATAAAATTTTAAAACTTCCGCTGCGCCGTAACTCCAATACCGGATCCGATTTTTCCAACAGGAATTACACCCGAGTTACAGGGCTTAGCCCCAGAGCCCGAGGTTGACCCGAAGAGGGTTAACTTTAGTAACCTTAGAGGTTAACAAGGGTTAACCTAGTAAGATGTAGGACGAATTATCCCATGGGTTAGTGTAACCCATCAGGTTATGGGATAAGGGTGTAGTAGAAAAGGTTATCAAACGTAACCTACTAGATTATGGTATACGATTTTATGGGGTTATGAGATATAACCCAAAGTGATAAGGTTACTTAAGGTAACCACATATAACATGAGTTTTAGTTAGGGGGACATATAGCCAAAGCATTGCATGGATGTTGGTTGAACACCAACATATTATGATCTAGATTAGAAACCTCACCTATGTCCTTCGATTAAGCAGGATGTATCCTGTAGCGGAACCCAGAAGCGGAGCAGTTGTGATATCTAGTTTTTCATGTTACTAGTTTTTCTTTAAAAATTGAATATATGCAGTTCATGCAATTTCATGAAAAAGTTCAGTTCAGAGCTTTATTATGTGTTATGAGTTCTTATAAGCTTAATAAGACTCAAAAATGATGGTTCGGGGAAGCAAACAGCCTTTTCGGACAAAAAGGAATGAAATCTACATGATTTTGGAAAAGTCAAAATTTTGACCAAAAAGTCAACCGTTGACCCGAAAAGTCAAAGTTTGACCAAAATGGTCAAAATTGCGACGGAGGAATTTTAAGATATGCGGTTCGTGAAAAATACTGCAGAAACTTGTTTTCTATGACGATAACAAAAATAAGAACTAAAACCACCGTAGAAAAATCAAGCACGCTAAGATAGGACATGGGGCAGAAAGGATTTGAGAAAATAAGAAAAATATTTTCAATTCGATTTTTTTTTTTACTGTAAGTATAAAAATCCAAACTGTAAAATAATAGTTACAGTATTGGAATTTAAATTTTTACGATCAAAATTTCAAGGTTTTTATTTAAAACAAACATTAAATTAAGATATCATAAAGAAATTATTTTTTATTATCACATGTGTGGTGGACCAATCCTTTAATGACATGTGGACAATTGCTAGCTCACCATGAGTTGTCTTCCACCTCCCTTTATGGCCGGCCACCTAGCATCCACATGTGCAAAGTTTTGAAAATTTTGGGGCCAAAATGGAATTTTTGAAAGCTCACTTTTTGTCTATAAATAGAGGAGTCTCCTATTCATTTTTAATGCAAAACTTAGCCAAGCTCTTGACATTTTTCAACTCACAAAGCCGAGAGAGAGAGAGTGAGAGATCAGAAAAATTTTTGAACCCAAACTCCATCAATCTTGCTTCGGGTAGCTTAGGATCCAAGGGAAAGAGAAAGAAAATTTTCTGCAGCCATTTCCAGCCCTTTGCCATGGGTCTAGGTGCAGGGGAAAGAGAGGAAAAAACAAAATTTTTAAGGGAAGAAGAGGGCAAGAAGTTCGGGTGAGTGAGCAAGCCAAAAAGGAGGAAGTTGGATTAAGTTTTGGAGCTTGATTCTCCTTGGGAGCAGCCGCGGGTTGCTAGAAGAAAGGAGAAGAAAAAAATTCCAGAATTGGGGCAAGCAGCCCTAGGGTGCCGAGCAAGGAGGGGAGGAGCCATTGGGACCAAAAATTTGATTTTTGGTACACCAAATAGGGAGCAGCCGAACCTTGGAGTAAGGGGGAGCAAAGGGAGAATTTCGGGTAACCCTAACCCTAAGCCGAAATCCACTCCAATTTAAGGTAAAATTTCAAAAGCTTTTACCAAGTTTTCATTCAAGTTTTTAAGCTATGATTTATGTGTATTTGTGCAAAAATGGATATAAGAGCATAAGCTCATTAGTGCCTTTAATTTTCGGCTCCAATGTCTAGTGCATGGTTAGGTTAGTTCTTAGGGTGGTTTGGTTGAATGCATGCTTTTAAATTATGCTATGTTGATTGAATGGCTAGAATGGCATGCTAGGGTTTTGTTTGGGTTGCATGATCACGTGGGTTTGTATGGTTAGATTACAAGGGACGTTAGATGCGTTGCATGAATGTTGACTAACTCCCGAAGTGGTCGGTCGAGCTAGAACCCGCGACTTAGGACGTAAAACAAAATGTAAGAACCAAACTGCCCTTTTGGGTTCCCAGTGGACAGTTTTGGTAAAATGGTAATTACAGGCCTTTAGAGGCCGAATGGGAAAAAACGTAAAACACGAAAGTTGTAGAATAGGGTGTTTCCTAGGGGGCATCGTGTCCAGTTTTCCGAAATAAGGCTCCAACAGCCTCCATTTTCAAGAAAAACCGTAGGTGGTCTGTTAGACCCAGTTTTTATGACAAAACCGTTTTCGATTTAAAACTGGTATTAAACGGTAAGGAATCAGAAATTTTACAAAACACGAAAGTTTTAGAACTCTTCGAGGGCTAGAAATTTCGTGAAGAAAACTTTTTCTAATTTAAACGGGATTTTTATATATAATCTGAAATATGAAAACTGTGCAGAAATCAAGAAATTTCTGTACAAGATTTTCTAGAACCAAATTAGGAAAATTGTTTTTCGGACTAAACACACTGTTTCAAGCATGGAAACTGTTCCAAAAGCAGTTTCCGACCCTTACACATTTTCTAAAAATATGACCCAAGATTTACGAATTTTTAAGGAGCAAGCTACAAAGTTTAGGTTAAAAGTTAAAGTTTTTAAAAGAAAGTTTAAAAGTTAAGTTTCTTTTTATGAAAAGGAGATTTTAAGTTAAGGTTTTGAAGAAACATGTAAGACGGAAGGTAACCAGGAATTAATACCCGAGTTACCGGGCTTAGCCCCAAAGCCCAAAAGTTGACCGAAAGAGGTTGATTTTAGTAACCAAGAAGGATAGCGTTAGTTAACCTTATGATGCTTAGTTGCTAATAGAAGCCCGAGGGTAGGTGATAACCTAACCCTATTCTCTTGTATGTGGGCTTAGCAAATAAAAGGTTATCCAACGTAACCTATTAGGACACGACATAAGATCGATAAGACTACTGAGGTAGTCACCCTTTAGATTATGTATGATTTTATTTTCTAGGGGGACATATAACCAAAACCCGCATGAATGTTCGTTAGTTACCAACATATTATGGAAATGGATTCGCAATCTTACGTACGTCCTTC
The DNA here is from genome assembly GCA_025413485.1 of Ficus microcarpa. Lineage (NCBI taxonomy): Eukaryota > Viridiplantae > Streptophyta > Magnoliopsida > Rosales > Moraceae > Ficus > Ficus microcarpa. The sequence continues at coordinate 27,866,544 of CM046376.1, forward strand.
AATCAAGCAGGAGGAATCCTGTAGCTGAACCTTGAGGAAGAGCAGCTTATCATCGAACGTGGAAACTGTAAGTACAACGCCGTCTACAGCACAAGCTACTAGTAGTATATTACTAGAGTTCAATGATGTGTTCCGTGCTATATGTTAGATAACATGTGTGCAATATGAAAAATGTTAAGTATCTGAATATATGCTAAGATAAGAAAGTGACATCGGAATGTATGTTCACCAATAATAAGATTAAGTAAGTTATCAAGTGCCGTGTCGTACCACCCGCACTAGGTCGGGTTGGACTGTGGATTGAAAATAATACTTACTTAGTATTTGAAAACACAGCGGAAAATTTTTTTTTATACCGTGCTGATTAGCACATAACTGCTCTGAAAATACATTTATCAAATAACGTGTCTGAAGAATTTAAAAGCGTAGCGACTTCCATTCCCCACGATTTCACATTGCCCGACCACGCTTCTCCATCTTGTATCAAAGATTGCTGAAAGGTGACTTACCTACAGCATAAACTTAAAACAATGAGCTTTCGCTCAGCAAGTACAACTCCTATACCGCAACATATAAACTACTAACATCACAACATGTCAACACTGCATAGAACATATACTGGCAACTACTGCACTGAACATAAATTGATAAACATATGCATGAACCGGTTATGTTCATGTTATGCTCTGTTATCTGCTGCTAACTTACTTACTGTCTTTCTAACTTAATCTGCTAATGGGCCCCTTACTGAGGTGAACGTACCCTGCGCGCAACCATGGACTTACACTTGCCATAGCCCGACCCGCCCTGTGACGGGGGATACGACACCGGCAAGTGCTGCTTGCCATCTGCCTACTGATTTGCCTTTAAAGTCTATCTGTGACTTTTTGTTCTTATAAGATTTAGTGAACATGCATCATGATGTTCCTATTCTTAAATCATGCTTGCTAATAAAATCTGAACTTACATACTGCATGGCATCTGTAAAACATGTTATCTAAACATGGCATCAAACATAGCATATAGCATGTAGCATATAGCACATAGCACATAGCACTGAACACTGAACATTGAACTCATCTCTAAGTAAGTATACAACTACTAGCCTATGCTGTAGGCGGCGTTGTACTTACAGTTTCTATCTCTGATGCTAAGCTGCTCTGCTTCCGCGTTTAGCTACTGGGTACGTCCTGCTTAACCGAAGGACATAAGTAAGGTCTCTAATCTATGACCATAATATGTTGGTCTCCAACCAACATTCATACATGCTTTGTTATATGTCCCCCTAACTATAAACTATCTCCTACTAGGTTACACTGTATAACCTTATCACTTTGGGTTATATCTGATAACCCCATGTAATCGTATCTCGTAACTTACTAGGTTACGTTAGATAACCTTTTCTATTAACTCTCTGCTCATAACTGAACTTGATCTCTACTAGGTTAACTCACGTTAGCCTCTAAGGTTACTAAGGTCAACCCTTTTCGGGTCAAGCTTGAGCTTTGGGCTAAGCCTGGTAACTCGGGTGTAAATCCCGGTTACATTTCGTGACTATTAACTAGCAAACCTTGAACTTGAAAAACTTTACTTTCTTTAAAATCACTAAAAGAGTTAGGCAGTTGAGCCCAACTTTCTTAAAATTTTTCTAAAACTTCCTGACAGATAGAACTGCTTTAATAAAACATCTGAGGGTCGGAAACTGCCTTTGGAACAGTTTCCATGTTCAAAACAATGTTTTTAAATCAAAAATAGTTTTTTCCTAAACTGGTTCTAGAAAATTCTGTACAGGAATTTCTTGATCCCTGCGCAGTTTTCTGAAATCAGGTTGTATTTAAAAATCCCTTTGGAATCCGAAAAAGTTGTCTTCATGAAAGTTCTATCTCTCGAAGAGTTCTAAAACTTTTGTGTTTTACAAAAAGTCTGATTCTGCTTAGATCAATACCAGTTTTAATTTGAAACTCGTTGATCATGAAAACTAGGTCTGACTAGACCACTCTCGGTTTTTCGTGAAAACAGAGGCCTTCGGAACCTCATTTTGGGAAACGGTCCATGCTGCCCCCTAGGAAAAACCCTGTTCTACAACTTTTGTGTTTTAGGTTTTTGCCCATTCGACCTCTAACGACCTGCAATTACCTCTTTCCTGCGGCTGGCCAGTGTGGAACCCCAACTGGCAGCCTTAGCTAATTAAACCGGTTAACGTCCTAATTCGTGGTTTCTAACTTGACCGATCACATCGGGAGCTTAATGACAAACCATGCAACGTTTCTAACGTCCCGCATGTTCTAACATGCCTTTCCAACGTACCCATGCAGCCCTACTAATCCGGTTGCTCAAACCATGGCTGCATGGTTCTAGGTTCTAGCATACACAAACCATTCAAGCTATAGCATGCCATATCAATTAAACTAGCATCCTAACATGCATTCTTGCTCTTACTAACATACTTGGGGACATATAACTTCATTCATGCTTCTAACATGCAACCTATGGTCAATCAAACATATGTATAAAGCATAAATGCATAATTTAAACCAACCACCCCTTAAGCTAACAAATCAAGCACAAAACTTTAGCTAATGGGCACAAAATAAAATGAGCTTATGCTCTTACAAATCATAGCTTGAAATACATTTAAACTTTACTTTAAAAAGTTTAAATGAAACTAGGATTGGGTTTTGGAAAATACCTTGAAATGTGCAAGGATTGGCTTATGGTTGTACCAAAAACTCACCCCTTGGTTCTAGCTCCTAGAACCGGTTCTAGCTCACTCAAAATGGCACCAAAATTCAACTTTTTGGACCTCAAAATTCTCTCATCCAAGGCTCGGCTTCACTGCACTAAACCAAGCCACAAATCTGAAAATTTTTCTCTTGGTTTTCTATGCAAACCCGAGAGCTTCTAGGAAGGAAAAATGGTTCCGAAAACTTACCCCAAACTTGCTCGGTGGAAACCCGACTCTACCCTAGAGTTTTCCTTCAAATTTTTGAACTTTTTTCCTCTCTTTCCCTGCTTCTTTAACCACGGCTACAGCCCAAAAAAAATGGCTGCAGGATTTTTTTTTTCTTCCCTCTTGTTTCCTCACACAAACCGAACAACACACACAAGTTGGTTCAAGAAAATTTTTTCTGATTTCTTGTCTCTCTCTCACTCGGTTTTGGCTGAAGAATTTTGGGCATAATATGGCTGCTTTTTCTGATTTAAATGGGGTGGAAGGCAGCCCTATTTATAGGCAATGTGGGACACAAAATTTCTCTCATTTTAACCCCAAAACTTTTGAAATTTTGCACTTTAGGCTTGTGAGGTGGCCGGCCTATAACTTGGAGAGCAAGGCTATGGTGACTCATCATAGTGACATCATCCAAGTGACATCACATGCTTACATCACCAATTTTTCAAAAATTACACTTTTGCCCCAAAACTTAAAATCTTTGCGAAAATGCCCCTGTGTGGCCGAAATTCTTTTCTTGGTGAACAAGCAAGAATTTTCTAGAATAAGACACTTGTCTTATCTTGCTTGGCTCACAAAAAAATTTATGATGTCATAAATCAAAAACGATGATGTCATAATTAAAAAGCCCTTTTTGACTATTTTTGTGAAAATAACTTATTTTCATACTGAACATACTTAAATTTCTATATTGTGAGTACTAATACACAGTATGGATTTTTATACTACAGTCCAACTTTTTATCTGTGAAAAATCGGACTGAAAAATTATTTTTCTTCTTTTCTGAAATCCTTTTACTTAGTGCCCTATTTTTACGTGCTTGATTTTTCTATGGTGGTTTTAGCTCTTAATTATGCTGTTCTATCTAAAACAGAGCTTCTACAGTATTTTTCTCATACTGCAGATCCTAAAAATTTATACTGCTGCACATTTGACCATTTTGGGTCAAACTTTGACTTTTCTGGTCAAAGTTTACTTTCTTGGTCAACACTTTGACTTTTATAAAATGATGCAAAAATCGTCCATTTCCATCCGAAAAGGCCAATTTCAAGTCTAAAACATTCATTTTTGAGTCCTGTAAAGCTATACGGACCTATCTCGCATAATAAAGTTCTAAATTGAACTTTTTCATAAATGCCTTCCTGGCATACATTCAACTCCTTCTAAGGAGGAACTAGAGACATAGAAATCTTAGGTATCACAATCTACCCTCCTTAAATATTTTCATCCTCGAAAATTCGAACGAACTGGTGTAGCTTTTCTGACTGGCCTTCTGTTTTGGGGTGAAATGTCGTACTAAACTTCAAATTCGACCCCTTAGCTGCGTGAACTCTTATTCATAATCATGAAGTGAAGCGTTCTTTGTGATCTGGGATGCTCGATCTCGGCACATCGCGTAATCTAACGATCTGAACTACTTAACCTTCTACTAACTTTTCTACCGAAAAGTGGCCTTAATCACGTATAAGTGGGCTGATTTGGTCAATTTCTCGATAATGACCCAAATCTTGTCGTCCCCACTTATAGTCCTACTACGAAATCTATCGTAATCTACTCTCATTCTCGTGGTAGGAACGTAATTCTTCTCCTTGAAGTAGACCACGCCGTTGGCTGAAGTCCCAAATTCCTTGCTCCTTACGTGTTCTGACTGTCTATGCTGCCTTCTGGGGAGTCTCGCAGCTTCTCGTAGCGGCTAAACCTCCACTTAGCGTACTAACTAACGTCCCACAACGCTTTGATAGTCCTTCATAGCGTTGTAATCTATTTTTAAGATCACATCGGAATCCTAAAGCTGATTGCGATGAGATCTATAAGCAACTTTCTATCATGGATAATTATGGAAATATTTTGCATTCATAACTTGATCACAAAATTTCTCCATACAGCACAGAAACTTTAAAGAAACTGTCTTCAACTGTACATACTACTTTCTAATTTCTGGGCACCCTTCAAAAATACATACAAACGAGTGGCACCAGAATCATATTCTACACTAACGTTGTGGCGATAAAAATCTATTTCGTCGCCCCATAGGAAGTTCCTGCTCTGGTATCCCCATTGGTGTAGGCGTAAATCCTTGTTTGGGGCTCCGGAGTCTCTAATCTCCCTTGCGCAATCGAGGGTCCGTCGAGCTGCGCATGGATTGCGTGTAACTGCTGATGGTTATTGTTCCGGCTCGGATATGGGGGATTCTGGATCTGGCTGTTCAGGGGACAGTTCCTTGAGTAGTGCCCCTCCTGGCCACACTGATAGCAAGCAGTTGACCCTATCTTACATACTTCTGGATGTCTCCTCCCACAGTTTGAGCACATCGGGTAGTCATTGTTGCCATTTTCATTCCCTTGACTGTTCCTCTTCTGAGGAAAATTCCCTTGTTGGACCTGGCCAGAGGAATTTCCCTTTCTCTTGCTTCTCCCTGCTTGCTTGGAATCTTGCACGGGGTTGTTCGACTGTCCCCTAGGTTGTGAATCTGAGTCTTGTCGAGACTGATTCTGCTTTGCTCCTGCTTTCTCTTCTTTCCTAGCCTTGAAAAATTGGGCCCTAGCTTCCCTATCTTTGTTTGTCCAATACTCGGCTCTAATGGCTCGACTGATGCAATTGGACACCGTTCTTGGTGGGCTACTGCCAGCACTGACTTGCTTGGCAATATCTGTTCTGAACATCTTCATCATCAGTCGCACCTTCTCTTCTTCATTCTGCACTGAGGTTGGACATAATCGAGCCAATTGCTCGAATCTTCTGACGGCTTCCATTACCGTCATTGTCCCTTGTCTGAAGCTAGTGAATTCGTCCTGCTGCACCGCAAGGACTTCTTTGTTGTAGTACATAGCGCGAAACTCATTCACAAAATCTTGCCAGGTCATGGTCATGATGTCCCGGCGCATCTGTACTGTCCTCCACCAGTGTCTCGCATCCTTCTTAAGAGCAAAGGAAGCACAAAGTACTTTCTCTTGCTCTGTGAGTTGCATGAAATCCAAAATGACTTGGACATCAATGAGCCAGTTATCGGCTACGATCGGGTCTGTGGGTCCTTCGAATTCGGGCTCCTTCATTCGCCTGAAGCGCTCGTATAGAAGATCCTCTCGTACTACTGGCGGGTTCACTTGTACTCTAACTGGTGCCATCGGAATTGTAACGCCCCACCTAGCGTAGGCCGTTACCTTGCTTACTTAACATACATTCGTAAAATAAACTTAAAACCCATTGATTGAAAACACAGCGGAAATTTTTTTTTTTTTTTTTTTATAGCATTGACAAAACACTATAAACATAAAGTCATACTGTTTTTGCATACTAGTATATTAATTACCGGTTAATATAAAATATTTCATAATTTACATAAAAACCACAAAACACGTAGCGATACCCATAATCCACTCATTCACAGTCCCTTGGCTCGCTACTCCATCTTGCATCTTTTTCATATAGCTGGTTCCTTACCTACAGCATAAACTCAAACCGTGAGCTAGAGCTCAGTAAGTACAACTCTTAAGCCGTAAAGAAAAACATAGCATAAACAGGAAATACACATAGCAAGTATTGACCATGTTATGCTTTCTTATCTCTACTCATTATGGGCCCTTACCTCGTGTGTTCGTAACCGGCGCGCGACTATGAATTGGTTGGGGCGGCCAAACCTTATCCAACTCAATCCACAGTCCAACCCAACCTGGCGTGGGTGGTACGACACATCGCTTATTAACTTACTTATTCTTACTATAAGTGAACATACATTCCGTTGTCACCTTTTTGATTCTATTATTTATGCCCTAGCATAATAATCAGATTCATAATATAATTCATATTGCATACATGTTAACTAACACATAGCACATAACACATCATAGACATCTAGTAATATATACTAGTAGCTTATGCTGTAGACGGTGTTGTACTTACTGTCTATCCTTGAGCTGCTTGTCTTACTCCTCCTCGAGCTTTAATTGCAGAATCCCTCCTGCTCGATCGAAGGACGTATATGAGATTTCTAATCTATATCATGTGGGTTTTCGGTGATATGTCCCCCCTAACATAAGACCATGCATACATAAGGGTGACTACCTTAGTAGTCTTATAGATCATACGTCGTGATCTAAAAAGATACGTTGGATATCCATCTTAAACACTTAGCCCATTCATAAACATGTTGGGTTAGATTAACATCAACCCTTGAGCTTTGATCAACAATTTGTGGGTCAACCAAGGTTAACCCTTGTGATCCTTAACGTGAATCCCTATTCGGCTTACTTAAGAATTATGGGACCTAAGTCCCGATAACTCGGGTATAGATTCCCGGTTATCATGCGTCTTAACATTTCCTTGAACACTTAGCTTAAAATCCTTTTACTTTGAAAATCTTAACTTAGAAATCATTTTCTTTAAAAAACTTAACTTATAACTTCTTGCTTCATAAAAACACTTAGCATTTAAAACTTAATCTTATCAATTTTTTCGTAAAAATTCGTAAATCCTGCCTTATAATTTCATAAATCATTTGGGGGTCGGAAACTGCTTTTGGGACAGTTTCCATACTTGAAATAACGTTATTAGCTCGAAAAACGTTTTTCCTAAAGGGTTCTATAAAATCATGCACAGAAACTCTTGAATTCCTGCGCAGTTTTGGCATTTCATTTTATAGTTAAAAATCGCTTTCGAATTTGAAAATGTTTTCTTCATGAAAGTTCTAGCCCTCAAAGAGTTCTAAAACTTTCATGTTTTGAGAAATTTCTGATTCTGTACCGATTGGTACCAGTTTTTAATTGAAAACGAGGTTAACTTTGAAAACCGAGTCTTACAGACCTCTATCGGGTTTCCTTGAAAAAGAAGGCTGTTGGAGCCTTATTTTGGAAAACTGGCCACGATGGCCGCTAGGAAACAACCTAGTCTACAACTTTCGTGTTTTAACTTTTTGCCCATTCGGCCTCTAAAGGCCTGTAATCCGTGTTTTACCGAAACAGCCCCCTGGAACCCGAGAGCATGTTTTGGTTCTTACATTTCTTGTTACGTCCTAAATCGCGGGTTCTAACTCGACCGCCCACAACGGGAGATAATCATCAAACATGCAGCGCATTCTAACGTCCCTTAACCCTATCATACAACCCATGTGATCTTTGCAACCCAAAAATCCGAACACTAGTCCTAGGGTTGCATATCCACTAGCTTAACATACATCACACCATACATGCATCTTGGTTCATAAAAACATAACATACATGCACAAAACTAACAAACCTAATTGGGGACATATTACCTACATCAAACCCTAACATGCCAATCTAGCATATCAAGCACATAGAACAATTTATGAGCATAAACATAAACCAAACCACACCTAGAATCAACCTAACCAAACACTAAGCACACAAGCACATAAAAGGCAGCCATCAAAACACATATAGGAGCTTATGCTCTTACACGATTTTTGCTTGAAATACACGTAAATCACATGCTTAAAAACTCATTTAAACTTGTGAAAAACTTTTAAAAATTTACCTTCCAAGAAGTGACTCTCGGCTTAGGGTTGGATGACCCGAAAAAATTCTGTTTGCTCCCTTTGGTTCAAGGGTTCGGCTGCTCACTCCCCACGCACCAAAAATCAGATTTTTGGTTCCTTTGTGGTCTCCTCACCTTGCTCGGCTACTCAAGAAAGATTAGCCCCAAATCTGAATTTTTTTCTCCCTTTTCTCACTCAAACCCGAAGGCTACTTGGAGTCAAAATCAAGCTCCAAAACTTTGCACAAAACTCACTCTCTTGCTCACCAATCAAACCCGAAACTCAAACCCTAAATTCTACCCCAAATTTTTGGTTTTCCCTTGTGTTTCCCCTGCTCCAAACCCACGGCAACAAGGCTGTTTGGCTGCAGAAAAAATTTTCTTTTCTCTCCCCCTCGGTTGCTAGCTACCCGAAGCAAGAAAAGATGGATTGGTCTTGAAAAATTTTTCTGATCTCACTCTCCCTTTCTCTCGGATTTTTGAGCTACAAATTCTCAAGAGTTTGGCTGCATTTTTTCTTTAAAATGAATAGAGAGTTCAGCCCCCCTTTTATAGACAACTTGTAGGACTTTTTGAAATAGAAATTTGACCCCAAAAGTTTGCAAATTTTGGACTTCTAGCATGCTAGGTGTCCGGATTCTATGGAGAGGAAGAGGAAATGCAAGACAACTCATGGTGAGTTGGCATAGCTAGGTGTCCTCTTGTGATTGGTCCAACACATCTCACTTTGAATAAAATACTAATTCTTTTTGAGATATCTTGGAATTTTAAGGCCTTGTTTGGATAAAAATCTTTGAAACTTTGACTGTAAAAATTTAAATTCCAATACTGTAATAATTATTTTACAGTTTGGATTTTTTCATAATTTTAGTCAAAAAAATCGGATTGAAGATCTTTTCTCAAATCCTTCTGCCTTGTGACTTACTGTGGCGTGTTTGATTTTTCTAAGGTGGTTTTAGTTTCTAACTGTCATAAAAATTAGTTCCTGCATTATTTTTCATAAAACGCAGATCTTAAAATTCCTTCGTCATAATTTCGACCATTTTGGTCCAACTTTGACTTTTCGGTCAACAGTTGACTTTTTCGGTCAAAATTTTGACTTTTGTGGAATCGAGTCTGTTTCACTTCTTATTGTTCAAAAAGGCTATTTGCTTCTTTGAACAGTCATTTTTGAGTTTTATTAAGCTATAAAAACTCATAACACATATTAGAGCTCTGAAACAAGCTTTTTCATGAAATTGCATGTACTATTTACATTCAAGTCTTTACAGAAGCTAGTCACATGAAAAACTAGATCTCACAATCTACCCTCCTTAAAAATTTTCGTCCTCGAAAATTAGAACAACTCAGGGTAGTTCTTCTTCATAGCATCCTCTAGTTCCCATGTTGCTTCTTCAACACTATGGTTTCGCCATAAAACCTTGACCATAGGAATAATTCTATTCCTTAGGGCCTTATCTTCTCTATCAAGAATTCGTACAGGCTTCTCTTCGTAGGTTAAATCCGTCTGAACCTCCACTGGTTCTTGGCTAAGCACGTGTGAAGGATCTGGAACATACTTCTTGAGCATTGACACATGGAAAACATCGTGCATAGAAGCTAATTCTGGCGGCAAGGCGAGCTTATACGCAACCTTTCCAATCCTCTTGAGGATTTCGAATGGTCCCGTATACCTTGGACTGAGCTTTCCCTTCTTGCCAAATCGCATTACTCCCTTCATAGGAGCAATTTTGATGAAAACAGCATCACCAACTTGAAATTCTAATGGTCGTCGACGCTTGTCCACATAGCTTTTCTGTCGGCTAAAGGCTACGTCGAGTCTTTGCTTAATCTTCTGAATATCTTCGGAGGTCTTTTCAATGAAGTCCGTCGTTTGCAACTGCTTTTGTCCGACTTCTTGCCAGTGAACTGGCGATCTACATTTTCGTCCATACAACGCTTCAAATGGAGCCATTCCAATTGAGGCATGATAGCTGTTGTTGTAGGAAAATTCGATCAGTGGTAGCTTTTCATCCCAATTTCCCTTGAAATCTAGGACGCACGATCTTAACATATCCTCCAAAGTCTGGATAGTTCTCTCTGACTGACCATCCGTTTGAGGGTGAAATGCTGTGCTAAACTTCAACCTTGATCCCATGGCTGCGTGTACGCTCATCCAAAATCGTGACGTGAAACGTCCATCGCGGTCCGAAACGATTGATTTTGGGATTCCATGCAGTTTAACGATCTGAGCTACGTAAATCTGCGCCAATCTTTCCACTGAGTGGGTAGCTTTAATCGCAACGAAGTGGGCTGATTTGGTCAAACGATCCACTACAACCCAAATCGTGTCGTTACCACTCGTAGTTCTGGGCAGTCCGACTACAAAATCCATCGTAATCTGCTCCCATTTCCACTCCGGAAGCTCTATCTTCTGTAATTCTCCTCCCGGATGGCGGTGTTCAGCCTTAACTTTCTGACAAGTTAGGCATTTTGACACAAATTCTGCAACTTGGTTCTTCATATTCGGCCACCAGTAGGTCTCCTTGAGATCCTTGTACATCTTGGTAGCTCCTGGATGTACGGAGTACGGCGTTTGGTGTGCCTCTGTCATTATGCGCTCCTTCAAACCCTTCACGTTTGGAACACAAATCCTTCCTTTGAAGTGGAGTATACCATCGTCGGAAGTCTTGAACTCTGTGCCCTTTTCATTAAACAAACGAGCCTTCAGCAAAGAAGAGTCATTTTCTTGATGGGCCTTGATGACGTCTAGCAAATCAGACTTTAACGTAAGCGAAGATAACCTTCCTGTTATTACTTCAATGTTGAAATCAGCGATCTCCTTCTGTAGAGGCTTAGGAAGTGCTTCAATGGACATCAGCGTGGCTACTGACTTCCTGCTTAATGCATCTGCTACCTTGTTAGCTTTTCCAGGGTGGTAGAGGATTTCACAATCATAATCCTTTACGAGTTCCAACCACCGTCTTTGCCTCATATTTAACTCCTTCTGAGTAAAAATATACTTGAGACTCTGATGGTCGGTGTAGATTTCGCATTTATTCCCGTACAGATAGTGTCTCCATATCTTGAGGGCGAAGACCACTGCTGCTAGCTCCATATCGTGAGTAGGGTAGTTCCTTTCATGATTCTTCAATTGACGCGACGCGTAGGCAACTACCTTCCCATTCTGCATCAAGACAGCTCCTAAACCATTTTTAGAAGCGTCACTGTAAATCACGAAGTTTCCTGCTTCTACATCAGGAATGATCAGCACAGGTGCGCTCGTTAATCTCCTCTTAAGCTCCTGGAAATTTTCTTCACATTTCTGCGTCCACTCGTACTTCTTCTCCTTCCGAGTGAGAGCTGTAAGAGGTGCTGCTATCTTCGAAAATCCTTCGACGAATCTTCTATAGTACCCTGCTAACCCAAGAAAACTTCTAATCTCTGTGACGTTTCTGGGTGCTGGCCACGAGCTAACTGCTTCCACTTTCGTAGGGTCTACAGAAATTCCTTCTTTCGTCACCACGTGCCCCAAAAAGTGAACTTTTTCTAGCCAAAATTCACATTTCGTGAATTTGGCGTACAGCTGGTGTTGTCTCAACATTTGCAGTACTAGCCTCAAATGCTGCTCATGCTCTTCCTGGGACCTCGAGTAGATTAGAATGTCATCAATGAAGACGATCACGAATTTGTCCAGGAATTCCTTAAACACTCGGTTCATTAAATCCATGAAGGCTGCTGGGGCATTGGTTAGCCCAAAGGGCATGACCAAGAATTCGTAGTGCCCATAACGTGTTCTGAAAGCTGTCTTGGACACATCTGACTCCTTGATACGAAGTTGATGATAGCCTGAACGCAAATCAATCTTCGAGAACACTATCGCTCCCCTAAGCTGGTCGAATAGATCATCTATCCTTGGCAGAGGATATTTGTTCTTAATCGTGATCTTGTTCAACTCACGGTAATCGATGCACATACGGAGCGATCCATCTTTCTTCTTTACAAACAAGACAGGTGCTCCCCACGGAGAGTGGCTCTGCTTGATAAACCCCTTATCTAAAAGCTCTTGTAACTGCATTTGAAGCTCCCTGAGTTCTGCAGGTGCCATTCTGTACGGTGCCTTCGATACCGGTGCTACTCCTGGTAGTAACTCGATCTCGAACGAAATTTCACGTTCTGGCGGCAGTCCTGGTAGTTCGTCTGGAAACACGTCCACATATTCTTTGATAATGGGAACGTCTTCCGGCCTCAACTCCTTTTCTTGCTTCTTGTCCACCATGTTCGCTAGATATCCTTGACATCCGCTAGCTAACATCTTCCAGGCTCTTATAGCTGATACGAGCTTAGTTGGTGGAATTCCGAGATTGCCCATGGAAGTTAAATCATCCTTCTCGCCTAGGTTGAACGTTATCCCGGCGTCTTCGCAGTCAATTCCTAGCGTCGTGTCTGCCTAAGAAATCCATCCCCAAGATCACATCGAAATCATGGAGTTTAATTACGATGAGATCTACAGTTAATTCTCTGCCATTGATGATAACAGGAACATTTTGGATCCAGGAATTGGACCACAAAATTTCACCAGATGGTAAAGAAGCACTGAAGGGTTGTCTTATCCTATTGACACTGTCTCCTAACTTCTGA
>CM046376.1:27879706-27889706 GCA_025413485.1 Ficus microcarpa
CACTTAGCTTTAAAAATCTTAATCTTATCAACTTTTTCGTAAAAATTCGTAAATCCTGGCTTATAATTTCATAAAACATTTGGGGGTCGGAAACTGCTTTTGGGACAGTTTCCATACTTGAAACAACGTTTTTAGTGTGAAAAACGTTTTTCCTATAGGGTTCTATAAAATCTTGCACAGAAACTCTTGGGTTCCTGCGCAGTTTTGACATTTCAGTTTATAGTTAAAAATTGCTTTTGAATCTGAAAATGTTTTCTTCACGAAAGTTCTAGCCCTCGAAGAGTTCTAAAACTTTCATGTTTTGAGAAATTTCTGATTCTGTACCGATTGGTACCAGTTTTTAATTGAAAACGAGATTAACTTTGAAAACCGAGTCTTACAGACCTCTATCGGGTTTCCTTGAAAAAGAAGGCTGTTGGAGCCTTATTTTGGAAAACTGGCCGCGTTGGCCGCTAGGAAACAACCTAGTCTACAACTTTCGTGTTTTAACTTTTTGCCCATTCGGCCTCTAAGGCCTGTAATCCGTGTTTTACCGAAACAGCTCCTGGAACCCGAGAGCATGTTTTGGTTCTTACATTTCTTGTTACGTCCTAAATCGCGGGTTCTAACTCGACCGCCCACATCGGGAGATAATCAACAAACATGCAGCGCATTCTAACGTCCCTTAACCCTATCATACAGCCCATGTGATCTTTGCAACCCAAAAATCCGAACACTAGTCCTAGGGTTGCATATCCACTAGCTTAGCATACATCACACCATTCATGCATTTTGGTTCATAAAACAAACATACATGCATAAAACTACTTAACCTAATTTGGGGACATATTACCTACATCAAACCCTAACATGCCAATCTAGCATATCAAGCACATAGCATAAATTTATGAGCATAAAATAACCAAACCACACCTAGAATCAACTAACCAAGCACTAAGCACACAAGCACATATAAGGCAGCCATTAAAACGCACATAGGAGCTTATGCTCTTACACAAATTTTGCATGAAATACACGTAAATCACATGCTTAAAAACTCATTTAAACTTGTGAAAAGCTTTTAAAATTTTACCTTCCAAGAGGTGACTTTCGGCTAGGGTTTGGATGACCCGAAAAAATCTGCTTGCACTAAGACTCAAGGGTTCGGCTGCTCACTCCACCCGCACCAAAATCAGATTTTTTGGCTTCCTTTTGGTCTCCCTCACCTTGCTCGGCTACTCAAGGAAGTTTAGCCCCAAATCTGAATTTTTTTCCTTCTTTTCTCACTCAAACCCGAGGCTGCTTGGAGTTAAATCAAGCTCCAAAACTTTGCACAAACTCACTCCTTTGGCTCACCAATCAAAACCCGAACCTTAAACCCTAATTTCTACCCCAAAATTTTTGGTTTTCCCTTGTGTTTCCCCTGCTCCAACCCACGGCAACAAGGGCTGCTTGGCTGCCAGAAAAATTTTCTTTTCTCTCCCCCTCGGTTGCTAGCCTACCCGAAGCACAAAGGATGGATTGAACTTGAAAAATTTTCTGATCTCACTCTCCCTTTTCTCTCGGATTTTGAGCTGAGATTTTGCAAGAGTTTTGTTGCATTTTCTCATTAAAGTGAATAGAGGAACTCACCCCCTTTTTATAGACAACTTGGAGAGCTTTTAGAAATAGGATTTTGACCCCTAATTTTCAAATTTTTGGCCTTCTAGCATGCAAGGTGTCCGGAGCTTTGGAGTGCAAGACAACTCATGGTGAGTTGGCATAGGCTAGGTGTCCTCTTGTGATTGGTCCAACACATCTCATATGCAATAAAATATTATTTCTTTTTGAGATATCTTGGAATTTTAAGGCTTTGTTTGGATAAAAACATTGAAACTTTGATTGTAAAAATTTAAATTCCAATACTGTAATAATTATTTTACAGTTTGGATTTTTCATAATTACAGTCAAAAAAATCGGATTGAAGATCTTTTCTCAAATCCTTCTGCCTCGTGACTTACTGTGGCGCGCTTGATTTTTCTAAGGTGGTTTTAGTTTCTAACTGTCATAAAAATTAGTTCCTGCATTATTTTTCATAAAACGCAGATCTTAAAATTCCTCCGTCATAATTTCGGCCATTTTAGTCCAACTTTGACTTTTCGGTCAACAGTTGACTTTTTCGGTCAAAATTTTGACTTTTGTGGAATCGAGTCGGTTTCACTTCTTATTGTTCAAAAAGGCTATTTGCTTCTTCGAACAGTCATTTTTGAGTTTTATTAAGCTATAAAAACTCATAACACATATTAGAGCTCTGAAACAAGCTTTTTCATGAAATTGTATGTACTATTTACATTCAAGTCTTTACAGAAGCTAGTTACATGAAAAACTAGATCTCACAATCTACCCTCCTTAAAAATTTTCGTCCTCGAAAATTAGAACAACTCGGGGTAGTTCTTCTTCATAGCGTCTTCTAGTTCCCATGTTGCTTCTTCAACACTATGGTTTCGCCATAAAACTTTGACCATAGGAATAATTCTATTCCTTAAGACCTTATCTTCTCTATCAAGAATTCGTACAGGCTTCTCTTCGTAGGTTAAATCCGTCTGAACCTCTACTGGTTCTTGGCTAAGCACGTGTGAAGGATCTGGAACATACTTCTTGAGCATTGAAACGTGGAAAACATCGTGCATGGAAGCTAATTCTGGCGGCAAGGCGAGCTTATACGCAACCTTTCCAATCCTCTTGAGGATTTCGAACGGTCCCGTATACCTTGGACTGAGCTTTCCTTTCTTGCCAAATCGCATTACTCCCTTCATAGGAGCAATTTTGATGAAAACAGCATCACCAACTTGAAATTCTAATGGTCGTCGACGTTTGTCCGCATAGATTTTCTGTCGGCTAAAGGCTACGTCGAGTCTCTGTTTGATTTTCTGAATATCTTCGGAGGTCTTTTCAATGAAGTCCGTCGTTTGCAACTGCTTTTGTCCGACTTCTTGCCAGTGAACTGGCGATCTACATTTTCGTCCATACAACGCTTCAAATGGAGCCATTCCAATTGAGGCATGATAGCTGTTGTTGTAGGAAAATTCGATCAGTGGTAGCTTTTCATCCCAATTTCCCTTGAAATCTAGGACGCACGACCTCAACATATCCTCCAAAGTCTGGATAGTTCTCTCTGACTGACCATCCGTTTGAGGGTGAAATGCTGTGCTAAACTTCAATCTTGATCCCATGGCTGCGTGTACGCTCATCCAAAATCGTGACGTAAAACGCCCATCGCGGTCCGAAATGATTGATTTTGGAATTCCATGCAGCTTAACGATCTGAGCTACGTAAATTTGCGCCAATCTTTCCACTGAGTGGGTAGCTTTAATCGCAACGAAGTGGGCTGACTTGGTCAAACGATCTACTACAACCCAAATCGTGTCGTTTCCACTCGTAGTTCTGGGCAGTCCGACTACAAAATCCATCGTAATCTGCTCCCATTTCCACTCCGGAAGCTCTATCTTCTGTAATTCTCCTCCCGAATGCCTGTGTTCGGCCTTAACTTTCTGACAAGTTAGGCATTTTGACACAAATTCTGCCACTTGGTTCTTCATATTCGGCCACCAGTAGGTCTCCCTGAGGTCTTTGTACATCTTGGTAGCTCCTGGATGTACGGAATATGGCGTTTGGTGTGCCTCTGTCATTATGCGTTCCTTCAAACCCTTCACGTTTGGAACACAAATCCTTCCTTTGAAGTGGAGTATACCATCGTTGGAAGTCTTAAACTCTGTGCCCTTCTCACTAAACAAACGAGCCTTCAGCAACGAAGAGTCGTTTTCTTGATGGGCCTTAATGAAGTCCAGCAAGTCAGACTTTAGGGTAAGCGAAGATAACCTTCCTGTTATTACTTCCATGTTGAAATCAGCGATCTCCTTCTGTAGGGGCTTAGGAAGTGCTTCAATGGACATCAGCGTGGCTACTGACTTCCTGCTTAATGCATCTGCTACCCTGTTAGCTTTTCCAGGGTGGTAAAGGATTTCGCAATCATAATCCTTTACGAGTTCCAACCACCGTCTTTGCCTCATATTTAACTCCTTCTGAGTAAAAATATATTTGAGACTCTGATGGTCGGTGTAGATTTCACATTTATTCCCATATAGATAGTGTCTCCATATCTTGAGGGCGAAGACTACTGCTGCTAGTTCCATATCATGAGTAGGGTAGTTCCTTTCATGATTCTTCAATTGACGCGACGCGTAGGCAACTACCTTCCCATTTTGCATCAAGACAGCTCCTAATCCATTTTTAGAAGCGTCACTGTAAATCACGAAATTTCCTGCTTCTACATCAGGAATTATCAGCACAGGTGCACTTGTCAATTTCCTCTTAAGCTCCTGGAAATTCTCTTCACATTTCTGCGTCCACTCGTACTTCTTCTCCTTTCGAGTGAGAGCTGTAAGAGGTGCTGCTATCTTCGAAAATCCTTCGACGAATCTTCTATAGTACCCTGCTAACCCAAGAAAACTTCTAATCTCTGTGACGTTCCTGGGTGCTGGCCACGAGCTAACTGCTTCCACTTTGGTAGGGTCTACAGAAATTCCTTCTTTCGTCACCACGTGCCCCAAAAAGTGAACTTTTTCTAGCCAAAATTCACATTTCGTGAATTTAGCATACAACTGGTGTTGTCTCAACATTTGCAGTACCAGCCTCAAGTGCTGCTCATGCTCCTCCTGGGACCTCGAGTAGATCAGAATGTCATCAATGAAGACGATCACGAATTTGTCCAGGAAGTCCTTAAACACTCGGTTCATCAAATCCATGAAGGCTGCTGGGGCATTGGTTAGCCCAAAGGGCATGACCAAGAATTCGTAGTGCCCATAACGCGTTCTGAAAGCTGTCTTGGACACATCTGACTCCTTGATCCGAAGTTGATGATAACCTGATCGCAAGTCAATCTTCGAAAACACTATCGCTCCCCTAAGCTGATCGAACAGATCATCTATCCTTGGGAGAGGATATTTGTTCTTTATCGTGATCTTGTTCAACTCACGGTAATCGATGCACATACGGAATGATCCATCTTTCTTTTTTACGAACAAAACAGGTGCTCCCCACGGAGAGTGGCTCTGCTTGATAAACCCCTTATCTAAAAGCTCTTGTAACTGCGTCTGAAGCTCCCTGAGTTCTGCAGGTGCCATTCTGTACGGTGCCTTCGATACCGGTGCTACTCCTGGTAGTAACTCGATCTCGAACGAGATCTCACGTTCTGGTGGCAGTCCTGGTAGTTCGTCTGGAAACACGTCCACATATTCCCAAATGATGGGAACGTCTTCCGGCCTCAACTCCTTCTCTTGCTTCTTATCTACCATGTTCGCTAGATATCCTTGACATCCACTAGCTAACATCTTCCAGGCTCTTACAGCTGATACGAGCTTAGTGGTGGAATTCCGAGATTGCCCATGGAAGTTAAACT
Organism: Ficus microcarpa; assembly: GCA_025413485.1. Classification (NCBI taxonomy): domain Eukaryota; kingdom Viridiplantae; phylum Streptophyta; class Magnoliopsida; order Rosales; family Moraceae; genus Ficus; species Ficus microcarpa. The sequence goes on from CM046376.1 coordinate 27,885,123, forward strand.
CATCCTTCTCGCCTAGGTTGAACGTTATCCGGCGTCTTCGGCAGTCAATCCTAGCGTCGTGTCTGCCTAAGAAATCCATTCCCAAGATCACATCGAAATCATGAAGTTTGATTACAATGAGATCTACAGCTAATTCTCTGCCATTGATGATAACAGGAACATTTTGGATCCAGGAATTGGACCACAAAATTTCACCAGATGGTAAAGAAGCACTGAAGGGTTGTCCTATCCTATTAACACTGTCTCCTAACTTCTGAGCAAGTTCCAAGGATATGAACGAATGCGTAGCGCCAGAATCGAAAAGTGCAATCACATCATAAGTGGCGATAGAGATCTGACCTGTCACCACATGTGATGTTCCAGCTTCCGCATCTCCCTTCGTATAGGCATAGATCCTAGCTTGGGGTTCTGGGGCTTCCAGTCTGCCTATTACTGTCGCAGGTCCTTCCAATCTAGCTTGTACTGCGTGTATCTGCCGTTGGTTGGAGTTGCGATTCTGATACTGTGGTTGCTGATTCTGATACGGCTGTTGCGGGTTATTCTGAGGGCAGTTCTTTGCAAAATGTCCCTCTTTTCCACAGATATAGCAAGCGTTGGATCCCTTCCTACAGACTCCTGGGTGTTTCTTCCCACAAGTCTCACATGTAGGGTAGGAGACATTGTTGCCATCATTTCCCCGGTTGCTCCTCTTCTGTTGGAAATTTTTCTGTTGCCCCTGGTTGTTAAAATTTCCCTTCCGCTTGTTCTTCCCAGATTGCTTGGGGCTTTGTCCGGGGTTGCTTGCTTGTCCTCTATTAATTGCTTCCGTATTCTGTCGAGGTTGTGTCGACTTTGCAGCAGACTTCTCTTCCTTCCTGGACTTGAAAATCTGGGCTCTAGCTTCCTTGTCCCGATTAATCCAGTACTCAGCCCTGACGGCTCTGCTGACGCAGTTTGACACTGTCTCAGGTGGACTACTGCCGGCACTGACTTGCTTCGCAATGTCTGTGCGGAACATTCTCATCATCAGTCGCACCTTCTCCTCTTCATTCGGTACCAGTTTTGGACATAAGCGAGCCAGTTGCTCGAATCTTCTGATTGCGTCCAGAACTGTCATGGATCCCTGGCGGAAGTTTATAAACTCGTCCTGTTGTACGGCAAGGACTTCTCTGTTGTAGTACATAGAGCGGAACTCGTACTCAAAGTCTTGCCAGGACATAGCTGTAACATCTCTCCGCATCTGTACCGTAATCCACCAATGCCTGGCGTCCTTCTTGAGAGCGAAAGAAGCGCACAGTACCTTCTCCTGCTCTGTCAGCCTCATGAAGTCTAAAATGACCTGGATATCAATAAGCCAATTATCCGCGGCCATTGGATCTGTAGGCCCCTCAAACTCGGGTGCCTTCATCCTTCTGAAACGTTCATACAGCAGGTCTTCTCGTATTGCTGGCGGATCTACTTGCATGGCAGCTGGTGCCATTGGAACATACGGAGGGACTTCCGGTTGAACATTGGGTACCTGAGGTACCACTGGAGGCACTGGCTGTGGAGCTTCTTGTACTGGGGGTGCTGGATTCATACGTTCTAACTGTTCGCGGAATCTAGCCATCTCTTGTTGTTGCTGCAGCATTTGCTGTTGCAGATTCGTCATAAGAGTCACTAGATCCGGCTGGGGCGGATCTGCGGCTGTGTTTCCTCTTATTCGTACCATGCTTATATTCCTACTATCGGAAACAGGCACTATCATAAGCTAATAAACTTATCATACATTTCATACATATCATCACATCAGCATACATATCATAACATAACATAATAACATAACATAATCATATCATCATACTTCATACATACTTGACATAACATGTGACATCATAACATATCTTTTCATATATCCCGTGAACACACGGTCTCTTTTTGTACAATGAGCAAAAGTACATCATCATACCTTATATACTTCAAAATACATCATACTATACATATTTACATATTTACGGGCAGAACTTCGGATGGAAGTGTCTAACACTTTCTCATCCTACATATATATACAACCTAATATCCGAATACATATACTATAATCGTCCTACAAAAGGAAAACAAAACGCGAAATCGGCCCTAGTCTAACTAGTGTCGTCGAGGGTGCTCGCGGACGTGTCGGTATCGGAAAGTACTACTACGGGTGCAGGCGCATCATCATCCGCTGGCTCGTCGGGATCGTCAAGGGGAAACTCCTCAGGATCATCCTCGTCGTCCATGTCATCCTCATCGTCACTGGAAATGTCGACAACGGGAGGGTCTTCCTGTTCCGGTGGATCTATCGGTATAACATCGTCGTCAGAAGTGTTCTCCGCGTCCATCGGGTCCTCTGCCTCTTGGGCAGGCATCTCCGGTAATGGCTCCTCGGGTCCGACCTCATACTGCGGATCCTCGGGCCCTACCTCATACTGCGGATCCTCATCTCCAGCGTCATCAGCAACGGGATCCTGGGCCTCATCTGCATGATCAGCGGCAGGTACGGTCTGGGCTATCGTCTCTGCTGCTAGTATGTCATCAGTGAAGCTACCAACGGTCATCTCACGGCGGGGTGATGGCACAGACTGTCTAATGTGTGTCGGTACTCCGTTCCGTAGGAGCATCAACGCCTGTAACTCGGGCTCTGGTATATCCTGGGGAATGTAAGGAAGCATCGTCTCCTGGAATCTCCAGCAATAATGGACCATAGTCTCCCCTGGATAGGCGTGCCAGTCCTGTGACATCATCTGATAGCGAGTAAGTCGCATGTCCTTATATATCGCAGGATCACGCATCGGCTCATCAGCTCCTCGTGCTGGAAGTGGACCATATCTGTTCACCACGGCTGCACGAAAATGTGCCCAAGTACGGCTAGGTAGCTGCGGCTCTCCTAATGTAACCCACCATATCCTAGCATCACCAATCAAACATCGGCTGGCTAGGGTGACCTGTAAGTGCTCCTCGATGTGGCACATCATGAAGATCTGCTCCATATCATGAAGCCATATGCTGATCGATACTGATCATCTGGTGCTGTCGAAATACTGAGGCTGCGATCGGTAGAAAGAAACTACGGCATCCCGATCCCTCTTCACTTGTGTCGTGTCCATGGTACCGCGTCTATATCACGTAACATAACCATAAACACTATAGCATAAAACCATATAGCATATAAGAAAGAAATCTAAACTTACTTGCAATGATGGAGGCGATGTCAGGTAACTGTGAATTCGTGTCGCAAGGGAACCGCTCTGATACCAAACCTTGTAACGCCCCACCTAGCGTAGGCCGTTACCTTACTTACTAACATACATTCATAATATAACTTAAACACATTGATTGAAAACACAGCGGAAATTTTTTTTTTTTTTTTTTTTTTATAGCATTGACAAAACACTATAAACATAAAGTATTACTGTTTTTGCATACTAGTATATTAATTATCGGTTAATATAAAATATTTCATAATTTACATAAAAACCACAAAACACGTAGCGATACCCATAATCCACTCATTCACAGTCCCTTGGCTCGCTACTCCATCTTGCATCTTTTTCATATAGCTGGTTCCTTACCTACAGCATAAACTCAAACAGTGAGCTAGAGCTCAGTAAGTACAACTCTTAAGCCGTAAAGAAAAATATAGCATAAACAGGAAATACACATAGCAAGTATTGACCATGTTATGCTTTCTTATCTCTACTCATTATGGGCCCTTACCTCGTGTGTTCGTAACCGGCGCGCGACTATGAATTGGTTGGGGTGGCCAAACCTTATCCAACTCAATCCACAGTCCAACCCAACCTGGCGTGGGTGGTACGACACATCGCTTATTAACTTACTTATTCTTACTATAAGTGAACATACATTCTGTTGTCACCTTTTTGATTCTATTATTTATGCCCTAGCATAATAATCAGATTCATAACATAATTATATTGCATACATGTTAACTAACACATAGCACATAACACATCATAGACATCTAGTAATATATACTAGTAGCTTATGCTGTAGACGGTGTTGTACTTACCGTCTATCCGTGTGCTGCTTGTCTTACTCCTCTTCGAGCTTTAATTGCAGAATCCCTCCTGCTCGATCGAAGGACGTACATGAGATTTCTAATCTAATTCATGTGGGTTTTCGGTGATATGTCCCCCCTAAAACATAAACCATGCATACATAAGGGTGACTACCTTAGTAGTCTTATGGATCATACATCGTGACCTAAAAAGATACGTTGGATATCCATTTCATATACTTAGCCCATATTGAAAACATGTCGGGTTAGATTAACATCAACCCTTGGGCTTTGATCAACAATTTATGGGTCAACCAAGGTTAACCCTTGTGATCTCTAACATGAATCCCTATTCGGCTTACTTGAGGATTGTGGGACCTAAGTCCCGATAACTCGGGTATAGATTCCCGGTTATCATACGTCTTAATATTTCTTTGAACACTTAGCTTAAAAATCCCTCTGCTTTGAAAACCTTAACTTACAACTTTTTCTTCATAAAAACACTTAGCTTTAAAATCTTAATCTTATCAACTTTTTCGTAAAAATTCGTAAATCCTGGCTTATAATTTCAT
>CM046376.1:27897206-27909706 GCA_025413485.1 Ficus microcarpa
GACCAGCGGCTCGACCACGGGGCCCCGTGACTGGCCAGCGGCTCGACCAGAGGGCCACGTGACTGACCAGCGGCTCGACCACAGGGCCCGTGACTGGCCAGCGGCTCGACCAGAGGGCCCAGCGGCTCGACCAGAGGGCCACGCGACTGGGCAACGGCTCGACCAGTGGGCCACATGACTGGGCAGCGGCTCGACCAGGGGCTGACCAGAGGGCCACATGACTGCCCAGTGGCTCGGCCAGGGCAGTCATGGGCGTGGCCGAGGCCTTGGCTTGCTTGGCCAAGGCCACAAGCGCATGCATGCGCACAGGCAGAGGCTCCCCACGCCCACATGGGCGTGGCTGGTCCAGTCAGTGGCTCCCTCGCCGCCCGCGGTGTTGCCGAAATGACTTTTTTCACCAAATCGTTTTATTTTTCCACTAAACCTACCCATGTTATTGCTCCTAAATTCAATTTAGGATTTTTAGGACCAAACCCAACCAGCGGAAGGAAATTCCGAGTTAGAAATTATTTTTTATGATTTTCGGAAGTTTTCAAATTTGGAAAATAAAAAAAAATAGCAAACGTTATCCAAACGATCTGAAAATTTGCAGAATCCATACTCACATTATTCTTAGCTTTCCTGCAAAAAATCAGGTCAAAATTCCAAGCGTAGCTATGTGAACCAGGGTGATACCTCCTCGGAAAAATGATGTCTCCTAGTGCCCAGCCACAAAAAGCCCAGAATGCTCTTTAGGGGGGGTGCTCCTGTCAGCCCCCCCTACCCCTGGCCAGGCTGGCCGCCCAGGCCCCCACGCGTCCCATGGGCGCGCGGGGGACGGGGCGAAGGCTGAAGCCAAGGGGTTACCGCCGACGGCCGTCCACCTCCGGGTGTGGCGCGGCGGCGGTGACAGGGCCGCCGGCACCGGCCGGCGGCAGCGGCGGCGGCGGCGGCGGCGGCGGAGACGACGACGACGGCGAGGATGGCGACGCCGGCGACATCTCCGGTGATGATTCCGGCGATGGCGCCGGCGGCGGAGGAGGAGCCGGAGACACCCACGGGGGCTATTTTTCCAAGCCGAATAGCCCCGTGAGCCCGTGGAAGGCCGTCCGAGCCAGGATGGCAGGCTTGAGGGTTTGTTGGGGGAGACCTAAATGTCCCCCGACGGCCTACGCGGGGGAGGCCGTAAGGTCCCCCAATGCGGGGTTATTCTTGCAAGCCAGTAGCCCCTTGTCCCGACGGTTGGCTTGTCGGCTTGGGCGGGGGAGGCCGAAATGTCCCCCGACGGCCTATGCGGGGGAGGCCATAAGGTCCCCCGAATGCGGGGCTATTCTTGCAAGCCGAGTAGCCCCTTGTCCCGACGGTTGGCTTGCCGGCTTGGGCGGGGGAGGCCGTAATGTCCCCCGAATGCGGGGCAATTCTTCCAAGCCGAATTGCCCCTGTGATGCGCGTGGAGGGCCGTCCGAGCCAGGATGGCAGGCTTGAGGGTTTTTGGGGGGAGACCTTAATGTCCCCCTACGGCCTACGCGGGGGAGGCCATAAGGTCCCCCGAACGCGGGGCAATTCTTCCAAGCCGAATTGCCCCGTGATGCCCGTGGAGGGCCATCCGAGCTAGGATGGCAGGCTTGAGGGTCCGTTGGGGGAGACCTTAATGTCCCCCGATGGCCTACGCGGGGGAGGCCATAAGGTCCCCCGAATGCGGGGCAATTCTTCCAAGCCGAATTGCCCCGTGACGCCCGTGGAGGGCCATCCGAGCCAGGATGGCAGGCTTGAGGGTCTGTTGGGGGAGACCTTAATGTCCCCCTACGGCCTACGCGGGGGAGGCCATAAGGTCCCCCGAACAAGGGGCTATTTTTCCAAGCCGAATAGCCCGGTGATGGCCGTCCGCCCGGACGGTAGGCTTGCGTGTAGGTCCGGATGGGCCGTTGGCTTGGGCGGGGGAGGCCATAAGGTCCCCCGCATGGGGCTACTTTTTCGAAGCCGAGTAGCCCCGAGATGGCCGTCCGCCCGGACGGTAGGCTTGCGTGTAGGTCCGGAAGGGCCGTTGGCTTGGGCGGGGGAGGCCATAAGGTCCCCCGCATGGGGCTACTTTTTCAAAGCCGAGTAGCCCCGAGATGGCCGTCCGCCCGGACGGTAGGCTTGCTTCTTTGCCCGAAAGGGCCGTTGGCTTGGGCGGGGGAGGCCATAAGGTCCCCCGAGGAAGGGGCTATTTTTCCAAGCCGAATAGCCCGGTGATGGCCGTCCGCCCGGACGGTAGGCTTGCTTCTTTGCCCGAAAGGGCCGTTGGCTTGGGCGGGGGAGGCCATAAGGTCCCCCGCATGGGGCTACTTTTTCAAAGCCGGTAGCCCCGAGATGGCCGTCCGCCCGGACGGTAGGCTTGGTTCTTTGCTCGAAAGGGCGTTGGCTTGGGCGGGGGAGGCCATAAGGTCCCCCGAGGAAGGGGCTATTTTTCCAAGCCGAATAGCCCGGTGATGGCCGTCCGCCCGGACGGTAGGCTTGCTTCTTTGCCCGAAAGGGCCGTTGGCTTGGGCGGGGGAGGCCATAAGGTCCCCCGCATGGGGCTACTTTTTCAAAGCCGAGTAGCCCCGAGATGGCCGTCCACCCGGATGGTAGGCTTGCATTTTGGTCCTAAGGGGCCGTACGGTGCGGGAAGCAATTCTCGTTCGCCCCTCATTTTGAAGATCGGTTTCATGTCAAGCGGTGCGGCCATGGCGCCACCCGATGCGTTCGTGTGCCTCGGTTCTAAACGGGGTTGCGGGTGTGTTTGGAGGTGTTGTGTCCAGCGTACGTGATTGGCGTGTGAGTGGTGTTAGGATTGTGCGGGTATGCAGGCTCCTTGCTCGGGCAACGAACTGTGGACCCCTCATCTGTTTCATTTTGGCCCCAAGATTGAGCTTGGTCTTCTCGGGCACGACCCTTGGTTCCTGTGTTGCCTTCCCGTCGTACGGAAAGTTTCGTGAGATTGCCCCCGCCCCTTTCCCCCTTGTGGCTCTGCGGCTGCAAAGTGGACCTCGAAAGCAGACCCCGTGTCCCGGACATGTCCTCCGACTGTTGTCGTGGCTGTATCGGTGCACAGGGCGACTGCTGGCGCTCTCGGATGTGGAAAATTAAGCGGACATTGGGGGGCCTCGGCCCCCGGTTTCTCCCGGTAAAGTCCCTCGATAGGAATGACTTTCGATACCCTCATTGACCGCAGGCCGTCCAGGCCCGTGGCAGCAAATGAGGGACCGAAGTCGAGAAAGGATGCTACCTGGTTGATCCTGCCAGTAGTCATATGCTTGTCTCAAAGATTAAGCCATGCATGTGTAAGTATGAACTAATTCAGACTGTGAAACTGCGAATGGCTCATTAAATCAGTTATAGTTTGTTTGATGGTACCTTCTACTCGGATAACCGTAGTAATTCTAGAGCTAATACGTGCAACGAACCCCGACTTCCGGAAGGGATGCATTTATTAGATAAAAGGTCGACGCGGGCTCTGCCCGTTGCCCTGATGATTCATGATAACTCGACGGATCGCACGGCCACCGTGCCGGCGACGCATCATTCAAATTTCTGCCCTATCAACTTTCGATGGTAGGATAGTGGCCTACTGTTAGACCCTCTTGATGCGGCATGCGGCCCGCGTGGGGGACCACGTGGGCTAAGCGGTGCCAAGCCTCGGCAAAGGCGTGGCACGGATCAAGGTGAGCGGCCTTGGTCGAGAAGTCTTGTTCGAGTGGTTCGCGGACAAGCAAGGTTGCAGCGAGACGGGAGGCATGTGCGGGAAAGACTAGGCAGGTGTGCGCGGGCTTGTGCGGCCGAGCGTGCTTGGTTCGGACAAGGGCCGAGTTTTGCGGAACTCAGGCCAGCGTGGCTCAAACAGGGCGCGCGCGGGGCGTGTGGCCTGGCAGACGTGCGGACGTGTGCGGATGTGGGCGGCCAAAAACGGTCATGATGTGCGTGTGGCGCTGGTGGGCGAGAAATGCGCGCAAGTGGGGGCAAGCGGTTAGCCAGTGGCCGAGTTTTGTGGGAAACGTGGGGCGTGAGGTGCATGCACGTGGCCCATGACTCAGCTAGCCGTTGGGGCGTCCCTAGGCCGTGATTCAGTCCAGATTCGTGCGGTGCATTCAGCCAAGACCGAGTAAACTCAATGTGTGGGACGGGTGGCTGGTTCGTGAGCGCGGCAGGTGTCCAATCCGCAAAATGGCTGTGCAAGTGGCCCAAGTGGTTGAGCGGAGAGCGTGCCACATGGCCACGCACCAAGTTTGTATGCTTAGTTTTGTGCCTACGTGGTTGGGGCTGTCAACCACCATTTTATGTATTTATATACTCGAGTTGAGAAATGCAAAGGACACGAGCTAGTCAAGCGTGTGTGATCCTTGCAGCAGACTTTGTAATTCCTTTTTATTGTGTGTTAATAAAAGGTTGGGAAAAGGGGGGATTTTCCCGTAAACGAGTTTGTGTGTGCCTTTGTGAGTGCGTGTGTTTGTTCGGCTTGCTTGCAAATTTATGCGAGTGTGTGAGATTGGCTGACTAAGTGGGCAACTTAGGCCATCATAGGACCGAAAATTTTAAGGAGAAAAGTCGGACCCTGTGACAATTGGTATCAGAGCTCGGATCGAAATCATGGCAAATCGTGATTTGGGTGAGCGAGTTAGCGTCTTGGAGGATTTGATCGGTGCCCCAGCGCACGAGGCAGGAACCTTGGCGGAGCAAGCGGAGTTGCATTCGGCAAGGATTCTAGAGATTCAGAGATTGATCTCGGACAACCAAAAAGACATGGTGGATCGCTACCACGATTGTCTTCAACAGTTGTTGGCCATAGCGGAGCGAGTTGAGGTGCGGTTCTCAGCGATTGAGAATGATGTGGCTTTGCTCAAGGCAACTGCCATGGGGGAATCCGGCGGTGCTAGAGGTGGCGAAGGTTCGAAGCTAAAAGTCCCCGAACCAAAGCAATTCGGCGGTAGTCGAAATGCGAAGGAATTGGAGAATTTCTTGTGGGACATGGAGCAGTATTTCAGGGCTGCTCGGGTAGCGGAGAGGGACCAAGTAACCATCACGAGCATGTACCTCGTGGGGGATGCGAAGCTGTGGTGGCGGACCCGATTGGATGACGACGCTAGTGCTGGTCGACCACGTATCGAGACGTGGGAATCACTTAAGAAGGAACTGCGGGATCAGTTCCTACCCTTGAATGCCGCGTGGATGGCAAGGGAAGCCTTGAAAAAGCTGAAACACACGGGTACAGTGCGGGATTACGTGAAGGAGTTTAGCTCTTTGATGCTTGACGTGAAGAACATGTCAGAGGATGACAAGCTCTTCAACTTTTTCTCGGGACTACAGCCATGGGCTCAAGCGGAATTAAGAAGGCAGAACGTGAAAGAGCTACCCACGGCTATAGCTGTAGCGGATAGTCTTGTCGATTACAAGATCGACTCTTCTTCGAGTGGCGGAGACAAGAAGAAGGAAGGCAATGGCAAAAAGGGCAAAAAGAAAAATGGGGAGTCATCTAAGCAGCGGGGCTCGGACGCATGAAGGCGCCCGAGTTCGAAAGGCCTACTGATCCGATAGCTGCAGATAACTGGCTCATAGATATTCAGGTTATCCTGAATTTTATGAGACTCACGGAACAGGAGAAAGTATTATGTGCTTCCTTCGCACTCAAGAAGGATGCTAGACACTGGTGGACGACAGTTGAAGCACGTCGTGATGTGATGGCCATGACTTGGCAAGACTTTGTCTACGAATTCCGTACGATGTATTACAACCGAGAAGTTCTTGCGGTACAACAAGACGAGTTCACTAACTTCAGACAGGGATCGCTGTCAGTTATGGAAGCAGTTAAGAGATTTGAGCAGCTCGCTCGCCTATGCCCTAAATTGGTGCCTAATGAGGAAGAGAAGGTCCGGTTAATGATGAGGATGTTTCGCACGGACATTGCGAAGCTAGTCAGTACCGGTAACAGTCCGCCGGAGACCGTATCAGACTGTGTCAGCCGGGCTGTTAGGGCAGAATACTGGATAAACCGGGACAAAGAGGCAAGAGCCCAGATCTTTAAATCCCGAAAGGAAGAGAAAGCTGCAGCCAAGACCAACCAACCTCGTCAGGGGATGGAAGCTAATACAAAGGGACAAGCAAGCAACTCTGGCCAAGGTCCCAAACAGTTCGGGAAGAACAAAAGGAAGGGGAGTTTCAATGGCCAGGGACAACAGAAAAATTTTCAGCAGAAAAAGAATAACCGGAGGAATGATGGTAATAATGTCACTTATCCCACTTGTGAAACTTGTGGAAAGAAACCCCCGGGAATCTGCAGAAAGGGATCAAATGCTTGCTACATTTGCGGAAAAGAGGGACACTTTGCGAAGAATTGCCCTCAGAATAATCAGAACCCACAACCGCAGTACCAGAACCAGCAGTCCCAGTACCAAAACCGCAACCCTAACCAGAGGCAGATACATGCAGTGCAGGCTAGACTTGAGGGACCGACAATAGTTCAAGGCAGACTAGAAGCACCAGAACCTCAAGCCAGAATCTATGCCAACACTAAGGGAGATGCGGAGGCAGGAACGTCACATGTGGTGACAGGTCAGATTTCTATCACCACTTATGATGTAATTGCCTTATTTGATTCCGGCGTAACGCATTCGTTTATATCCCTGGAATTTGCTCAGAAGTTAGGAGGCAGTGTTAATAGGATAGAACAACCCTTCAATGCTTCTTTACCATCCGGTAAAATTTTGTGGTCCAATTTTTGGATCCAAAATGTTCCCATCATTATCAATGGCAGAGAATTAATTGCAGATCTCATCGCAATCAAACTTCATGATTTCGATGTGATCTTGGGGATGGATTTCCTAGGGAGATACGACGCTAGGATCGACTGCAGAAGGCGTCGTATAACGTTCAGCCTTGACGGGAAGGAGGAGTTTAATTTTCAAGGGCAGCCTAGAAATTCCACCACCAAGTTCGTGTCTGCTATACGGGCGTGGAAAATGTTAGCTAATGGATGTCAAGGGTACTTAGCTAACATGGTGGATAAGAAGCAAGAGAGGGACATGAGGCCAGAAGATGTCCCCATCATCAGGGAGTATGTGGACGTATTTCCAGAAGAGTTACCAGGATTGCCTCCAGAGCGTGAGATATCGTTCGAAATTGAGCTGTTACCAGGAGCTGCTCCAGTATCGAAGGCACCGTATAGAATGGCCCCTGCGGAACTCAGGGAACTTCAGGTACAGCTACAAGAGCTATTGGACAAAGGGTTCATCAAGCAGAGTCACTCTCCGTGGGGAGCACCTGTCCTGTTTGTTAAGAAGAAGGATGGATCGCTGCGAATGTGCATAGACTACCGAGAGCTAAACAAGATCACAATCAAGAACAAATATCCTTTCCCAAGGATAGACGATCTGTTCGACCAACTCAGGGGAGCAACAGTCTTTTCAAAGATTGACTTACGCTCGGGCTATCATCAACTACGGATTAAGGAGTCAGACGTTTCCAAGACGGCCTTCAGGACAAGATATGGGCATTACGAGTTTCTAGTTATGCCCTTTGGACTGACAAATGCCCCAGCTGCTTTTATGGATTTGATGAACCGAGTATTCAGGGACTACTTGGACAAGTTCGTAATCGTCTTCATTGATGATATCCTGATATACTCGAGGTCCCAGGAAGAGCATGAACAGCACCTGAGGCTGGTAATGGAAATGCTGAGGCAGCATCAGCTGTATGCTAAATTCACAAAGTGTGAATTTTGGCTCGAGAAAGTCCACTTTTTGGGACATGTGGTGACGAAGGAAGGAATCTCTGTAGATCCAACTAAAGCGGATGCAGTCAGTTCCTGGCCAGTACCCAGAAATGTTACGGAGATCAGGAGTTTTCTTAGGTTGGCAGGATACTACAGGAGATTCGTAGAAGGATTCTCAAAGATTGCAGCACCTCTTACTGCTCTCACTCGAAAGGAAAAGAAATACGAGTGGACCCAGAAGTGTGAGGAGAACTTCCAAGAGCTTAAGAGGAAATTGACGAACGCACCTGTGCTGATAATTCCTGATGTTGAAGCAGGAAATTTCGTGATCTATAGTGACGCTTCCAAGAACGGACTAGGAGCTGTTTTGATGCAGAACAGAAGGGTAGTAGCCTATGCGTCACGACAACTGAAGAATCACGAGAGGAACTACCCTACCCATGATCTGGAATTAGCTGCAGTGGTCTTCGCCCTCAAGATATGGAGGCATTATCTGTACGGGAATAAGTGTGAAATCTACACCGACCACCAGAGCCTCAAATATATTTTTACTCAAAAGGAGTTGAATATGAGGCAAAGAAGGTGGTTAGAACTTGTGAAGGATTATGATTGCGAAATCCTTTACCACCCTGGGAAGGCAAACAGGGTGGCAGATGCTTTAAGTCGGAAGTCAGTAGGCATGCTGATGTCTATTGGAGCACTTCCTAAGCCGTTACAAAAGGAGATCGTCGACTTCAACATCGAAATGATAGCAGGAAGGTTATCTTCGCTGACTCTTAGGTCAGATCTACTGGACGTCATTAAAGCACACCAGGAGAATGACCCTTCATTGTTGAAAGCCCGACTGTTTAGTGACAAGGGTGCAGAATTCAAGACCTCAGATAATGGCATACTCCATTTTAAAGGGAGAATCTGCGTTCCGGATGTCGAAAACTTGAAGAAACGGATAATGTCAGAGGCACACCAAACACCATACTCAGTACATCCAGGAGCTTCCAAGATGTACAAGGACCTTAGAGAGACCTATTGGTGGCCAAACATGAAGAATCAAGTGGCAGAATTTGTGTCAAAGTGCCTAACTTGTCAAAAAGTTAAGGCTGAACATCGGCTTCCGGGAGGAGAAGTACAGAAGATAGAACTTCCTGAATGGAAGTGGGAGCAAATCACGATGGATTTTGTTGTCGGACTGCCCAGAACCATGAGCGGAAACGACACGATTTGGGTCATTGTGGATCGTATGAGCAAATCGGCTCATTTTATTGCGATTAAAGCTAACCACTCAGTGGAGAAATTAGCAGAAATCTACGTGGCTCAAGTCGTCAAACTGCACGGAATTCCAAAATCAATCATCTCGGATCGTGATGGACGTTTTACTTCGCGGTTTTGGATGAGTGTTCATGCTACTATGGGGTCAAGACTGAAGTTCAGTACAGCATTTCACCCCCAAACTAACGGACAGTCCGAGAGAACTATCCAGACCTTGGAGGATATGTTGAGGTCGTGCGTCTTAGATTTCAAAGGAAATTGGGATGAAAAGCTGTCACTGATCGAATTTTCCTACAACAACAGTTATCATACCTCAATCGGAATGGCTCCATTCGAAGCTCTGTATGGTAGGAAATGTCGATCACCTATCCATTGGCAGGAAGTCGGGTAGAAACAGCTGCAGACCACGGACTTCATAGAAAAGACCTCCGAAGACATTAAGAAGATCAAGCAGAGACTTGACATAGCTTTTAGCCGACAGAAAAGCTATGCAGACAAACGTCGACGACCGCTCGAATTTCAAGTCGGGGATGCTGTCTTTATCAAAATTGCTCCGATGAAAGGAGTAATGCGGTTTGGTAAGAAGGGAAAGCTCAGTCCGAGGTATACGGGACCATTCGAAATCCTTGAGAGGATTGGAAAAGTTGCATACAGGCTCGCTTTACCGCCAGAGTTAGCCTCAATGCACGATGTTTTTCACGTGTCAATGCTGAAGAAATATGTTCCAGATCCTTCTCACGTGCTTAGTCAAGAACCAGTAGAAGTTCAAACGGATATAACTTATGAGGAGAAGCCTGTTAGAATCCTCGACAGAGAAAATAAAGTCTTGAGGAACAGAATCATTCCTATGGTTAAAGTTTTGTGGCGAAACCATAGAGTCGAAGAAGCAACATGGGAGCCAGAGGATGCGATGAGGAAGAACTACCCCGAGTTGTTTTGATTTTCGATGACGAAAATTTTTAAGGAGGGTAGATTGTGATATCTGGTTTTCATGTCACTTATTCTTTGTAAAGAATTAAAAATGTGCAGTTTATGCAATTTTATGAAAAAGTTCAGTTTAGAACTTTAATGTGTATATTATGAGTTTTTATAGCTTTATAAGACTCAAAAATGACTGTTCGGAGGAGCAAATAGCCTTTTCGGACAAAAAGGAGTGAAATCTGATCGATTTTAGAAAAGTCAAAATTTTGACCAAAAAGTCAACCGTTGACCCGAAAAGTCAAAGTTTGACCATAATGGTCAAAATTGCGAAAGATGAATTTTAAGATCTGCAGATCATGTAAATTACTGCAGAAACTCATTTTCTTTGACAGATGATGAAAATGAGAACCAAAACCACCATAGAAAAATCAAGCACATTTATTGAGTTCATGGGGCAGAAAGGGTTTGAGAAAACAAGAAAAATATTTTTCGACCCGATTTTCCCGACAGTAAATATAAAAGTCCAAAACTGTAAAATAATATTTACAGTATTGGAATTTAAATTTTTAAACTCAACGTTTCGAGATTTTCAGTCAAACAAGCTTGATTGAAGATTTACCTAAAGAAAGTCAACCTTATCTCTTATGGTGTGGTGGCCCAATCAAAGAGTGACACGTAACCCTTGACAACTCACTATTGGTTGTCTCCCACCCTTGTAAAATTCGGACACATGCCTCCCCCACAAGTCCAAAGTTTCAAAAATTAAGGGGCCAAAGTTGGATTTTTGGAAGTTCACTTGTGGTCTATAAATAGAAGAGCTCTCTATTCATTTTAAATGTAAAACACAACTAAACTCTTGCCAATTTCAGCTCAACCAAAGCCGAGAGAGTGAGAGAGAGAATTCAGAAAAATTTCTCCAAGCCAACCATTCCAATCAACCTTCGGGTAGCCTAGGAACCGAGGGGAAAGAGAAGAAAAAATTCTGGCAGCCAATTCAGCCCACTGCCGTGAGCCAAGGAGCAGGGGAAACCAAAGGGAAGACCAAAATTTTTTGGGGAAAAAATTAGGGCTAAGAGTTCGGGTTGGTGAGCTAGCATAAAGGAGTGAGTTTGAGTGAGTTTGGAGCTTGTTTCTCCAAGTAGTGCAGCCACGGGTTTGTGGTTGGAAGGAAAGAAAAAAAATTTCAGTTTTGGGCAATCAGCCCTAGGGTGGCCGAGCAAGGAGGGAAGGAGTGTTCGGGACCAAAAACTTGGTTTTTGGTGCACCAAGTTGGAGTAGCCGAGCTTAGGAGTCAAAGGGTGCAAAGGCGAGCAACTTCGGAAACCCTAACCCTAAGCCGAATTTCCCTACAAGCTAAGGTAAAATTTCAAAAGCTTTTTACCAAGTTTTAATTGAGTTTTTAAGCTTATGATTTATGTGTATTTTGCGCAAAAATATGTAAGAGCATAAGCTCATGCATGTGATTAATTTTCTGCCCTATGTGTGCTTGATGCCGTGTGTGTGTGGTTAGGTGAGCCATAGGCGGTTTTGAGTGTGTGCATGAAATTTAAGTTATGATTCTGTGCTTGAATTGCTAGAATGCATGCTAGGGTTTGATTTAGGCTTTATGTCCCCAATTAGGTCAGTTTTAATTGTGCATGTATGATTTGAAATTTGGTGAACCAAGATGCAAATATGTATGTGTTGTATGCTTGCTAGAAACCGTGCAACCCTAGGCAATTAGGTTCGGATTTTTGGGTGGCATGACCACGGGGGATTGGCTTGGCTAGCCTTTAAGGGACGCTAGACGCGCTGCATGTATGTTGAACTAACTCCCGAAGTGGTCGGTCGAGCTAGAACCCTCGCCTTAGGACGTAACAATAAACCCTAAAAACCGAAACTGCCTCTCGGGTCCCCAGTAGGCAGTCTCGGTAAATGGTCACTGCAGGCCGATAGAGGCCGAATGGGCAAAAACGTAAAACACGAAAGTTGTAGATTAGGGTGTTTCCTAGGGAGTAAGGTGGGCAGTTTGCCAAAATAAGGCTCCAACGGCCTTCTTTTTCAAGAAAAACCGTAGGTGGGTCAGTGAGACCCAGTTTTCATGTTAAACCTGTTTTCAATTTAAAACTGGTACTAATCGGTAAGGAATCAAAAAATTTGCAAAACACGGAAGTTTTAGAACTCCTCGAGGGCTAGAACTTTCGTGAAGGAAACTTTTTCTAACTTAAAATGGATTTTTAAGTATAACCTAAAATGTGAGAACGGTGTAGAAATCAATAAATTTCTGTACATGATTTTTGTAGAACCAAACTAGGAAAATCATTTTCGGACTCAAAACACTGTTTCAAGCATGGAGACTGTTCCAAAGGCAGTCAGCGACCCTTAAACATTTTATGAAATTATGGTCCAAGATCTACGAAATTTTTATAAAGCAAGTTATTAGGTTTAAGTTTTTAAAGTTAAGTCTTTTTATGAAAAATGAATGTTAAGCTAAGTTTTAAAGAAAATGGATTTTTAAGTAAAGTTTTGAAGAAAAACCATAAGACGAGAAGTAACCGGGAATTAGCACCCGAGTTACCGGGCTTAGCCCCGAAGCCCAAAGTTGACCCGAAGAGGGTTGACTATAGTA
>CM046376.1:27914706-27929706 GCA_025413485.1 Ficus microcarpa
GTGTTTCCTAGGGGGCTACGCGAGCAGTCTGCCAAAATAAGGCTCCAACGGCCTTCTTTTTCAAGAAAAACCGTAGGTGGGTCTGTGAGACCCGGTTTTCATGTTAAACCTGTTTTCAATTTAAAACTGGTACTAATTGGTAAGGAATCAGAAAATGTGCAAAACATAAAAGTTTTAGAACTCTTCAAGGGCTAGAACTTTCGTGAAGGAAACTTTTTCTAATTCAAAACGGATTTTTAAGTATAACCTAAAATCTGAAAACTGCGCAGGATTCAACAAAATTCTGTGCATGATTTTGTAGAACCAAACTAGGAAAATTATTTTTTGGACTCAACACATTATTTCTGTGAGATCTAGTTTTTCATGTAACTAGCTTCTGTAAATACTTGAATGTAAATAGTACATGCAATTTCATGAAAAAGCTTGTTTCAGAGCTCTAATGTGTATTATGAGTTTTTATAGCTTAATAAAACTCAAAAATGACTGTTCGAAGAAGCAAATAGCCTTTTTGAACAATAAGAAGTGAAATCGACTCGATTCCACAAAAGTCAAAATTTTGACCAAAAAAGTCAACTGTTGACCGAAAAGTCAAAGTTGGACTAAAATGGCCGAAATAATGACGAAGGAATTTTAAGATCTGCGTTTTATGAAAAATAATGCAGGAACTAATTTTTATGACAGTTAGAAACTAAAACCACCTTAGAAAAATCAAGCACGCCACAGTAAGTCACGAGGCAGAAGGATTTGAGAAAAGATCTTCGATCCGATTTTTTTTGACTGTAATTATTAAAAATCCAAACTGTAAAATAATTATTACAGTATTGGAATTTAAATTTTTACAATCAAAGTTTCAAGGTTTTTAATTAAATAAAACCCTAAATTTCCAAGATATCTCAAAAGAAAATAATATTTTATTCTATGTGAGATGTGTTGGACCAATCACAAGAGGACACATGGCCTTTGCCAACTCACCATGAGTTGTCTTGCACCCTCCAAAGCTCCGGACACCTAGCATGCCAAGAGTCCAAAATTTTGCAAATTTTGGGGTCAAAATCCTATTTCAAAAAGCTCACCAAGTTGTCCATAAAAGGGGGTGGATTTCTCTATTCATTTTAATGAGAAAAAGCAACTAAACTCTTGCAAAATTGTAGCTCAAAAATCCGAGAGAAAGGGAGAGAGTGATCAGAAAATTTTCTAAGTCCAAGCCAATCCTTCTTGCTTCGGGTAGCTAGGAAACCGAGTGGAAGGAAAAGAAAAAAAAATTTCTGCAGCCAAGCAGCCCTTGTTGCCGTGGGTTTGGAGCAGGGGAAACACAAGGGAAAACCAAAATTTTGGGGTAGAAATTAGGGTTTGAGTTTCGGGTTTGACTAGTGAGCAAGAGAGTGAGAATTGATCAAAGTTAGGAGCTTGGATTTGGCTCCAAGCAGCCCTCGGGTTTGAGTGAGAAAAGAGAGGGAAAAAAATTCGGATTTGGGGCTAAACTTTCTTGAGTAGCCAAGCAAGGAGAGGAGACCAAAAGGGAGCCAAAAATCTGATTTTTGGTGCACATAGGGGAGCAGCCGAACCATTGGAACCCTTGGTGCAAGCAGTTTTTTTTTCGGGTCTTCCAAACCCTAGCCGAAAGTCACCTCTTGGAAGGTAAAATTTTTAAAAGCTTTCTCACAAGTTTAAATGAGTTTTAAGCATGTGATTTATGTGTATTTTTATGCAAAATTTTTGTAAGAGCATAAGCTCCTATGTGTGTTTCAATGGCTGCCTTAGATGTGCTTGTGTGCTTAGTGCTTGGTTAGATAGATTCTAGGTGTGGTTTGGTTTATTTTTATGCTCATAATTTATGCTATATGTTTGATTTGCTAGATTGGCATGTTAGGGTTTGAATTAGGTAATATGTCCCCAAAGTAGGTTAAGTAGATTTATGCATGTATGTTATGTTTTTATGAACCAAATGCATGAGAATGGTGTGATGTATGCTAAGCTAGTGGATATGCAACCCTAGGATTAGTGTTCGGATTTTTGGGTTGCAAAGATCACATGGGCTGTATGATAGGGTTAAGGGACGTTAGAATGTGCTGCATGTTTGTTGATTATCTCCCGATGTGGGCGGTCGAGTTAGAACCCGCGACTTAGGACGTAACAAAAAATGTAAGAACCAAAACTAGCTCTCGGGTTCCAGGGAGCTGTTTCGGTAAAACACGGATTACAGGCCTTTAGAGGCCGAATGGGCAAAAAGTTAAAACACGAAAGTTGTAGACTAGGTTGTTTCCTAGCGGCCAGCGCGACCAGTTTTCCAAAATAAGGCTCCAACAGCCTTCTTTTTCAAGGAAACCCGTAGATGGTCTATAAGACTCGGTTTTCAAAGTTAAACTCGTTTTCGATTAAAAACTGGTACCAATCGGTACAGAATCAGGAATTTCTCAAAACACGAAAGTTTTAGAACTCTTCGAGGGCTAGAACTTTCGTGAAGAAAACATTTCTAAATTCAAAAGTGATTTTTAACTATAAACTGAAATGTCAAAACTGCGCAGGAATCCAAGAGTTTCTGTGCAAGATTTTATAGACCCTTACTAGGAAAAACGTTTTTCACACTAAACACGTTGTTTCAAGTATGAAAACTGTCCCAAAAGCAGTTTCCGACCCCCAAATATTTTATGAAATTATAAGGCAAGATTTACGAATTTTTACGAAAAAGTTGATAAGATAAAGTTTTAAAAGCTAAGTGTTTTTATGAAGTAAGAATGGTAAGTTAAGATTTTCAAAGAAAATGGTTTCTAAGTTAAGATTTTCAAAGCAAATGGATTTTAAGCTAAGTGTTCAAAGAAATGTTAAGACGTATGATAACCGGGAAATTATACCCGAGTTATCGGGACTTAGATCCCACAATCCTCAAGTAAGCCGAATAGGGATTCACGTTAGAGATCACAAGGGTTAACCCTGGTTGACCCATAAATTGTTGATCAAAGCCCAAGGGTTGATGTTAATCTAACCCGACATGTTCATATATGGGCTAAGTGTATGAAATGGATATCCAACGTATCTTTATAGATCATGGTTCATGATCGATAAGACTACTAAGGTAGTCGCCCTTTATGTATGCATGGTTTATGTTAGGGGGGACATATCACCGAAAAACCCACATGAACTAGATTAGAAATCTCATGTACGTCCTTCGATCGAGCAGGAGGGATTCTGCAATTAAAGCTCGAAGAGGAGTAAGACAAGCAGCACACGGATAGACGGTAAGTACAACACCGTCTACAGCATAAGCTACTAGTATATATTACTAGATGTCTATGATGTGTTATGTGCTATGTGTTAGATAACATGTATGCAATATAATTATGTTATGTATATGATTATTATGCTAGGGCATAAAATAATAGAATTAAAAAGGTGACAACAGAATGTATGTTCACTTATAGTAAGAATAAGTAAGTTAATAAGCGATGTGTCGTACCACCCACGCCAGGTTGGGTTGGACTGTGGATTGAGTTGGATAAGGTTTGGCCACCCCAACCAATTCATAGTCGCGCGCCGGTTATGAACACACGAGGTAAGGGCCCATATTGAGTAGAGATAAGAAAGCATAACATGGTCAATACTTGCTATGTGTATTTCCTGTTTATGCAATATTTTCTTTACGGCTTAAGAGTTGTACTTACTGAGCTCTAGCTCACTGTTTGAGTTTATGCTGTAGGTAAGGAGCCAGCTATATGAAAAAGATGCAAGATGGAGTAGCGAGCCAAGGGACTGTGAATGAGTGGATTATGGGTATCGCTACGTGTTTTGTGGTTTTTATGTAAATTATGAAATATTTTATATTAACCGGTAATTAATATACTAGTACGCAAAACAGTATTATTATATGTTTATAGTGTTTTGTCAATGCTATAAAAAAAAAAAAAAAAAAAAAAATTTTCCGCTGTGTTTTCAATCAATGTGTTTAAGTTATTTTATGAATGTATGTTAGTAAGTAAGGTAACGGCCTACGCTAGGTGGGGCGTTACAATTTCAAGCATGGAAACTATCCCAAAAGTAGTTTCCGACCCTTACTTATTTTATGAAATTATGAACCAAGATCTACGAAATTTTTATGAAGCAAGTTATTAAGTTAAGTTAAAAGCTAAGTCTTTTATGAAAAGAATTTTAAAGGTAAAGTTTTGAAGGAAAAGGATTTTAAGCTAAGTTTTTCAAAGGAAAATGTAGAACGGAAGGTAGCCGGGATGTAGCACCCGAGTTACCGGGCTTGGCCCCGAAGCCCAGAGTTGACCCGAAGAGGGTTGACTTTAGCAATCAAAAAGGTTGACTTTGGTCAACCTATAAGAGAACAAGTTTTTATACAAGCCCTAGGGTAGGTTTTACCTAACCCAATATTTTTATAAATGGGCTTAAGCTTACGGAAGGATTTTTCAGCGTAACCCGCTGGGTTACAAATGGCTTCACGTTAGGGGGACATATAGCCGAAAACCCGCATGAAAGTTGGTTAGTACCAACATACGATAAAGATGGACTAGAAGACTGACGTACGTCCTTTAATCAAGCAAGAGGAGTCCTGCAGCTGAACTCGGAAGAGGATCTACCAAACAACTGAAGTACAGACGGTAAGTACAACACCGTCTACAGCACAAGCTAATAGGATTATACTATTAGACTCGATGATGTGCTCTGTGTTATATGCTAAGTAACATGTATGCAACATGAAATATACTAAGTATATGGTTATATGCTAAGATAAGATAAGCTGGAATCAAGTTAGAAAGATGACATCAGAAATGTATGTTCACACGTAAACAAGGTTAAGTAAGAAAATAAGAGCCGTGTCGTACCACCCGCGCTAGGTCGGGTTGGACTGTGGATTGAACTGGAATTGGTTTGGCCGCCCCAGACAATCCATAGTCACGCGCCGGATACGAACACGTAGACTAAGGGCCCATAAGATATAAGAATGAGGAAAATAATGAAGCATAAGATGACCTATGCATGCTATGTGTTATACTAAGTATGTCATGTATTATATGTTATGTATGCTATGTGATATATGCTATGTTAAGTGTTATGCTATGTGTATGTTATGTTATCATGATTTAAATATTATATGTTATAAGTTATATTATTATTAAATTACAGCTTAGGAGTTGTACTTACTGGGCTTTAAGCTCACCGTTTTGAGTTTGTGCTGTAGGTAAGTCGCCTGCCAGCTGATATTGATGCGATGGGGAGTAGCGAGTTCAAGTGCTGTAAATCGTGGTATATGGAACCGCTACGCGTTTTTGTGTGGTATATAATTATAAGAAACCAGAAACGTTTATTAAGTATGAGTTAATATGTTTATGCACAGAAACAATATTTTAAGTTTATGTACATAGTTTTGTGTACTATAAAAAAAAAAAAAAAAAAAATCCGCTGTGTTTTACAAGCCAAGTATGCAAGTAAGTAATAAGTTATGAATGTATGTTAACAAGCAAGGTGGCGGCCTACGCTAGGTGGGTCGTTACAAGAGTTGGTATCAGAGCGGTTTCCTTGCGACACGATTTCACAGTTGCCTGACATCGCCTCCGCCATTGCAAGTAAGTTTAGATTTATTTGCTTATGTATTGTTTTATTTATGCGCTTTATGATTTATGATATTATTATGTGGAGTAGACGGGATATCATGGATCCAGCACAAGTTAAGAGGGATCGAGATGCGGTTGTAGCTTTCTACCGATCGCAGCCGGCATATTTCGACAGCGCTAGGCGGTCGATGTCGATAGAGACGTGGTTGCACGATATGGAGCAGATTTTTGCGATGTGTCACATCGAGGAGCATCTACAGGTCACACTCGCGAGTAGATGTCTGAGCGGTGATGCCAGATTATGGTGGGCCGCGTTGGGAGAGCCGCAGCTGGCTAGGCGCACATGGGCGCATTTTCACGCAGTGGTGATGAGCCGTTATGGGCCATTGCCAGCCAGAGGAGCCGGAGAGTCAGTTCGCGACCCTGCCATTTATCGGGATATGCGACAGGCTCGTTATCAGAGGGTGTCGCAGGATTGGCACGCTTACCCGGGGAAGACGATGAGTCATTATTGCCGGAGATTCCAGGAGATGATGCTTCCCTATATCCCTCAGGACATGCCAGAGTCGGAGTTACAGGCATTGATACTCCTACGGAACGGAATACCCCAGCACATTCAGCAGTTTGTTCCGACGCCGAACAGCCAGATGGTCATCGGTAGTTTCTACGATGACATATTAGAGGCGGAGATGAAGGCCCATACAGCGCCTGCCGCCGAGCACGTAGCCGAGGCCCAGGCTCCGGGCGCTGAGGATGAGCAGGAGGACCCACAGTACGAGGTGGGGCCTGTGGATGAGGACCCGATACCCGAGATACCTGCTCCAGCTGCTGTAGATCCGATGGATGCCGACGACGACTCGGATAACGATGTCATACCTATAGAGCCGTCAGAGCACGAGGATCCACCAGTTATCGTCCTTTCTAGCGATGATAAGGACGGTATGGACGATGAGGCTGCTTACGAGGAGTGGGACGACCCCGATGAGATACCTGACGAGGATGCACCTGGTCAGGTGATAGTACTTTCCGATTCGGATACTTCAGTCAGCACCCTCGACGACACCGACTAGATTAGGGTCGATTTTGTATATTTTCTTTTGTTATGACCGTTTATAGTATTTTGTATTCGGTTATTAGGTTGTATGTATATGTAGGATGGCAAGTGGTAGCCACTTCCATCCGAAGTTCTGGCCGTATTATGTAAATATGTACTGTATGATGTATTTTGAAAATATTGTAAATATAACAGTAAGTATTCTGTACAGTATGTACTTTCGTTATGATGATGTACTTTTGAGATTGTACAAAAAGGGACCGTGCGATCACGGGATATATGAAAGGTTATGTTATGATGATATGTTATGTATCTATGTGTTATGATAATGTAACTATGTTATGATATGACATGTATGTTTATGTGATGTCATGAATGGATTGTATGATAATGACAAGATATGTTAAGATTGGTATGGGAAGAAGGGTATTGATAATATTTCTTTTTCCTATATTAGGAATATAAGAATGGTACGTACACGAGGAAACACATCTACAAGTGCACCCGAAGATCCGCCCCAGCCGGATCTAGTAACGTTGATGATGAATTTGCAACAGCAGTTGCAAGAACAGCAGCAAGAAATGGCGAGATTCAGGGAACAGTTAGAGCGGATGAACCAAGCCCCTCAGGTTCAAGCGGCGCCACAGCCCGCACAGCCAGTACCGCCAGTGGTACCTCAGGTACCCAACGTTAATGTGCAACCAGAGGCTCAGCCAGAAGTGCCTCGACCTGCGGAAGTACCGATGGCACCAGCTGCCGTACCTGTAAATCCACCATTGGTTCGGGAGGATATGTTATATGAGCATTTCAGGCGCATGAAGGCGCCTGAGTTTGAAGGACCTACCGATCCGATAGCTGCAGATAACTGGCTCATAGATATTCAGGTTATCCTGAATTTTATGAGACTCACGGAACAAGAGAAAGTATTATGTGCTTCCTTCGCACTCAAGAAGGATGCTAGACACTGGTGGACGACAGTTGAAGCACGTCGTGATGTGATGGCCATGACTTGGCAAGATTTTGTCTACGAGTTTCGTACGATGTACTACAACAGAGAAGTCCTTGCAGTACAGCAAGACGAGTTCACGAATTTCAGACAGGGATCGCTGTCGGTCATGGATGCAGTTAAGAGGTTTGAGCAGCTCGCTCGTCTATGCCCTAAATTAGTGCCGAATGAAGAAGAGAAGGTGCGATTGATGATGAGGATGTTTC
Organism: Ficus microcarpa; assembly: GCA_025413485.1. NCBI lineage: Eukaryota > Viridiplantae > Streptophyta > Magnoliopsida > Rosales > Moraceae > Ficus > Ficus microcarpa. Next base: position 27,922,525 of record CM046376.1, read on the forward strand.
GCACGGACATTGCGAAACTAGTCAGTACTGGGAACAGTCCACCAGAGACCGTGTCAGATTGTGTCAGCCGGGCTGTTAGAGCTGAATATTGGATAAACCGGGACAAAGAAGCAAGAGCCCAGATCTTTAAGTCCCGAAAAGAGGAGAAAGCTGCTGTTAAGACAAACCAGCCCCGACAGAGTGGGGAGATAAACACAAAGGGTCAAGCAAGCGGCTCTGGCCAAAGTCCCAAACAGTTTGGGAAAAACAAAAGGAAGGGAAATTTTAATGGCCAGGGTCAACAGAAAAATTTTCAGCAAAAGAAGAATAACCGGGGGAATGATGGTAACAATGTCACCTATCCCACTTGTGACACTTGTGGGAAGAAACACCCGGGAGTTTGTAGAAAGGGATCAAATGCTTGCTACATTTGCGGAAAGGAGGGACACTTTGCAAAGAATTGCCCTCAGAACAATCAGAACCCACAACCCCAATACCAAAACCAGCAGCAGCAATATCAGAACCGCAATCCCAATCAGAGGCAGATACATGCAGTACAGGCTAGGCTGGAGGGACCGGCAGTAGTTCAAGGCAGAATAGAAGCACCAGAACCTTTAGCCCGGATTTATGCCTACACGAAAGGGGATGCGGAGGCAGGGACGTCACACGTGGTGACAGGTCAGATTTCTATCACCACTTATGATGTCATTGCCTTATTCGATTATGGTGCTACGCATTCTTTCATGTCCCTAGAATTTGCTCAGAAGCTAGGAGGCAGTGTTAGGAGAACAGAACAACCTTTCAATGCTTCTTTACCATCCGGTGAAATTTTGTGGTCCAATTTCTGGATCCAAAATGTTCCCATCATTATAAATGGCAGAGAATTAATTGCAGATCTCATCGCAATCAAACTCCATGATTTCGATGTGATCTTGGGGATGGATTTCTTGGAAAAGTACAACGCCAGGATCGACTGCAGAAAGCGTCGCATAACGTTCAGCCTTGACGGGAAGGAGGAGTTTAATTTTCAAGGGCAGCCTAGAAATTCCACCACCAAGTTCGTGTCTGCTATACGGGCGTGGAAAATGTTAGCTAATGGATGTCAAGGGTACTTAGCTAACATGGTGGATAAGAAGCAAGAGAGGGACATGATGCCAGAAGATGTCCCCATCATCAGGGAGTATGTGGACGTATTTCCAGAAGAGTTACCAGGATTGCCTCCAGAGCATGAGATATCGTTCGAAATTGAGCTGTTACCAGGAGCTGCTCCAGTATCGAAGGCACCGTATAGAATGGCCCCTGCGGAACTCAGGGAACTTCAGGTACAGCTACAAGAGCTACTGGACAAAGGGTTCATTAAGCAGAGTCACTCTCCGTGGGGAGCACCTGTCTTGTTTGTTAAGAAAAAGGATGGATCGCTGCGAATGTGCATAGACTACAGGGAGTTGAACAAGATCACCATCAAGAACAAGTATCCTCTCCCAATGATAGACGATCTATTCGACCAGCTCAGGGGAGCTACAGTCTTTTCAAAGATTGACCTACGCTCAGGCTACCATCAACTGCGGATCAAGGAGTCAGATATTTCCAAGACAGCCTTCAGGACGCGTTATAGGCACTATGAGTTTTTAGTTATGCCCTTTGGACTGACCAATGCCCCAGCTGCTTTTATGGATTTGATGAACCGAGTATTCAGGGACTACTTGGATAAGTTTGTGATCGTTTTTATCGATGACATCCTGATATACTCGAGGTCCCAGGAAGAGCATGAGCAGCACCTGATGCTGGTAATGGAGATGTTAAGGCAGCATCAACTGTATGCTAAATTCACAAAGTGTGAATTTTGGCTGGAGAAAGTCCACTTTTTGGGACACGTGGTGACAAATGAAGGAATCTCTGTAGATCCAACTAAGGTAGAGGCAGTCAGCTCATGGCCAACACCCAGGAACGTTACAGAGATTAGAAGTTTTCTTGGGTTAGCGGGATATTACAGAAGATTTGTAGAAGGATTTTCAAAGATCGCAGCGCCTCTTACTGCTCTCACTCGAAAGGAAAAGAAGTACGAGTGGACCCAGAAATGTCAGGAGAACTTTCAAGAGCTTAAAAGGAAATTGACGAGCGCACCTGTGCTGATAATTCCTGATGTTGAAGCAGGAAATTTTGTGATTTATAGTGACGCTTCCAAGAACGGACTAGGAGCTGTTTTGATGCAGAATGGAAGGGTAGTAGCCTATGCGTCACGACAACTGAAGAATCACGAGAGGAACTACCCTACCCATGATTTGGAGTTAGCAGCAGTAGTCTTCGCTCTCAAGATATGGAGGCATTACTTGTATGGGAATAAGTGTGAAATTTATACTGACCACCAGAGCCTCAAATATATTTTTACTCAAAAGGAGTTAAATATGAGGCAACGAAGGTGGTTAGAACTTGTGAAGGATTATGATTGCGAAATCCTTTACCACCCTGGGAAGGCAAACAGGGTGGCAGATGCTTTAAGTCGGAAGTCAGTAGGCATGCTGATGTCTATTGGAACACTTCCTAAGCCGTTACAGAAGGAGATCGTCGACTTCAACATCGAAATGATAGCAGGAAGGTTATCTTCGCTGACTCTTAGATCATATCTACTGGACGTCATTAAAGCACACCAGGAGAATGACTCTTCATTGTTGAAAGCCCGACTGTTTAGTGACAAGGGTGCATAATTCAAGACCTCAGATAATGGCATACTCCATTTTAAATGGAGAATCTGCGTTCCGGATGCCGAAAACTTGAAGAAACGGATAATGTCAGAGGCACATCAGACGACATACTCAGTACATCCAGGAGCTTCCAAGATGTACAAGGTCCTTAGAGAGACCTATTGGTGGCCAAACATGAAGAATCAAGTGGCAGAATTTGTGTCAAAGTGCCTAACTTGTCAAAAAGTTAAGGCTGAACATCAGCTTCCAGGCGGAGAATTGCAGAAGATCGAACTTCCTGAGTGGAAATGGGAGCAGATCACGATGGATTTTGTTGTCGGACTGCCCAGAACTACAAGCGGAAACGATACGATTTGGGTCATTGTGGATCGTTTGACCAAATCGGCACACTTTGTTGCAATTAAAGCCACCCACTCAGTGGAGAAATTAGCAGATATTTACGTAGCCCAAATCGTCAAACTGCACGGAATCCCAAAATCGATCATTTCGGATCGTGATGGGCGCTTCACTTCACGATTCTGGATGAGCGTTCACGCTACCATGGGGTCGAGATTGAAGTTTAGTACGGCTTTCCACCCTCAAACGGATGGTCAGTCAGAAAGAACTATCCAGACTTTGGAGGATATGTTAAGGTCGTGCGTCCTAGATTTCAAAGGAAATTGGGATGAGAAGCTGCCGCTGATCGAATTCTCCTACAACAACAGTTATCATGCCTCAATCGGAATGGCTCCATTCGAAGCTCTGTATGGTAGGAAATGTCGATCACCTATCCATTGGCAAGAAGTCGGACAGAAACAACTGCAGACCACGGACTTCATAGAAAAGACCTCCGAAGATATTAAGAAGATCAAGCAGAGACTTGACATAGCTTTTAGCCGACAGAAAAGCTATGCAGACAAACGTCGACGACCGCTCGAATTTCAAGTCGGGGATGCTGTCTTTATCAAAATTGCTCCGATGAAAGGAGTAATGCGGTTTGGCAAGAAGGGAAAGCTCAGTCCGAGGTATACGGGACCATTCGAAATCCTTGAGAGGATTGGAAAAGTTGCATACAGGCTCGCTTTACCGCCAGAGTTAGCCTCAATGCACGATGTTTTTCACGTGTCAATGCTGAAGAAGTATGTTCCAGATCCTTCTCACATGCTTAGTCAAGAGCCAGTAGAAGTTCAAACGGATCTAACTTATGAGGAGAAGCCTGTTAGAATCCTCGACAGAGAAAATAAAGTCTTGAGAAATATAATTATTCCTATGGTTAAAGTTTTGTGGCGAAACCATAAAGTCGAAGAGGCGACATGGGAGTTAGAAGATGCAATGAAGAAAGACTACCCCGAGTTGTTTTAATTTTCGAGGACGAAAATTTTTAAGGAGGGTAGATTGTGATATCTGGTTTTCCATGATACTAATTCTTTGTAAAGAATTAAATATGTGCAGTTATGCAATTTTATGAAAAAAAGTTCAGTTCAGAACTTTCATGTGTGTATTATGAGTTTTTATAGCTTAAAAAGACTCAAAAATGATGATTCGAAGAAGCAAACAGCCTTTTCAGACAAAAAGAAGTGAAATCTGATCAATTTGTGAAAAGTCAAAAATTTTGACCAAAAAGTCAACCGTTGACCCGAAAAGTCAAAGTTTGACCAAAATGGTCCAAATTGTGAAACATGAATTTTAAGATCTGCATTTCATGAAAATACTGCAGAAACTCATTTTCTTTGACAGATAATGAAAATGAGAACCGAAACCACCATAGAAAAATCCGGCGTATTTATGAGGTCATGGGGCAGAAAGGGTTTGAGAAAACAAGAAAAATATTTTTCGACCCGATTTTCCGACGGCAAGTATAAAAATCCAAAACTGTAAAATAATATTACAGTATTGGAATTTAAATTTTTAAACTCGACGTTGCAAGATTTTCAGTCAACCAAAGCTTGGTTCAAGAATTTTTCTAGAACAATTCATCCTTATCTCTTTGGTGTGGTGGCCCAATCATAGAGTGACACCTAGCCTTGACAACTCACAATGAGTTGGCTCCCACCCCATTATGGCCGGCCACCTAGCCCCTAATGTCCAAGTTTAAAAATTTGGGGGAAAATAGAATTTTGAAAGTTCTCATGTGCTATAAATAGAGATCCTCCCTATTCATTTTAATGTAAAACACAACAAACTCTTGCAAATTTCAGCTCACAAAGCCGAGAGAGAGAGGGAGAAGAGTTCAGAAATTTTCTTGTCAACCTCCATTTCCATCTTCGGGTAGCTCTAGGAGCCGAGGGAGAAAAGAAAAAAATTCTGGCAGCCCTTGTGCAGCCTTGCCGTGAGCCAAGGAGCAGGGGAAACCAAGGGAGAGACCGAAATTTTGAGGGAAAAAGTGAGCCAAGAGGTTTGGGTGGCTTAACAACCAAAGGAGTAAGCTTGAGTGAGTTTGGAGGCTTGATTTTGCCTCTAGATAGCCTCGGGTTGGCTAGAGTGAAAGGAGAAAAAAAATTCCAGTTTGGGCAATCAGCCCTTGTGTGGCCGAGCAAGCTAAGGAGTAGCTCTAGGGACCAAAGACTTGGTGGTTGGTGCACCAAGAAGCAGCAGCCGTGCATAGGAACCGAGGGGAGCTAGGACAAGCTTTGGCACCCTAACCCTAAGGCCGAACCACACACCACTTGAGGTAAAATTTTAAAAGTTTTCTAAAGCTTTTAATTGAGTTTTAAGCTTTGATTTATGTGTATTTCAGCCAAAAAGATGTAAGGGCATAAGGCCATGCATGTGTTTAATTTTCTGCCCTATGTGCTTGGTTTGCCGTGTGTGCTTGGTTGGTGTAGCCGATAGGGTGGTTCGATTTTGTGCATGAGATTTAAGTTCGGTTTTTGTGCTTGAATTGTTAGAATGCATGCTAGGGTTTAATTAGGCTTATGTCCCCATTAGGTCAGTTTTATGTTGCTTGCATGCTTTAAATTTTATGAACCAAGGATGCTAGATTTGTGTTGTATGCTTGCTAGAGGAACCGTGCAACCCTAGGCAATTAGGTTCGGATTCATGGGTTGCATGAACATTGGATGGCTTAGCTAGCCGTTAAGGGACGCTAGATGCGCTGCATGTTGTTGACCTAACTCCCGAAGTGGTCGGTCGAGCTAGAACCCTCGCCCTAGGACGTAAAATCAACCCTAAAAACTGAAACTGCCTCTCGGGTTCCCCAGTGGGCAGTCTCGGTAAAGTGTCACTGCAGGCCGATAGAGGCCGAATGGGCAAAAACGTAAAACATGAAAGTTGTAGATTAGGGTGTTTCCTAGGGGGCACGAGCAGGGGGCAGCACGAGCAGTTTGCCAAAATAAGGCTCCAACGGCCTTCTTTTTCAAGAAAAACCGTAGGTGGGTCTGTGAGACCCGGTTTTCATGTTAAACCTGTTTTCAATTTAAAACTGGTACAATTGGTAAGGAATCAGAAAATGTGCAAAACATAAAAGTTTTAGAACTCTTCGAGGGCTAGAACTTTCGTGAAGGAAACTTTTTCTAATTCAAAACGGATTTTTAAGTATAACCTAAAATCTGAAAACTGCGCAGGATTCAACAAAATTCTGTGCATGATTTTGTAGAACCAAACTAGGAAAATTATTTTTGGACTCAACACATTATTTCAAGCACGGAAACTGTCCCAAAAGTAGTTTCCGACCCTTACTTATTTTATGAAATTATGAACCAAGATCTACGAAATTTTTATGAAGCAAGTTATTAAGTTAAGTTAAAAGCTAAGTCTTTTATGAAAAGAATTTTAAAGGTAAAGTTTTGAAGGAAAAGGATTTTAAGCTAAGTTTTTCAAAGGAAAATGTAGAACGGAAGATAGCCGGGATGTAGCACCCGAGTTACCGGGCTTGGCCCCGAAGCCCAGAGTTGACCCGAAGAGGGTTGACTTTAGCAATCAAAAAGGTTGACTTTGGTCAATCTATAAGAGAACAAGTTTTTATACAAGCCCTAGGGTAGGTTTTACCTAACCCAATATTTTTATAAATGGGCTTAAGCTTACGGAAAGATTTTTCAACGTAACCCGCTGGGTTACAAATGGCTTCACGTTAGGGGGACATATAGCCGAAAACCCGCATGAAAGTTGGTTAGTACCAACATACGATAAAGATGGACTAGAAGACTGACGTACGTCCTTTAATCAAGCAGGAGGAGTCCTGCAGCTGAACTCGGAAGAGGATCTGCCAAACAACTGAAGTACAGACGGTAAGTACAACACCGTCTACAACACAAGCTAATAGGATTATACTATTAGACTCGATGATGTGCTCTGTGTTATATGCTAAGTAACATGTATGCAACATGAAATATACTAAGTATATGGTTATATGCTAAGATAAGATAAGCAGGAATCAAGTTAGAAAGATGACATCAGAAATGTATGTTCACACGTAAACAAGGTTAAGTAAGAAAATAAGAGCCGTGTCGTACCACCCGCGCTAGGTCGGGTTGGACTGTGGATTGAACTGGAATTGGTTTGGCCGCCCCAGACAATCCATAGT
>CM046376.1:27934706-27947206 GCA_025413485.1 Ficus microcarpa
TCCCTATTCGGCTTACTTTAGGATTGTGGGAACTAGGTCCCGATAACTCGGGTATAGATTCCCGGTTATCATACGTCTTAACATTTCTTTGAACACTTAGCTTAAAATCCATTTGCTTTGAAAATCTTTAACTTAGAAACCATTTTCTTTAAAAACCTTAACTTACAACTTCTTCTTCATAAAAACACTTAGCTTTAAAATCTTAATCTTATCAACTTTTTCGTAAAAATTCGTAAATCTTGCCTTATAATTTCATAAAATGTTTGGGGGTCGGAAACTGCTTTTGGGATAGTTTCCATACTTGAAACAACGTGTTTAGCTCGAAAAACGTTTTTCCTATAGGGTTCTATAAAATCTTGCACAGAAACTCTTGGATTCCTGCGCAGTTTTGACATTTCAGTTTATAGTTAAAAATCGCTTTTGAATTTGAAAATGTTTTCTTCACGAAAGTTCTAGCCCTCGAAGAGTTCTAAAACTTTCATGTTTTGAGAAATTCCTGATTCTGTACCGATTGGTACCAGTTTTTAATCGAAAACGAGTTTAACTTTGAAAACCGAGTCTTACAGACCTCTATCGGGTTTCCTTGAAAAAGAAGGCTGTTGGAGCCTTATTTTGGAAAACTGGCCACGTTGGCCGCTAGGAAACAACCTAGTCTACAACTTTCGTGTTTTAACTTTTTGCCCATTCGGCCTCTAAAGGCCTGTAATCCGTGTTTTACCGAAACAGCTCCCTGGAACCCGAGAGCATGTTTTGGTTCTTACATTTCTTGTTACGTCCTAAATCGCGGGTTCTAACTCGACCGCCCACATCGGGAGATAATCAACAAACCTGCAGCGCATTCTAACGTCCCTTAACCCTATCATACAGCCCATGTGACCTTTGCAACCCAAAAATCCGAACTCCTAGTCCTAGGGTTGCATATCCACTAGCTTAGCATACATCACACCATTCATGCATTTAGCTCATAAAAACATAACATACATGCATAAAACTACTTAACCTAATTTGGGGACATATTACCTACATCAAACCCTAACATGCCAATCTAGCATATCAAGCACATAGCATAAATTATGAGCATAAAATAAACCAAACCACATCTAGAATCTATCTAACCAAGCACTAAGCACACAAGCACATATAAGGCAGCCATTAAAACGCACATAGGAGCTTATGCTCTTACACAAATTTTGCATGAAATACACGTAAATCACATGCTTAAAAACTCATTTAAACTTGTGAAAAAGCTTTTAAAAATTTTACCTTCCAAGAGGTGACTTTCGGCTAGGGTTTGGAAGACCCGAAAAAAAATCTGCTTGCACTAAGACTCCAAGGGGTTCGGCTGCTCACTCCACACGCACCAAAAATCAGATTTTTTGGCTCCCTTTTGGTCTCCCCTCCTTGCTCGGCTACTCAAGGAAGTTTAGCCCCAAATCTGAAATTTTTTCCTCTCCTTTCTCACTCAAACCCGAGGGCTGCAGGGAGCATGAACCAAGCTCCAAAACTTGCACCAAACTCACTCCTTTGGCTCACCAATCAAACCCGAACCTTAAACCCTAATTTCTACCCCAAAATTTTGGTTTTCCCTTGTGTTTCCCCTGCTCCAAACCCACGGCAACAAGGGCTGTTTGGGCTGCAGAAAATTTTTTTCCTTTCTTCCACTCGGTTTCCTAGCTACCCGAAGCAAGATAGATTGCTTGAACTTGAAAAATTTTTCTGATCACTCACCCGTTCTCTCTCGGATTTTGAGCTACAAATTTGCAAGAGTTTAGTTGCTTTTTCTCATTAAAATGAATAGAGAAGCTCACCCCCTTTTATAGACAACTTGGTGAACTTTTGAGAATAGGATTTTGGCCCCAAAATTTTGCAAATTTTGGACTTCTAGCATGCAAGGTGTCCGGAGCTTGTGGGAGTGCAAGACAACTCATGGTGAGTTGGCATAGGCTAGGTGTCCTCTTGTGATTGGTCCAACACATCTCACATAGAATAAAATATTATTTTCTTTATGAGATATCTTAAAATTTAGGGCTTTGTTTGGATAAAAAAATTGAAACTTTGATTGTAAAAATTTAAATTCCAATACTGTAATAATTATTTTACAGTTTGGATTTTTCATAATTACAGTCAAAAAAATCGGATTGAAGATCTTTTCTCAAATCCTTCTGCCTCGTGACTTACTGTGGCGTGCTTGATTTTTCTAAGGTGGTTTTAGTTTCTAACTGTCATAGAAATTAGTTCCTGCATTATTTTTCGTAAAACGCAGATCTTAAAATTCCTCCGTCATAATTTCGGCCATTTTGGTCCAACTTTGACTTTTCGGTCAACAGTTGACTTTTTCGGTCAAAATTTTGACTTTTGTGGAATCGAGTCGGTTTCACTTCTTATTGTTCAAAAAGGCTATTTGCTTCTTCGAACAGTCATTTTTGAGTTTTATTAGGCTATAAAAACTAATAACACATATTAGAGCTCTGAAACAAGCTTTTTCATGAATTTGTATGTACTATTTACATTCAAGTCTTTACAGAAGCTAGTTACATGAAAAACTAGATCTCACACGGATGGCCCCCAAACAAACCCCGAAAGAAAAAATACCGAGTCCCGGACCACCCGCCGGGCACGTGCTCCGGACGGAACATTTATCCTTCCGTCTTTCCGCTAAACTTTCCCACGCTGTTGCTCCCAGATTCAACTTGGGAATTTTAAGAGCAAACCCCACCGGCGGGACGAAATTCCGAGCGTGAAATTATTTTTTACGATCTTCGGAAGTGCTCCACTTCGGAAAATAAAAAAAAAATAGCAAACATCATCCAAAGTCATTGAAAATTTGCAGAATCCATACTCACATTATTCTTAGCTCGCTTACAAAAAATCAGCTCAAAATTCAAAGCGTAGCTATGTGAACGGGGGTGATACCTCCTCGGGAACCTGAAACGACTTTCACTGTATCTTTTTATTTTTCCACTAAACTGGCCCATGTTATTGTTCCTAAATTCAATTTAGGATTTTTAGGACCAAACGCCACCGGCGGAATGAAATTCCGAGCTAGAAATTATTTTTTATGATTTTCGGAAGTACTCGACTATGGAAAATAAAAAAAAAATAGTAAACATCGTCCAAAGTCCCTGAAAATTTTCAGAATCTATAGTCACATTATTCTTGGCTCGACTACAAAAAATCAGCTAAAAATTCAAAGCGTAGCTATGTGAACAAGGGTGATACCTCCGGTGGAGCCAAGGACAACTCTCTGGTCGTGTGGCCCAAGTGCCTTGTGACTGACCAGCGGCTCAACCACAGGGCCATGCGACTGACCAGCGGCTCAACCACAGGGCCATGCGACTGACCAGCGGCTCGACCACAGGGCCCCGTGACTGGCCAGCGTCTCGACCACAGGGCCCAACGGCTCGACCACAGGGCCCAGCGGCTCGACCACAGGGCCCAGCGGCTCGACCACAGGGCCACGCGACTGACCAGCGGCTCGACCACAGGGCCACGCGACTGGCCAGCGGCTTGACCACAGGGCCACGCGACTGACCGGCGGCTCGACCACAGGGCCCCGCGACTGGCCGGCGACTCGACCACAGGGCCCAACAGCTCGACCACAGGGCCACGCGACTGGCCAGTGGCTCGACCACAGGGCCCCGTGACTGACCAGTGGCTCGACCACAGGGCCACGCGACTGGCCAGCGGCTTGACCACAGGGCCCAGCGGCTCGACCACAGGGCCACGCGACTGGCCAGCGGCTCGACCACAGGGCCCAGCGGCTCGACCACAGGGCCACGCGACTGACCAGCGGCTCGACCACAGGGCCACGCGACTGGCCAGCGGCTCGACCACAGGGCCACGCGACTGACCAGCGGCTCGACCACAGGGCCCAGCGGCTCGACCAGTGGGCCACGCGACTGGCCAGCGGCTCGACCACAGGGCCACGCGGGCTCGACCACGGGGCCATGCGGCCGATGCGGGAGAGGCCTTGGCTTGCTTGGCCGAGGCCACAAGCGCATGTAGGGGCACCGGCACAAGCCCACATGGGCGTGGCTGGTGCAGTCAGTGGCTCTCTCGCCGCCCGCGGTGTTGCTGAAATGACTTTTTTGGCCAAATCAATTTATTGATGTCTCCTAGTGCCCGGCCAAGAAAAGCTTAGAAATCTATATATGAGGGTGGCACATGTCGGCACCGGGATCGGCCGGGCCGTGGAGGCCTTCGGTTGCCTCGACGACTCAAGCGGAGGCCATCGGTTGCCACGGCAGCTCAAGCGGGGTGGCTAAGCCCAACCACGCGCGCGCGCGCGTGCGTGCGTGCGTGCGTGCGTGCGTGCGGGGCGAGGGCGATGAGGGATTGGGCGTTTGGGCGTTTAGGGCGCACGGCGCACTTGGCGCACTTAGCGCACGTCGCACGTACGCACGTACGGCTCGACCACAGGGCCCCGTGACTGGCCAGCGGTTCGACCACAGGGCCCAGCGGCTCGACCACAGGGCCACGCAACTGACCAGCGGCTCGACCACAGGGCCCCATGACTGGCCAGCGGCTCGACCACAGGGCCACGCGACTGACCAGCGGCTCGACCACAGGGCCCCGTGACTGGCCAGCGGCTCGACCACAGGGCCCCGTGACTGGCCAGCGGCTCGACCACAGGGCCCAACGGCTCGACCACAGGGCCACGCGACTGACCAGCGGCTCGACCACAGGGCCCCGTGACTGGCCAGCGGCTCGACCACAGGGCCCAGCGGCTCGACCACAGGGCCCAGTGGCTCGACCACAGGGCCCCGCGACTGGCCAGCGGCTCGACCACAGGGCCACGCGACTGACTAGCGGCTCGACCACAGGGCCCCGTGACTGGCCAGCGGCTCAACCACAGGGCCCCGCGACTGGGCAGCGGCTCGACCAGTGGGCCACACGACTGGGCAGCGGCTCGACCAGGGGCTGATCAGAGGGCCACATGACTGCCCAGTGCTCTGTGGGGAGGCCTTGGCTTGCTTGGCCAAGGCCACAAGCGCATGCATGCACACCGGCAGAGGCTCCCCACGCCCACATGGGCGTGGCTGGTCCAGTCAGTGGCTCCCTCGCCGCCCGCGGTGTTGCTGAAATGACTTTTTTCACAAAAATATTTTATTTTTCCACTAAACCTGCCCATGTTATTGCTCCTAAATTCAATTTAGGATTTTTGGGACCAAACCCAACCAGCGGAAGGAAATTCTGAGTTAGAAATTATTTTTTATGATTTTCGGAAGTTTTGAATTTTGGAAAATAAAAAAAAATAGCAAACGTTATCCAAACGATCTAAAAATTTGTAGAATCCATATTCACTTTATTCTTAGCTTGCCTGCAAAAAATCAGGTCAAAATTCCAATTGTAGCTATGTGAATCAGGGTGATACCTCCTCGGAAAAATGATGTCTCCTAGTGCCCAGCCACAAAAAGCCCAGAATGCTCTTTAGGGGGGGTGCTCCTGTCAGCCCCCCTACCCCCTGGCCAGGCTGGCCGCCCAGGCCCCCACGCGTCCCATGGGCGCGCGGGGGACGGGGCGAAGGCTGAAGCCAAGGGGTTACCGCCGACGGCCGTCCACCTCCGGGTGTGGCGCCGGCGGCGGTGACAGGGCCGCCGGCAGCGGCCGCGGCGGCCGCGGCGGCGACGGCGGAGACGACGACGACGGCGAGGATGGCGACACCGGCGACATCTCCGGTGATGATTCCGGCGATGGCGCCAGCGGCGGAGGAGGAGCCGGAGACACCCACGGGGGCTATTTTTCCAAGCCGAATAGCCCCGTGACGCCCGTGGAAGGCCGTCCGAGCCAGGATGGCAGGCTTGAGGGTTTGTTGGGGGAGACCTAAATGTCCCCCGACGGCCTACGCGGGGGAGGCCGTAAGGTCCCCCGAATGCGGGGTTATTCTTGCAAGCCGAGTAGCCCCTTGTCCCGACGGTTGGCTTGTCGGCTTGGGCGGGGGAGGCCGAAATGTCCCCCGACGGCCCATGCGGGGGAGGCCATAAGGTCCCCCGAATGCGGGGCTATTCTTGCAAGCCGAGTAGCCCCTTGTCCCGACGGTTGGCTTGCCGGCTTGGGCGGGGGAGGCCGTAATGTCCCCCGAATGCGGGGCAATTCTTCCAAGCCGAATTGTCCCGTGATGCGCGTGGAGCGCCGTCCGAGCCAGGATGGCAGGCTTGAGGGTTTTCGGGGGGAGACCTTAATGTCCCCCTACGGCCTACACGGGGGAGGCCATAAGGTCCCCCGAACGCGGGGCAATTCTTCCAAGCCGAATTGTCCCGTGATGCCCGTGGAGGGCCATCCGAGCCAGGATGGCAGGCTTGAGGGTCTGTTGGGGGAGACCTTAATGTCCCCCGATGGCCTACACGGGGGAGGCCATAAGGTCCCCCGAACAAGGGGCTATTTTTCCAAGCCGAATAGCCCGGTGATGGCCGTCCGCCCGGATGGTAGGCTTGCGTGTAGGTCCAGATGGGCCGTTGGCTTGGGCGGGGGAGGCCATAAGGTCCCCCGCATGGGGCTACTTTTTCAAAGTCGAGTAGCCCCGAGATGGCCGTCCGCCCGGACGGTAGGCTTGCGTGTAGGTCCGGAAGGGCCGTTGGCTTGGGCGGGGGAGGCCATAAGGTTCCCCGCATGGGGCTACTTTTTCAAAGCCGAGTAGCCCCGAGATGGCCGTCTGCCCGGACGGTAGGCTTGCTTCTTTGCCCGAAAAGGCCGTTGGCTTGGGCGGGGGAGGCCATAAGGTCCCCCGAGGAAGGGGCTATTTTTCCAAGTCGAATAGCCCGGTGATGGCCGTCCGCCCGGACGGCAGGCTTGCTTCTTTGCCTGAAAGGGCCGTTGGCTTGGGCGGGGGAGGCCATAAGGTCCCCCGAAGAAGGGGCTATTTTTCCAAGCCGAATAGCCCGGTGATGGCCGTCCGCCCGGACGGTAGGCTTGCTTCTTTGCCCGGAAGGGCCGTTGGCTTGGGCGGGGGAGGCCATAAGGTCCCCCGAAGAAGGGGCTATTTTTCCAAGCCGAATAGCCCGGTGATGGCCGTCCGCCCGGACGGTAGGCTTGCTTCTTTGCCCGAAAGGGCCGTTGGCTTGGGCGGGGGAGGCCATAAGGTCCCCCGCTTGGGGCTACTTTTTCAAAGCCGAGTAGCCCCGAGATGGCCGTCCACTCGGATGGTAGGCTTGCATTTTGGTCCTAAGGGGCCGTACGGTGCGGGAAGCAATTCTCGTTCGCCCCTCATTTTGAAGACTGGTTTCATGTCAAGCGGTGCGGCCATGGCGCCACCAAATTGATTTTAATAATAAATTATAAATTGATTCACGTTGTTGTGCATTAGTTGCATGCGGATAGGACATTGTGCTTACTGAGCTTTTTAGCTCATAGCTTACGTTCATGCTGTAGGTAAGCTTCCTACTAGCACTTCCTGCTACAAGCTGTGGAGAGATGGCGCAACAGAATGTGAAATGTGGGTATGGACTGCTACGGGATTTCCGAAGTGCTTTTAAAAATGAAATTGTGTTTTCATTATATTTCAGCATGTATGCATGTATGTTTAAGTTCAGTTATGTATGTATGGAGCTTTTCGCTCAGGTGAAAGCTCAGTACTCGAGTGAGTACACTTAAGCAGTAAGGTTCTATGAAAGAAAAGTAGTTTTCAATCACGTTTAACTTGTGTTAAAGTTTTATGTTTTCCGCAATAAAAGTATTTTCGTAATGATTTTTATAAAAGAAGAAAAAAAAATTTACTCTAGAAATTGGGTAACTTTTTATTTTTCAAATCAAGCAAGCAAGTAAGTTAAGTTAATGTCACGGACCGAACGCTCCAGGTTCGCGCGGTCGGACTCCGCGTGGGCCTCTGTGGCGGCAAGTAAGGGCGTGACAGAGGTGGTATCAGAGCAAAGAGTTTTCAAAGGGTTTTTGTCTTTGAGTAAAAAGGTTTTCTGCCATCCCGTTTCACAATTCTGCCGCCAGCGCCACAGCATTGTAAGTTGTTTTCTTACTCTGTATAGTTTTAAGATTAGTTAGAAAGACATGTACCTGGTTTTAAACCCAGGTTAGATTTAGTAGGATCGAAAGGAGCAGCAAGGCTTCGTCAGCATTCCAAGGAATGGAGGAGCAGCTCCGCATCTTCGACAACACCCAGAGCAGTAGTTTCCCATAATGGAGAGTTTTCTCCGATTACGCGCTGCAAGGACGCATTTTTCAGCCAAGTTACGTTGTCAGTCAACGACCAGACGAGGTGACGCCTCAAATCAGTCAGATCAGATATGTAGCAGTTGATATGCTTACCCAGAAGATTTCATGGATCAGCACTGCCAACAGATCAGAGTTGCGCAGCGGAAGCGTGGTGAAGACGCTATGTTATGATATGATATGAAGAAATTGCTAGAAATCTCTAGTAAGATATGTTCAGATAAGATAAGAGTATAAGTGATAGAAGTAGAAGCTAGAAATTGGTTTGTCGTTGGAACGACGGAACCAAATTTAGTAGAAGTCTATCTTGCAACTGTTTTGCCCAAGTTGCAAAGATAAGTGCTAGAATAGCAATAAGAGATAAGATTGATTCCCGGTTAAGGGAGATTATGAGATTATGAGGAGTATAGATATTCCTAAGAATTAAGATTATACCCTTGTGTTATAAGGGAAAAGTTTGAAGTAAACAGAAAGGTTTCTTTTATCCTAGTAGTAGTTGGATATTTTAGTATGCCTTCCAACGCATCACTCGAATAATATTATGAATTTTCCAGAATAAACTTTGAAAAGTTTCAAAGACAGTATATTTTTTTAACAGAAATGATTAAGCTATGATCTTATGTTAATGGAACCCCTTCACGATTAGAAAGACGACCAAATCCTTGAGGAAGAAATTCCAAGATAGGGGTTGTCACACGTATGAAGTTCCGAGTAGGAAACTGATTACGAAAGGCCTTTATGTAAAGTAAAAGGGTTCTAGTAGCATAGGATCAAGTTTCAAGAGAGAAATTATATTCCAGAAAAAGTATTAAATGTATGATATGATATGTTTTCCAAGAGTGAAAATGATTTTATGGTAAGTTTTTCAAGCAAGAATAAGCAGTATAAGATATGTTTTCAAAGTGTGACGAGTTATTTTATATTCTTGTCCAAATTTTTTTTTTTACGTAAATAGTTCTTGTAATGCAGTAGGAAAGGATAAGTATGTTAGTATGATAGTATGCAGTAAGATAAGTATGATCAGTATGATAAGCAAGCAAGTTCAGTAGAATGTCAGTATATATGTTAAGCATGATAGTATGTAAGCAAGTATGTTAGCAAGTAAGCATGATAAGTATGATAAGTATGAAGATATGCAGTAAGATTATGGTTCAGTATGAGATACGATCCCATTAGAGGTTAAAATGGGAATATGAACGAACCATTACGGACTTATGGTGTATTTTTGAAGAAAAGTCACCTAGAAGTATCAGAATTTTCGAGGACGAAAATTTTATAAGGAGGGTAGAATTTAATACCTAGAATTTCATGCTGCCATCTTTCCTTCTAAAGAGGAATTATGAGCATATATTGTGATGTTACGGAAAAACTCAGTTAAGAGTTTTTCACACGTTTTACGGAGTCTTATGGCTCAATCAGACTCAGAATAGATTTTTAAGGTTAGAAAACGCCTTTTCAGGGCGAAAAGGGCGATAAGGGACGTTTTTCCGAGAAAGTCAAAGTTTGACCGAAAAAATCAACTTTGACCGAAAAAGTCAAAGTTTGACCAAAAGTGGTCAACAGTTGACTCGATAGTGAAAAATGCTGCAGTATGCGAAAATACTGTAAAATATGTCAGTGTGGGCGGTATAGCCTAAATAGACAGTAGAATTACCCTAGAAATCAAGCATCCCTAGCAATAGTTAAGGCCAGACTGATATATTTGGTCAAGAAATCACTCAAGGGACCAATCCAGGCCAAAGGGCAAAAATGTCAAAATTTTCATTTTTTGGGGCAAAAATGTAAATTTTGAAAAATATGTGGAGTAGGCCAAGTGACGTTATTAGATGATGTCACAATAAGGAAATAACTTGCTTTGCAAGAAGAAATAAGAAATAGCCACTTTCGAGGGTGAAAATGCAAGAATTTTATTTTTCGGATCAAAAATGTAAATTTTGGAAATATGTGATTTTAATGGAAGAAAATCACATAAAATCATGAAAAGAATGATATTTGATGGAAAAGCAAGCATTATGGCCAATTTTGAAGTTTAGGGGCCTAAATGCAAAAATTTTCACTTTTGGGGCAAAAGTGTAAATTTTGGAAATTTGACGAAATGAGCGTATGAAGTTACTAAGATGATAATATCATCAAATAGGATGGGTGTGTTGATTTTTAAGACAATCGGACACCTAGAGGGCATTTTTGCAAGAATTTACATTTTCGGGGGGCAAAAATGTAATTTCTGAAAAATGGTGAGCTAAGCCATGACATCAGCCATGACCACAGCCCACCATCAGCCAAACCAGCTGGAAATGAGCTGGTACCAGCCGGCCACCACTTGGGGAGAAAAGTCAAAAAAAAAAGTTTGGAAAATTTTGGGGTTAATTGGTAAAGTTTCAAAAGTTTGAATATATCCTTTTAAGCTTCCATGTGAGAGTCGGCTGTGGGAGCAGAGAAAACCCAGAAATCAGCCAAGTGTTGGCCATCCTCCATCAGAAAATTCCGAGAGCCAAGGGGAGAGAAAACCAAGCCAAAAAGTTTGGAAAAAAAAATCTTGTGTGATCTTCCATGGAGATTCGGTTTTGGAGCTTGGTGCAAGCAGGAGCAAATCTGGAATTTTTCCAGAAATTCTGACCAGAAATCCGTGGAGAAGGGAGGAGAGAAAGTGAAGAAAAATTCGGGTCCAATTCATGGGGTGAGCCGAGCAAGGAGGAATGAGAAACCACCATGAGCCAAGGGTGATTTTGGTGTCTTGATGGGGGGCTGATTCCGGCCTTGATGGTGCAGAATTTTGAGGAGAAAATTCGTGGGTTTGGGGGCAGCAAGGGGCACGGATTTGGCTGAGAGGATTCACCAAGGGTTGGTGAAAATTTTGGTGTGATTTGGAGCCCCAAAACAGCGAGCAAGATCAGCCACAAGGAGGAAGCAAAATTCGGCTCCATGAGCCCTAACCAATCTATGGGTAAGTGAAGGTAAAACCCTAGATTCTTCAAGAAATTTCATGCTAGATTGAATGGAAATTTATGTGTATGTTTTTGTGTTCATGGCTGGAAAATTTGGAGCCAATTGGTGTGGAGAGGAGTCGGCAGCCAAGAGGGCAGCCAAAGGCAGCCAAGGGTTCGGCTCCAATGGGGGAACCAATTGCCGAAGTTTGTGTGAGGTATAAACCCTAACCCTAAGTTTTTGGGTTCAAGCTTGAATGTGGATAATTATGATGTATTTTCATGCTTGGATGTAAGAGCTTGAGCTCGTTTAAATTTGGTTATGTTTATGCTAGGGTGTAAGGCTTGATTAGGGTGTGTAGTATGCTAGTTTAGCCTTGCATGATTTTCTGTTTTGTGCTATGTTTATGTGCTTGCTTGTTTGCTTGGTTTGCATGATTTATTGGCTGAGTATGTCCCTGTTTATGGTGCAGCCGAGTGAGGCTAAGTTGCTAGGGTGCTAGATTTTAATTTCGGTTTGGTTGTGGATGCCGAACCCATGCTTGTGCAAGCCCTAGAACACATGCAACCCTAGGTCTAGTAGCTTCGGTTTGGGTTGCATGGCCACGTGGGGGTGACATGTCCAAAGCATGTGGGACGTTAGACAACGCTGCATGTGATTGATTTAGGCTCCCGAGTGATCGGTTGAGTTAGCTCGCGACTTAGGACGCGTAAAATGAAAGTAAACCGAAAACTGGCAGGTTCGGTTTTATGACTGCCCAGTTTTCGTAAACGGAAAATAACAGGCCCTTAGAGGCCGAATTTGGGAAAACGTAAAACATGAAAGTTGTCCAAAACAACTTTTTCTAGGGGCACTCGCGAGCCGTTTTTCAAAATAAGGCCCCAAAGGCCTTCAAAAATGACAAAACCCGAGGCTCAATATTTTACGTCCCCAGACCCATTCCAGGGGTCAGCCAGTTTCAACTCGAAACTGGTATTGATCTAGGCCGAATTAGGAGTTTTATAAAACACGAAAGTTTTATAATTTTTCGAGAGCTAGAACTTTCGTGAAGAAAAATTTTTCAGATAACGTACCGATTTTAAGATAAAAATTGTTTTATCAAAGGTGCTCAGGGAATCCGAAATCCCTGCACCAACAAGTTTAACAAAGTTTTTAGAAAAATTAATTCTCTATCTTAAACAAGTGTTTTGGCCATGAAAATCGTTCCAATGACGGTTTTCAACCTAAAATTAATTTACAAAGCATAAAATCAAGAATTTGGATTTTATGAACTAAGTTATGAATTTTTACACAAAAGTGAAATTTTGGGATTTTCCTAAGTGTTTTCCAAGTATGGAAATAAGAGTTTTTCAAAGCAAGTTCATAGTCCACGTTAGTTCACGAATGGTAACCGGGGGTTATGCCCGAGTTACCGG
>CM046376.1:27952206-27989547 GCA_025413485.1 Ficus microcarpa
ATTTTAAGCTAAGCTTTCAAAGAAAAATGTAGAACGGAGGGTAGCCGGGACTTAATACCCGAGTTACCGGGCTTAGCCCCAAGGCCCAAAGTTGACCCGAAGAGGGTTGACTCTAGCTATCATAAAGGTTGACCTTGGTTAACCTAAAAAGCGATACGTTTTTAAAACAAGCCCAAGGGTAGGTGTTTGACCTAACCCAATACGTTTATACGTGGGCTAAGTATACGACAAGATTTTCAACATAACCCTTTGGGTTATAAATGGCTTCACGTTTAGGGGGACATATAGCCGAAAACCCGCATGAATGTTGGTTAGTTACCAACATACTATGAAGATGGACTGGAAGTCTGATGTACGTCCTTTAATCAAGCAGGAGGAGTCCTGCAGCTGAACTCGGAAGAGGAACCGCCAAGCAACTGACGTAAAGACGGTAAGTACAACACCATCTACAGCACAAGCTAATAGTGTTATATTATTAGAGTCGATGAAGTGCTCGGTGCTATATGCTAAGTAACATGTATGCAATATGAAATATGTTAAGTATATGGTTATATGCTAAGATAAGATAAGTAAGAAATCAAGTTAGGAAAATGACATCAGAAATGTATGTTCACGCATAAACAAGTTTAAGTAAGAAAACAAGCACCGTGTCGTACCACCCGCGCCAGGTCGGGTTGGACTGTGGATTGAACTGGAATTGGTTTGACCGCCCCAGACAATCCATAGTCGCGCGCCGGATACGAACACGCAACTAAGGGCCCATAAGAAATAAGAACAAGGAAAATAAGAAAGCATAATATGGTCTATGCATGCTGTATGTTATATGTTATGTTATATGATATGCTATATGTTATGCTAAGTATGCTATGTACTATATGTTATGCTAAGTGTTATGCTATGGTTATGTTATGATTTAAATGTTATATGATATAAGCTATATTGTTGTTTAATTACGGCTTAGGAGTTGTACTTACTGGGCTTTAGCTCACTGTTTTAAGTTTGTGCTGTAGGTAAGTCACCTGCTAGCTGATGCTGATGCAAGATAGAGTAGCGAGATCAAGCACTGTGAATCGTGGATTATGGGAATCGCTACGCGTTTTGCGGTATATAATTATAAGAGACAAGAAACGTTTTATGATAATTAATAGTTAATATGTTTATGCACAGAAACAGTACTTTAATTCTATGTTTATAGTTTTTGAGTACTATAAAAAAAAAAATTTCCGCTGTGTTTTACAAGCTAAGTAAGTAAGTTATATTCTGTGAATGTATGTTAATAAGTACGGTAGCGGCCTACGCTAGGTGGGTCGTTACAAGACCGTCGTGAGATAGGTTAGTTTTACCCTACTGATGACGGTGTCGCAATAGTAATTCAACCTAGTACGAGAGGAACCGTTGATTCGCACAATTGGTCATCGCGCTTGGTTGAAAAGCCAGTGGCGCGAAGCTACCGTGCGCTGGATTATGACTGAACGCCTCTAAGTCAGAATCCGGGCTAGAAGCGACGCATGCGCCCGTCGCCCGTTTGCCGACCTGCAGTAGGGGCCTCGGCCCCCAAAGGCACGTGTCGTTGGTGAAGCCCGCGCGGCGGACGAGCCGCGCGGGCCGCCTTGAAGTACAATTCCTACCGAGCGGCGGGTAAAATCCTTTGCAGACGACTTAAGTACGCGACGGGGTATTGTAAGTGGCAGAGTGGCCTTGCTGCCATGATCCACTGAGATTCAGCCCTATGTCGCTTCGATTCGTCCCTCCCTTTCCCCACCCGCGCACACCCCGCGCAAACACGGTGCCGAGGCTAAGACGGCCCATCCGCGTGCCCGCGACGGAGAAAAAAATTCCCCAAGTCCCCGGACCGACCCCACCGGGCGAGTGCTTCGGTCGAAAGAGATTCCAAGTCCCGGATGGCCCCCAAACAAACCCCGAAAGAAAAAATACCGAGTCCCGGACCACCCGCCCGGGCACGTGCTCCGGACAGAACATTTATCCTTCCGTCTTTCCGCTAAACTTTCCCACGCTGTTGCTCCCAGATTCAACTTGGGAATTTTAGGAGCAAACCCCACCGGCGGGACGAAATTCCGAGCGTGAAATTATTTTTTACGATCTTCGGAAGTGCTCCACTTCGGAAAATAAAAAAAAATAGCAAACGTCATCCAAAGTCACTGAAAATTTGCAGAATCCATACTCACATTATTCTTAGCTCACCTGCAAAAAATCAGCTCAAAATTCAAAGCGTAGCTATGTGAACGGGGGTGATACCTCCTCGGGAACTTGAAACGACTTTCACTGTATCTTTTTATTTTTCCACTAAACTGGCCCATGTTATTGTTCCTAAATTCAATTTAGGATTTTTAGGACCAAACGCCACCGGCGGAATGAAATTCTGAGCTAGAAATTATTTTTTATGATTTTCGGAAGTGCTCGATTATGGAAAATAAAAAAAAATAGTAACCATCGTCCAAAGTCCCTGAAAATTTTCAGAATCCATACTCACATTATTCTTGGCTCGACTACAAAAAATCAGCTAAAAATTCAAAGTGTAGCTATGTGAACCAGGGTGATACCTCCGGTGGAGCCAAGGACAACTCTCTGGTCGTGTGGCCCAAGTGCCTTGTGACTGACCAGCGGCTCAACCACAGGGCCATGCGACTGACCAGCGGCTCGACCACAGGGCCCCGTGACTGGCCAGCGTCTCGACCACAGGGCCCAGCGGCTCGACCACAGGGCCCAGCGGCTTGACCACAGGGCCACGCGACTGACCAGCGGCTCGACCACAGGGCCACGTGACTGGCCAGCGGCTCGACCACAGGGCCACGCGACTGACCGGCGGCTCGACCACAGGGCCCCGCGACTGGCCGGCGGCTCGACCACAGGGCCCAGCGGCTTGACCACAGGGCCCAGCGGCTCGACCACAGGGCCCAGCGGCTCGACCACAGGGCCACGCGACTGACCAGCGGCTCGACCACAGGGCCACGCGACTGGCCAGCGGCTCGACCACAGGGCCACGCGACTGACCGGCGGCTCGACCACAGGGCCCCGCGACTGGCCGGCGGCTCGACCACAGGGCCCAGCGGCTCGACCACAGGGCCACACGACTGGCCAGCGGCTCGACCACAGGGCCCCGTGACTGACCAGCGGCTCGACCACAGGGCCACGCGACTGGCCAGCGGCTCGACCACAGGGCCACGCGACTGACCAGCGGCTCGACCACAGGGCCACGCGACTGGCCAGCGGCTCGACCACAGGGCCCAGCGGCTTGACCACAGGGCCACGCGACTGACCAGCGGCTCGACCACAGGGCCCAGCGGCTCGACCAGTGGGCCACGCTGTAACGCCCCACCTAGCGTAGGCCGTTACCCTTACTTACATTCATACATACATGCTTAAAACTTGCTTGCATACTTAGCTTGAAAACACAGCGGATTTTTTTTTTTTTTTTTTTTTTTAATAGTACACAAAACTATATACATAAACTTAAAATACTGTTTCTGTGCATAACATACTAACTATTACTTATAAGGAGTATCTTGTCTCTCATAAGTATATACCACACAAAAATGCGTAGCGGCTCCATATACCACGATTTTACATTGCTTGACCCGCTACTCCCCACCGCATCAAGATCAGCTGACAGGCGACTTACCTACAGCACAAACTCAAAACCGTGAGCTTAAAGCTCAGTAAGTACAACTCCTAGGCCGTAAAACAAATAGGCAACAATATAACATTAAACACACAATAACCATTACCTAACATATACATGGCATACACATAACATACTTAGCATACTTAACATACATAGCATACATAGCATACTTATACTTAGCATACATATAGCACTTAGCATGCATAGATCATTTTATGCTTCATTATCTTTCATTGTATCTTATGGGCCCTTTATCTACGTGTTCGAATCCGGCGCGCGACTAATGAATTGTCTGGGGCGGCCAAACCAAATCCAGATCAATCCACAGTCCAACCCGGCCTGACGCGGGTGGATCGACACGGTCCTTCTTTTCTTACTTATTCTTTCTTACATGTGAACATACATTCTTGATGTTATCTTTCTACTTAGCTCCTTGCTTATCTTGTCTTAGCATATTACTATACTTAACATTTTCCATGATTGCATACATAGCACATATCAAAGCGCACATCAACGAGTCTAATAGTCTAGTCCTATTAGCTTGTGCTGTAGACGGTGTTGTACTTACCGTCTATTCTCTTAGTTGTTTCGCGGATCCTTATTCCGGTTGCTGTTGCAGAATTCCTCCTGCTTGACGGAAAGTTGCACATCAGTCTTCAATTCCATTTCTATTGCATGTTGGTACTAACCAACATTTATGTGGGTTTTCGGCTATATATCCCCCTAATTTATTGCCTCTTGTAACCCATAGGGTTTTGTCGGAAAATCGTTCAATATACTTGGCCCATTAGAAAACATTGGGTTAGGTTGATCACCTACCCTTGGGCTTGTATAAGAGCTCGTTATCTTGTCGGTCAACCGAAGTCAACCTTTTTTGTGAGCTAAAGTCAACCCTGTCGGGTCAACTCTGGGCCTTGAGGCGAGGCCTGGTAATTCGGGGTCTGAATCCCGGCTACCATGCGTTCCATATTTTTCCTTTCAAAACTTAGCTTAAAATTCCTTTGTTTTGAAAATCTTAACTTAAAAACTTTTTCATAAAAGACTTAACTTAAAACTTAACTTTCTTAACTTGTCCTCTTAAAAATTTGCATGAATCTTGGCCTAATTTTTCATAAAGTGGTAAGGGGTCGGAAACTGCTTTTGGGACAGTTTCCGTGCTTAAAACAACATGTTATGTCCGAAAATAAATTTTCCTAAGTTGGTTCTACAAAATTCGGGTACAGGATTATGTTGAATCCTGCACCGTTTTCAGATTTTAGGTTGTAGTTAAAAATCTGTTTTGATTCGGAAAAAGTTTTCTTCACGAAAGTTCTAGTCCTCGAGGAGGTCTAAAACTTTCGTGTTTTACACATTTTCAAATTCCTTACCGTTTGAAGTCAGTTTTAAATCAAAACCGAACTTAACTTGAGAACTGGGTCTTCTGACCCACCTACGGTTTTTCGCATAAAAGTAGGCCTTTGGAGCCTTATTTTGGCAAAGTGCCCGCGTTACCCCCTAGTAAACACCCTAATCTACAACTTTCGTGTTTTACGTTTTGGCCAATTCGGCCTCTATCTCCAAACTGGGATGTTTTCCCGAGACTGTCCCCAGTGAACCCGAGAGGCAGTTTCGGTTTTTAGTCAAGTTGTTACGGCCTAAGACGTTGGTTCTAGCTCGACCGCCCACTGCGGGAGTTAGGTTCAAACATGCAGCGCATCTATCGATCACTCATGGCTAGCCAAGCCAATCTCACGAGCTCGTGCAATCCACAAACCCGAGCCTAAATTGCCTAGGGATTGCACGGTTCCTCTAACCATACATGCCATAAATTTTCTAACAACCTAACATCATAAAATTCAAGGCATACATAAAATCATAAAATTTGACCTAAAGGGGACATAAGCCTAATTAACCTTAGCATGCATTTTAGTATCAATTAGCATAAAACCGAATTTTTAAAAAGGCATGCAAATCAGCCAAAACAGCCCTAGTGGCTCACCTAGCCACTCGGCTAGCCTCACCAGGCCACCAACACACACACACAGCCACATGCACACACGGCTGCACACATGCGCACACACGCACGGCTGCACATACTCGGCACAAAACAGCCCCTGGCTGGGCTAACCAGGCCACCCGGCCACACCAAACACACACTCGGCACATACATACACACACATAAGCACATAGGGCAATAATTAAACAAGCATGGGCTTATGCCCTTACATCCCTTTGGCACGAAAAATACACATAAATCAAGCTTTAAAAATCAATTTAAAAACTTGAGAAGTTGTTTTAGGGTTTACCTCACTTGGTGTGGATTTTCGGCCCCCTAAGGGTTTGGTGTTGCCGAGACTCTCCTAGGCTCCCCTTGGTTCCTTTTGGTTCGGCTGCTCCCTTAGGTGCACCAAACGCCAAGCCGATGGTCCCTAGGGTTGGTTCCTTGCTCCTCTCGGCCACTAAGGGTCCTTGGACCAAAGTTGGAAAAATTTTTCTTTCTTCCTTTCTAGCCACCCGAAGCTCCTCTAGAGGCACCAACAAGTCTCCAAACTTCACTCAAACTTACCCAAGCTCTTTCCTAAGGCTCGGCTAGGCACCCGAACCTTTTTCCCCAAATTTTCCCTCGAAAATTTTGGCTTTCACTCGATTCCCCTGCACCCAAGACTCACGGCAGTGGCTGCACCAAAGCTAGCCAGAAATTTTTTTTTTCTCTCTTCCCACTCGGTTTCTAGTCTACCCGAAGGAGGATGGAGGTGGTTTGCTCACGAAATTTCCGAGCTCTCTTGGTCTCTTTCTCTCTCGGCCTTGTGCAGAAAAAAAATGGCAAGAGCTTAGTTTAGTTTCTTGAATTAATGAACAAAGGGGATGGCTATTTATAGAGCTCCAAAAAGACTTTGGGAAATCATGTTTTGGCCCCTAAATTTTTTTAATTCTTAGCCTTGTTTCCCAAGGCTTGGCCGGCCATCAAGGAGTGCAAGACAACCAAGGATGAGTTGTCTTGGACACTTGGCAAAAGCTAATTGGGCCACCACATCAATTGGATAAGAACAAGCTTTGTTCTAGAGAAATCTTGAACCAAAACTGTGTATTTGGACTGAAAATCTTGAAATGTCGAGTTCAAAAATTTAAATTCCAATACTGTAAATATTATTTTACAGTTTTTGGATTTTTGACATGCCGTCGGGAAATCGGGTCGAAAAATCTTTTTCTTGTTTTCTCAAACCCTTTTTGCCCCATGGGCTTAGAAAAATCGCCTGATTTTAAAATAGGATATCCGAAGTCTCATTTTCATTATCTGTTAATAAAAATGAGTTTCGGTAGTCTTTTTCGTGAAAAACTGATCTTAAAATTCATGATACTCAATTTTGACTATTTTGGTCAAACGTTGACTTTTCGGGTCAACGGTTGACTTTTCGGTCAAAATTTTGACTTTTCATAAAATGATCAGTTTTCACTCCTTATCATCCGAAAAATCAGTTTTGAGTCTGTTTAGGCTATAAAAACCCACAAAACACATCTGAAAGTTCTGGACTGAACTTTTTCATATAATTGCATCGACTGCACATGTTTTAATTCTTTACAAGAATTAGTAGTCATGAAAACCAGATATTACAATCTACCCTCCTTAAAAATTTTCGTCCTCGAAAATTAGAACAATTCTGGGTAGTCTTTCTTCATCGCATCCTCTGGCTCCCATGTTGCTTCTTCTACCTTATGGTTTCGCCACAAAACTTTAACCATAGGTATAACTCTATTCTCAAGACCTTATTTCTCTGTCGAGGATCCTAACAGGCTTCTCTTCATAAGTCAGATTGGTCTGAACCTCTACTGGTTCCTGGCTGAACACGTGAGAAGGATCTGGAACGTACTTCTTCAGCATGGAAACGTGAAAAACGTCGTGCATTGAGGCTAATTCTGGGGTAAAGCAAGCCTATACGCGACTTTTCCAATCCTCTCAAGAATCTTAAATGGTCCTGTGTACCTCGGACTGAGCTTTCCTTTTTACCGAACCGCATTACTCCTTTCATTGGAGCAATTTTGATGAAAACGGCATCACCAACCTGGAACTCTAGCGGCCTTCGGCGTTTATCTGCGTAGCTCTTCTGTCGGCTAAAAGCTACATCAAGTCTTTCTTTGATCTTCTTAATGTCCTCGGAGGTCTTTTCTATGAATCGGTGGTCTGCAGCTGCTTCTGTCCGACTTCTTGCCAATGAATCGGCGATCTACACTTCCTTCCATACAGTGCTTCAAACGGAGCCATCCCTATCGAGGCATGATAGCTGTTGTTGTAAGAGAATTCTATCAAGGACAGCTTTTCATCCCAATTTCCCTTGAAATCTAGGACGCATGACCTTAACATGTCTTCTAAGGTCTGTATGGTTCTCTCGGATTGTCCGTCGGTTTGGGGGTGAAAGGCCGTACTGAACTTCAGTCTTGACCCCATTGCAGCGTGAACGCTCATCCAAAACCGCGACGTGAAACGCCCATCACGATCAGAAATGATCGATTTTGGGATTCCGTGATATCTGACGACTTGAGCCACGTAAATTCCTGCTAATTTCTCCACGGAGTGTGTGGCTTTAATCGCAATAAAGTGCGCCGATTTGGTCAGTCGGTCTACAATGACCCAAATCGTATCGTTTCCACTCGAGGTTCTGGGTAATCCGACGATAAAATCCATCGTAATTTGCTCCCATTTCCATTCCGGAAGTTCGATTTTCTGTAACTCTCCTCCTGGAAGTCGGTGTTCGGCCTTAACTTTCTGACAAGTTAGGCACTTTGACACATATTCTGCTACCTGATTCTTCATGTTTGGCCACCAGTAGGTCTCTTTAAGATCCTTGTACATCTTGGAAGCTCCTGGATGTACTGAATACGGTGTTTGGTGTGCCTCCGACATGATTCGTTCCTTCAAATTCTTCACGTCAGGAACGCAGATTCTCCCTCTAAAATGGAGTATACCTTCATCCGAGGTCTTGAATTCATTGCCCTTCTCACTAAACAGTCTAGCCTTTAGCAGTGAAGAGTCATTTTCTTGATGCACTTTGATGACATCTAACAGATCCGACTTGAGAACGAGCGAAGATAACCTCCCTGCTATCAGTTCGATGTTGAAATCCATAATCTCCTTCTGCAAAGGCTTAGGAAGTGCTCCAATAGACATCAGCATGCCTACTGACTTCCGACTTAGCGCATCTGCCACCCTGTTTGCCTTCCCAGGATGGTATAGGATTTCACATCATAATCCTTCACCAGTTCTAACCACCGTCTTTGTCTCATATTTAACTCCTTTTGAGTAAAAATATACTTGAGACTCTGGTGGTCAGTGTAAATCTCACACTTGTTCCCATACAATAATGTCTCCATATCTTGAGGGCAAAGACTACAGCAGCTAGTTCCAAGTCGTGGGTAGGGTAGTTCTTTCATGGTTCTTCACTGTCGGAAGCATAGCCACTACCCTCCCGTTCTGCATCAATACCGCTCCAAGTCCGTTCTTGGAAGCATCACTGTATATCACAAAATTTCCTGCTTCGACATCAGGAATAATCAGCACAGGCGCGCTTGTCAGTTTCCTCTTAAGCTCTTGGAAATTCTCCTGACATTTCTGAGTCCACTCGTACTTCTTCTCCTTCCGAGTGAGAGCTGTAAGAGGTGCTGCTATCTTAGAGAATCCTTCTACGAATCTTCTGTAGTATCCTGCTAACCCGAGGAAACTTCTGATCTCCGTGACATTCCTGGGTACTGGCCACGAGCTAACTGCTTCCACTTTAGTTGGATCTACAGAGATTCCTTCCCTTGTTACCACATGCCCCAAGAAATGAACTTTCTCCAGCCAAAATTCACACTTCGTGAATTTGGCATACAACTGATGCTGTCTCAACATTCCCATCACCAGCCTCAGATGCTGCTCATGCTCTTCCTGGGACCTTGAGTAAATCAGGATGTCGTCGATGAACACGATCACAAACTTATCCAAGTAGTCCCTGAATACTCGGTTCATCAGGTCCATGAATGCAGCGGGGGCATTGGTTAGTCCAAAGGGCATCACCAAAAACTCATAGTGCCCATACCGAGTCCTGAAGGCTGTCTTCGAGACGTCTGACTCCTTAATCCGGAGTTGATGATAGCCTGAGCGCAGATCGATCTTTGAGAAGACTGTGGCTCCTCTGAGCTGGTCGAACAGGTCATCTATCCTCGGGAGAGGATATTTATTCTTGATGGTGATCTTGTTCAACTCTCTGTAGTCTATGCACATCCGCAAAGATCCGTCCTTTTTCTTTACGAACAGGACCGGTGCTCCCCAAGGAGAATAGCTTTGCTTGATGAACCCTTTGTCCAACAACTCCTGTAGTTGCACTTGCAGCTCCCTAAGCTCGGCGGGTGCCATTCTGTATGGAGCTTCGATACCGGGGCAGCTCCAGGTATCAACTCGATTTCAAAAGAAATCTCCCGCTCTGGAGGCAATCCTGGCAATTCTTCTGGGAATACGTCCACATATTCCCTGATAATAGGAACATCTTCTGGCGTCAGTTCCTTTTCTTGACCCTTATCCACCATGTTAGCTAAATATCCTTGACACCCATTAGCTAACATTTTCCAAGCCTTTATGGCTGACACCATCTTGGTGGTGGAATTTCTGGGCTGACCCTGGAAAGTTAAACTCATCCTTCCCGTCGGGCTAAACGAGATACGGCGTCTTCGGCAGTCGATCCTAGCGTTATATTTCCCCAAAAAGTCCATCCCCAAGATCACATCGAAATCGTGAAGTTTGATTGCGATGAGATCTGCAACTAATTCTCTGCCATTCATTCTGATGGGAACATTTTGGATCCAGAAGTTGGACCACAAAATTTCACCGGATGGTAAAGAAGCATTGAAAGGTTGTTCTATTTTCTTAACACTGCTTCCTAGCTTCTTGGCAAACTCTAGGGAAATAAACGAGTGCGTAGCGCCGGAATCAAATAATGCAATGACATCATAGGTGGTGATAGAAATCTGACCTGTCACCACATGCGATGTCCCGGCCTCTGCATCTCCCTTTGTGTAGGCATAGATCCGGGCTAGTGGTTCTGGCGCTTCGATCCTGCCTGGAATCATGGCTGGTCCTTCCAGCCTTGCCTGTACCGCATGAATTTGCCTCTGGTTGGAGTTTCGGTTTTGGTACTGCTGCTGCTGATTCTGATACTGGGGTTGAGGGTTTTGATTGTTTTGAGGGCAGTTCTTAGCAAAATGTCCCTCTTTGCCACAAAGGTAGCAAGCGTTCGACCCCTTTCTGCATACTCCGGGGTGCTTCTTTCCGCAGGTGTCACAGGTAGGGTATGTGACATTATTACCATCAGTGCCCCTGTTATTTTTCTTCTGCGGATTATTCTTTTGTTGTCCCTGGCCACTGAAGTTTCCCTTCCTTTTGTTTTTCCCAAATTGCTTGGGACTTTGGCCAGAGCCGCTTGCTTGACCTTTGGTGTTTGTTTCTGTGCCCTGGCGGGGTTGGTTAGTCTTGGCAGCAGCTTTTTCCTCCTTCCGGGCCTTAAAAATCTGGTTTCTTGCTTCTTTATCCTTGTTGATCCAGTATTCAGCCCTGACTGCTCTGCTTACACAATCTGACACCGTTTCTGGCGGGCTGTTGCCAGTGCTGACCAGCTTGGCTATATCTGTTCGAAACATTATCATCATCATTCGAACCTTCTCTTCTTCATTAGGCACAAGTTTAGGGCATAGACGGGCTAACTGCTCAAACCTCTTAACCGCGTCCATTACTGATAGTGATCCCTGCCGGAAGTTCGTGAATTCATCCTGCTGAACTGCGAGGACTTCTCTGTTGTAGTACATTGTCCGGAACTCGTGGACAAAATCCTGCCAGGTCATGGCCATCACATCCCGGCGTGCTTCAACCGTCGTCCACCAGTGCCTTGCATCCTTCTTCAGCGCAAAGGAGGCACATAAGACTTTCTCTTGCTCTGTAAGCCTCATGAAATTCAGAATGACCTGAATATCAATCAGCCAATTATCCGCAGCTATTGGGTCGGTCGGTCCCTCAAATTCTGGCGCCTTCATACGTCTAAAGCGCTCATATAGCATGTCTTCCCGGACTGCTGGTGGATTTGCCGGTATGGCAGCTGGTGCCGCTGGAACTTCTGCGGGTTGAGGCGCTGCTGGTTGGGCCTCCGGCTGCACATTTACATTTGGTACCGGGGGTACCACTGGCTGTACTGGCGGAACCGGTTGTGGTGCCGCTTGAACTTGCGGAGCTTGATTCATCCGCTCCATCTGTTCTCTAAACCTTGCAATCTCTTGCTGCTGCTCTTGCAGCTGTCGTTGTAAATCCATCATTAACGTGATCATATCCGGCTGTGGCGGATCTTCAGGTGCATCAGCAGATGTGGTTCCTCTCGTACGAACCATCTTTATAATCCTAATATAGGAAAAAGAAATATTAACAATATTCTTTCTTCCCATAACAATCTCAACATATCATCTTATCATGCATAACATTCATGACATCACATAAACATACATATCATAGCATAACATATACATACTTAATAAAACATAACATACATACTTAACATATCATGACATCATAACATATCATCTTGTCATATATCCCGTGATACGCACGGTCCCTTTGAGTACAAAAGCAAGGGTACATATCATGTCAAAAGTACATACTGTACAAAATATATATACTGTCTTATATACAACATAATGTACATATTTTTTACATAAAACGGACAGAGTTTCGGATGGAAGTGGCTACCACTTGCCATCCTACAAATATATACAGTCAAAACAACCGAATACAAAAACTATACAAACGGTCCTAGCAAAAGAAAATACAAGGTAGACCTAATCTACTCGATGTCGTCAACGGCGCTGACCGAGGTATCGGAATCTGAAAGCACAATCACCGGGTCAGGTACATCCTCGTCGGGAAACTCCTCCGGATCACCCCACTCCTCCGGGTCATCCCATACCTCGTAGGCTGCATCACCATCGTCCATCTCGCCCTCGTCATCGCTCGACAGGACGATGACGGGTGGATCCTCATGCGCTGGCGGCTCAATCGGGACGACATCGTCATCGGAGTCATCGTCCGCGTCCATCGGCTCTGCATCGGCTGGAGCAGGTACATCTGGTACCGGGTCCTCCTCTAAAGGCCCTACCTCATACTGGGGGTCATCCTGCTCATCATCGTCTGCTGGATCCTGGGCCTCAGGTATAAGCTCAGCAGCTGGCTCGGCCTGAGCCTTCTCCTCGGCCTCTAAGATATCATCGTAGAAACTGCCGATAGTCATCTGATCAGTCGGCGTCGGCACGAACCGCTGGATGTGCTGTGGTATCCCTCTCCTCATGAGTAACAAGGCCTGTAACTCATGATCGGCCATCTCCTGCGGAATATGAGGGAGCATCATCTCCTGGAACCGCAAACAGTAGTGGCTCATAGCCTCTCCTGGATATGCATGCCAGTCCTGAGACAGCCTCTGGTAACGAGCCTGCCTCATGTCTCTGTAAATCACGGGGTCGCGCATCGGCTCTCCCGGTCCTCTGGCAGGTAGCGGTCCGTAGCGTGCCATGACTACTGCACGAAAATGTGCCCACGTGCGGCTAGGTAGCTGCGGCTCTCCTAGCGTGGCCCACCATATCCTGGCGTCTCCGCTCAGGCATCTGCTGGCTAGCGTGACCTGCAGGTGCTCCTCAATGTGGCACATAGCGAACGTTTGCTCCATATCATGGAGCCACGTCCCTATGGACATCGATCGTCGGCTACTGTCAAAGTATGAAGGCTGCGAGCGGTAGAAGGCTACCACTGCGTCTCGATCCCGCTTGATCTGTACTGAATCCATGGCGCCGTGTCTACTCCATACAATACCATAAATCATAAAGAACATACATAAAATAATACATAAACAATAAAATCTAAACTTACTTGCAATGGTGGAGGCGATGTCAGGCAACTGTAAAATCGTGTCGCGAGGAAACCGCTCTGATACCAACTCTTGTAACGCCCCACCTAGCGTAGGCCGTTACCCTTACTTACATTCATACATACATGCTTAAAACTTGCTTGCATACTTAGCTTGAAAACACAGCGGATTTTTTTTTTTTTTTTATACACAAAACTATGTACATAAACTTAAAATACTGTTTCTGTGCATAACATACTAACTATTACTTATAAGAAGTATCTTGTCTCTCATAAGTATATACCACACAAAAATGCGTAGCGGCTCCATATACCACGATTTTACATTGCTTGACCCGCTACTCCCCACCGCATCAGATCAGCTGACAGGCGACTTACCTACAGCACAAACTCAAAACGTGAGCTTAAGCCCAGTAAGTACAACTCCTAGGCCGTAAAACAATAGGCAACAATATAACATTAAACACACAATAACCATTACATAACATATACCTGGCATACACATAACATACTTAGCATACTTAACATACATAGCATACATAGCATACTTATACTTAGCATACATATAACACTCAGCATGCATAGATCATTTTATGCTTCATTATCTTTCATTGTATCTTATGGGCCCTTTATCTACGTGTTCGAATCCGGCGCGCGACTAATGAATTGTCTGGGGCGGCCAAACCAAATCCAGATCAATCCACAGTCCGACCCGGCCTGACGCGGGTGGATCGACACGGTCCTTCTTTTCTTACTTATTCTTTCTTACGTGTGAACATACATTCTTGATGTCATCTTTCTACTTAGCTCCTTGCTTATCTTGTCTTAGCATATTTACTATACTTAACATTTTCCATGATTGCATACATAGCACATATCAAAGAGCACATCAACGAGTCTAATAGTCTAGTCCTATTAGCTTGTGCTGTAGACGGTGTTGTACTTACAGTCTATTCTCTTAGTTGTTTCGCAGATCCTTATTCCGGTTGCTGCTGCAGAATTCCTCCTGCTTGACGGAAGGTTTGTACATCAGTCTTCAGTTCTATTTCTATCGCATGTTGGTACTAACCAACATTTATGTGGGTTTTCGGCTATATGTCCCCCTAATCTACGCCTCTTGTAACCCATAGGATTTTGCCGGAAAGTCGTTCAACATACTTGGCCCATTAGAAAACATTGGGTTAGGTTGATCACCTACCCTTGGGCTTGTATAAGAACTCGTTATCTTGTCGGTCAACCGAAGTCAACCTTTTTGTGAGCTAAAGTCAACCCTGTCGGGTCAACTCTGGGCCTTGGGGCGAGGCCTGGTAATTCGGGGTCTGAATCCCGGCTACCATGCGTTCCATATTTTTCCTTTCAAAACTTAGCTTAAAATTCCTTTGTCTTGAAAATCTTAACTTAAAACTTTTCATAAAGACTTAACTTAAACTTAACTTTCTTAACTTGTCCTCTTAAAAATTTGCATGAATCTTGGCCTAATTTTTCATAAAGTGGTAAGGGGTCGGAAACTGCTTTTGGGACAGTTTCCGTGCTTAAAACAACATGTTATGTCCGAAAATAAATTTTCCTAAGTTGGTTCTACAAAATTCGGGTACAGGATTATGTTGAATCCTGCACCGTTTTCAGATTTAGGTTGTAGTTAAAAATCTGTTTTGATTCGGAAAAAGTTTTCTTCACGAAAGTTCTAGTCCTCGAGGAGGTCTAAAACTTTCGTGTTTTACACATTTTCAAATTCCTTACCGTTTGAAGTCAGTTTTAAATCAAAACGAACTTAACTTGAGAACTGGGTCTTCTGACCCACCTACGGTTTTTCGCATAAAAGTAGGCCTTTGGAGCCTTATTTTGGCAAAGTGCCCGCGTTACCCCCTAGTAAACACCCTAATCTACAACTTTCGTGTTTTACGTTTTGGCCAATTCGGCCTCTATCATCCAACTGGGATGTTTTCCCGAGACTGTCCCCAGTGGACCCGAGAAGCAGTTTCGGTTTTTAGTCAATTTGTTACGGCCTAAGACGTTGGTTCTAGCTCGACCGCCCACTGCGGGAGTTAGGTTCAAACATGCAGCGCATCTATCGATCACTCATGGCTAGCCAAGCCAATCTCACGAGCTCGTGCAATCCACAAACCCGAGCCTAAATTGCCTAGGGATTGCACGGTTCCTCTAACCATACATGCCATAAATTTTCTAACAACCTAACATCATAAAATTCAAGGCATACATAAAATCATAAAATTTGACCTAAAGGGGACATAAGCCTAATTAACCTTAGCATGCATTTTAGTATCAATTAGCATAAAACCGAATTTTTTAAAAAGGCATGCAAATCAGCCAAAACAGCCCTAGTGGCTCACCTAGCCACTCGGCTAGCCTCACCAGGCCACCAACACACACACACAGCCACATGCACACACGGCTGCACACATGCGCACACACGCACGGCTGCACATACTCGGCACAAAACAGCCCCTGGCTGGGCTAACCAGGCCACCCGGCCACACCAAACACACACTCGGCACATACATACACACACATAAGCACATAGGGCAATAATTAAACAAGCATGGGCTTATGCCCTTACATCCCTTTGGCACGAAAAATACACATAAATCAAGCTTTAAAAATCAATTTAAAAACTTGAGAAGTTGTTTTAGGGTTTACCTCACTTGGTGTGGATTTTCGGCCCCCTAAGGGTTTGGTGTTGCCGAGACTCTCCTAGGCTCCCCTTGGTTCCTTTTGGTTCGGCTGCTCCCTTAGGTGCACCAAACGCCAAGCCGATGGTCCCTAGGGTTGGTTCCTTGCTCCTCTCGGCCACTAAGGGTCCTTGGACCAAAGTTGGAAAAATTTTTCTTTCTTCCTTTCTAGCCATCCGAAGCTCCTCTAGAGGTGCCAACAAGTCTCCAAACTTCACTCAAACTTACCCAAGCTCTTTCCTAAGGCTCGGCTACGCACCCGAACCTTTTTCCCCAAATTTTCCCTCGAAAATTTTGGCTTTCACTCGGTTCCCCTGCACCCAAGACTCACGGCAGTGGCTGCACCAAAGCTAGCCAGAAATTTTTTTTTTTCTCTCTTCCCACTCGGTTTCTAGTCTACCCGAAGGAGGATGGAGGTGGTTTGCTCACGAAATTTCCGAGCTCTCTTGGTCTCTTTCTCTCTCGGCCTTGTGCAGAAAAAAAAATGGCAAGAGCTTAGTTTAGTTTCTTGAATTAATGAACAAAGGGGATGGCTATTTATAGAGCTCCAAAAAGACTTTGGGAAATCATGTTTTGGCCCCTAAATTTTTTTAATTCTTAGCCTTGTTTCCCAAGGCTTGGCCGGCCATCAAGGAGTGCAAGACAACTAAGGATGAGTTGTCTTGGACACTTGGCAAAAGCTAATTGGGCCACCACATCAATTGGATAAGAACAAGCTTTGTTCTAGAGAAATCTTGAACCAAAACTGTGTATTTGGACTGAAAATCTTGAAACGTCGAGTTCAAAAATTTAAATTCTAATACTGTAAATATTATTTTACAGTTTTTGGATTTTTGACATACCGTCGGGAATTCGGGTCGAAAAATCTTTTTCTTGTTTTCTCAAACCCTTTTTGCCCCATGAGCTTAGAAAAATCGCCGGATTCTTAAATCGAATATCCGAAGTCTCATTTTCATTATCTGTTAATAAAAATGAGTTTCGGTAGTCTTTTTCGTGAAAAACTGATCTTAAAATTCTTGACACTCAATTTCGACCATTTTGGTCAAACGTTGACTTTTCGGGTCAACGGTTGACTTTTCGGTCAATATTTTGACTTTTTATAAAATGATCAGTTTTCACTCCTTATCGTCCGAAATATCAGTTTTAGGTCTGTTTAGGCTATAAAAACCCACAAAACACATCTGAAAGTTCTAGACTGAACTTTTTCATATAATTGCATCGACTGCACATGTATTAATTCTTTACAAGAATTAGTAGTCATGAAAACCAGATATTACAATAATCATATACTTAACATAATTTATATTGCATACATGTTATCTAACACATAGCACAGAACACGTCATGGAAATCTAGTAATATATACTAGTAGCTTATGCTGTAGACGGTGTTGTACTTACCGTCTATCCGTGTGTCGCTTGACTACTCCTCTTCAAGCTTCAACTGTAGAATTCCTCCTGCTCGATCGAAGGATGTACATGAGATTTCTAATCTAATTCATGCGGGTTTTTGGTGATATGTCCCCCTAAAAAAATAAAACCATGCATACATAGAGGGTGACTACCTTAGTAGTCTTATAGATCATAAATCGTGACCTAAAAGGTTACGTTGGATAACCACTTTATATACTTAGCCCATATATAAACATGTCGGGTTAGATCAACATCAACCCCTGGGCTTTAATCAACAACTTATAGGTTAACCAATGTTAACCCTTATGACTACTAACGTGAATCCCTATTCGGCTCACTTTAGATTTTGGGAACTAAGTCCCGACAACTCGGGTATAATTTCCCGGTTATCTTCCGCCTTAACGTTCCTATGAAATCTTAACTTAGAATCCATTTGCTTTAAAAACTTTAACTTGAAATTCATTTTTTTCATAAAAGACTTAGCTTTTAAAACTTAGTCTTGTTAACTTTTTTTTCATAAAAATTCGTAAATCTTGGTCTATAATTTCATAAAATATTTAAGGGTCGGAAACTGCTTTTGGGACAGTTTCCATACTTGAAATAACGTGTTTGGTTCGAAAAACGTTTTTCCTAGAGTGGTTCTATAAAATCTTGCACAGTAATTCTTTGATTCCTGCGCACTTTTGACATTTCCGTTTATAGTTAAAAATCCCTTTTTAATTTGAAAAAGTTTCCTTCATGAAAGTTCTAGCCCTCGAAGAGTTCTAAAACTTTTGTGTTTTGTAAAATTTCTGATTCTGTACCGATTGGTACCAGTTTTTAATCGAAAATGAGGTTAACTTAGAAATCCGAGTCTCACAGACCTCTTACGGGTTTTCTTGTAAAAGAAGGCTGTTGGAGCCTTATTTTGGAAACACCCTAGTCTACAACTTTCGTGTTTTAAGTTTCTGCCCATTCGGCCTCTAAAGGCCTGTAATCCACGTTTTACCGAAACTGCTCCCTGGAACCCGAGAGCCAGTTTTGGTTCTTACATTTATTTTTACGTCCTAAGTCGCGAGTTCTAGCTCGACCGACCACATCGGGAGATAGTCAACATACATGCAGCGCATCTAACGTCCCTTAACCTAACCATACAACCCATGTGATCTTGCAACCCAAAAATCCGAACTCACTA
The DNA here is from genome assembly GCA_025413485.1 of Ficus microcarpa. Taxonomy (NCBI): domain Eukaryota; kingdom Viridiplantae; phylum Streptophyta; class Magnoliopsida; order Rosales; family Moraceae; genus Ficus; species Ficus microcarpa. The sequence continues at coordinate 27,971,030 of CM046376.1, forward strand.
TCCTAGGGTTGCATAATCTCTAGCTTAGCATACATCACACATTTCATGCATTTGGCTCATAAAAAACATCACATACATGCACAATTCTACATGACCTAATTTGGGGACATATTACCTAATTCAAAACCCTAACATGCCATTCTAGCAAACCAATCACATAGCATAATTTATGAGCATAAAATTAAACCAAACCACACCTAGAATCTACCTAATCAAGCACTAAGCACACATGCACATCTAAGGCAGCAAATAAACATACATAGGAGCTTATGCTCTTACAAAAATTTTTGCATAAAATACACATAAATCTTAAGCTTAAAACTCATTTAAACTTGGTAAAAAGCTTTAAAAATTTTTACCTCACTGAAGTGGATTTTCGGCTTAGGGTTTGGGATACCCGAAAAAAAATCTGGTTGCACCCCTTTGATTCAAGGGTTCGGCTGCTCACCCTATGTGCACCAAAAATCAAATTTTTGGCTTCCTTGTGGTCTCCTTTCCTTGCTCGGTCACTCAAATCTGAAATTTTTTCCTCTCTTTTCTCCCACAAACCCGAGGCTGCTCCAAGGGTTGATTCAAGCTCCAAACTTGATCCAAAACTCACTATTTTGCTCACTAGACAAACCCGAATCTCTAACCCTAATTTCTACCTCAAAATTTGGTTTTTCCCTTGTGTTTCCCCTGCACCAAACCCACGGCAAAGGGCTGCTAGAGCTGCCAGAAAAATTTTTTTTCTTTCTCCCACTCGGTTCATAAGCTACCCGAAGCAAGCTAGATGGATTGAACTTGAAAAATTTTTCTGATCACTCTCCCTTTTCTCTCTCGGCTTTTTGAGCTAAAAACTTGCAAGAACTTGGCTGCATTTTTGAATTAAAATGAATAGAAACCACTTCTATTTATAGGCCAAGAACAAGCTTTCAAAAATCTCATTTTGACCCCAAAATTTTCAAAATTTTGGACTTAGAGCATGCTAGGTGTCCGGAGCTAGAGGGAGTGCAAGACAACTCATAGTGAGTTGGCATAGTCCACATGTCATCTTGCTATTGGTCCAACACACCTCTCATGGAATAAAATAATATTTTCCTTTTAAGATATCTTAAATTTAGGGCTTTATTTAATGAAAAACCTTGAAACTTTGATTGTAAAAATTTAAATTCCAATACTGTAATTATTATTTTACAGTTTGGATTTTTCATATTTGCAGTCAAAAAAATCGGATCGAAGATATTTTCTCAAATCCTTTCTGCCTCATGACCGAATATGCTGTGCTTGATTTTTCTAAGGTGGTTTTAGTTTTTAACAGTCATAAAAATTAGTTCCTGCAGTATTTTTCATAAAACGCAGATCATAAAATTCCTCCGTCACAATTTTGGCCATTTTGGTCAAACTTTGACTTTTCGGTCAACAGTTGACTTTTTCGGTCAAAATTTTGACTTTTGTAGAATCGAGTAGATTTCACTTCTTTTTGTTCAAAAAGGCTATTTGCTTCTTCGAACAGTCATTTTTGAGTTTTATTAAGCTATAAAAACTCATAACACACATTAGAGCTCTGAACTAAGCTTTTTCATGAAATTGCATGTACTATTTACATTCAATTATTTACAAAAGCTTGTTACATGAAAAACTAGATCTCACAATCTACCCTCCTTAAAAATTTTCGTCCTCGAAAATTAAAACAACTCGGGGTAGCTCTTCTTCATTGCATCTTCTAGTTCCCATGTTGCTTCCTCAACACTATGGTTTCGCCACAAAACTTTGACCATAGGAATAATTTTATTCCTTAAGACCTTATCTTCTCTGTCGAGAATTCGTACAGGCTTTTCTTCGTAGGTTAAATCCGTCTGAACCTCCACTGGTTCTTGGCTGAGCACGTGGGAAGGATCTGGAATATACTTATTGAGCATCGAAACATGGAAAACATCGTGCATGGAAGCTAATTCTGGTGGCAAGGCGAGCTTATACGCAACTTTTCCAATCCTCTTGAGGATTTCAAATGGTCTCGTGTACCGTGGACTGAGCTTTCCTTTCTTGCCAAACCGCATTACTCCCTTCATCGGAGCAATTTTGATGAAAACAGCATCACCAACTTGAAATTCTAATGGTCGTCGACGCTTGTCCGCATAGCTTTTCTGTCGGCTAAAGGCTACGTCGAGTCTCTGTTTGATCTTCTTAATATCTTCGGAGGTCTTTTCGATGAAGTCCGTAGGTTGCAACTGTTTTTGCCCGACTTCTTGCCAGTGAACAGGCGATCTACATTTTCGTCCATACAACGCTTCAAATGGAGCCATTCCAATTGAGGCATGGTAGCTGTTGTTGTAGGAAAATTCGATCAGTGATAGCTTTTCATCCCAATTTCCCTTGAAATCTAGGACGCACGACCTCAACATGTCCTCCAAGGTCTGGATAGTTCTTTCTGACTGACCATCCGTTTGAGGGTGAAATGCTATGCTAAACTTCAATCTTGATCCCATGGCAGCATGAACGCTCATCCAAAATCGTGAAGTGAAACGCCCATCGCGGTCTGAAATGATTGATTTTGGAATTCCATGTAGTTTGACGATTTGAGTTACGTAAATCTGTGCCAGTCTTTCCGCTGAGTGGGTAGCTTTAATCGCAACGAAGTGGGCTGATTTGGTCAAACGATCTACTACAACCCAAATCGTGTCGTTTCCACTCGTAGTTCTGGGCAGTCCGACTACAAAATCCATCGTAATCTGCTCCCATTTCCACTCCGGAAGTTCTATCTTCTGTAATTCTCCTCCCGGATGCCGGTGTTCAGCCTTAACTTTTTGACAAATTAGGCATTTTGACACAAATTCTGCCACTTGATTCTTCATGTTCGGCCACCAGTAGGTCTCCCTGAGATCCTTGTACATCTTGGTAGCTCCTGGATGTACGGAATATGGCGTTTGGTGTGCCTCTGTCATTATTCGTTCCTTCAAACCCTTCGCGTTTGGAACACAAATCCTCCCTTTAAAGTGGAGTATACCATCGTCGGAAGTCTTGAACTCTGTGCCCTTCTCACTAAACAAACGAGCCTTCAGTAAAGAAGAGTCATTTTCTTGATGAGCCTTAATGAAGTCCAGCAGATCAGACTTAAAGGTAAGCGAAGATAACCTTCCTGTTATTACTTCTATGTTGAAATCAGCGATCTCCTTCTGTAGAGGCTTAGGAAGTGCTTTAATGGACATCAGCGTGGCTACTGACTTCCTACTTAATGCGTCTGCTACCCTGTTAGCTTTTCCAGGGTGGTAAAGGATTTCACAATCATAATCCTTTACGAGTTCTAACCACCGTCTTTGCCTCATATTTAACTCCTTCTGAGTAAAAATATACTTGAGGCTCTGATGGTCGGTGTAGATTTCGCATTTATTCCCATACAGATAGTGTCTCCATATCTTGAGTGCGAAGACCACTGCTGCTAGCTCCATATCATGAGTAGGGTAGTTCCTTTCATGATTCTTCAATTGTCGCGACGCGTAGGCTACTACCTTCCCATTCTGCATCAAGACAGCTCCTAATCCATTTTTAGAAGCGTCACTGTAAATCACGAAATTTCCTGCTTCTACATCAGGAATTATCAGCACAGGTGCGCTTGTTAATTTCCTCTTAAGCTCCTGTAAATTTTCTGCACATTTCTGAGTCCACTCGTACTTCTTTTCCTTCCGAGTGAGAGCTGTAAAAGGTGCTGCTATCTTCGAAAATCCTTCAACGAATCTTCTATAGTACCCTGCCAACCCAAGAAAACTTCTAATCTCTGTGACGTTCCTGGGTGCTGGCCACGAGCTAACTGCTTCCACTTTTGTTGGGTCTACAGAAATTCCTTCTTTCGTCACCACATGCCCCAAAAAGTGTACTTTTTCCAGCCAAAATTCACATTTCGTGAATTTAGCATACAGCTGGTGTTGTCTCAACATTTCCAGTACCAGCCTCAAGTGATGCTCATGCTCCTCCTGGGACCTCGAGTATATCAGAATGTCATCAATGAAGACGATCACGAATTTGTCCAGGAAGTCCTTAAACACTCGATTCATTAAATCCATAAAGGCAGCTGGGGCATTGGTTAGTCCAAAGGGCATGACCAAGAATTCGTAGTGCCCATAACGCGTTCTGAAAGCTGTCTTCGACACATCTGACTCCTTGATCCGAAGTTGATGATAACCTGAACGCAAATCGATCTTCGAGAACACTATCTGTGATAACCAGATTTTCATGATTGCCATTTTTCCTCTTTTAAAGGAATTATGAGCATATATTGATATGTTTTCGGAAAAACTCAGTTAAGAGTTTTTCACACGTTTTACGGAGTCTTATGGCTCAATAAGACTCAGAATAGATTTTTACGGATAGAAAACGCCTTTTCAGGTCGAAAGGGGCGATAAGGGACGTTTTGCCGAAAAAGTCAAAGTTTGACCGAAAAAGTTAACTTTGACCGAAAAAGTCAAAGTTTGACCAAAAGTGGTCAACAGTTGACTCGATAGTGAAAAATGCTGCAGTATGCGAAAATACTGTAAAATATGTCAGTATGGGCGAGATAGCCCAAATAGACAGTAGAAAATAAGAAAACACCCTAGAAATCAAGCATCCCTAGCATTAGTTAAGGCCAGACTGATATATTTGGTCAAGATATCATCAAAGGAGACCAATCCAGGTCAAAGGGCAAAAACGTCAAAATTTTCATTTCTGGGGGCAAAAATGTAAATTTTGAAAAATATGTGAAGTACGCCGAGTGACGTCGCTAGATGAGGTCACAATAAGGAAATATTATGTTTTGCAAGAAGAAATCAAGAAATAGCCACTTCGAGGGCAAAGATGTAAAGATTTTGTCTTTCGGGGCAAAAACGTAAATTTTGGAAATATGTGATTTTAATGGAAGAAAATCACATAAAATCATGAAAAGAATAATATTTGATGGAAAAGTAAGCATTATGCCAATTTTTGGAATTTTGGGGCATAAATGCAAAATTTTCACTTTTGGGGGCAAAAGTGTAAATTTTGGAAAATTGTCGAAACGAGCATGTGAAGTCCCTAAGATGATTATATCATCAAATAGGATGGGTGTGTTGATTTTTGGAACAATTGGACACCTAGAGGGTATTTTTGCAAGAATTTTCAGTTTCGGGGGCAAAATTGGAATTTTTGAAAATTGGTGACATAAGCGCTTACCTCAGCCCTCCATCAGCAGACACCTCAGCCCCTTTCCAGCACCTTCCAGCCGGTTCCAAGGGTGAGTCATGGTAGAGAAAATTCAAAATTTAAAAGTTTGGGGCCAAAGTTCAATTTTTAAAAATAAGTTGTTATTATCTTCTTCTACCTTCCATGAGGATCGACCAAGAGAGCTGGAGAAACCCAGAAAACACAGCCTATTTCCATCAGAAAAATCCGTGAGCAAGAGGGAGAGCAAGGGAGCAAGAAAAAGCTTGGGAAAAAAATTCTTGTGTGATCACCATGGGAGGTTCGGTTTGAGCATGGAGCAAACAAGGAGCCAAGCTGGATTTTTCTCCAGATTTGCTGACCTGAAACCGTGGAAAAGATGAAGGGAAATGAAGAAAATTTTCAGCCCCAACCATGGAGGGAGGCCGAACAAGAGAAAGGAAGAGAAACCATGCACCAAGGAGGATTTTTGGTGCATGGTGGTGGCTGATTTTCAGCCATGAGTGTGCAGATTTTTGGAGAGCAAAATTCGTGGGTTTAGGCTGTAGGAAGGTACGGCCATGGCAGCTAAGATTCACCTAAGTTGGTGAAAATTTTTGATGTGTTTGGTGAGCCAAAACCGAGTAGGATTGCAGCAAAAGGGAGATGCAAAAATTCGGCTCCAAGAACCCATGGGTAAGACATGGTAAACCTCTCAAACCCTACGTAATTTTCATGCAAAATTTGAATGGAAATTTATGCTATGTTGTGTGTTGTGCATGGCTGAGTTTTGGAGCTCCTTGGTGTGGAGCATTCGGCTGCAAGATGGAGCAGCCAAGAGGGCAGCCAAAGAACCAATGGGGTTCGGCTTCCATGAGTGGAATCAAGTCCGAAAATTATGTGAGGTATAACCCTAACCCCAACCCTTGTTTGAGCATTAATTTGGTGGATTTATGATGTATTTAAGCCATGGTTTGTATAAGTTTAAGCTCAGTTTTTTTAGTTTATGCTAGGGTTATGAATGGATGCTTGATAGGGTGTATGTCTAGCTAGATAGCATGCATGATTTTCTGTTTTGTGTGCTATGTGTATGCTTGCTTTGTTTGCTTGGTTTGCATGGTTAATTGGTGAGTTATGTCCCTGTTTATGGTGCAGCCAAGTATGGCTCTCATGCTAGGTTGTTAGATTTTATTTTCGGTTTGTGTTGTTGGATGCAAACCCATGTATGTGCAACCCTAGAGCAATGCAAACCTAGGTTAGGTTCCAGTTTGGTTTGCATAACCACGTGGGGTTAACATGTCCAAAGCATGTGGGACGTTAGATGATGTTGCATGTGTTTGTTTTAGGCTCCCGAGTGATCGGTTGAGACGTAAAAATAATGTAACACGAAACTGGCTGTAGGTTCGGATCTATCTGCCCAGTTTTCGTAAACAGAAAATAACAGGCCCTTAGAGGCCGAATTTGGGAAAGTGTAAAACATGAAAGTTGTCCAAAACAACTTTTCCAAGGGGGCAACGCGAGTCGTTTTCAAAAATAAGGCTCCAATGGCCTTCAAAACTGCCGAAACCCGTGGCTAAGTGTTCACGTCCCCCAGACCCGTTAGTTCCAGGATCAGCCGGTTTCAACTCGAAACTGGTACTGATCTAGGCCGAATTAGGATTTTCATAAAACACGAAAGTTTTAGCATTTTTCGAGAGCTAGAAATTTCGTGAAGAAAACTTTTTAAGATTACGCACCGATTTTAAGATAAAAATTGTTTTATAAAGGGTGCTCCAGGAATCCGAATTCCTGCACCAACAAGTTTTAATCAATGGTTCTAGAAAATGGTTTTTCAACCTTAAAAGAATGATTTGGCTATGAAAATCGTTCCAAAGACGGTTTTCAACCTAAAATGAATTTACAAAACCATAAAACCAAGAGTTTGGATTTTATGACATGAGTTATGAATTTTTACACAAAAGTGAGATTTTGGGATTAATTTCCCTAAGTGTTTTTCCAAGAAAGGAGATAAGATTTTTAAGCAAAGTTATAGCTCACGATTAGTCCACGTATGGTAATCGGGTGTTAGACTCGAGTTGCCGGGTCAAGCCCGAGACCCTAGAGGTTGACCCGAGGGGGTTGACCATAGTTGACCGAGAGTTGACCAAGGTTGACTTTTGTTGACTTTTGGTTAACTCGTAGCTTTAAGTTAGTTTATCCTCACGGGTTATCTAAAGTGACCCTAACGGATACCGATAGCTCAACTAAAGGGTTATCAGATATAACCCAATAGTTGCAGATTAAGATTAGCAACCCTTAGAGGTTTAGAGTTGGCTTAGCACGCCAGGTTACCGTTGGTAACCAGATTAGACACTTTGCACGTAAGGGACATACAACCAATACCATGTAAACATGTTGGTTAGTTTACCTGCATTTTTCATAAGTTTAAGTAGAGTCTGTCCCAAGTCAAGCAGGCAGAACCTGCAGCTGTACCAGTAGTGGAACAGCACTGGGATAGGACAATCAGTCAAGCACGTATGACGGAAAGTAAGTACAACTCCGCCTACGGCATGAACGCATGTTAGGATGTCATGTTATGTATGTCAAGTATGTATGCATGTTATGTGTGTTATGTATGTCAAGTATGTATGCCCATGTTATGTATGTTATGTGTTTATGTGTAAGTATGCTATGTATGTTATGTGTATGTATGCAGTATGTGTTATGTGTTAAGTATGTATGCATTATGTATGCCATGTAGTATGTATGTATGTTTAGATAAGCTTATGTTATGCAGATGCACGTTTATGTTTTATGTTATTATTGTGGCATCACGAAGTATATCCACTAAAATAAGTCAGATGGTAAGACAAGAGATAGGACAGTAGGACATGCTGTGTTGTACTGACGTTGCCTCTGTGGTAAGTTAAAACGGCACGTCCCATGGTTTGAATTGATATGGAAGGGCTGCCTCCACTACTCCATGTCAAGCTTTGTGCTTCATGGTTTGAGTTGGTATGGTCGGACCTCCTTCAATCACTCCATGGTTACGTACCGAAGTACATACACACATGTTTTAGGAGCAAGATAAGTTAAGATAGATTCAGTATAGAAACTATAAATGATTTTTTAATAATAAATCATAATTGATTCACGTTGTTGTGCATTTAGATTGCATGCGGATAGGATGTTGTGCTTACTGAGCTTTTTAGCTCATTGTTTATGTTCATGCTGTAGGTAAGGTTCCTACCGGCACTTCCTGAACAAGCTGTGGATAGATGGCGCAACAGAATGTGAAATGTGGGTATGGACTGCTACGGGGTTTCCGAAAGGCGTTTAAAAGAAAATGTATTTTCATTACATTCAGTATGTATGCATGTATGTTTAAGTTAAGTTATGTATGTATGCTAGCTTTCCTCTTAGGTGAAGGCTAGGTACTCGGGTGAGTACATAAGAAAATAGTAAGGGTTTTATAAAAGAAAAACAGTTTTTAAGTTTAGTTTAACTTGTGTTAAAGTTTCATGATTTCCGCAAATAATGGTTTTCTAATAACGATTTTTAGAAAAGAAAGAAAAAAAAAATTTTACTATAGAAATCGGGTAACTTATTTTTCATAACAAGTCAAGTAAGGAAGTTTAAGTTAATGTCACGGTCCGAAGCGAACGCTCCGGGTTCGCGCGGTCGGACTCCGCGTGGATCTGAGAGGCGACGAGTCGGGACGTGACACTATCGCTCCCCTAAGCTGGTCGAACAGATCATCTATCCTTGGGAGAGGATATTTGTTCTTAATCGTGATCTTGTTCAACTCTCGGTAATCGATGCACATACGTAGCGATCCATCCTTCTTCTTTACGAACAAGACAGGTGCTCCCCACGGAGAGTGGCTCTGCTTGATAAATCCCTTATCCAAAAGCTCTTGTAACTGCATTTGAAGCTCCCTGAGTTCTGCAGGTGCCATTCTGTACGGTGCCTTCGATACCGGTGCAACTCCTGGTAGTAACTCGATCTCGAACGAGATCTCACGTTCTGGCGGCAGTCCTGGTAATTCCTCTGGAAACACGTCCACATATTCCCTGATGATGGGAACGTCTTCTGGTATCAACTCCTTTTCTTGCTTCTTATCCACCATGTTAGCTAAATTCCCTTGACATCCATTAGTTAACATCTTCCAGGCTCTTACAGCCGATACAAGCTTAGTGGTGGAATTCCGAGATTGCCCATGGAAGTTAAACTCATCCTTCTCGCCTAGGTTGAACGTTATCCGGCGTCTTCGGCAGTCAATCCTAGCGTCGTGTCTGCCTAAGAAATCCATCCCCAAGATTACATCGAAATCATGGAGTTTGATTGCGATGAGATCTACATCTAATTCTCTGCCATTGATGATAACAGGAACATTTTGGATCCAGAAATTGGACCACAAAACTTCACCAGATGGTAAAGAAGCACTGAAGGGTTGTCCTATCCTATTAACACTGTCTCCTAACTTCTGAGCAAGTTCCAAGGATATGAACGAATGCGTAGCGCCAGAATCGAATAGTGCAATCACATCATAAGTGGCGATAGAAATCTGACCTGTCACCACATGTGATGTTCCGGCTTCTGCATCTCCCTTCGTGTAAGCATAGATCCTGGCTTGGGGTTCTGGGGCTTCCAGTCTGCCTATTACTGTCGTAGGTCCTTCCAGCCTAGCTTGTACTGCGTGTATTTGCCGTTGGTTGGAGTTGCGATTCTGATACTGTGGCTGCTGGTTCTGATACTGCGGTTGTGGGTTATTATGAGGGCAATTCGTCGCAAAATGTCCCCCTTTACCACAGATGTAGCAAGCATTGGATCCTTTCCTACAGACTCCTGGGTGTTTCTTCCCACAAGTCTCGCATGTAGGGTAAGTGACATTGTTGCTATCATTTCCCCGGTTGCTCCTCTTCTGTTGGAAATTTTTCTGTTGCCCCTGGTTATTAAAATTCCCTTTCCGTTTATTCTTCCCAGACTGCTTGGGACTCTGACCGGGGTTGCTTGCTTGTCCTCTGGTATTTGCTTCCGTATTCTGACGAGGTTGTGTCGACTTAGCAGCAGTCTTTTCTTCCTTCCTGGACTTAAAAATCTGGGCTCTAGCCTCTTTGTCCCGATTAATCCAGTACTCTGCTCTGACGGCTCTGCTAACGCAGTCTGACACTGTTTCAGGTGGACTACTGCCGGCACTGACTTGCTTCGCAATGTCTGTACGGAACATCCTAATCATTAGCCGCACCTTCTCCTCTTCATTAGGTACCAGTTTTGGACATAAGCGAGCCAGTTGCTCAAATCTTCTGATTGCGTCCATAACCGTCATAGATCCCCGTCGGAAGTTTGTAAACTCGTCCTGTTGTACGGCAAGGACTTCTCTGTTATAGTACATTGAGCGGAATTCGTACTCAAAGTCTCGCCAGGACATAGCTGTAACATCTCTCCGCATCTGTACTGTAATCCACCAATGTCTAGCGTCCTTCTTGAGAGCGAAGGAAGCGCATAGTACCTTCTCCTGCTCTGTAAGTCTCATGAAATCCAAGATAACCTGGATATCAATAAGCCAATTATCCGCGGCCATTGGATCTGTAGGCCCCTCAAACTCGGGTGCCTTCATCCGTCGGAAACGTTCATACAGCAGGTCTTCACGTATTACTGGCGGATTTGCTTGCATGGCAGCTTGTGCCATTGGAACTTCAACAAACTGAGGGACTTCTTGTTGAACATTAGGTACCTGAGGTACCACTGGCGGAACTGGCTGTGGAGCTTCTTGGGCTGGTGGTGCTGGATTCATCCGTTCTAACTGTTCACGGAATCTAGCCATTTCCTGTTGTTGCTGCAGCATTTGCTGTTGCAAATTCGTCATTAAAGTCACTAGATCCGGCTGGGGCGGATCTGCGGCTGCGTTTCCCCGTGTACGTACCATGCTTATATTCCGTCTATAAGAAACAGATATTATCATAAGCTAATAAACTTATCATGCATTCCATTCATACCATATCATAACATAATAACATAACAACTTCATCATACTGCATTCATACTTAACATAACATGTAACATCATAACATAACTTCCATATATCCCGTGATCACACGGTCTCTTTTTGTACAATAAACAAAAGTACATCATTATATCTTATATACTTCAAAATACATCATACTGTACATATTTACATATTTACGGTCAGAACTTCGGATGGAAGTGTCTAACACTTTCTCATCCTACATATATATACAACCTAATATCCGAATGACATATACTATAATAATCCTAACGAAAGAAAATATGTAAAGTCGGCCCTAATCTAATCAGTGTCGTCGAGGGTACTCGCGGACGTATCTGTATCGGAAAGGACTACTACAGGTGCAGGTGCGTCATCCTCTGCTATCTCATCGGGATCATCAAGGAGAAACTCCTCAGGATCATCCTCGTCATCCATATCATCCTCATCGTCACTAGAGATGTCGACAACGGGAGGGTCTTCCTGCTTCGGTGGATCTATCGGTATGACATCATCATCTGAGGCGTCCTCCGCGTCCATCGGGTCCTCTGCCTCTTGGGCAGGCATCTCTGGTACTGGCTCCTCGGGTCCCACCTCGTACTGCGGGTCCTCGGGCCCTACCTCATACTGCGGATCCTCATCTCCAGCGTCATCAGCAACGGGATCCTGGGCCTCATCTGTATGATCAGCGGCAGGTACGGTCTGGGCTATCGTCTCTGCTGCTAGTATGTCATCAGTGAAGCTGCCAACGGTCATCTCACGGCGAGGTGATGGAACGGACTGTCGAATGTGTGTCGGTACTCCATTCCGTAGGAGCATCAACGCCTGTAACTCGGGCTCTGGTATATCCTGGGGAATATAAGGAAGCATCGTCTCCTGGAATCTCCAACAATAGTGGACCATAGTCTCCCCTGGATAGGCGTGCCAATCCTGTGACATCATCTGATAGTGAGTAAGTCGCATGTCCTTATATATCGTAGGATCACGAATCGGCTCATCAGCTCCTCGTGCTGGAAGTGGCCCATATCGGCTCATCACGGCTGCACGAAAATGTGCCCAAGTACGGCTAGGTAGCTACGGCTCTCCTAATGTAACCCACCATATCCTAGCATCACCAATCAGACATCGGCTGGCTAGGGTGACCTGTAAGTGCTCCTCGATGTGACACATCGTGAAGATCTGTTCCATGTCATGTAGCCATATGCTAATCGATACTGATCGTCTGGTGCTATCGAAGTACTGAGGCTGCGATCGGTAAAAAGAAACTACAGCATCCCGATCCCTCTTCACTTGCGTCGTGTCCATGATACCGCGTCTATATCACGTAATATAACCATAAACACTATTGCATATAAACCATATAGCATATAAGAAATAAATCTAAACTTACTTGCAATGATGGAGGCGATGTCAGGCAACTGTGAATTCGTGTCGCAAGGGAACCGCTCTGATACCAACTCTTGTAACGACCCACCTAGCGTAGGCCGTTACCGTACTTGTTAACATACATTCATAATATAAACTTACTGACAGTGATTGAAAACACAGCGAAATTTTTTTTTTTTTTTTTATAGCATTCACAAAACACTATAAACATAAAGTAATACTGTTTTTGCGTACGAGTATATTAATTACTAATTAATATAAAATATCTCATAATTTACATAAAACCACAAAACTCGTAGCGATACCCATTATCCACTCATTCACAGTCCCTTGGCTCGCTACTCCATCTTGCATCATTTTCAGATAGCTGGTTCCTTACCTACAGCATAAACTTAAACAGTGAGCTAAAGCTCAGTAAGTACAACTCTTAAGCCATAAAGAAAATATAGCATAAACATGACATACACATAGCATGCATTGACCACGTTATGCTTTCTTATCTCTACTCATTATGGGCCCTTAATTCGTGTGTTCGTATACGGCGCGCGACTATGAATTGGTTGGGGCGGCCAAACCATATCCAACTCAATCCACAGTCCAACCCGACCTGGCGCGGGTGGTACGACACAGCGCTTACTGACTTACTTATTCTTACTATTAGTGAACATACATTCTGTTGTCACCTTTTTAATTCTATTATTTCTTACCTTAGCATAATAATCATATACTTAACATAATTTATATTGCACACATGTTATCTAACACATAGCACAGAACACGTCATGAAAATCTAGTAATATATACTAGTAGCTTATACTGTAGACGGTGTTGTACTTACCGTCTATCCGTGTGTCGCTTGACTACTCCTCTTCAAGCTTCAACTGCAGAATTCCTCCTGCTCGATCGAATGATGTACATGAGATTTCTAATCTAATTCATGCGGGTTTTTGGTGATATGTCCCCCTAAAAAAATAAAACCATGCATACATAGAGGGTGACTACCTTAGTAGTCTTATAGATCATAAATCGTGACCTAAAAGGTTACGTTGGATAACCACTTTATATACTTAGCCCATATATAAACATGTCGGGTTAGATCAACATCAACCCTTGGGCTTTAATCAACAACTTATAGGTTAACCAAGGTTAACCCTTATGACTACTAACGTGAATCCCTATTCGGCTCACTTTAGATTTTGGGAACTAAGTCCCGACAACTCGGGTATAATTTCCCGGTTATCTTCCGTCTTAACGTTTCTATGAAAATCTTACTTAGAATCCATTTGCTTTAAAAACTTTAACTTGAAATTCATTTTTCATAGAAAGACTTAGCTTTTAAAACTTAGTCTTGTTAACTTTTTCGTAAAAATTCGTAAATCTTGGTCTATAATTTCATAAAATATTTAAGGGTCGGAAACTGCTTTTGGGACAGTTTCCATACTTGAAATAACGTGTTTGGTTCGAAAAACGTTTTTCCTAGAGTGGTTCTATAAAATCTTGCACAGTAATTCTTTGATTCCTGCGCACTTTTGACATTTCCGTTTATAGTTAAAAATCCATTTTTAATTTGAAAAAGTTTCCTTCACAAAAGTTCTAGCCCTCGAAGAGTTCTAAAACTTTCATGTTTTGTAAAATTTCTGATTCTGTACCGATTGGTACCAGTTTTTAATCGAAAATGAGGTTAACTTAGAAATCCGAGTCTCACAGACCTCTTACGGGTTTTCTTGTAAAAGAAGGCTGTTGGAGCCTTATTTTGGAAAACTGGCCGCGATGGCCGCTAGGAAACACCCTAGTCTACAACTTTCGTGTTTTAAGTTTTTGCCCATTCGGCCTCTAAAGGCCTGTAATCCACGTTTTACCGAAACTGCTCCCTGGAACCCGAGAGCCAGTTTTGGTTCTTACATTTATTTTTACGTCCTAAGTCGCGGGTTCTAGCTCGACCGACCACATCGGGAGATAGTCAACATACATGCAGCGCATCTAACGTCCCTTAACCTACCATACAGCCCATGTGATCTTGCAACCCAAAAATCCGAACTCACTATCCTAGGGTTGCATAATCTCTAGCTTAGCATACATCACACATTCATGCATTTGGCTCATAAAAAACATCACATACATGCATAATTCTACATGACCTAATTTGGGGACATATTACCTAATTCAAAACCCTAACATGCCATTCTAGCAAACCAATCACATAGATAATTTATGAGCATAAAATTAAACCAAACCACACCTAGAATCTACCTAATCAAGCACTAAGCACACATGCACATCTAAGGCAGCAAATAAACATACATAGGAGCTTATGCTCTTACAAAAATTTTTGCATAAAATACACATAAATCTTAAGCTTAAAACTCATTTAAACTTGGTAAAAAGCTTTAAAAATTTTACCTCACTGAAGTGGATTTCGGCTTAGGGTTTGGGATACCCGAAAAAAATCTGGTTGCACCCTTGATTAAGGGTTCGGCTGCTCACCCTATGTGCACCAAAAATCAAATTTTTGGCTTCCTTGTGGTCTCCTCTCCTTGCTCGGTCACTCAAGGAAAGTTAGCCCCAAATCTGAAATTTTTTCCTCTCTTTTCTCCCACAAACCCGAGGCTGCTCCAAGGGTTGATTCAAGCTCCAAACTTGATCCAAAACTCACTATTTTGCTCACTAGACAAACCCGAATCTCTAACCCTAATTTCTACCTCAAAATTTGGTTTTTCCCTTGTGTTTCCCCTGCACCAAACCCACGGCAAAGGGCTGCTAGAGCTGCCAGAAAATTTTTTCTTTCTCCCACTCGGTTCCTAAGCTACCCGAAGCAAGCTAGATGGATTGAACTTGAAAATTTTTCTGATCACTCTCCCTTTTCTCTCTCGGCTTTTTGAGCTAAAAACTTGCAAGAACTTGGCTGCATTTTTGAATTAAAATGAATAGAAACCACTTCTATTTATAGGCCAAGAACAAGCTTTCAAAAATCTCATTTTGACCCCAAAATTTTCAAAATTTTGGACTTAGAGCATGCTAGGTGTCCGGAGCTAGGGGAGTGCAAGACAACTCATAGTGAGTTGGCATAGTCCACATGTCATCTTGCTATTGGTCGAACACACCTCTCATGGAATAAAATAATATTTTCTTTTAATATCTTAAATTTAGGGCTTTATTTAATGAAAAACCTTGAAACTTTGATTGTAAAAATTTAAATTCCAATACTGTAATTATTATTTTACAGTTTGGATTTTTCATATTTACAGTCAAAAAAATCGGATCGAAGATATTTTCTCAAATCCTTCTGCCTCATGACCTAATATGCTGTGCTTGATTTTTCTAAGGTGGTTTTAGTTTTTAACAGTCATAAAAATTAGTTCCTGCAGTATTTTTCATAAAACGCAGATCTTAAAATTCCTCCGTCACAATTTTGGCCATTTTGGTCAAACTTTGACTTTTCGGTCAACGGTTGACTTTTTCGGTCAAAATTTTGACTTTTGTAGAATCGAGTAGATTTCACTTTTTTTGTTCAAAAAGGCTATTTGCTTCTTCGAACAGTCATTTTTGAGTTTTATTAAGCTATAAAAACTGATAACACACATTGAGCTCTGAACTAAGCTTTTTCATGAAATTGCATGTACTATTTACATTCAATTCTTTACAAAAGCTAGTTACATGAAAAACTAGATCTCACAGTTGAAATACTATTAAGAGCAAGATTTAACGATTTAAATTTCTAGAAATTTTGAGCCCGACCAATTTTCTCTCACTAGAGAAGGCTATAAGCTTTAGAAAATGGAGTAGATATAGAGAATACGTCCAATCGTGATCCGGAAGGAGTTTTTCGACACAAAATGGATCGTTAGAATTATGTTGAAAGTATCTTTTAATGATCCATAGTTGTAGAAATTTTGAGACAGAAAAATTTTCAGTTGCGAGAGAAGGCTATAGGCTTTGGAATTTTGATACATACCCATTTTTGCTCGACGGAGTAGGCTATAGCCATCAAATATTTTGAGTACCATAAATCACCATCCGGAAGGTATTTTTCGACTTAAAGGGGACCGTTGAAATACTATTTAGAGCAAGATTTAATGATTTAAATTTCTAGAAATTTGAGCCCGACCAATTTTCTCTCACTAGAGAAGGCTATAGGCTTTAGAAAATGGAGTAGATATAGAGAATACGTCCAATCGTGATCCGGAAGGAGTTTTTCGACACAAAATGGATCGTTAGAATTATGTTGAAAGTATCTTTTAATGATCCAAAGTTGTAGAAATTTTGAGACAGAAAAATTTTCAGTTGCGAGAGAAGGCTATAGGCTTTGGAATTTTGATACATACCATTTTTGCTCGACGGAGTAGGCTATAGCCATCAAATATTTTGAGTACCATAAATCACCATCCGGAAGGTATTTTTCGACTTAAAGGGGACCATTGAAATACTATTTAGAGCAAGATTTAATGATTTAAATTTCTAGAAATTTGAGCCCGACCAATTTTCTCTCACTAGAGAAGGCTATAGGCTTTAGAAAATGGAGTAGATATAGAGAATACGTCCAATCGTGATCCGGAAGGAGTTTTTCGACACAAAATGGATCGTTAGAATTATGTTGAAAGTATCTTTTAATGATCCAAAGTTGTAGAAATTTTGAGACAGAAAAATTTTCAGTTGCGAGAGAAGGCTATAGGCTTTGGAATTTTGATACATACCATTTTTGCTCGACGGAGTAGGCTATAGCCATCAAATATTTTGAGTACCATAAATCACCATCCGGAAGGTATTTTTCGACTTAAAGGGGACCATTGAAATACTATTTAGAGCAAGATTTAATGATTTAAATTTCTAGAAATTTGAGCCCGACCAATTTTCTCTCACTAGAGAAGGCTATAGGCTTTAGAAAATGGAGTAGATATAGAGAATACGTCCAATCGTGATCCGGAAGGAGTTTTTCGACACAAAATGGATCGTTAGAATTATGTTGAAAGTATCTTTTAATGATCCAAAGTTGTAGAAATTTTGAGACAGAAAAATTTTCAGTTGCGAGAGAAGGCTATAGGCTTTGGAATTTTGATACATACCATTTTTGCTCGACGGAGTAGGCTATAGCCATCAAATATTTTGAGTACCATAAATCACCATCCGGAAGGTATTTTTCGACTTAAAGGGGACCATTGAAATACTATTTAGAGCAAGATTTAATGATTTAAATTTCTAGAAATTTGAGCCCGACCAATTTTCTCTCACTAGAGAAGGCTATAGGCTTTAGAAAATGGAGTAGATATAGAGAATACGTCCAATCGTGATCCGGAAGGAGTTTTTCGACACAAAATGGATCGTTAGAATTATGTTGAAAGTATCTTTTAATGATCCAAAGTTGTAGAAATTTTGAGACAGAAAAATTTTCAGTTGCGAGAGAAGGCTATAGGCTTTGGAATTTTGATACATACCCATTTTTGCTCGACGGAGTAGGCTATAGCCATCAAATATTTTGAGTACCATAAATCACCATCCGGAAGGTATTTTTCGACTTAAAGGGACCGTTGAAATACTATTTAGAGCAAGATTTAATGATTTAAATTTCTAGAAATTTGAGCCCGACCAATTTTCTCTCACTAGAGAAGGCTATAGGCTTTAGAAAATGGAGTAGATATAGAGAATACGTCCAATCGTGATCCGGAAGGAGTTTTTCGACACAAAATGGATCGTTAGAATTATGTTGAAAGTATCTTTTAATGATCCAAAGTTGTAGAAATTTTGAGACAGAAAAATTTTCAGTTGCGAGAGAAGGCTATAGGCTTTGGAATTTTGATACATACCCATTTTTGCTCGACGGAGTAGGCTATAGCCATCAAATATTTTGAGTACCATAAATCACCATCCGGAAGGTATTTTTCGACTTAAAGGGGACCGTTGAAATACTATTTAGAGCAAGATTTAACGATTTAAATTTCTAGAAATTTTGAGCCCGACCAATTTTCTCTCACTAGAGAAGGCTATAGGCTTTAGAAAATGGAGTAGATATAGAGAATACGTC
>CM046376.1:27989647-28134125 GCA_025413485.1 Ficus microcarpa
ATACGGTATGTAAACAGGAGTTCAGCTTCAAACTTTTAGTGAAATAGTTTTGAAGTTGATAATTGATGGATAATTAATCTGGGATTAATTTTTCATAATTATAGGAGCCTCTTTACATATTTCCATCGGGTCCCTCTATTAGCTCATATAGTTCCACGAAGCGTCTCGGGATTTGTTCCTAATGAGATCGGTAAATTGTAAATGGAATTTTGTAATGTCTATTAAGACATGGTACTCTCTAACATGCAATCCAGAAAGGATTGGACATGTGAAATTTGTAGACAAATGATTTGTCAACATGTGATTGGTTAATTTGAATTTTGAAAATAAGATTGTATTTGAATTTTGGAAAACAAAATTTTTCTCTCCTAATTAAAAGTGGTGCACGTTTTTTAATTGTATGGAGGGAAGAAAATTTTGTTTCAAAATTATTTAAATATATTCCTAACATTTAATTATTAATTGGTTTAAATAATGGAGATTATTTCATGAATTTTTCTTTCCTAATTAAAGAGGTGCATGGTTTTTGTGAGGAAAGAAAATTTGAAATATTTCATTAATTTAAATTAATTAATATGGATAATGTTTATGGAAAATATTTATTCAAATATGTGAATCCTATTTAAATTCGAAAAGGTTTAAAAGAAGTTTGAATCTAGATAGGACTAGGATCTTTTGACTAGTCTAGATTCTTGATTTAAAATTTAAACCACCAATCAAGATTTCTCTCACTTTGTGGCCGAATTTTAAAGGGGATTTCCTCTTGAAATTTGTTTTTAGGTTCAATGAATCTAGCCCTAAAGTTGTATGATCTTTTGGTTCAAGATTTATCCGGAAAATAATTATTAATTATTTTTCAAGTAGGAGATAAATTTTGAAAAGGATTGTAATACTATATAAAGGCTAGGAGTTCTTGAAAAACCAATTTTTGATAATTTTAAAAGGGAAAAACGTTTTTTTTAAAAAAAAAAAAAAATTTTCTTCCACATCAAAAATTCGGCTTTCTTGTGAGAGAGAAAAAGAAAGAAAATTCCATTGAATCAAAACTGCGAGAAAGGTTAAACCGAGTGATTATTTTCATAGGAGGTTAACCGGTTTCTGTTTTGTAGTTTTGAAGAAAGAAGTTGGATCAAATTCTCAACGAGGATCATCGGAATTGAGAAGGAGGGATCTAGACTTCGGAAAGAAATACCGGTCGCTTGGATTCATAGAACGTGTGCCCACACACACTTTGAGACGTGGAACTCGAGAATAGTAGAGAAGACACGTTGGTCAAACGCTCTAGCAATTCCGGAATCCAAGAAATAAGGTACGCTTGATCATGAATTAATTTATTGTTATATGCATCATGAGCTTCTTTTCCGGAAACGGCATAAAATTTTTAAAACTTCCGCTGCGCCGTAACTCCAATACCGGATCCGATTTTTCCAACAACTGGTATCAGAGCCAACTCATGATCATGCATATAATATAAATTATTTGATCAAATAAATTTCTCTCCATGCATTAATGAAATATTTTAGAGAGTTGGCACTCTAGGTTTTATTTTGAGTATGTTAAATATATTATGAATGGATGTATGGATGAATGCTTTATATTATTTTGATAATATATGATGCTTGTTCAATTTTGCCGGTCATGATTCCATAGAGGTTAGAATTTGTATCTAGGTTTTTCAAGTGTAATAGATGCGGTCTATAATCACCGCTAGGTCGTTCTTTCAATTCCTAGAAATTTTGTAAGCCGGAAACGGCATAGGAATTTTTTTGTAAAATTCGGGCTACAATGGATTCAAGGAGATTGAAGATGAACGAAGGTATGGAAATTTTCAAAGGATGTGATTTTTTTATTTTTGGAAATTTTTTTTAATTAAAAAAAATTTTTTTGTATTAAAAAAAAAATCACAAGAATCTTTTGAAAATTTAATTTCCAATGATATGTGATTTTGATAATTTGGAAATCAAAATTGAAAATTTAAATTTAAATTTAATGGATATTATTATGAATTTTAAAATTTTGTGATTTAAATTTGAAATTTGGAAATTTCAAATTTTAAATTTGGAAATTTCAAATTTAAATTTTAAAATTTAATAAACCGGATTTTTAATTTAAATTTTGATATTTTGTAATTTTGATTAAAATTAAAAATCACATATAATCTTTTTTGAAATTTAAATTTAATTTTAAATTTAAAAAGATGTGACATTGGAGAAGGAAGACACATTGAAGAAGGATACACGGCATGGATCTACAAATGAAGGCCGATATATGTTTCGGTTAATTTTTGTAAATTTTGCAATTTTCTTTTCTCTAGGATGGAATCATGATCCACGGCTATTTACATATTTTGCAAACCATGGATGATGACTTGCTATATGAATATGTTATACTATTTCATGATGTATTGATAACATGCCATATAGACTAGGGAGTGCCACTCAATAAATATTGTTTATGCATAAAAAACAAAAACCCTAATTTAAAAGATTGAGTGGGAGAAGGTTTTACACACTAAGACCTACGGCCTCCATCGTTGGTCCAATAGTTACGCATGGTAGTGCCTACTACTCGGTTTCGATCCGAGAATTCCCTTCGGATAGGTATCTTACCTAGAGCGCACACTGATTTGGATTTCCGAAAGGATAACAATTTTGGGCATATTTTATGTTTAGATCACCCCTCGGTGGCGGATGTAAAATATGGATTCAAAATTGGAAACGATGGTTACACACTCATACTACTTTATTTATTAACCCTCCCTCGAGGCTCTGTTATGTAAATTAGTGGCCAAATAAACGATAGTTAATATATATTTAATGGAGTTTGTTCCATGGATGAATATGTATTAATCGGAAGGGATCCGTGTTCTTGGCTAGTTATTCTATGACTACCCCTCGGTAGCTTAGAAAGCGGTAGCTAGGAATTGTCGTTGTAAGGTATGTGTTTTAAGGGTTTTACACATGAACATTTAGATTGCATATAGATCTTTTTGTTTCATTACAAAATCATATTTTATAAACTGATAGGATGTTTGCTCATACTTATTACATGTTTTCTTATTATAGATCAAAATGTCAAGCCCTTTATCTGTGATACTTACGCAAAACAAATTAACTGGCGAGAATTTTAATGACTGGAAAAGGAACTTGCTAATCGTCCTAAACTTTGAGAAACACAGTTTTGTCCTAACCCAACCTCGACCACCTACGCCTACGATCGATGCTCCTGATAGGGATTTTGTAGCGCTTGAGCGCTGGGACAATTCCAACCTTAGTGCCATGTGCTATATTCGGGCGAGCATGTCTAACGTGCTCCAGAAACAGCATGAGGAACATCAAACTGCTAGGCAGATCATGGATAACCTGGAGGAAATGTTTGGTGAACAAACTATCCAGGCTAAGACCGATGCTATCAAAGGTCTCATGAACTGCAGGCAGAAGGTTGGAACTCCCATCAAGGAGCACATGATGACAGTCATGGCTTATTTGTCTGAAGCTCAGGCAAATGGGGCTGAGATCGATGCTGCAACTCAACTGGTTATGGTTTTTCAAACCTTATCCAAGGATTTCGATTTGTTTCAGGCATCCTACAACCTTAACCGGAAGGAGATGTCTTTAACGGAATTGATGAAAGAGTTGCAAGCCTTTGAGAACATTTTTAAGGGTTCTGGATCTAAGGCTGAGGCAAATTTGGCTGAACCTAGTTCGTCTGTTCCTAATCCCAAAAGGAAGAAGGAAAAAGGGAAGAACAAGGGGAATAAGCCTGCGGTGAATGCACCTGCTTCTAAGAAGTCTACCAAGACTAAGAAGCAAAAGGTGGACCCCAAAAAGGTTAAGTGCTTTCACTGTGGGAAGAAAGGACATTTCAAGAAGGATTGCCGAGATTTCCTGGCTTTGCAAAAGCAGAAAGGTAATTTCAATGTCCTGTATCTTGAGGGTTGTTTAGTGGAAGAATCTAAGGACAATTGGGTTATAGATTCTGGAGCTACTAACCATGTTTGTATTTCTCTACAGGGGTTCAAGGTAACGAGAAGTCTGCATGAGGAGGACTTTACGTTAAGAACCGGCGATGGGACGTTGGTGCGAGCTGAAGCAGTGGGAGAAGTGCATCTTTATTTTGATGAATTTAGGTTTATTGTTTTGAGACATTGTTTTTATGTTCCTAATTTTAAGAGGAACCTAATTTCGGTAGCTTGTTTAATTAAAGATTCTTATTCAGTTTCTTTTAATAATAAAGTTGTTATTAGGAAAAACAATTCTCTTATCTGTAATGGATGGATGCATGGAAATCTTTATTTTATCAAACCTAAGATGCACTCACTGCTTGATACAGAATTGGAAAAGAACTCTAAAAGACATAAGTCTTCTCACTCTAACAAATCATATCTTTGGCATTTACGACTTGGTCACATAAGCCTTAACAGAATTCAAAGGATGGTAAAAGATGAATGCCTCGACTTGTACGAGGTTGAACCTTGGCCACAATGCGAATCCTGTTTGGAGGGCAAGATGACTAAACGGCACTTTGCTGCCAAGGATGGTCGTGCCGAGAAACTTTTAGAACTTGTGCATACAGATGTTTGTGGTCCCATGAACATAGAAGCACGTGGTGGGTATGAGTATTATATCACTTTTATTGATGATTACTCAAGGTATGGATATGTCTATTTAATGACCCGCAAAAGCGAAGCCTTTGACAAGTTCAAAGAGTTTCGGGCTGAAGCGGAGAAACAATTAGGCAAGTCCATTAAGACACTTCGATCGGATCGAGGTGGGGAATACCTATCGGATGAGTTCTTAGGATATTTGATAGAGAATGGGATACAATCCCAGTTGACTGCACCTGGTACTCCTCAACAGAATGGTGTAGCTGAGAGAAGGAATAGGACCCTATTGGATATGGTCCGGTCTATGATGAGTTATTCCACTTTACCTTTATCATTTTGGGGGCACGCCATACAAACTGCATGCTATCTTCTGGATAACGTTCCCTCCAAATCGGTTCCTAAAACTCCTTATGAGTTATGGACGAGTAGGAAACCTAATTTGAATCATATTCGAATTTGGGGTTGTCCGGCACACGTCCTGGATAAGGAAGCGAAGAAATTGGAGTCACGATCAGAAGTGTGCTTGTTTGTTGGCTATCCAAAAGGGACAAAAGGTGGTCTGTTCTATAATCCAAAGCAAAATAAAGTCTTTGTTTCAACACATGCAACATTCCTTGAGGAAAGTTACATGGAAGACTTTAAACCTCGTAGCAAAGTAGTGCTTGAGGAGATGACTTCGGGTTTGGATGTTCCTAAAGTCACAGAAAACCCTGCGGAAAAATCACTAAAGAATCAACAACCACAGGAGCTTCGTCGTAGTGGGAGGATTATCAGGGAACCTGAAAGGTACATGTTCAGTGGTGAAGTTTATGAAGCAGAATCCATAGAACATATTGATGATCCGGCTACGTACAAGGAAGCTATGGAGGATGTTGATTCTAGTCTTTGGCAAAAGGCTATGAACGCCGAGATGGAATCTATGGATTCCAACGGAGTCTGGAAACTTGTAGACTTACCCCAAGGCATAAAACCGATTGGGTGTAAGTGGGTATACAAGAGGAAGAGAGGTGTGGATGGGAAAGTGGAAACTTTCAAGGCAAGACTTGTAGCGAAGGGCTATACGCAGAAAGAAGGAATCGACTATGAAGAAACCTTCTCGCCTGTAGCAATGCTTAAGTCAATCCGCATTCTTTTATCCATTGCGGCTGCTCTCGATTATGAGATCTGGCAAATGGATGTCAAGACAGCTTTCTTAAATGGCTCTCTTGAGGAAGATATCTATATGATACAACCAGACGGATTCAAGGCAAAAGGCCAAGAAGACAAAGTATGCAAGTTGCTTAAATCCATTTATGGATTAAAGCAAGCATCTCGTTCTTGGAATATTAGGTTTGATCAAGCGATCAAAACTTATGGATTCAAACAAAACATTGATGAACCATGTGTTTATAAATGTATCAAGAACGAGAAAGTGGTGTTCCTTGTACTCTATGTGGATGATATATTGCTTATTGGAAACGATGTGGCAATACTATCATCTGTCAAAGTTTGGTTAGCCAAACAGTTTGACATGAAGGACTTAGGAGAAGCTAGTTATGTTCTTGGTATTCAACTCTTTAGAGATAGAAAGAACAAAACGATAGCACTCTCCCAAGCTTTATACATTGATAAAGTACTTGAGAGGTTTTCTATGAAGGATTCCAAGAAAGGTGCTCAACCTTTCAGGATTGGAATCAAACTTTCTAAAGATGACTGTCCCAAGACATCGGAAGAAAGGGAGCGTATGAAAAATGTACCTTATGCATCAGCAGTAGGTAGTCTTATGTACGCTATGTTATGCACTAGGCCTGACATTTGTTTTGCGGTTGGTATGGTAAGTCGATATCAGTCGAATCCGGGACCGAACCATTGGGCTGCGGTCAAGCATATACTCAAGTATCTACGGAGAACGAGGGATTATATGCTAGTGTATTCCGGTCAGGACCTTGTTCCTATAGGATATACTGATTCTGATTTTCAATCAGATCAGGATTCAAGGAAATCGACTTCAGGATCTGTCTTCACCCTTGGAGGTGGTGCCGTTGTGTGGAGGAGTGTTAAGCAATCTTGTATTGCTGACTCGACCATGGAAGCCGAGTATGTGGCAGCCAGTGAGGCATCAAAGGAAGCGGTTTGGCTCCGCAGGTTCCTTAGTGACCTTGAGGTCGTTCCTGGTATGGATAAAGCTATGGTGCTCTACTGTGACAACAGTGCAGCAGTAGCTAATACCAAGGATCCTAGGCATCATAAGAGGAGTAAGCACATTGACAGAAAATATCACATTATCAGAGGCTTTGTTGAGAGTGGAAATGTGACGGTTTGCAAAATCGCATCGGAGGACAATCTTGCTGACCCGTTCACGAAGACTTTGGTGGCCAGAAGATTCGAAGAACACGTCGAAGGCATGGGGATGCGTAATATGTCACATTTACTCGCTTAGGGCAAGTGGGAGATTGTTGGGATCTATAGGTGCCCTAAGGATAGAAAATCTTAGGGATTTTCTGTAAATATGACATTTTGATATTAATAAGAGGAAATTATTCATGTTTAATAAGTTGTGTCCTATTTACTTTCATTTGTTGATTGTATAATTATTTTGAGCAAACATAAAATACTCCTAGGCTGTTGGTAATATATCGAATTACCATATGTATACGGGGTATGCATAGAAGACGTGGTAATTTGATAACAGTCTAAATAAATAGTCCGCAATCAACGGAATAAGATTTGGGGATCTTATTCATGATAAGATTGTAAAGGTTGTCTACTTCCTTGGAGGGATGGTTTGTCTTGACCATCGGATAGGTTCCGAGTAGAAACTTTAATGTATACCAGTATTGAGGTATGACATTGGACTGGACCTAAAGTGTTAATTGATTCGGTTTAATAATTCCGTTTATAAGAATCAATGATACTTTGATTATCATCCTGCATTAATCTTAATCCTGAAATGATTACTTGAGTTCGCATCCATGACTTATGTACTTTGATGCACTAAAGGTGAGACACTGTTAATTCATGGTCAACATACTTGTGTTTTGGGTGCATGACTTATGGATGGAGAAATCAAGATTCATAGATACGGAATCCATAGCTATCTTAATGATAGTAAATGTTATCTACTTAAAGGTATTATTCGGGGATTGAAAGATAGTATAACAAGATCTTGGCCATCGGTTTACTTTGTGTTCTCTGGTGGTTTTCCAATTGTATGGTTTTACAATTGGTGGTTCTTTCAATGGAGAATAATTGAACTTTAAGTTAAAATGATTGAAAAGGTAAAACGGAAAAAGTCCTTAATTCAATCATGGATAACATATGGGGATTAAGCAAGCGATGAATAAATCATGGAAGAAGCACTACGTGAGAGAGCTTTCGTAATACGGTATGTAAACAGGAGTTCAGCTTCAAACTTTTAGTGGAATAGTTTTGAAGTTGATAATTGATGGATAATTAATCTGGGATTAATTTTTCACAATTATAGGAGCCTCTTTACATATTTCCATCGGGTCCCTCTATTAGCTCATATAGTTCCACGAAGCGTCTCGGGATTTGTTCCTAATGAGATCGGTAAATTGTAAATGGAATTTTGTAATGTCTATTAAGACATGGTACTCTCTAACATGCAATCCAGAAAGGATTGGACATGTGAAATTTGTAGACAAATGATTTGTCAACATGTGATTGGTTAATTTGAATTTTGAAAATAAGATTGTATTTGAATTTTGGAAAACAAAATTTTTCTCTCCTAATTAAAAGTGGTGCACGTTTTTTAATTGTATGGAGGGAAGAAAATTTTGTTTCAAAATTATTTAAATATATTCCTAACATTTAATTATTAATTGGTTTAAATAATGGAGATTATTTCATGAATTTTTCTTTCCTAATTAAAGAGGTGCATGGTTTTTGTGAGGAAAGAAAATTTGAAATATTTCATTAATTTAAATTAATTAATATGGATAATGTTTATGGAAAATATTTATTCAAATATGTGAATCCTATTTAAATTCGAAAAGGTTTAAAAGAAGTTTGAATCTAGATAGGACTAGGATCTTTTGACTAGTCTAGATTCTTGATTTAAAATTTAAACCACCAATCAAGATTTCTCTCACTTTGTGGCCGAATTTTAAAGGGGATTTCCTCTTGAAATTTGTTTTTAGGTTCAATGAATCTAGCCCTAAAGTTGTATGATCTTTTGGTTCAAGATTTATCCGGAAAATAATTATTAATTATTTTTCAAGTAGGAGATAAATTTTGAAAAGGATTGTAATACTATATAAAGGCTAGGAGTTCTTGAAAAACCAATTTTTGATAATTTTAAAAGGGAAAAA
This sequence comes from Ficus microcarpa, assembly GCA_025413485.1. NCBI lineage: Eukaryota > Viridiplantae > Streptophyta > Magnoliopsida > Rosales > Moraceae > Ficus > Ficus microcarpa. The sequence goes on from CM046376.1 coordinate 27,998,564, forward strand.
CGTTTTTTTAATAAAAAAAAAAAATTTTTTTTTCCACATCAAAAATTCGGCTTTCTTGTGAGAGAGAAAAAGAAAGAAAATTCCATTGAATCAAAACTGCGAGAAAGGTTAAACCGAGTGATTATTTTCATAGGAGGTTAACCGGTTTCTGTTTTGTAGTTTTGAAGAAAGAAGTTGGATCAAATTCTCAACGAGGATCATCGGAATTGAGAAGGAGGGATCTAGACTTCGGAAAGAAATACCGGTCGCTTGGATTCATAGAACGTGTGCCCACACACACTTTGAGACGTGGAACTCGAGAATAGTAGAGAAGACACGTTGGTCAAACGCTCTAGCAATTCCGGAATCCAAGAAATAAGGTACGCGTGATCATGAATTAATTTATTGTTATATGCATCATGAGCTTCTTTTCCGGAAACGGCATAAAATTTTTAAAACTTCCGCTGTGCCGTAACTCCAATACCGGATCCGATTTTTCCAACATCTCGACCGATCACATCGGGAGCTTAGACAACATCAAGCAGCGCTTCTAACGTCCCATTGACACCCATAAATCCATCTCATTCAACTCATGCAACCCAAACCCGAAAATTTAAAAAACCTAGGTTGCTTGGCTCTTAGCACATGCATCATCACATACCATCAACACAAAATCCAACCCTAATCTAGCATGCTCTCATGGCTGCCAAGGGCAGATTTTTGGCCTCGTCTTATGGGACATACAACCTAATTTCTAGCATGAAAAAATCCATCATTTGCAAGCACAAATTTTAAAGCAAACAAGCATCAAAAATCAGCCAACCAAATCCTACCCTAATCAAGCACACACCAACAATGAGGGCAGAATTTAAAGTGGACTTATGTCCTTACAAACCATTCGAATCAACATCAAAACACTTAAATAAGACTTGATTTTAAGGTGGTTTAAGAGATTTACCTCAAACCCAAGTTAGGGTTTTGAAAATCACAACTCTTCCTTCCTTGCTCTAGTCTTCTAGCCACACGGTTTCACCATACAAATGGGATCCAAAAATTTTTTTGTTAGCTCTTTCTTGCTCTAACCAAAACTGAAAATCACAAGAAGAATAACCAAGTTTTTTCTTACCTCTTTCTCTTCTTCCTTGTTCGGCCACCTTCTTGGAGAATCCCCAAAATTTTTTTCTCAAATCCTTCCTTGTTGGTGGCTCACGGTTTTGTACAAGAAAATGGAACCCAAGAGAGTTTTGTTAGCTTTTTCTTGCTCTAACAAAATCGAGCATCACAAGAAGGAAATCCAAAAATTTGTCAAGAGTTACTCACCTCTTTTTCCTCTTTCTCTCTTGCTCTTGGTCGGCTTCCTCTTGGTAGATTCACCAAAAATTTTCTCAACTCTCTTATTCACTCTCTTGCTCGGCCACCTTCCCAAAACTCACCAAAATTTTTCAAATTCTCTCTAACTCTCTTCTCTCTCTCTCCCACGGCTTTGTGCTGAAAAAAAATCTGAAGATGAGTGTAAGAGTTGGCTGCCTTGAGAAGGGAAATGGAAGAGGTTGCTTGCCTCAAAACAAGGCTTTATGTCTTGTCTTTCTTGTCCTTCATTGCAGCCGAATCCAAGGGGGGGGGGGCTGAAGGGGTTGTGTAGCCGGATTTGAAGAGGAATGGACAAGGGTTTTAGTTCATTATTTTAAGCAAGAAGTGACTAAAGGATTGATGGACAAAAGTGGTTCAACTTTTTCCTTGATTTAGGGCTTTATGTCTAGCCTTGTTCCCATTTTTTTTTCTTTTCTTTGCTGTCCCCAGCTGCTGCCGATCAAAGGGGAGAGGAAATGGCTGCCACTAGCTTGCTTTGGCTAGTAAAAAGGTGAGTCATAGGCATGGTGTTGTTGTCCTTTGCTTGGTTGGACTTGAAAGGCCATCTAGTTACCCTAACCAAGCCAATTTCTTCTCTTTTCTTTCTAGTTGCCGAACATGATGGAGGGGGGCTGATGGCTGCCGGATTTCAAGGAGAAAAGGCATGAGTTTGACTCATTATTTTAAGCAAAAATGACTAGGAGATGGGAGACTTGTGATGGACAAAAGTTGGTGCACCTTTTCTCCTTAATTTAATGCTTTCCCCTTTTTTTTTTCTTTTCCTTTTTGTCTCCCATGTGTGGCCGGCCATCATGCATGGTAAAATCCACATGATGCAACTTTGAGTTAGTGGAAGGTGATGTCATCTTCCACTAGCTCTTCCAAGGCCTTGTTTGGCCATTTCGTTCTTTCACAGCTCCTTTAGCGCTCTACAGTTATTTCCAACACTGTGATGAGCATTCTTATTTTATATTTTGGCCCAAAATTCTTCCATGTAAATTTGGACCGAAAACTCTCTTTCTCCAATTTTTCGGAGACCTTTTTGCCCTTAATTCTTTTTCGGTGTGCTTGATTTTTCTAGGGTGGATTTATGGCTGATAAAACTTCATTTTCGGAGATTCTTTCCATATTCCTTCATCATACTTGTGAAGTCAACGTTGTGACCCGTCCCAGTCAAACTTTGACTTTTGGTCAAAGTTGAATTTTTAGTCAAAGTTGACTTTTTGGTCAAACCTTTGACTTTTGGAAAATTTCATCCTTTTTCGTTGTTTTTCCTTTAAAAACTTCATTCTTGACTCGTAAAACATTAATTGAGTCTCAAAATCATTAAATGAGGACTCGAACATTGTTTAAATAAAATTATGAATTTCTCATTATTATTCATAATTTTTCATATAACACATCATAAATTCATAAATTAGACTCTAATTCCTTATGAACAAGGAGATTACAAGTCTACAAAATTTCGGGTCTTACAACCTACCCTCCTTAAAAGATTTTCGTCATCGAAAATTAGAACAAATCGGGGTAGTCTCTCTTCATATCTTCTTCTCGTTCTCACGTCGCTTCTTCAATATGGCGATTCCTCCATAATACCTTTACCAATGGTATGACCTTATTTCTTAGCACTTTTTCTTCTCGTTCCAAAATTTGGACTGGCTTCTCCTCATAAGTCAGATCTTCGCGAATCTCGATCGGTTCGTGATCCAATACGTGCGACGGATCCGGAATGTACTTTTTCAGCATCGACACATGAAACACATTGTGTACATATGCCAAATCTTGGGGTAAAGCCAACTTGTAGGCTACGTTCCCAACTCTCTCGAGTATCTCGAACGGCCCTATATACCTTGGGCTCAATTTCCCCTTCTTTCCGAACCGCATAACTCCCTTAAATGGAGCGACTTTGAGGAAAACCAAGTCTCCTACTTGAAATTCGAGAGGTCTTCGGCGTTTGTCGGCATAACTCTTTTGCCGGCTAAACGCAGTCTCCATCCTTTGTCGTATGAGCTTCACGTTTTCCGTGGTCCTTCGAATGAAGTCCGTAGATACAAGTTCTTTTTATCTTGTCTCGTACCAGTGGACTGGAGATCTGCATCTTCTTCCATACAAAGCTTCATAAGGAGCCATTCCAATTGAAGCGTGGAAACTGTTGTTGTATGAGAACTCGATTAAAGGAAGCTTCTTGTCCCAAGTTCCCTTGAAATCCATCACGCAAGCTCACAACATATCTTCTAAGGTCTGAATGGTCATTTCTGATTGTCCATCCGTTTGTGGGTGAAAAGCTGTACTAAACGAAAGCTTGGTACCCATTGCTTCATGTACGCTCTTCCAAAATTTCGAAGTAAAGCGACCGTCGCGATCCGAGATGATCGTCTTCGGAATTCCATGATAGCGAACGATCTGGGCCACGTACAATTCTGCCAATTGTTCTACTGAGAAGCCGAGCTTGATGGCTATAAAGTGCACCGACTTTGTCGATCGGTCAACAACCACCCAAATAGCATCGTTGCCGCTGGGAGTTCGGGGTAGACCCACCACGAAATCCATCGTCACTTGGTCCCATTTCCATTCGGGGATGGAAATTTTCTACAATTCTCCTCTGGACGTTGGTGTTCCGCCTTTATTTTTTGACAGGTAAGGCACTTACTAACAAAAGTAGCGACGTCGTTCTTCATTTTGGGCCACCAAAAGCTCTCTTTTAAGTCCTTGTACATTTTTGTGGCTCCCGGATGGACAGAGTACGGAGTCTCGTGAGCTTTTTTCATGATCCTTTCCTTTAGTTCTTCCTTGTTAGGAATGCATAGTCTATCCTTTTGATAGAGTATGCCTTCATCAGATATGTGGAAGTCTGACTCCTTTCCTTCTAAAACCTCGTTTTTCGTCCTAAACAGTGAGGCATCGGCTTCTTGACGTTCTTTCATCCCATCTAAAATGGTAGGTTGGAAGGTTAGAGCAGTTAATCCTCCCGTAATAAGCTCGATTCTGGCTTCCATTAGCTCTTTTTGAAGAGGCTCTGTCAATATCCTGATTGACATCATCGAGGAAGACGACTTCCGACTAAGGGCATCGGCCACCTTGTTAGCCTTTCCCGGATGGTATCGGATATCTATGTCGTAGTCCTTAACCAATTCGAGCCATCTTTTTTGTCTCATGTTCAGCTCCTTTTGTGTGAAGATGTACTTCAAGCTCTGATGGTCCGTGTACACTTCGCATTTTGTGCTGTAGAGGTAGTGCCTCCAAATCTTTAAGGCAAATACTACCGCCGCAAGCTCCAAATCATGCATCGGATAGTTCTTCTCGTGTTCCTTGAGCTGTCGCGAAGCATAAGCGATCACTTTTTCATTCTGCATAAGCACGGCTCCCAATCCTATCTTGGAAGCATCGCTGTAAATCACGAAGTTTTCTTCCTCCACGACTGGAATTGTGAGAATTGGAGCGCTTGTCAGCTTGCTTTTGAGCTCTTGGAAGTGTTCTTCACACTTGTTTGTCCATTTGTAGGCCTTCCCTTTTCTTGTGAGTGCGGTAAGTGGCGCCGCGATCTTAGCAAATCCTTCGACGAATCGTTGGTAATAGCCCGCTAATCCGAGGAAACTGCGCACTTCGGTGACATTCTTGGGGGCTGGCCACTTACTTACCGCCTCAATCTTGGCCGGATCTACGGATATGCCTTCTTTTGAGACCACGTGTCCTAAGAAATGGACCTTTTCTAACCAAAACGCGCACTTGGAGAACTTGGCGTAAATCTGATTTTGCTTCAAAATCCGTAGTGCAATCCTTAGATGCTCCTCATGCTCCTCTTTCGACCTCGAATAGATCAGAATGTCGTCGATGAAAACGATGATGAACTTATCCAAGTAGTCCTTAAATACGCGATTCATCAGATCCATGAAGGCGGCTGGTGCATTTGTCAGTCCGAACGGCATCACAAGGAACTCGTAGTGTCCATATCGAGTGCAAAACGTCGTCTTCGGAACATCTCCTTCCTTGATTCGGAGCTGGTGATATCCCGATTGTAGATCAATCTTCGAAAAGACTGAGGCTCCCTTCAGTTGGTCGAACAGATCGTCGATCCTGGGCAAAGGATACTTGTTCTTGATGGTGATCTTGTTCAACTCCCGATAGTCGATGCAGATTCTTAGAATGCCGTCCTTCTTCTTAACAAACAACACCGAGGCTCCCTACGGTGAATAGCTCTGTCTGATGAATCCTTTATCCAGGAGCTCCTTCAGCTGGACTTGTGATTCTTTGAGTTCAGCAGGCGCCATCCTATATGGTGCCTTGGATACTGGTGCCGATCCTGAAAGCAACTCAATCTCAAAAGAGATTTCTCATTCTGATGGCAATCCTGGCAGATCTTCAGGAAAAACGTCCACAAACTCCTTGACTATCAGTACATCTTCCGGCTTACTTTCGGTCTCTTGTGTCTTGTCTACCATGTTGGCTAGAAATCCCATACATCCTTCCGCCAACAACTTTCTAGCCTTTAACGCCGAAATAAACATCTTTGGCTGCTTCGGGGTCGATCCTCGAAAGATGAATTCCTTATCTCCAACTGGCTTGAACGTGACGGCATGACGCTGGCAGTCGATAACCGCGTTGTACTTTCCCAGGAAGTCCATACCCAGGATAACGTCGTAGTCGTACAAATCGATGACAATTAGGTTGACGTACATCTCTCTACCGCATATATTATTGGAACATGGCGTATCTAATAATCAGACAACAAAATTTCCCCGGAGGGTAATGCAGTACGAAAGGTTCTTCCGATTTTCTCATTATCTCTACCTAGTTTCTTAGCAAACCTAGGTGATGTGAATGAATGCGTAGCTCCAGAATCAATCAACACATAAGCATCTTGTTGGGCAATAGGAAGCTGACCTGTCACCACCGTGGACGGTCCAGCTTGAGCATCCTCCTTTGTATAGGCATAGATGCGTCCCTGCGGTTCTGGAGCTTCAGCTCGGCCCTGAGGGATTGCAGGTCCCTCCAGTTTCATCTGCACAGCGTGCAACTGACTTCCCTGACCCCTCTGATAATTCTGCTGATGCTGGACACAGGAGGCCTTCTGCGTTTGTCGGCATAATTCTTTTGCCAACTAAATGCAGTCTCCATCCATTGGCGTATAAGCTTCACGGCTTCCGTGGTTTTTCGAATGAAGTCCGTAGACACAAGCTCTTTCTCTCTTGTCTCGTACCAATGGACCGGAGATCTACATCTTCGTCCATACAAGGCTTCATAAGGAGCCATTCCAATTGAAACTTGAAAACTGTTGTTGTACGAGAACTCAATCAAAGGAAGCTTCTTATCCCATGTTCCCTTGAAGTCCATTACGCATGCTCGTAACATATCTTCTAGAGTCTGGATGATCCTCTCTGACTGTCCATCCGTCTAAGGGTGGAAAGCTGTACTAAAAGTAAGCTTTGTACCCATCGCTTCATGTACACTTCTCCAAAATTTAGAAGTGAAGCGACCATTGCGATCCGAAATAATCATTTTCAGAATCTCATGGTAGCGAACGATCTGCACAACGTATAGTTCTGCCGGTTGTTCCACTGAAAAACTGAGCTTAATGGCCACAAAGGGCGCGGACTTTGTCAATCGATCAATGATCACCCAAATAGCATCGTTGTCGTTAGGAGTTCGGGGTAGACCAACCACGAAATCTATCGTCACTTGGTCCCATTTCCATTTTGGGATGGAAATTTTCTGCAGTTCTCCTCCTGGACGTTGGTGTTCCGCCTTCACTTTTTGACAAGTAAGGCATTTACTGACAAAGGTAGCAACATCATTCTTCATTGTGGGCCACCAAAAGCTTTCCTTCAAATCTTTGTACATCTTCGTGGCTCCAAGATGAACGGAATAGGGAGTCTCATGGGCTTCTTTCATGATTCGTTCCTTCAACTCATCCTCATAAGGAATGCATAGTCTGTTTTTCTGATAGAGTATGCCCTCATCAGATACGTTGAAATCCGACTCCTTTCCTTCTAAAACTTCATTTTTCGTCCTAAGCAGCGAGGCATCTGCTTCTTGACGCTCCTTCATACCATCTAAAATGGTAGGTTGGAAGGTTAGGGCAGCTAATCCTCCCGTAACAAGCTCGATTTTGGCTTCCACTAGTTCCTTTTGAAGAGGCTCAGTCAATGACTGAATCGACATTAACGAGGAAGACGACTTCCGACTTAGGGCATCGGCTACCTTGTTAGCCTTTCCAGGATGGTATCAGATGTCTATGTCGTAATCCTTCACTAATTCGAGCCATCTCCTTTGTCTCATGTTAAGCTCCTTCTGCGTGAAGATATACTTCAAGCTCTGATGATCCGTATAAACTTCACATTAAGTACCGTAAAGATAGTGTCTCCAAATCTTCAATGCAAATACTACCGCCGCAAGTTCCAAATCATGCGTCGGATAGTTCTTCTCGTGTTCCTTAAGCTGTCGAGAAGCATACGTGATCACTTTTCTGTTCTGCATAAGCACGGCTCCCAATCCTATCTTGGAAGCGTCGCTGTATATCACAAAGTTCCCTTCCTCCACGACTGGAATTGTAAGGATTGGAGCGCTCGTCAGCTTACTTTTGAGCTCTTGGAAGTGCTCTTTACACTTAGTCATCCATTCGTACTTCTTTCCCTTCCTTGTGAGTGCGGTGAGTGGCGCTGCGATTTTAGCAAATCCTTCAACAAAACGTCGGTAGTAGCCTGCTAAGCCGAGGAAACTACGTACTTCGGTGACGTTCTTAGGAGCTGGCCATTTACTTACTGCCTCAATCTTGGCCGGATTTACGGATATGCCTTCCTTAGAGACCACATGTCCTAAGAAATGAACCTTCTCCAGCCAAAATTCACACTTTGTGAACTTGGCATAAAGCTGGTTTTGCTTTAAAATCCGTAGTGCAATCCTTAAGTGCTCCTCATGCTCCTCCTTCGACCTTGAATAAATCAAAATATCGTCTATAAAGACAATAGCAAATTTATCCAAGTAGTCCTTAAACACTCAATTCATCAAGTCCATAAAGGCAGCTGCAGCATTCGTCAGTCCAAACGGCATAACAAGAACTCGTAGTGTCCATATCGTGTATGAAACACAGTCTTTGGAACATCTCCTTCCCTAATTCGAAGCTGATGATATCCTGATCGCAGGTCAATCTTCGAGAAGACTGAAGCTCCTTTCAATTGGTCGAACAGATCGTCGATCCTAGGCAAGAGATACTTGTTCTTGATGGTGATCTTATTCAATTCCCGATAGTCGATGCACATACTAAAAGTGCCGTCCTTCTTCTTAACAAATAACACTGGGGCTCCCCAAGGTGAATAGCTCTGACGGATGAATCCTCGATCCAGGAGCTCTTGCAACTGAACTTGCAATTCCTTAAGTTCAGCAGGCGCCATCCTATAAGGTGCCTTGGACACGGGTGCTGATCTAGGAAGTAATTCAATCTCAAAAGAGATTTCTCGCTCCGGTGGCAATCCTGGCAAATCTTCAGGAAAAACTTCCACAAATTCCTTGACTATCGGTACTTCTTCCGGCATACTCTTGGTTTCTTGTGTCTTATCTACCATGTTGGCTAGAAACCCATTACATCCTTCTGTCAACAACTTTTTGGTCTTTAGCGCAGAAATAAACATCTTTGGCTGTTTCGGGGTCGATCCTCTAAAGATGAATTCCTTGTCTCCAACTGGCTTGAATGTGACAGCGCGACGTTGGCAGTCTATAACTGCGTTGTACTTTCCTAAGAAGTCCATACCCAGGATTACGTCGTAGTCATACAGATTGATGATGATCAAGTTGACGTACATCTCCCTACCGCATATAATTATTGGAACATGACGTATCCAATAATCAGACAACAAAATTTCCCCGGAGGGTAATGCAGTTCGGAAAGTTCTTCCAATTTTATCAGTCTCTACCTAGTTTCTTAGCAAACTTAGGCGATGCAAATGAATGTGTAGCTCCAGAATCAATTAGCACATAAGCATCTTGTTGGGCAAAAGGAAGCTGACATGTCACCACCGTGGATGGTCCAGCTTGAACATCTTCCTTGGTGTAGGCATAGATGCGTCCTTGTGGTTCCAGAGCTTCAACTCGGCCTTGAGGAACTGCATGTCCTTCAAGTTTCATCTGCGCTGCGTGCAGCTGATTTCCTTGAACCCTCTGATGGTTCTGCTGGTTCTGAAGGTTAGCATTGCAATTCCTTGCATAGTGGCCTTCCTTGTCACACAAATAGCAGCGATTGGTTCCGGCTCAGCAGTCACCCGGGTGCTTCTTTCCACATTTCGGGCAAGTGGGACTTCCATTGTTATCAGAAGCATTCTTCTTATGGGGAAAATTCTGCTGATTCCCCTGTCCTCCAGCATTCCATTCTCTCTTCTGCTGGTTGTTGCCATACGGCTTGTTATTGCCGTGTTGCCCAGATGATCCTCCTTGACCTTTCGGTTGCAAGGTTTGGCCTGGTTGGCCTGGTTTTGCTTGACTAGGGCCTTCTGCTCATTCTTTTCCTTAAAGAATTTGGCCCGTTGGGCTTTGTTCTGTCCTACCCAATACTCAGCTCGAACTGCCCGACTAACACATTCGGCAACAGTGAGCGGTGGTTGGGGGCCACTACTGATTACCACGGCCAAGTCTGAGTGAAATATCCTCATCATTCTTCTTACTTTGTCCCTCTCAGAACTGATGAGGTGAGGGCAGAGACGTGCCAACTGTTCAAACTTTCTCACAGCTTCAGCTACCGACAAATTTCCCTGGCGGAAATTGTTGAACTCATCCTGCTGAGCTTCCATGACCTCGGTGTTGAAGTATTTCTCTCTAAATTCTTCAACAAAGTCTTCCCACGTCATCTGGGTAACATCTCACCGGATTTGGACTGTCTCCCACCATAGGCGAGCGTCTTTCTTCAGCATGAAGGACGCATAGAGGACTCTCTCTTGGTCGTTGAGCCTGAGGAAGTTCAGGACAACCTGGAGGTCGATTAGCCAATTATCGGCCTCAATAGGGTTTGTAGACCCTTCGAATTCTGGTGCCTTCATCCGTCGAAATTCGTGGTATAGTTTTGCCAGAGTGCGAACTCGAGGTGCTGGTGGAGCAGCTATCGGCGCCATAGGTACTTCAGGGGCCGCAGGGTGTTCTGGGATCACCGGGTCGACATCAAGAATTTCTGGTGCGACAGGTTGATCCTCAGGAGCTGGTGGCACCCTGGCATCTGGAGGTCCCTGATTCTGTTGGGCTAATTGTGCTCTAAGCCCACCTATTTCTTGCTGTTGGTATAACAACCCACCTAGCACAGGCCGTTACCTTGCGTACATACTTACTATTTTACTTATATACTGGACCAAAACACAACGGAAATTTTTTTTTTTATACAAAATTAAGAACGTGCTCTTATAAAAGATGTCTTGATAAACCATATTTACATAATATGAAACTTAAAAGGAAACAAAACGCGTAGCGGATAAACTTCCTACGATTTCACAGTGCGTCTCGCCACGCTCGGCCATCTTGCATCATGCATTGCTGACAGGCTGCTTACCTATAGCATAGACGTAAGACAGTGAGCTTTTGCTCAGCAAGTACAACTGTCTCGTCCACATCATACACATAACCATATTGTATACAATTCTAATTTAACATACATAGCAACACATAACATCATTCATAACAGCATAACCTAACAATGCCTATCATATGCATGGTCCAGTTATGCTCATTTTTACTTTCCTTGCTTATTCTTATCTTTCTCTTAGGGCCTTTACCTTGGTGTTCGTACCCGGTGCGCAACTATGGAGTGGTTGGGGTGGCCAGCCCAATCCAACTCACACCATAGTCCTACCCGACCTCGGACGGGTGGTACGACACCGGCAAGCTCGCTTGCCTTCTTTTATTTTTCTTATCTTTTCTTTATCTCATTCTTGAGCTTATTGGTCTTGTAGGGATTAATGAACATGCATCGTGATGTCACACAATCCTAATTCATACTAGCATCATCATTTTGCTTAACATGCTTTCTAAACTTTGCATATCATTTTAACAACATCTTTCCACATAAAATATGACATACTAAACACAGATAGCATGGCAAATAGCATATCACAAATAACACAAAATTTGCATGCACCCCTAGCATACATCTAACATACTTCGGCAAGTATCAACTAAAGCCTATACTGTAGGCGGAGTTGTACTTACCTCTCTCTCTATGTCCAACTCGGTGCTGTCCTTCCTCGGATCGCAATTACAGGCCTTCTCCTGCTTGATTAAGTACATAGGTGAGATTCTGCCTTTCATTATGGAATGTTGGCACCCTAACCAACAGGCCTATTAAACCTAGTTGTATGTCCCCGACTTGATACCTGACTTGGTCCAGCTAGCCCTCTTACTGTTTGGGAATAATCCGAACCTTGATTATTCCCTTTAGAGGTTACGTTGGATAACCTCTTAGGCTGGGTCTTGATCTACTGTTGGGTTTTCTTCAAAACCTTGGGCTTTACTATTTCATCATAGCTTATTGGGTTAATTTCCTTAACCCACTTTTCTTAGCCCATATCTAGATTATTAGTATTCCTTAGGGTTACGTTGGATAACCCTTAAGGTTACCTTTAACCAATTGTTGGATCAACCAAAGTTAACATTTGGTCAACTACTGGTCAATCCTTGGTTAATTCTGGGCTTTTTGGGGCTAAGCCCGGTAACTCGGGTCCTATTCCCGGCTACGGCCGATAATCGGCTTGATTACCAATTTTACCTTAAAATCCATTTTCTTATCTTAAATTTCCATTTTCCTTCCTTTTTGCACTTTTTAAAAGATTTAACTTTAAAATCCTTTAAACTCTTTATAGAAATTCCGATTTTTTTGAAATAAATTTTAATAAAGGTCGTTTTAGGTCGGAAACTGCTTTTGGAGCTGTTTCCGTAGTTAAAACGATGATTCAAAAACACTTTACAGTTTTTAGAAAACATTTTGTAGAACTAAGATGCAGGAATTTTTGGATTCCCTACACACCCTTCATAAAACAGTCTCAGTTTAAAAATCCGTTCGGAATCTGAAAAACTTGTCTTCATGAAAGTTGTAGCTCTCGAAAAATGCTAAAACTTTTGTGTTTTGTGAAAAATCCAGTTCTGCCTATTTTCGTGTCATTTTTCATTTGAAACTGGCTGACCCTGAAAAACTGGGTCTGGGGAATCAGCCACGGGTTTTGATAAAAACGGAGGCCGTTGGAGCCTCATTTTGAGATTCTGCTCATGCTGTCCTCTAGGAAAAATCGTTTCGAGCAACTTTCATGTTTTGAGTTTTACCCAGTTCGGCCTCTAAGGACCTTAACTTTTCACTTTTCTGAAACTGGCCAGATTCGAATCCGAATTGGCAGTTTTTGTGCTTACGTCCGGTTTACGTCCTATTTCGCGAATCTACCTCAACCAACCACTTTGGAAGCCTACTAGTCAAACACACAACGTTTCTGACGTCCCGTAACAACCCATTAGCCATCCCATTTAATCCATGCAAACCAATTTCTAAAGCCATGAACCTAGGTTTACATTTGGTTCTAACCTTGCATACAACACATACAAGCATCAAAAATAGTTCCCTAAACTAACATGCATCAAGGTTGCCTAAGGACAGTTTTTCGGCCACACTTGGGGACATACAACCTTAGTCTCCTAGTATGAAAAATCAATCACAAATAAGCACAAACAAAGCAAGATTTCAAGCCATACACACCCTAGGTCTATTAATCAAGCACACACCAAAACTAAGGCATAAAAGTGGAAATGAACTTAAGTCCTTACAATCAAATTGAACCACAAAATAACCTTGAGATTGAGCTCAAATTTAAAGAGTTAGGGATGCAAGGGTTTACCTAGACCAAAGCCAAGTTTGGTCAAAAATTTCTCCTCCTCCTCCATTGCTCCTTGACCCACGGCCACACTTGGGTTTGGGCACCAAAATGGTTGCTTTGGTTCCCTTGGTTGAGCCTCTCCAAGCCGAGCACTCCACAAGGATTAACCCTAAGAAAATTTCAACTTTCTCTCTCCCTTTCCTTCCCTCACTTCTTCGGCTACACACACACCCAAATACCCACAAAATTTCTCAAACTTTTCCCCTGCTTTCTCATTGCAAAACCGATCACTCTAAGAGCAAAAGCCCCAAGAAAATTTTTGATTTTCACTCCTCCCTCTCTTCCTCTTTGGCTGCCGGCTTTCAAGCAAGAATTTTGCAAGAGTTTCCCCAATATTTCCAATAAAAATGAATAGAATCAAGGGGGTATTTATAGAGGTTGATGACTTTGGTTAATTGAAGTTTGGCCCCAAAATTTTTGCTATTTGGTTGTGAATCCCATGAGGTGGCCGAACTTTGTGTGGTGGGGGAGCTTCCACATATTTTTCTTAAGCTAATTTGGCTTTATGACATCATTATTCAAAAGCTAGATGAGGTCATTTAGCTTACCTCACACAAGGGCCATGTTTGGCTTTCTAATTGTCTCCAAAAATCCATTTTTAGTGCTACACAGATATTTCTAATACTGTGGTTCACTAATACACAGTATTTTTATATTGTATCGAAGTACAAAAATTTATCTGTGTGAATTTTGGACCGAAAAATATTTTTCTCAATTTTCCGAGTCCTTTTTGCCCTTAATCTTAACTTGGTGTGCTTGATTTTCTAGGAACATTTTACGGCCTATTCTTGCTATCTAATTCACACAACATTTTTCTCGGTACTCTTTCTTTACTGCTATTTAAAATCTCATAAAGTCAATCCTTTGGCTTTCGTCAGTCAAACTTTGACTTTTTCGGTCAAAGTTGACTTTCGTAAAATCATGCACCGTTCCGGCCTTTTCGACTTGAAAGGTCCGTTTTCGAACTTAGACATTAATTTTGAGTCTTCTCGACCCATTAAAACTTCACAAAATCTCTCAAAAGTCCTAAACCGAGCTTTTTCATGTACACCTTCACAATGTCAGAAAAATTCCTTAAAAGGAGAAATGTATATTGAAAATTCGAGTAATACAGTTGGGCTAACATCATCTCCCTTAACTCGTTCAGCTGGGCTGCGAGATCGACATTTTGGGTCTGTGCCGTTCTACGCTTTGGTGGCATGGTTCTGTATAAAGATAGTAAAATAAGCTTTTTGTTTTCAAAAATTTAATGAAATCATGTCTTTTATACAGAACCATAATCTTCATTTCATATCTTTTTCATATCGTAAATACATGGTCATAGCCTTTAGGAAGGTACATTAACTTCCTTATCATGGACATACATTACTTGATTACCACCACCAAGCTAAGGCACAACCCAACGTCATCCTTACACCCAACATTCTCCATCGTGCCCAACGATGAAAGTTACGTACATAAGATCTTAACTAATTCTAAGCGTAAGAAAATAATTTAACTTACTTAAGCTATTGCGGAATGATGTGGAGCAAAATGAAGTAGGCTGGCAGGATACCGCTCTGATACCAACTTTGTGACGCTCTCATCCTACGTAGGGCCGTCACCTCACTTATATTTAACTTACTTTACTTGAAAATTTAGGAATTTTTTTTTTCAACATATATATATATATATAAGGGTTTGCTCATAGATACTTATCTTACATACATACTGAAATAGAAAGTTTGTTTAAAGTCTTTAGTACAAAAATACTATATAACATATCTTGCTTTCATCATATATACTTATATACAAAAACTTCTTGACTTAGAAAAAGGTTGCGGAATTTATGCGTAGTGGTATTTACACCGCCCTTCATCTGCCGCCACATCGTCCACCCAACGCCCACCATTCAAACTGCAGGCTTCTTACCTACAGTATG
This sequence comes from Ficus microcarpa, assembly GCA_025413485.1. NCBI lineage: Eukaryota > Viridiplantae > Streptophyta > Magnoliopsida > Rosales > Moraceae > Ficus > Ficus microcarpa. The sequence goes on from CM046376.1 coordinate 28,013,702, forward strand.
AAATATAATTAATAAGTTTTCACCCAGTAAGCACAGACTTTATCTCACAAAACATTTTTATTTTAAGATATCTTGAAAACATACAATTATCATATGCATATGCGTGAACCATTTATGTTCATTTATGTATTCCTTTTTAACTTAAACTTATCTTTCATATTGGCCCCATTGTGTACGTACCATAAGCGCGCCTCCAGATAGAGTTAGGGGTTGCAAGGTCCCTAACAATTATGGGAAACATTGAACTTGAACATGAATAATCCTCCAACCTTTGGGAGGTTGATCCTCCACCTTCGGGAGGCTGGTACGATACTTTACTTGTGTTCTCTTACCTTGTTATTTATCTTTAGTGAACATGCCTTATAATGTCACTATATCATAACATAACTTTCATCTCATTCATAACATGGCATGGCGTTTTTACAATCATAGCACTTTTGCAAACATAATATTCTTGTAATTATAGCACTTTTGAAAATATGACATTTTACAAATATAGCACTTTTGAAAACATGACATTTTGCAAACTTAGCATTTTTGAAGACATGACATTTGCAAATATAGCACTTTTGTAAACATGACATTTTGCAAACATAGCATTACTTAGAACATAGCACAGAGCATTTCATAGCAGATTTGAAAATAGATTATTATCTTTCATACTGCAGGTGAGGTTTGTACTTACCTCTTGCGCTGTGTCCCGAGTGTTGCGTCCTCAAATTGGGTTGCAACCGCATGTCACTTCCTGGTATTTGAAAAAGCGTAGGATCAGGATCCTATCATGAAGTGTTGGTGACCTAACCAACTCTCATGCCTAATCTTTGTTGTATGTCCCCGTTACCTTGATATCTTACTTGGTCACCCTTAGTCGTCTGACCTTATTAAGAATAATCAAACGTTGATTATTCCTTATAAGGTTATGTTAGATAACCTCTTCTTCTTGTTACTAAACCCTCAATCATACATTAGGGTTTAGCGTTCCATTCTACTTTTGGGTTTTACTTTTGCATCATATCATTTGGGTTATCTCCATTAACCCTTAAATCCTAACCCAATTTGGTATCCCTTAGGGTTGTATTGCGTAACCCTTAAGGTCAACCTTAATTAAACATCGGGTCAACCCTTAGTCATCCTTGGGTTTGTAACTCGGATATAATATCCGGCTATCGTTCGTAGTCGGCTTGCTTACCAATTTTACCTTAAAACTCCATTTCCTTACTTTTGGAAAATCTTGTGTAATTATCTTCCAAAAATCCTTTAGTTTGCTTGTAAAAATTCTTACTTCTTGGACTAAACTTTTATAAAACTAATTAGGACTTAAAACCGCCTGTTACGTTCATTTTGCTTTATCTTGGCTTAAAATTCTACTTTTTCTTTGTCTTGAAGACTTTTGGTTTAAAATCCAATTTTTCTTACTTTTGTAAGTTTTGGAAATTTTACATCCGAAACCTTAAAATTCATGGTTTTAGAAATGGAGACTTATAAAAATTCTTGTTTTCGAAACAGATATTTATAAAAATCATTTAGGGCTAGAAACTGCCTTTGGAATAGTTTCCATAGTTAAAACAGTGGGTTTTAGAAGAAAAACAATTTTTCTGAGCCAGTTTTAGAAAATCCTGTGCAGGAATTTTCGGTTCACTGCACAGCTATTAGAAAATGATGTCAGTTAAAAAATCGACTCCGAATTTGAAAAACTTGTCTTCACAAAAGTTGTAGCTCTCAAAAAATGCTAAAACTTTCATGTTTTACAACAAATCCAGTTCGGCTTGTATTAGTGCCAGTTTTTGTTTGAAACCGGCTGATCCTGAAAACTGGGTCTGGGCAGATCAGCCATAGGTTTTCGTAAAAACGGTGGCCTTTCGAGCCTCATTTTGAGATTCTGCCCGCGTTACCCCTTAGGAAAAACCCTTCCAAACACCTTTTGTGTTTTGAAGGCCGCTAAAGGCCTTAAATTTTCACTTTCCCGAAACTGGCCAGTTTCGAATCCGAACTGGCAGTTTCGATTGCTTAGTCCGGTTTACGTCCTATTCCGCGGATTCTATCTCGACCGACCACTTCGGGAGCTTACACATCAAACATGCAGTGCTCTAACGTCCCATACATTCAAGCAAGTCAACCCCGTTTGCCCATGCAGCCCTAAACCGGAAGCCCTAATCCTTGGGCTGCATGGGTTCCATCTTAGCACCACAATCAAGCATACACCATCATATTCACCATTGAACTAGCAGCCACTCAAGCACTGCCTAGGGCAGATTTTGTGACCAAAAATCAGGGGACATACCAATCACATCTAGCATGCATCCTAACAATTTTTCAAGCATAATTTAAGCAAGCAAACATCATAAATAAGCCAACCACATCCTAATCCCTAACCAAGCACACACTAACACATCTATGGCTGAAATTTAAAATGGACTTATGTCCTTACAAACCATCTTGTAATACCCATAAAATGCTAAACTTGAACTTAATTGAAGAAGTAAGGTCAAGATTTTACCTTAGACCCAAGTTAGGGTTTGAAATCTTAAATCTCCTTTGGTCCCCTTTCTTCTCCTTGGCTCCCTAGCCCACGGCTTTGGCTCTAGGTTGGATACCCAAAATTTTTCTTGGCTCCTTGGTAGATCCACTCAAACCCGAACCTTCTACAAGGTTTTCCTCCAAAATTTTTCAACTTTCCACTCCTTTTTCTCCTCCCCAAACCCACGGCTACAGCTGACCAAAAATGGGTCTCCAACTTCCCAAATTTTTTTCTTGTTTTCCCTAGAGCAAGATCTAACTCTCCTAAGCAAAATCCCTATGGAAATCTTGGTTTTTCTCTTATCTTTTTCTCCCCAAATACCTATGGATTTTTGCAGAAATTTAGCAAGAGTTTCCCTTGGTTTTGTGAATAAAAATGGGTTTTTGGCTCCCTATTTCTAGAGGTGGGGAAGCTTGGAAAATCACACCCAAAGGGGGGTATGTGGCCGGCCATGGGGGGTCCTAGAGGCTCCAAATTATTCCCTTGCCACACAAGGGTTTGTGATGTCATAGTTCCAAAGCTAGATGACATCGCCCCTTAAGAAACAAGGACCTTGTTTGGCTCTTCTTTTTTTTTTTTTTTTTTTCTCAAAAACAATCCATTTTTGTGTCATACTGATTTTTCTAATACTGTGCTTCACTCTTACACAGTATTTTTTTTTATTGTACTTCAATCCAAAATTTTCCCGTGAAAAAAAAATTGGATCGTAAAAATTTCTTTCTTATTTTTCAGAGACCTTTTTGCCCTTAATCCTAACTCGGTGTGCTTGATTTTATAGGGTGGTTCTAAGGTTTATTCGCACTATCTTGATCAAAAAGAATGTGTCCGCAGTCTCTTTTCTATACTGCCTTTCATCATACTGTAAAGCCAATTCTTTGACTTTTCTTAGTCAAGGTCGACTTTTTCGGTCGAACCTTTGACTTTCGTAAAATCACATCCTTTTCCGTTCATTTCGACTCAAAAAATCATTTGCTAATCTCGGCATTCTATTTTGAGTCTTTTAGCGAATTCAACGAGAATTCAAACATTAACAAATAAAATTATGAATTTCTCATTGCGATTCATAACTTTTCATGAAAACATCTTATAAACACATAATATGGACTTTAATTCCTTATGAACAAAGAAATCATAAGTCCATGAAAATTCGGGTCTTACACGCGCAACTATGGAGTAGTTGGGGCGGCCAGTCTATTTCCAACTCAAACCATAGTCCAACCCGACCTAACACGGGTTGGTACGACACAAGCAAGCTCGCTTGCCATCATACTTGCTTTTCATGAACTTATACTTGAATCTTGTTTTGAACTTAATAATTGGTGAACATGCTTTATGATGTCACACATACATAATCATATTCTAACATAACATGCCTCGTATCATATCCATGATATACTTTCATCATAACATAGCCATGATCTTAACATTTCATATGACTTAACATAAGCATAACTTAACTTTGCATATCACATTGCGTAGCATACATCATATTAAACATCAACCACAAACTTGACATATCACATAGCATACAACATAGCAAACAACATAACATGCAACATGGCATACATCAAACATACTTAGGTAAGCATCACAACAAAAGCCTATACTGTAGGCGGAGTTGTACTTACCTTGATTGCTATGTCCAATATGTAGCTACTCCCGATTAGGATGCAAATGCAAGTCACCTCCTGCTATATTAAATGACATAGATATAAGTTCTAACATTCATATCAAATCTTAGTTATATATCCCCTACAAAGCACATGATAACTTATCGGGTTACAACAAGTAACCCTAATATTTAATGCTACCAATCTAAGGTCATATCCTATTAGGTTACTTAGGGTAACCTTGGATGTTAAGCCCATACATAATAGGATTAGATCATTATCCTAACCTTGGGCTTAGGCCTTATAATCCATTAGGTTATTACTGGTAATCCTAGGTCTTAGCCTATTATTAACTTGGTATCATGTTTGGTTACATTAGGTCAACACTTATTGGGTTACTAAGGCCCAATTACATTGGATCCTATTGGGTGACTATGGTAACTTTGGGCTTTGGATCCAGTTCTATAATTCAGGTATCCTGCTTAATTACTGTTGGTTATCAACTAGTCTACCCAAATTAAGACAACTTAGGTCTATAATCCCTTTTTGTTTTTCTTTGGAAAAACTTAGCTTTTTGTGTTTTTTTACAAAAATCCTTTTTGTTCAGCTTATAAAAACTTGGGTTCCTTAGAAGTGTTTGAAAAAGTCATTAAATGTTGGAACTACATTGGAACAGTACCCACAATCAAACTATCAGTTTTTGAGCAAAAATACCATTTTCCTGCACTGTTTTAGAAAATCCTGTACAGAAATTTACTGTTTTCTACACAGTTTTTAGAAACATAGTTTTATTTAAAAATATGAGCAGAATTTGAAAAAGTTGTCTTCATAAAAGTTTTAGATCACGAAAAATCCTAGAACTTTTATGTTTTACAAAAAATCCAGTTCTGCCTCTAACTCTTTCGTTTACCCTATTGAACTTAACTGGCCATGCATGAAAACTGGGTATGGTCAGTCTCGGATTTTCATAAAAACCGAGGCCAGTGGAGCCTCATTTTAGAAAATTGTCCATGTTCCCCCCCTGGGAAAAACTGTTTTAAACAACTTTTATGTTTTAAGTTTTCTCAAATTCGGCCTCTAAAGGCCTCAAAACTAGCTTTCAAGAAAACTGGTCAGTTTCCACCCGAACCTGGCAGTTTTCCTGTTTTAAGTTTATTTTACGTCCTAATCGCGTAATCTAACTCAACCAAACATGTGGGAGCCTAGAATTCAGTCATGTAACACTTTTCTAACGTAAGGTTTCTTTAAACACAATTTCCATCAACTCCATGCAAACCGTAATTGACTTTGGATCAACCAAAGTTTACATGGCTCTAGGTTGCACAAAATCAAACCAAACATTCTATTCTAGCAACCTAACATATCATAATCATCATCATTCTTAACATACTTGGGGACATACAATATATCAAACATTTAGCATGCAAATCATGAAAATTAGAGCAAGTATGCAAATCATAATTCAAACCACCCTTAACCTAAGTCAAGCACAAACCCTAATTTCTAAACTTGGGCACAAAATTAAATTGAGCTTATGTCTTACAATTTCAATTTGAAATACACTTAAATTTTAAATTGAATGCTCAATTTAAAGAGTTTAAGGTCTAGGAAGGTTTACCTTGATTTATCTCAAGATTGGGTTAGGGTTTGGCTTTCAAATCTCCCCCCCACCCCCTAGAACTCCTCCAAAACCGGTTCTTGTTCCAATTAACAATGAGTCAAAACCATCCCTAGATGCTCAATGCCAAATAAAATCTCATATGTTTCTCCAAACATATCATAGAAATCTCCTATTTTGCCACACTAGCAAAGCTGATCATCCACACAAGTAGACAAGGCCCGTCCATGGATGCTACAAGGTTGTGAGAATAATTTAATAGAATAGTATCAACATTAACTCTGTCGCCGAGATTCAATTGTAGATCTGAAAATAAGGGGAAAAAAACATGTTTGTCAAGTGGAGTTTTTTCAAAATAACATAAAAATAAAAGGCAGAACATGAAGAATTCAAGAGACTATTTAAGCTAAAATAAAATTAGGATAGCGTAACTTATTACATACTTTCAATTTATCATCACAGCAGAAGTTGCAACTTTGATTGAAGAAAATAAATTTTTCCACATCTATGAACGAATTTAAGGGGGAAAAAAAACCCATTCATTCACAGAGGAAAAAAATCAAGAATTCTCCTATGAAGAATACCACCGGTGGATGCGACAGCTATGGTTCCAAATAGCAAACATTGTCCGGATCGAAGTGCATCTACACAAGTGAGATAGAGAGAATAATCAGAGAAGAAGCAAAGGGGTGTAAATGAACGGGAAAGAAAACTACCTTTTGACAAAACTGAAGAGAAAACTACCTTTCACAAATCTGAAAATCTCAATCCTATTTTAAGAAGGGAAAAAAATTATTAGAGCAAAATAATTAGTATATGTGCTAAAAGAGGAAGAAAGAAATCACAACAAAAAAAATTGTGTTCATAACAACTTTGAAGCAATAATTATGACTTACCTATAAGCAAATTAGGCTAAGAGAAAGGCTACAACCACTAGTCTCTCTAATGTTGTTGTGAGCCATCGAATTCTGGGTGGATTTGTTGGCTCACAAGAGATGGAAAGAATGGAAGGGTGTGAGAGGCTTTTTGGTGGAGTTTCATATAATGAAAGGGGGAGAAGTTGAAGGGAGGGAATAACGGAGATGAGGGAGGAAAAGCAGCACAACAAATTTAAGTTGGCGGGAATTTGAATTTGGCCAAAAAAAACTTTGCCTTCTAATAGCTAAGAAGTTTTAAGTTGAATTGCCGCCCACTGTTTTTGATGAAGAATTGCCACCCTTTTTTTAGTTTAATTTTAATTTGTTTGCTCTAGAAGAAGATTTCAAAAATTTATAATGAATTCAATATTTCTTAAAAAAAAAAGTCTAAACTTTATGGTTAGAGTTTTTTTAATAATTGTTTTTATATGATGTATATAGGTAGAAAAAATCGAGATTTATATGTACAGTGCGAACAAAAAAAAAATGTTGGATAAGAGTATGAATAGGAAAAAAAATATTTAACTAATTGTTTGCATTTATAATGTCATGTATCTATCCCTTAAAAAATGTCTTATTTAACATACAAGAATATCTCCTGTACAGCGGTAAAATTAAATTTCGACATTTGTGGAGGAAAATTATTCTTCAAATATTATAACTTTAAGCACAATGTAGAATAACTATAAAATGTTAACGGTAAAAATTTGTCTAACAAAATGTATGATATGATATTTCTAAAATTAAGGGAATAAATAAGTGCAATAAAACAGAGAATATGAAGATTTGTCAAACACTTTCAGAAGTAAATTTTGAACCTAAAAAGCCAAAAGTAGTTTCCAAGAAACTTTGTCACTTGATTTTTTAGATTGCCCCTAAGAAAGGACACCTTTGGATTATCACTTCATCTATAGTGGTTTCTGTTTTTTGACCTCGAATTGGATAAATCAAATGTCAACATGACATATCTTACTGAAATTACCCCATACTAATTAAAAAGGTAATAATAGATTACCACTGGTAATCTACTGGATGTCATCAAAATCAACATGGGTCACTTATGGTCTTTCGTTGTCGAAGTTGATCTCCGATCACGGAAGAGTATTTTGAAAAGTAATCTACTATAATATTTTCATTTCAAACACAAAATAACCAGCTATCTCAAGCTCGATCGCCAAAAAGTATCATAGTATATTACTTACAGTAATCTACTAACGTTTCCAACTCCAACTGCCATAAAGTATTATGGTATATTACTTTTTGTAAGATACTTGATTATATTTTATTACCAACACAAAAGGGATAGAGTTGATTACTAGAAAGCATTGGATCGAAACCAACTTTACTATTATTATTATTATTTTTTAGCATCCATTGTCCAATTCAATTATGAAAAAATCTTTTAAAATCCAATCAATTTAGTCCAATTTTTTTATCTTTCACTCCAATCCAGCTAAAAATCCATTGAATTGGATGATTGGATTATACTAATGTTTTAAACAGAACTTATTAAAACTTGCTCAAAAGACAAATGACATTTTATAAACATCAATTTAGTCCTCCATCATCCATTCACCATATTGCACTAAACCAAAATCACCTAACATAATATACTAAAGTAAAAACTTTTAAGCTAATAGTAATCATTATCCGTATTTAACAGAAAAAAAACTAGAAAAAAATATAAACACAAAATTAAATATCATCACACGGTTAGCATGACAAGCCTGCCAAGGAAAAACATTTTCTAATTTGTCAATCTACTTTCAATTCTTCAATATATAATTGGTTATAAGTAGCTGAGATTTCGCATATCTTAATAATTGGTTGTGACTGGATTCATTTGTAGCGGTACCAACGTCTAAGTATCTCAGAGGACTTGTTTCAAATATTGGTAAAGACAATCAGATTTTCTAGCCAGGATCTACTATTTTGAAGATTATCCATATATTTAAATTCAAATATGTAATCTTTTTGTATTTTAAATGTTGCTAAGTGTTATTTTTTAGGAAGTTATAAATACATGATAGAGTGGCTTCTGAAAACCCCATCTTATTCTTTGGTAGGTTACGCTACTTGGAATTTTAAAAATATAGTGAAGCCCCCAAACGATAAAGAGGACGTAACTAGCTTTTAGACGGTAAACCTTTTATAAATCTTTGTGTTCACTACTTTCATCCAAGATTACTCTTCCTTCTAAATACTCAAAATATTCAGATTAACGTTAAAAAAAAAAAAAAAAAGCAGCAGACAATATCATAAATTAAAAAAAAAAAAAAAACAAAAGACAAATATCATTGTAATGAACCAGTCGGCAAGAAACAACAAGAAAATTGGATAAACAACCTCTCAAATAGATATTTTAGGGCAACTTTTAATATTTATTTGAATATTTGAATATTTTTACCATTTATATTTATTTAAGTGGACGGCTAAAAAGCTGAAACTATTATTTAATATTTAGAGACAAATTTTTTTTTTTTTAAGTTTAAAGACAAAATAAGATGACTCTTAGACACAAATAAAGATATTACAAATATATTTAATATTTTGAATTATTTTTATGGATAATAGAATAAAAACAAAAAGAATCGAAAAAAAATCTACAGCCCTTATTATTTTTTCTTTTTCTTTTTTTTTTTGTGCTAAAGTATAAGTAATATTGTTATTATTATTATTACTATTATTATTAGTATTAATTAATTAATTTCTAAGAATATTACTCAAAGAAAAAATTAATTTCCAAGAATATTTTGTTTCTTATTTTATATATGTACACACATATTCCCTTCCTTACCCATATCTTCCCGATCTAGATTATCTCTTTTCGTTTCCCATTTGAGCAGATGAAACATCCCAAGATTCTAACTAATTCACTAAATAAATCTCTTCTTAGCCCCAAAAAAGAAAGAAGAAGAAAAAAAAAACCCCCGCCAAAAGCAGTCCTATCTTCCCCGCCAAATCAAGCGCGCCAAAACCCGTAACTGTATAATCTCCCATATTCGGCCTCTATTTCTCTTCCTCACATTTTCTTGATTCTCTCTTATCCTCCCTCTTCTTCGAACACCAAAAAATAAAAATAAAAAATAAAAAATATGAATAAATAAATAAATAAAAAGAAAATGGTGTTGATACTCTCAGTCAGTAGAACCCGACGAAGCCACCACAGTCGACACCAGTTGAAGCCCACCATCGAGGCGTTGCCAATCGGGACAAGTGGCCGTCGCACTCACACCTGCCTCAATTCCAACTTGTCGCTCCTTGCCGGTACAATCGTGTTGTTGTGAGATTTTACGCCCCCCAATCCTCTGTTGAAACGAAATTTAGTAGGGTGCATCAACTGTTTGTTGAAATGCCAACTTGGTTTACTATTTTTTTTTTTTTTTTTGGGTTGCTGAGACTCATTTATTGTAGACCCAAGAATGAAGCAAATTGTACCAACTCTTGGTTAATATATATATATATATATATATATGTTTTTCTGTATTTTTCTTTTATTTTTTTAATTGGAATTCTGAATTGAAATGTTTCTAGTATGGATTCTGAGATTATTAAGAGCAATTGCACCTCAATATCTGGATGTGTCAGGATCTTGATAGGCTGCCTCATCTCTGCAATTTTCCAAAAAGGGTTCTTCCGAGTGCCGCTATGCAATCTAGGGCCACTGGAGGTAAATTTTCATCATTCTAGTTCTGTTCTTGGTGAAATTTTAAGTGACAAGAAAAGGAGGAAAAGTTTCGCAAAATTTGATTTGTAATGTAACTGTTGATGAATATGTTTTTTTTCTAAAGAGAAATATTGATTACTGTTGTGATTTGTGAATATTTTTAGAAATTGTGAGAGCTTGTTTATAATATGATTAAAATATCTTTAGTTTCAAAATTTTAAAAATAATCTAGATGATGTTAAAGATTAGCTATTGTTTACAGAGGGATGGAAGCAAGTGGTATGAAGGGCCAATTCCTGGTAGTCTTCCTATCCTGAGCAATTTAATTGAATTGTAAGTCTTCTTCTGAGTAGTCTTCTCATGACCTCTCTTCTTTAATTAATTAATTATTTATTTATTTAAAAATACGAGACTATTGAGATGAAAGTGGTGAATTTTTGTTTTCTTTCTTTAAAGCGGATTAAGTTCGTTAGGTTATGCTTGTTTTTAAATGTTGACAAATTTTTTTGTTTTTATTTTGTTTTGTTCTTTGTTAAGTAGAAAGTCCTGAAGTGAAATACACGTAAAAATCCACACATTTGTAGGCATTTTATGTCATCTTGTTTATGCAATAAAACAAAAATTGACGTCATTTTTCTCTTGAATGTCGCAAAATAGTGTCTTCTACAACATTTGGCAAAAAAATGTCGTTTAAGAATCATTTTATGACATTTAAAGAAAAATGTCGTAAATTTTGTGTCGTTAAAAGCACTTTTTGTTGTAGTGTACTAATTGGCACCAAAATTTGTGTGGATCTCTTGGTGCTTGCTCCAACCCAAAAACCGACCACTCCACTTTCAATTCTTCTCACTTTTTCTCTTCCTCACAGCCGGCCCTAGGTATAGAAAAAGGACACAAAAATTTTCAAAACCTTGGCTTGTTGGTGCTAGAGAAAAACCGACTACCACCCACACTTTTTCCCTTTGGTTAACAAATTTTTTTCTTTGTTTTTGCTCACACTTGATGTCCGGATTTTTGAGAGAGAAAATGTCAAGAGTTTTGCTGATTTTTCCCAATTTCTTGGACCAAAAACTGCCCCCCTTGTGGCCTATTTATAGGTGAAAAAAAGGATTTCTTTTTTATTTATTTTTTGTTCAACTTTTGCTCAAAAACCCTTGGAGCGAAATTATTTACCAATGAGCCCCTCAATGGCCAGCAACCTCACCATCTAGAACTCTCCAAGATTTCTTTCTAAGCTTGGTTAATGCATTAATGATGTCATAAATAAAAAGTTGATGAGGTAAGCACAATTAAGGCTTGTTTGCCTTTTTCCTCAAAAAAGCAGTCCACTTTAATGCCAACACAGATATTTCTAGTACTGTGCTCACTAATACACAATACTGTTATACTGCACTGCAGTCCAAATTTATCTGTGTAAAAATGGACTGTACGAAAAATTTTCTTTTTGCTTAAAACTTTTTGGCCCAATAAATCCTATTTAATGTGTTTGATTTTTCTATGGTGATTTTAATTCTTATTCATATCATCTTGTCCGTAATTACGGTTTTCGCAGTATATTTTCCATACTGCTCATCATATATCTGTGTGGTCAACCCTTTGACTATTTTTAGTCAACCTTTGACTTTTTGGTCAACTTTGACTTTCTTGGTCAAACTTTGACCAACTTAAAATCATGAATTTTCTTTTTCCTTTTCACCCAAAAAGGCTATTTGCTTCACTAAGCAATTCATTATTGAGTCTTATAAGGTCATAAGAGCTCATAAAATTAAACAAAAATCCTAATCAGGATTTTACATAAATAGCTTCATGGTACAACTTGAATTTCTCTACAAGAAATTGAAATGTTGGAAAATTCAGTTATTACAACTAACATACTTAGTGTTTTGTTAGGTTACATTGGGTAACCCTTGGTGTGGGCCTAAGTCATACTTGGGTCAATCTTATTGGGTTACTAAAGCCCAAATTCCTAAGTTATATCCTATTAGGTTACTATAAGTAACCTTGGGTTTTCGGCCCAATCCAGTAACTTGGGTATCTTACTCGGTTACCGTTGGTTGCCATACTGTTACCAAGTTATTAAGACAACTTGTGATCCATTTACTTATTTTTCTTGTCTTAAAATAAACCTAGTATTATTTGTCCATTTTTCTTTTTGTACAAAAATCCTTGTTCAACACTCAATCTTTTTTACCAAAATTGTAATTCTTTTTGAGCAAAGATAACAAAATTGTCAAGTGTTGGAAACTGTCCTTGAAACAATTTCATGCTACCAATTATCAGTGTATGTCCAGGAATTTCCTTTTCCTGCACTGTGTTTTGAAAATCCTGTGCAAGAATTTCCTGTTTCTTGCACAGTTTATGGAATCTAATTTTATTTAAAAATCTGTGTGGAATCTAAAAAAGTTTTCTTCATTAAAGTTTTAGATCTTGAAAAACCCTACAACTTTTGTATTTTGCTCAAAACCCAGTTCGGCCTCTAACCCACTCATTTTCCTTGTTGAACCTGCCTGGCCGTGCATAAAGTCTGGGCATGAACAGGTTTGGATTTTTGTAAAAACAAAAGCCATTAGAGCTTTATTTTTGAAAACTGTCCATGTTACCACCTAGGAATTTCCATTTTCTACAACTTTCATGTTTTAATTTTCTCTAAATTCGGCCTCTAAGGGCCTCAAAATCACCTTTCCAGCAAGTTGTCCAGTTTTACCCGAAACTGGCAGTTTTGCTTTAAATCTGTTTTTACGTAAAATCTACGTGCATGCTACCTCAAACGGTCGCAACCGTGAGCCTATGACAATATGCAGTGCTTCTAACATAAACTTTTCATCGACATGCATTCATCCATACACATACAACCCGTGGAGTGTTCTTGCACCAAGCTAGGGTTTAAGATTGGTTTGCATATCCCATACATCACTCAAGCTAATAACCTAACTCATTCATCATCATGCATAACCTATAACTTCTTAACCACATGGGGATATATAACAAACATCATAAAGACATACATGCAAGCCCTAACATCATACAACCATACTATCAAAATCATGCATAACAACATAAATCAAAACCACTTACTTTCTAATCAAGCACAAATCTAAACTAATCAAGCATATGCTCTTACAAACCAACATTGTAACACACAAGCTTGAATCAAAGCTTAATTGAATAGCTCAAAGGTTTTAGAAGATTACCTTTAAGCTTAGAGATAGGTTCTAAGCCTTGGGATCAAACTTTAGTTCTTGCTTTTGCGTTTCTCCAAAAATTCTGACCACCCTAACCTTTATTTCTCTTTCTCTCTTTTTTTTTTTTCCTTCTCTTTGGGTTTCGGCTTTCTAAAAGGGAGAGAGAGTGAGGTGAAAATTTGACATAGTTTTAGGGTATTTTCACATAAAGTGAACCAAAATGCACCCCCCATCACCTATTTATAGGTGATAATTATTTTCTTTTTTGATTTATTTTTAATCCAAAAATTACATAATAGCCCTTAAGAGAAAAATATTTGCTCCATACCCCTATGAGGTGACTGGCCATTGAGTTGCCTTGGAGGCAAAGACACTAATTCTTTCCTAATTTTCTAAAAATCCATAATTCATGTAATTATCCATGGATGAGGTGTCCTCCCCTTTGGGCCTTGTTTGGCTTTTCTCTTAAAATGCAGTCCATTTTCATGCTAACACAGATATTTTTAATACTGTTCTTAACTAATAACAGTACTGTTATACTGGACTGCAGTCTAGAATTCATCTGTGTAGAATTGGACTGCATATAAATTTTTCTTATGACTTAAAGCTACTTAGCCCTTATTGTCTTAAATAATGTGCTTGATTTTTCTATAGTGGTCTTAAACCTTATTCTTACTATCTTATCCGTAATGACGGTTTTTTACTGTATAATTTCCATACTGCTTGCTATATTGCAGTACCGTCATATTCATACCTTTGACTTTTCTGGTCCAACTTTGACCAATATAAGATCATAAAATTTTTTTCTACCTTTTTGCTCAAAAGGCCATATGCTTGGCTAAGAATTCCATTACTGAGTCTTATAAAATTATAAGAACTCAAAAATTTGATAAAAACCCTAATCATGCTTTTTCATAAATACCTTCGTGGTACAACGTTAATTCCTTTAAAAAGGAGATCGTAATATTCTAAAACAAAAAAAGTTATTACACACTAATTATGTGATATATATATATATAATATAAAAGGGAGTGTTTACATTAATTATTTTATAATCACAAATATTTATTTATTATCCAAACAATTAATATAATAAGTTTCTACTTTTGAATCGGTCTCAATTTTAAATTTTGGGAATATTTAAAGTGGAAGATGGAATTTTTGTGTAACATATCTTACTCCCTAAGAGAGAAAAGTTCTCTTTTACACTCTTTGTTTTTCTCATGTGTTAAGAGCAAAAAAAAAAACAAAACAAAACAAAACAAAAGAAAACCTTAAATTATGAGTGTGAAAATCCTTCCATCAATAGAAACACTTACTCATTTGTTTAATCAAGTAATGAAGATTAGGTATGGAAGAACGTGAAATCGAAGGATTTGAATCGTTTCTAGATTCGGGTGAAGTTTTTCCAAGAAATTTAAGAGTTATCGACTAATCGGATGATGGTAAATCTCCCATTTATTATGAAAATTTGAAATTTTTATTACTCATGGTCTCAAACTTTTGCTAAATTTTTCTAATATCTATTTTTGAAACTACCAGTAAATTGTTTCAATATATCGAGTCATGACAACAAGCCTCCGTTGGCTTCGTTTGTTAGAGATGAAACTTTTAAGTTGTAGTTTATTGACTTTTTAAAAACTAGTTATAATTTTCATTGATTTTGCAGAAAAAGACAATAATTGAGTTGAAAATTTTGAGTTCCAATAAAATAAAATACAATTCTAAAGCAGGCACATGCTCCAATAAAACAATAACCAAATTGTAATAAGTGATTGGTGCAGCAAAATATGTTTTTTTTTTAATAAATTAAGAGTGCCTTTGGTGTTCAGGTTGAGTTTGAAATGGAATAAAATTTTTAAGTTAAAGTTTGTTGACTTTTAAAAAACAAGAAAAATTTTATATTGACTTTTTTCAAAGAAAAAAAAGAACCAAAAAACAAAAACCAGTTGTAAAATACAGTTGAGTTCAAACTCAACTTCTATTCCAAACGTAGGCTAACTAATTATATATTGCTCAACAACTTCTAGTAATTTTCTACTTTTTCAAAGTTAGTATTGGCAGCTAATATTCGCCACATATTTACACATTTATATTTCTTCTTGCAATTTTTAATAAATTAAGAGTGCCTTTGGTGTTCGGGTTGAGTTTGAAATGGAATGAAAATTTTAAGTTAAAGTTTGTTGATTTTTAAAAAGCAAGAAAAATTTTTTATTGACTTTTTTCAAAGAAAAAAAAAACAAAAAACAAAAACCAGTTGTAAAATACAGTTGAGTTCAAACTCAACTTCTATTCCAAACGTAGGCTAACTAATTATAAATTGCTCAACAACTTCTAGCAATTTTCTACTTTTTCAAAGTTAGTACTGGTAGCTAATATTCGCCACATATTTACACATTTATATTTCTTCTTGCAATTTTGCAGGAGTTTGGTGTCAAGTTTGGATTGCAGAATTTGGATTTGGATTATTTGTGTATTTATCGAGGCGTTTGAATTGCTTGAGTTAAAAAGTGTAAAAACTTGAAATGTCTTCGGGAAAAAAATATCAATATGAAATTTGTTTCGTTCATCTCGAAATTCTATGCGATTTAAAAAAAAAATCTCATTTGGACTTGTCTATGCAAAGTTATAGATTTTAAAATTTTGAATTATAAAACTTTGCAAATAGTGAAGCTAAGGGAAAAATACAAAAATTGGATTGTGATTCTAAGGTTTGGATTGTTCGTCCAAACACATGCTTAAGCTGATTCTAATGGAAGTGTCTCATTTTGGAGGTCAAACCGCTAAAATATGTCCAGATCTAATGTTCCCGTTTAGTCATTCTCTTTGTTGTTTCCCAACTAAATTAAACACCTCATCAAAAATTTCCACATCAGCTATTAACAATGAGGGTGTTAACAGATATAAACGGGAAAGGCTCCTTTTGCCTTTTTTTTTTTTTTTTTTTGAACAGAGCATTAACCCAAATGTTGTTTAATTGTTTTCCTTTTTCCTTTTTAGTTGTCAGCTCTTAGTATAATCTTACCCTCCCTCTCCCCCCCCCCCCCCCCCCCGCGAGTCTTGTTGAAATTGTTGACTTTTTGGCTTGTCTGTGGGAAGTCCCATATTGCTTATATATAAAGGGGACTTAAGTCTTTAGCCTATATAAAAAAGCCCTAGCTCCTGCTAGTTTGATCATCTCAAAATTTTATCTCTTTCTTACTCAAAATTTGAGGAGGTCCTTTAACAAGGATATCTTAAGTAGTGGGTGATTGCCCCAAAGTTGTAATATTTATTTGGAGTGATTAGTGAAGTGGTCTGTTGCTGCTATGGTGCTCGGGGACGTAGGTGAAGTGATGAACCTCGTAAATTTTGGTGTGTTCTTTCCTTTTCTTTGTTCGTTTAATTTGGTATTCTTTTCGTTATTAGTAGTTATAGTATTCAATATTTGTATTTGGAGAGTATCTGTAGTGGATATTTCCTAACAAGTGGTATTACCCCCCAATTTGTTGACTTTTTGGCTTGTTTGTGGGAAGTCCCACATTGCTTATGTATAAATGGGACTTGGGTCTTTAGCCTATATAAAAAGGCCCTAACTCTTACTTGTTTGATCATCCCAAAAATTTTTCTCTTCTTTGCTCAAAATTTGAGGAGGTCCTTTAACAAGGATATCTTAAGTAGTGGGTGATTGCCCCAAAGTTGTCATATTTCTTTGGAGTGATTAGTGAAGTTGTCTGTTACTACTATCGTGCCCGGGGACGTAGGCGAATTACTAAACCTTATAAATTTTGGTGTATTCTTTCCTTTTCGTTGCTCTTTTAATTTGGTATACTCTTCATTAGTAGTAGTTATATCATTCAATATTTGTATTTGGGGAGTATCTCGTAACAACCCAAAATTTTGACAAACTTAGAATTTCCTTAGATACAAGGAAAATCTAAGTCTGAATTATGTATGTCAATATGAAGCTCACGATCTGATTTGATTATTAGAGTATGTTTGAGTTTTTATAAGTATTATGAGACTCAATGATAATTTATTAAGTCAAGAATAAGACTTTATAATGAAAAAGACCAAACCTTGAATTATGATTTTTGTTCGGACCAATAAATGATCAGGATAAATTATGACTTGAATAAGACAGTATTATACTATAATAAGCAGTATTGAAATTATACTATGGTCGACCATCATTACAAATGAAGAAGTAAGAATAAGGACTGGGATCATTAGGGAAAAATCAGGAATAACATTTGAAGTAATAAGGATTAAGTAGCTTCAAGTCCTAAGAAAATCCTATACGCGGTCCAGTTAAATGCAAATAAATTCTGGACTGTAGTTCAGTATTACTGTATTGTTATTAGTTAAAACAGTATTGGCACTATCTGGATTATTAAGAAATTAGACTGCGTATTAAGAAGAATGCCAAACATGACCCTACTTGGAGGCTAAGTAATTGTAGATAAATACACAATTTTTGTTTATTGTTTTTGGCTTAAATCCTCCACCTAAGCCACATGGCCAGTTGTCTTAGGTGGCCTTGTGGAACAAGGAAATAATTAGAGATAAGTTTGAAAATATATATATATTTTTTTTGGCTTCAATACATGCATGGCCGGTCACTTGGAGAGACTTGGAAGGCAAATATTTTGTCTTTAAGGACCAATATGCAATTTAAGGAGAATTTTAGAAATAAAAATAATTTTGAAAAATTATGGAAATTCCACCTACAAATAGAGGTGAGTACTGTTGAGTTGAACCATTTGGTTGGTTTTCCAACTTCTAGTTCCTTTTTAACATCAACTATTTCTCTCTAGACTTAAAAAAAAAAAAAAAAAAAGAGAGAGAGAGGTGGCCGGTTGCTATGGTGGAAGAGTAGAGTGAGAATTTTTGCTCATGCAAGATCTAGAACCACTCTTTCAAAGCTTTAGAGGTATAATCTCAACCCTCTAACTAAGAATTTCATTAAGTTTTGGTTTATGGGATTTATGTGTATTTCAAGCTATGAGTTGTAAGAGCATAGGATCATGCTTCTTATCTTGCCATGTTATGGTTTTTATATGCTTGATCTAAGCTTAGATGATCTTGCTTGTTGATGTTTTAAGCATGGATTTGAGTTTATGCTCTAGAATGAGTTTTAGGATTGCATGTGCCTACAAAGTGTTTGTGAATATGCCTTCACATGTTTAAGTAGGAAAAAGTTATGTATGATGGTGAATGATGATGAATGATGATGATGTGAATGCTAAGTGTGTTAGTTAAGGAATTAACCTAAAATCACTATTTGGTAAACTTGAAAAGTTTATCATGTAATACCCGGAATTTTCATGGACTTAAGATTTCTCTTTTTATTAGAAATTATAAGTCCGCATGTTGTGTTTATGAGATGTTTCATGAAAAATTATGAATTACATGTGAAATTCGTAATTTTATTAGCCAATGTTAGAAATTTCTTTTACATCGGTTATGAGACTCGGAAAAGAATGCCGAGGTTGGTAAACGGCATTTTGAGTCAAAAAGAACGAAAAGGAAAGAAAAAGAATGAAAAAGGATGAAATTTTAAGAAAGTCAAAGGTTTGACCGAAAAAGTCAACCATGACCGAAAAAGTCAAAGTTTGACCAAGGACGGGTCAAAAATGTTGACCTCGAAAAATGATGAAATGCAGTATAAGAAGAGACTGCAAAGACTTTTTATGGTCAAGAAAACAAAAATAAGCCGTAAAAACCACCCTAGAAATCAAGCACACCGAATCAAGATTAAAGGGCAAAAATGTCTCCGAAAAATTGGAGAAAGAAAGTTTTCGGTTCAATTTTTACAAGGAAGAATTTTGGACTAAATTACGGAGCATAGTATTTTTAATATCTGTGTGACACAAAGGAAAGGAGAATGAATTAATTTTGAAGAAGAAAAATGACAAACAAAACCCATGATTTAAGGGATGATCATATGTGTGTGACATCACAAGCCTTAGATGGCTTTGAAAGAAATTCTAGAAGGACTCTAGAACTCACTAGCCCTCCCCTTTGCTCTCTCATTTTCGGCAAGCAACAAGAGAAAAGAAAGAAAAGAAATTCAAGGAGTCAAAGGACAAAGAGAAAAGCCACAAAATATGGAAAAGCAACCCCACCTCCCTTGCACCAATTAAGTGCCACTTGTCCCCCACTCTTCCTTCACATTCGGCAGCCATCACTCCCATCTCCCCCTCAATTTTTTTCGGCTGAACCAAGGGAAAAGAAAAGGCAAGGAGAAGGCATGTGCAAGCATGGAATAAAGCCATGATTTGAGGAATGATGTCCCCTTTGAAATCTAACTAGATGTGATCTAGTTAAAGTAAAGATGTGGGGCTCTTTTCCACTCCATCAAGTTCAGCCAACGATAGCCCCTTTGGCTCCCTCAAACAGCCGGCAGCACAAGGAGAGAAGGACAAAGAAAAAGCATGAGAAAAGATGGGAAAGAAAGCCTATTTTTGAGGAAAAAGTGACCACACATTGGATGCCACTTGGCTGTCCAAATTTTCAGTCAAACAAACCTCCCCATGGCCAACCAATCAGCCATTTACTTCCCCCAAAAATCCGGACACAAGGCAGCCCACTCCCCCTCTAATGTTCAGCTGCACTCAAGGAAAAGAAAGGCATGTGATAAAGCCTTGAATTAAGGAGAAAAGTTGGTCAACAAAGCAAGCTAACCTCTCCCTCTTTTCTCCACAAAATCCGCTGCTTGTCCCCCACCTCTCCCATCACTTTCGGCAGCAGCAAGAAGCAAGCAAGGTGAGGGTTAAAGCCAAAAACCAAGGGATAAAGGTGTCCTCCATTTTGCCCCAAGGTTCGGCAGCTCTCCCCTCTCATTTCCTCTTTATTAAGCCACCCCAAAAGACCCCTTTTTATTGGAGAAAGCAACAAAACTCTGCCAGTTTTTCAAGAGAAAAACCGTGGGAGAGAAAAGGAGGAAGAGAAGAGAAATCTGGAAAAAAAATCTGAGGGTGATGCATGTGTGGTGTTCGGCTGTGCTAGGGGAGAAAGGAGAGAGATTTTGTGAGCCATTGAGACCCATTTTTGGGCACAAAACCGTGGGTTGTGGTGAGCCAAAAGGAGATGAAAATCTGGAAAAATTTTTGGGGTACAACCATGCATGAAGTTCGGCTCTTGGAAAGGAAGCCAAGAAGAAAGATTTTTTGTGCTCTAATGGAGCCAAATCCGTGGGCTTTGAGAGAAGGAAAAGGTGAGTAAAAACTTGGTTTTTCTTCTTGTAAGGTTCGGTTTTGATGAGCAAGAAAGAGCTAACAAAAAGTTTATTGGATTCTTTTTTTTCTTGCAAAATCCGTGAGCCATGGAACCAAGGAGGAACAAAGGGATTTTCAAACCCTAACTTGGGTTAAGGTAATTTCTTGCACCAATCTTGGATTTAAGCTCAAGATAAGTATTTTTATGATGATTCAAGATGGGTTTGTAAGGACATAAGTCCATCTCTTTTTCAACCCTTATTTTCGGTGTATGTGCTTGATAGGGATTAGGGTTTGGTTGGCTTATTTTATGATGTTGCTTGCATGATTTTTATGCTTGAAAATGGTTAGGATGCATGCTAGATGTGTTGGTAAAGTCCCCTAAATTTTGGTCACAAATCAGCCCAAGGCAGTGGCTGATTTGGTTGAAGAAAAATGATGAGTGTGATGCTTGATGAATGATGCAAGAGCTAGGAACCATGCAGCCAAGTCTAGGGTTTTCTGCTTGTGTGGGCTGCATGGGTGTGATGGATGGGCAAGAATGAATGTATGTGACGTTAGATACGTTGCTTGATTTATGTTTAAGCTCCCGATGTGATCGGTCGAGTTAGAATCCGTAAACTAGGATGTAAAACCGGATTAGCAACCGAAACTGCCATTTCGGAGTCGAAACTGGCCAGTTTCAGGAAAGTGGAATTTTGAGGCCCTTAGAGGCCGAACGGGGTAAAAGTTAAAACACGAAAGTTTCTCGGAACAACTTTTACTAGAGAGCAACGCGGACAGAATCTCGAAATAAGGCTCCAAAGGCCTTCATTTTTATGAAAACCCGTGGCTGATCCCTGGGGCCAGTTTTCACTCCGTTTTTCAGGATCAGCCAATTTCAAATGAAAACTGGTACCAATTTAGGCCGAACTGGATTTTATGTAAAACACGAAAGTTTTAGCATTTTTCGATAGCTACAACTTTCATGAAGACAAGTTTTTCAGATTATGAGCCGATTTTTAAATTGGGTTGGTTTTACGAAGGGTGCTCAGGGAATCCGAAAATCCAAGCACCAAAGTTTTACAAAATGTGTTCAAAAAAAAATGTAAAGTGTTCTAACCCGTTATTTTGACTACGAAAACCGTTCCAATGGCGATTTTCAGTCCTTAATGATTTTATGAAGTTCCGTTTTAAGAAAATGAATTTTTACAAGAGTTTTGGGATTAATCACCCAAAGTGTTCAAGTTGAAAAAAAATGGGATTTTCCATATGTAAAGGAAAATGAGATTTTTCAAGATTAAGAAGAGAGTGGGATTTTTAAGGTTCGGAATTTAAATTCCACATTTTACCAAGAAGTAAAGAAAAGAATGATTTTAACCAAGTATTTTCAAGAGTAATGAAGTAAGAGTTTTTACAAGCAAATAAATGGGATTTTTGGAAGATAATTATATAATGTTTTCCAAAAATAAAGAAAATGAGTTTTATAGATCAAATGGGTAAACAAGCCGATTACGGACGGTAACCGGAAACTATATCCGAGTTACTGGGCTAAGCCCAAAGCCCAACGTTTAACCCAAATGGGGTTGACCTTAGTTGACTACATGTTGACTTCGGTTAACCAAAAGTTGACTTTAGGGTTACCCAATATAACCCTAAAGGATACCAAAATCAAGGAAATGGGCTAAGACCTAGGGTTATTGAAGAGATAATAACCCAATGGATTATGAACCAAGAAAAAGTAAAACATAAGCCCATGAAGAAGAAAGTGACCAATCAGGTTTACAAGAGATATTAGAGGGGACATACAACACACACACATTTAGGATTGCTCATGGATGTTGGTTAGGATACTAACATCATATGTCACGATTTATGGTAAGATAAGTTAATTTTATCTTACACCTCCTTTGAAACAGGAATAAGAACCTGTTGGTATATCGCGAGGAATGTTACGCCAAGAGCATAGGACTTAAGGTAAGTACAAACCTCACCTGTGGTATGGAAAAATAATAAAGTATGTTCAAATATGAAAATGCTATGCCATGCTTAAATGCTATGCTTTTGACGATGCTATGTTTTAAAGCTATTACGTTTTAATGAGGCCATGATTTAAAGAATTTTAAAGAATGCCATATTTTAACGATGCCATGTTTTAAAGTGGTCATGTTATGTTAAAATATGTCATGTGCATTATAAGTTATGACTTTGTGACATCATGAGGTATGTTCACTAATGATAAATAACTTGGTAAAAATACACAAGTAAAGTGTCGTACCAACCTCCCCCTAGGTGGAGGATTTTTATGTTAAAGTTATGGATTCGCCCTCTCGTTGATGCGGGAGGGTGTAATCACTCATGTTTCCTAGAGCAGTTAGGGACCTTGCAAACCCTAACTGTATCTAGAGGCGCGCTATATGTTAAGGGTACGTACACTATGGGGCCCATATGAAAGATAAGTACAAGTTAAAAGGAAATGCATAAATGGACATAAATGGTTCATGCATATGTTTTATGATGAAGTATGTTTCAAGATGTTTAAATGAAAATATTTTGTGAGATCACGTTTGTACTTGCTGAGCGTCAGCTCATCAGATATATTCCATACTGCAGGTAGAGATGAAAGGCTTGTAGCCTTACTTGGTGGGCTTGGAGATGATGCAGCAAGTGAAAGGCGGTGTGGGATACCACTACGCAATAATTTCCGCATTATGTTTAAAGTTATGAAGTTTTTCATGTATGTTTAAAAGTCAAGTATGTTATGTATGTATGAAATGTTTCAAAGTATGATGCACAAGTTGTGCAGGGATTTCAAGTCAAGATTTCAAAATGAAGTCCAAGTTTTAATGTTCCACAACAAAGTTCAAGTCTCAAGTTTTAAAACGATGTTAAAAAAAAAAAAAAGAAGTAAAAAAAAAAAAATTTATTCCGCATTTTCAAAGTAAAGTAAGTTATGTATGAAGGTGACGGTCCCAGCGCCCCGCATCCGCGTGGTCGGCCCCGCGTGGGTGTTAGGTGGGTGGTTCGGGGCGTCACATATCAAATATTGTGTTTTTCATGAAAATGAACAAGTGATTGATTGAATGATAAATATGTATTCATTGCATTGCATGTTAATGTAGACTCATGGCTGTGACTGTTCGAGGTAGTATGTCCGAATTTTTAAGCAAAAATCAACAAAATACAAAACTGCCAATTTTCGGATTTAACTGGACAGTTTTCTGGAAACTTAATTTTGAGCCCTTTAGAGGCTGAATATGTAAAAATTTATAACTGTAAAGTTGTAGAAAATGAAAAATCCTAAGAAATTGCATGAACGGATTTTGAAAATAAGACTCAAAAGGCCTCTGTTTTTATCAAAATTCAAAACTGGTAATAACAAACAGTGTACATGGCCAAAATTTTTAAAAGGAAAAACGAGTAAGTTAAAGGTAGATTTAGGTTTTGGACAATAAACAAAAGTTGTAGGTTTCGATGAGATCTACAACTTTCATGGAGAAAACTTTTTCAAATTTTAAACCAATTTAAAGATAAAACTGGATTTTCAAAACTATACAGGATATAGGAAATTCCTACACAGGATTTTCAAAACTGTGCATGGTACAAGAAATTTCCGGCACACATGTATTCCAGTAAATTAAAAATCTGTTTTAAAAGCAATTTTTAAGGTTTTATTATCTCTTTAAAAAGAGATTGAGATTTTATGAAAATGATTTCAAAAATGTTTAAATCTAATGGAATTTCCTAAGTAATTGTTAAAAACGTACTATGTTTTATGAAAAATAATTTCAAGTATTATGGTAAGAAATACTTGATTTATAAAGTTATGATATTTTCAAAACATAAGAATATGATAACAAGTTTATGACCAATGGTAACCAGATAGGATACCGATTTGTTATGTTAGGGCATGTATCCATGATTACCAATGGTAACCGGATAGGATACCGGTTTACTATGTTAAGGTACCAATGGTAATCGGATAGGATACCGGTTTACTATGATGGGATTTGTATCTATGATTACCAAAGGTAATCGGATTGAATACCGATCTAGTATGTTATGGTTTATAATAAAATAGAACGACTCTTATCTTACGCCCTATTTGAAACAGGAATATGACCTGTTATTGTGTCTTGATAAAACGATAGACCAAGAGTGTAGGACAATTTATAAGTACAACTCCGCCTACAGCATGGACAAAATATTTTATTGCATTGCATGTTTTTCAAAAATCATGCATTGATTTACATGATGCATATATGTTTTATGTTTTATGTTTTATATTTTATTATTGTGACATCATGAAAGCATGTTCACTAATAATAAATCACATGATAAGAACAAGATTAAGTTTTCAAGTAAGAAACAGTTAAGATTTAAGTTTTCAAGTATGATTAACTAAGAATAAGTTTTCCTGTAATAAGATTGGACAAATAAATTTTCTTGTGTCGTACCGACTTGTCACAAGGGCAGGTTTATACGGTTTGGTCCATAATTTGAATCGGATTGAATTGGCTGCCCCAACCACTCCATTTCAAATGGTTTGGTTCATGGTTTGAGTTGGATTGAACTGGCCGTCCCAATTACTCCATGGCTACACGCCACGGTACGTGTACTCATGATATAATGTTGATGTAAGGGGCCCAAAGCTTAGTTAAAACAAGAAAGTATAATTGATTCATGTTAAATTAACATAAGGAAGCATAATTGACTCATAAGAAAGCATAATCAGTTCATGCATTCTTTTACTAAAAATGTTTTGTGGGATAGAAAGTTATACTTACTAAGCATAAGCTCATAACTTACGTTCATGCTGTAGGTAAGCAACCTACCGGCACTGCTTGATGCAAGACTGTGGAGAGATGACACTGTTGACTGTGAAATTTGGGTTGAACACCGCCACGGGTTCGGGAAAATATGTTTTGTAAAATGTGTTTGTATTATATCATCATAAGTCGATGGTACTAGTATATGATAACTAGTATGATTTGTAAAAATGTGGTTTAAAAGCTCGGTACTCGAGTGAGTACATATAAATAAGTATGATTATAAGTTAATATTAAATTGAATTTTAAAAAGAAAGAATAAAGAAAAAAAACATTTCCATATTTTACGTAAAACAAAAGTAAGTTTTAAGATAAAGTATGTTTAAGTAAGCATAGTAAGGTAACGGCTCCACGAAATTGGGTCGTTGCAAAGTTGGTATTTTTACGAAGTCATGGCCCTATGTAGGTCGGGTCGTGACATATCTACTGTGCATATTTCCTAACAAGTGGTATCAAAGCCGAGGTTCACATTAGGCTTGTTTGTTTAAATACTATAGTTTGAGTTCGAAAAAGCGACAGAAGTTCCACCTCCAATGGAACTAACCGCAACCGCAACCACAACTACAACCACGGCATCAATGTCCTCATCCATATTACCAAGAACTATAATGCCAAATGTAAGATTTGCTGTGGAGGCATTTGATGGAAAAGGTCATTTCGGCTTGTGGTAGAGCAAGGTGCTAGATTTTCTCTTCCAGCAAGGTCTACTCATCGCTATTGAAGAAAAGAAACCAGATGATGTTGATTGAAAGGAGTGAAAGACCATCAACCACTTGGCATGTGGCACAATTCGATCGTGCCTGTCCAGAGAATAGAAATATGCATTCAAGAACAAGACTTCTGTGCATAAGTTGTGGAAGGCATTGGAGGACTAATTTATGAAGAATAGTGCTTAGAGTAGGCTCCTCATTAAAAAAAGATTTTTCCACTTTGAGTATCACCCAGGTACATCCATGAACAACCACATTACTACTTTTAACCAGCTAGTAACAGACTTGCTTACAGATGCATCTTTTGATGGTGAGGATTTGGGTTTGATGTTATTGCAATCTCTTCCTAATGAGTTTGAACATTTAGAGACTACTCTACTTCATGGGAAGGATGATGTTTCTCTTGCTATAGTTTGTGCTACTTTGTATAGTCATGAACTTAGGAAAAAGAATAAGAAAGAGAGCAGGTTAGCATCAACAGAAGAAGCATTGGTAGCAAGAGGCTGTTCGCAAAGCCAGACAAAAGGAAGAAGAGGGAAATCTCATTCGAGAACCAGAAGTGCCAAAGATGAGTGTGCTTTCTATCGTGAGAAAGGACAATAGAAGAAAGACTGCCCAAAGCTGAAGAAGAAGAAGGGAAAAGCTGTTCAAGATGTATGTGTAGCTAAATGCGATAGTGATAACTCAGATCTGTCACTGGTGGCATCACCTTCAACATTCCACTCGGACGAATGGATATTGGTTTCGGGATGTACCTATCATATGTCTCTCATCCGGGAGTGGTTTTTCAATTTTGAAGAACTAAATGGTGGAGCTGTTCACATGAGCAATGACAACGCCTTTAAGACAATTGGGATAGGTTCAATCCGGCTGAAGAGCAATGATGGATCAACCATAGTTTTGAAGGATGTTCGATACATACCGAATTTGAAAAAGAATCTCATCTCTTTGGGAGCCTTGGAGTCCAAGGGCATAGTTGTGACTATGCGAGATGGAATTGTGAAAGCTACTTACGGCACACTCATGGTGATGGAAGGCATTAGAAGAAATAATTTGTACTGTTGCCAAGGTAGTACGGTTATTGGGACAGCTGCAGTTGCAATAGCTTCTGGTGATGTTAAGAGTTCGAAGTATCTAGGTTGTGGCATACGCATTTGGGACATGTTGGTGAAAAATTCTTGCAAATTCTAGAATTGTTTGACACTTCACAGTCAGAAAATCACCACAACAGAATGGAGTGGCAAAACGCATGAATCGAACTCTGTTGGAGAAAGTTAGACGAATGTTGTCCAATGCTGGGTTGGGCGAACAATTCTAGGCTGAAGCTGTAACATACGTGCCTCACCTCGTAAATCGTTTGCCATCGTCTGCAATTGGTGGTAAAACACCCGTTGAGGTATGGTCTAGAAAAGCTACAACAAATTATAATTCCTTACATGTTTTTGGTTCCACTGCATATTACCATGTTAAGGAGTTAGATCCAAGGGCGAAAAAGGCTCTTTTTATGGGAATCACCTTTGGAGTGAAGGGCTACGGTCTTTGGTGTCCATAAACAAAAAAAATAATTTCTAGCAGATATGTTGCATTTGATGAATGGTTTTTCGAAGAAGGTGATAAATGGAGCTGTTCAGACTGATGGAACTTCGAAACAGGTAGAGGATACTCTGCGGCAGGTGGAGTTTGAAGGAACGATGATTAGCACTGTCAGAAAAGCAAATAGCGACACTCGGGTGACAGAAGAAGATTAGAAGAAGAAGAAGTTCCGACTCAAAACCGCCGCAACAACAAGAACCAATTGCACTTTTTGCTGAGAGATTCACAAACCTGCTCGATTTGCTGACATGGTGGCCTATGCACTTCCAGTTGAAGGTGACGATGTTCCTTCCACTTTTCGAGAAGCAGTCCGAAGCTCAGAAAATGAGAAGTGGAAAGGTGTCTCTTCAGAAGAACAAGACTTGGAAGTTGGCGCAACTACCAAAGGGTAAGAAGGCAATTGGGTGCAAATGGGTATTTGCAAAGAAAGAAGGATTTATTGAAAAGAAAGATGTTTGCTACAAGGCAAGATTGGTGGCTAAAGGCTATGCTCAGAAGAAAGGAATCGATTATAATGAGGTATTTTCTCCAGTTGTGAAGCACTCCTCCATTAGAATTATGTTGGCCTTGGTAGCACAGTTGAATTTGGAGCTAGGTCAACTTGATGTGAAAACTGCATTCCTACACGGTGATTTGGAGGAGGAAATCTACATGACTCAGCTAGAAGGACCCAATATTGCTAGAAAAGAAAATTGGGTTTGCAAGCTGAACAAATCGTTGCATGGATTGAAGCAATTTTTGAGGCAGTGGTACAAGCGATTTAATAGGTTCATGATGGGGCAGAAGTACACCAGAAGCAAATACGATCACTGTTTGTTTGCACAAGTTAGTGGATGGATCTTACATCAACTTACTCTTGTACATTAATGATATGCTGATCGCAGTGAAGAACCAATCGGAGACAGAGAAATTGAGGGCTCAGTTGAGTCAAGAGTTCGAGATAAAAGGATTTAGTTGAAGCCAAGAAGATTCTCGGGATGGAGATAAGTAGAGACATAACGAGAGGCAAGCTTTGTTTGACTCAGAAGCAGTATCTGAAAAAAGAGCTACAATGTTTTGGTATGAATGAGAACTCAAAACCTATAAGTACCCCACTTGTTCTCATTTAAAGCTAAGTATCAAGTTATTTCCTAAGACTGAAGCCGAACGAGAATACATGAAGAAAGTTCCGTATGTTAATGCGGTTGGGAGCCTGATGTATGCTATGGTGTGTACAAGGCCAGATATTGCACAAGTAGTTGGAGTTGTGAGCAGGTATATGCATGATCCTGGCAAAGGACATTAGCAAGCTGTGAAATGGATTCTGTGGTACATTCTAAACACCATAGACGTTGGATTAGTGTTTGAGCAGGATGATAGAGTTGGTCAAAATGTAGTTGGATATTGTGATTCTGACTATGCTGGTGATGTGGATAAATGAAGATCAACTACTATCTATTTGTTTACTTTGGCTAACGCACAAGTTAGTTGGAAGTCTACCTAGCAGTCCACGGTTGCTTTGTCTAAGACAGAGGCAGAATATATGGCAAGTACGGAGACTGTTAAGGAAGCAATTTGGCTTCAAGGTTTGCTTGAAGACTTGGGAGTTGGTCAAAAGTGCATCATGGTGCATTGTGATAGTCAGAGTGCTATTCACTTAGCAAAGAACCAAGTTTATTATGCAAGGACGGAGCACATCGACGTAGGTTATCACTTTGTGCGGGAAATTCTTGAAGAAGGTGGTATACTTATCCAAAAGATTATGACTACGGAGGATCCTGCAGATATGATGACCAAGGTGGTGACAGCATGAAGTTCAAACATTGTTTGGACTTATCAACATCCTGCAGATTTGAGTTGGCGCCACAAGGAGCATTTGGAAGCACTACTGAAGACTACTTTGCTTGCATGGGGAAGTTGAGCGGGACTGACAAATGCACCAAGGTGGAGATTTGTTTACTATTTGACTTGTTTGTGGGAAGTTCCACATTCCTTATGTATAAAGGGGACTTGGGTCTTTAGCCTGTATAAAAAGGCCCTAGCTCCTACTAGTTTGATCATCATAAAAAAAATTTCTCTTCCTTACTAAAAATTTGAGGAGATAAAGGATCTCCTAAGTAGTGTGTGATCGCCCAAATGTTGTAACATTTCTTTTGAGTGTCCAAAAGTTGTAATATTTCTTTTGAGTGATTAGTGAAGTGGTCTGTTGCTACTGTGGTGCCCGCGGACATAGGCGAATTGCCGAACCTCGTAAATTTTGGTATGTTCTTTGTTTTTCTTTGCTCTTCTAATTTAGTATTCTTATGTTATAGTATTCAATATTTGTACATAAACGAAACAAGGGTGCTGATGGGTTCCTTCTGCCATACTTGTTCATGCTTCAACACAAACAAGTTAAGAATTTTTTTTTTAAAAATTACCATTTTCCAAATATTTCGAGTTTCAGAATCTTCAGATTAAAAAAAAGAAAAATCAAAAACTCCTTTCAAACCCGGAAAAGCCTCTACTTGGTGGACATAGAAAAAAAAAATTTCCCGAAGAAGAAGGACATGAAGTTAAAAGAAAAATATAAAATAAAATATAACCACCCAATTTCGGCGTTAGATCTCTTACCTACAACATCTGCTTCCCATATAGCTCTTCACTGTGAGAAAACGATGACCCGGGAAGGCCCAACGACAACATTTCGGTGGCAGTTGGTGGCTTCAATCCATTACAAGAGGCCTCTCGAGGGGTTTAACTGAGATTTGAGGATTCCTTAAAAAAATAAAAAATAAAAATAATAAAATAAAATAAAATTTAGTGACGGTAATTAAAAAATAGGCAAAAATAAGCCTTTCCGTTTGTACTCCGTTTTGTTGGTAGCAGATGTGGAAACCGTGTCAAATTTTTTTGTGGGAGAACAGCTATTGAGACAGCTCAATAGGGACAGTAGATCTGAAATCGTATGGAAATCGTAATGTGTAATGATAGTTGTTATGGTTGAGTTATTTTATTTTTTTAGAACAAAATAAAAATGATAGATGTTTAAGAATAAGGAAGTTGGAGCTCTCTGATTATTTCACTCTCAACAGTCAGTCCCTGATTTTTTTTTTCAATTAAAAAAAAAAAAACTGTGTTTGAAATTTTACCGAAATTGAAATAATATCATCCCTAAGCGGATATAAATTTGTTAAATTTCATTCATGAATCATATCACCGCTCATACAATAACGTTGTGCTGTTCCCAAACAAAATTACAATAATGTGCAAAACTATATGGGATGAAAAAAAAAAAAAAAAAAAAAAAAAGAAATTTGTTCCTAATCAGATTTACAGCCAATTTTTTTTGTCACTATTTTATTTTTAAATGACTATCTGAATTTATGAATGTACAAGCTAAATGGGAAATATTTGTAGATCTGATTAGGGGGTCAAAGACAAATGACAGGAGCAAATCAAAATTTTACCTCAGTTCAACGGTGTTAAATAACCAAGTTTCCCACAAATGGTACAAGAAACCGACAAATTTCACAATCTCACTAGACATTGTACTTGAATGCTTTTTGCAGCAGACCAAGAACATATAAAACAGAGGCAAAAATCAAACATAAATCGAACATAGTTCTGAATTTCAGGTAATGTATTTGTCATGTATAAATAGAGATTAGTCCTCAGCGACCCTCCAGTACCGACATGGTTATATTGTTTGTTGGAGGTGCCTCCAGACACTCTTGTGGTAGGTCTGTTTCCATAAAATAGCCTGGTTTCTTAGGTTGAGGAAGCTCACTGTCACTACCCAACATAACAACTACGGATGATATGGTTGGTCTATCTGCGGGGCGTTGTTGGACACATAAGAGACTGACATGGATGCAGCGCAACACTTCGAATGAATCATGCGAGTCCTTTAAGCAAGCATCAAGCAGTTCAATTTCCCTGCCTGCCTTCATCAGTTTCCATGCCTAGAATATTCCAAACAAGAATATCATTCTGCTGTGCATAGTAAATTCTTATAAGGTACAAACTGAAAGAAACTCTTAGTTCACCAAATTAGACTTTTAATACGGAGATTTTGAGAAACAATCAATTGCTTCCTTTATGCAATGGAAAAAGAGACCTCCCAAGACACCCACCCCCACAACCCATTTTTCTTTGAAAAAGTAGATCCCACCAATGTTGATTTTGTACATGGAAAGATTATGTTGATTTTATCGCGACAACAAGTTGCGTCTTTTCATTTAAAGGATTAGACGAGTCTACTGTTTCAGAAGAGGGGGGAACAATGTTAAGGACTACATTTTTAGTTTAGAGGGAAAAAAAAGGCAGTTTCCTTAAATTAAAAAAAAATAATAAAATCTAATTTCCAACTTCACAAGTACTTTTCATCTATTTCTCAAAATTGGGGATAAAACATACTTGTCCTCAAAACCAAAATTTCATATTCCTTAGAGATCAACATAACAAAGTAAATAATGCCGTTTCTCAACACTTACATATCCAGTGAGCGTAAGGCTGTCGTTTTGTGGCCGAAAGACTCGACTTCTCTTTCCACTTACAATCTCCAAGACCATTATACCAAAGCTAAAGATATCAGACTTGATTGAGAATTGGCCATTGAAAGCATATTCTGGTGCCATATAGCCACTGCAAGCAAATCAAAATCAACATCTGAATGGTTTTTGTGAAACAAAGAATTTCATCTATTTGGAAAGCAAATACTAGATTGCATTTTTGGACTACTCACTAAGTTCCCACTACTCTATTTGTGTTTCCTTCCAGCTGATCTCCTCGAAAAGTTCTAGCCATACCAAAATCTGAAATTTTGGGATTCATCTCAATATCAAGTAAAACATTACTAGCTTTGAGATCTCTATGTATTACTCGCAATCTCGAATCTTGATGAAGATATAGAAGGCCTCGTGCAATACCACATATAATTTGGAAGCGCTTAGGCCAATCTAATAGTTTACCTTGCACTTGATCTGAAAAGTAACTTCCCTAAGTTAATGTAGGTAATCGAATCATTGGAAATAGACAAAACATCAAATGTTCATCCCACTAGTACGTGTTAGCATTGTAAGAGTCAGATGGATTCTAACCGAAAATGAAAGAGTCTAGGCTTTTATTCGGCATATATTCGTAGACTAACAGTTTCTCTTCTCCCTGGATGCAGCAACCAAGAAGTTTCACAAGATTCCGATGCTGCAACTTTGCAATTAGTGCTACTTCATTTTTAAACTCGTCTACTCCTTGTCCAGAACTCATAGAAAGTCTCTTCACAGCAATTTCTTTTCCATCTTCTAACATACCCTGAAGTACCATGTGAACGGAAAGAACGAGAGAAATCATCTCATGATACTAAACCATTTTCCTTTTTTTTTTTTTTTTTTTCCTATTCACAGTCTTGTTAGTAAAGTGGCATACAAATAGCTTACTTTATACACAGGTCCAAAACCACCTTCACCAAGCTTATTGTTCATCGAAAAACTATCAGTGGCAGTAGCTAATGTTGACAGATCAAACAACAAGAGCTCCAATTCTACTTCCCGGCCTCCATTGTCCGGAGTTATTCTCCTATTATTCCCTGTTTAGTATCATAGAATTAGCAAATGAAAAGAGATAATAACGTGTAAAGATGGTTTTCATATTGCATATGAGAAATAATAAGAACTTCAGAATGACTTCAACTGAAAGCATGAATAGCCTTAAGAAATTAAAATTGACAATACGGTCATTAAAATTTTTTTTTTTTTTTTAAATGATCAGGAAAAGTGTAATATTACCTTTTAATGCCATCCTGCCAATGTAATATCCAGCAGAGAATATTCCAGATACTACTGCGATAACACTTGCCACAATCACTGCTGTCACGTCCTGATCAGCTTTTGCTTTACATTATTTAGTTCAACACATAAAACTGATTAAACTCAAACTTGTAGTCCAAAGACACAAACAAAACATAAGAATAAAGTAAATGAACTTGACATTTTTTTCTCAAACAGAATTAGCATCTACCTAGCTCCGAAGCTCTTATTCGAACATAAAGATCCTGTCCACCACCAGGAATATGTCTGATGTCAATTAAATCGCCAAACCAGATGGCACAGCCACTGCCTTTACCTCTGATATCAGTGTTTGCATACGCCGTACAAGAACAGTTGCTCAAGCATTTTGCCTTGCATTCCTTTAAGTTCATACTTGTGTTCATCCATGAATGTGTAGCATCCGGAAGTTTCAGGCCAGAAAGTTTGGCAACTCCGTCTTTTTCTTTCTCCTCACAACTCGGTGGATAATTCCGTACACATCCTCCAGACCAATTCATTGAATTCCATTCTTCAGGGGAATTGGGCCCGAATCCTCTTAGGCATTGGCAGCTTGGACTGTTGCTTGTATCACAAATTCCATTGGCGCCACATATGCCATAGTTATCGCAGTACTCTCTAGGGAATGATGCTTCAGCCCTCCAAGTTTGATCTGCGTCAATCCATCGAAGTAGTTGAATCATGCTAGGGAATTGGTTGACAACTAATATCGAGATTATCGGCTTAATCTTGACGCTGTATGTGTAATACATTTCATCATTGTTGTAAACAAACTTGAAATTGTAGAGAAAATTTGGCCTTAGTTCTGGACCTCCACTGAAACGAAGGCCATTCCACGGTCCGCTACGATAGAATTTTTCTGAGCCCTTCCTGAGAAAACCTTCAGGTATTATATTAAGCTGTGGATCAAACTGAATCCCATAAGTGAGACCACCAGGACAAGGGTCCTCCGTATTATTCCATGCAGTTAGATGGCGTTTAAGACCTGTCCTCAAATCCCATCCCATTTTCATTTCCGGTAAAATCGTATTGGAAGGATAGTCAAAGCTTTGCCACAAATAAGTCCCTGAGTTTCTATCCGCGTCGTCTCTTATTATTAGATTTCCAGAATCTAGAAGTTGCACTGTTGGTTTCTGAATTTGTTTAAACAAGCTCGTAGACCAAATAACACTTTTATTTTGGTACAAAAGCACAAGATTTCCTGTGCTATTGACAGTAAGCAACCCCGATGAATCATAAATCGGATTGCATCTGTTTGCAACCCAAACAACAGTTTGAACTGGGATGTTCTTGTACCAAATTCCCATATAACGTTTCTTCGAAGTTCCTGGAATGAAGAAACCAAGCTCAAAGACGCCTTCTTTAGAGACCAGCGTTTCGCCATCACTGATAGATTGGAATTGATTGATGCTATCAACTTCAAAGGAAGTTGTATGTAAGAGAAATAGGAAAATAACAGTTACAAGCACAAAAGTAAAACCGGCCATTTGTTTCCAGTTGTCGCAAACTCGGCTTAGATGATACAAATATAAGATAGACCTCGTGATTCGGCTCTGAGAATGCACCTTGGATGATGCCGGTAGTCAGCTAGGTGTTACCTTCATCAAAAATTCTTCACCGGCAAACCCTTTACTCCAACTTCACAGCTGAAAACGTCCAAAACATCATCTAATGAAGTAAAAGATGAATTTCACCACTTGAACTTAAATGCCAACTTTAACTGAAACTGGAAAAGAAAATAACAGAGACAGTTAAAGAACATAATCAGATTTTTATCAATATTTAGCAGACAATTGTTTGGTGTTATTCAACAGCGTGAAACTCATATTTTATCACATTCGTTTTGAATGTGTCAAAATGATAGTTTCAAAATATGACCCACTCATGGTGGAATCTTATCAACGACTTTTACCTTCTAGTCCAGCAAAAAAAAAAAAACTACTTTACAAAAGAAAAGTCCTTGTATACATTACTGGTTACCCAAAAAAAAGTATACATATACAATTCTTTGTAGTGCTAGTTCTAATAGTATTCGAGTCAAAAGAGGATATTTCAAACCTTTAGACTAGATAAAAAACGACAATCTATACCCAACACAACTTAGAAATTTTTTTAAAAAGAGGAAAATAAATACCATCTTCAAAACCATAATATAGTATTCGACACGTAACAAGTTAATTTTAAAAAATGCCACGTAGTCAACACACTTGTCAATTGTCCAAAAGCTTTGCGTCTTTTAACTGTTTTTCTGAAAAAAAAAAAATAGAGAGAGAGAGAGAACTAAGAAGCACTACAGTCTTTGCCTTTGGTATTCATAATCTCTAATCTATGACCGTTCAGTTTAATTAACAAATGAGAAAAAAGAAAAAAGAAAAAAGAACGAACGAACGAACAAACTCACATATGCCCTTTATTTTATCAACAGATTTGGAGAAACAGAGCTTGAATTCGAACAAAACAGAGGAAAACAAGACAACCCATTTTCTCAGCAACCAAACAGAACATGATATTAAAAAAAAGGA
Organism: Ficus microcarpa; assembly: GCA_025413485.1. Classification (NCBI taxonomy): domain Eukaryota; kingdom Viridiplantae; phylum Streptophyta; class Magnoliopsida; order Rosales; family Moraceae; genus Ficus; species Ficus microcarpa. The sequence continues at coordinate 28,049,829 of CM046376.1, forward strand.
AAAAAAAATCGAACTACCTTAAAGATCAAAGATTACCTGAGAGACCCACCATTCCTCTGCTTTGGATGCGCATGTGAAGAGGAAAAAAACGAAAATCCCCACACAAAACCAGCATCGAAATTACACTCCTTTGCCGTAATTCCATTAAAGTCCCATCCTTGTCGTTCAGAAAATTTATGGGTAGAAGCGAATGAGAGAATTTCTGTGAAGAGAATTGCAGGCGTTGAATCAGCTGCGGGTCAAAGATAACAGGGGAAGATGAGAAAAGAGGCCTGGAAATTAGGAATCTTGACATCAACTGAAAACGACACTAACGAAAAAGGAACCGAAAGAAAAGGAAGAACGGATTTTTGAAGACAGTGTTTCAGAGATTAGAAATGATTTTAGTGTTAAAAATACATGTTTAGTAAAAATAAATTATTTAAAATAAAAAATGTAAATACTTAAAAATATGGTAAAAAATAACAATATATGAATATTGTTCTGATTCCTCTTAAAATTTTATATAATTTGAAAAAAAAAATATTTTTATTTCGACTTTAAATAATAAAATTAAAGACTTTTAAAATTTGAATTTTTTTAAAAAATATTTAAAAAAATGAATAATAAAATTAAAGAAAATGAGTTTTTTAAAAAATATTTAAAAAATGAATAATAAAATTAAAGAAAAATGATGGTATAACTTTTAAAAATGTAGTTTTCAAAGGAGTCTACAAACGGAGTCGACGATGAAAGACAATATCAATGTCAAATGACCATGGTGGGTAACCAATCGAACATGAATGTGGAATCGATTAATAACCAAACCCCCCCCCCCCCCCCCCCCAAAAAAAAACCCAAATATTAAAAGAAGATTAAGCATTATGAGATTTTTAGCTTGCCTTTGAGTTAATGAAATTTAGATTTTTAGCTTGCCTTTGAGTTAATGAAATTTTTAAGTTGATATTTGTTGACTTTTCAAAAATTAGTTATAATTTTTATTGTGTTTTTAGAAAAAGATAAAAATTAAGGTGAAAATTTTAAATTTGAACCTTAGAATCAAATTCTGAGTACAATATCAATTTATTTTAAAGTTTTAATTTGAAAGTTTATTGCTTGGACCTAGTCTCATAATGATACTATTTACCGTGAGGAAGTCAAATTTTTAGATAATTAGGTTAGGTGGTCTATTTTGATCATGCAATAAAATAAATGGTCGAGCTTTTTTCTTATTTAGTAAAATAGTTGTTTGTTTTTTTATTTTTTCATATTTAGTCAATCAGTGATTAACAATAATCAATCAGTGATCGACTTGAAATATGATAATTTATACTATGGTCAATCAATAATTAAATACAACTAATAGCTAATTTATTAAATTAATAATATTACGTAGTCAATCAATAATTAATCATTTCATAAAATCAATTGACTATTTAAAAAAAAAAAAAAACAAAAGAAAAAGGGGGGACCTTATAAGCTCACTCTCACTACCTAACATAACAACTACGGACGATATGGTTGGTCTATCCGCGGGGCGTTGTTGGACACATAAGAGGCTGACATGGATGCACCGCAACACTTCGAATAAATCGTGCGAGCCCTTTAAGCAAGCATCAAGCAGTTCAATTTCCCTGCCTGCCTTCATCAGTTTCCATGCCTAGAATATTCCAAACCAGAATGTCATTCTGCTGTACATAGTAAATTCTTATGAGGTACAAACTGAAAGAAACTCGTAGTTCACCAAATTAGACTTTTAATTCGGAGATTTTGAGAAACAATCAATTGCTTCCTTTATGCATCGGAAAAACAGACCTCTCGCCACCCCCGTCCCCCCCCCCCCCCCCCCCCACAAAACAATCCATTTTTCTTTGAAAAAGTAGATCCCTCCAATGTTGATTTTGTACATGAAAATATAATTTTATCGTGACAACAAGTGGCGTTTTTCCATTCAAAGGATTAGACAAGTGATCTACTGCTTCAGAAGAGGGGGAACAATGTCAAGGACTACATTTTTAGTTTAAGAGGGAAAGAAAGGGGGTTTCCTTGAATAAAAATAAAAATAAAATCTAATTTCCAACTTCACAAGTAACTTTCACCTGTTTCTAAAATTGTGGATACAACATACTTGTCCTCAAAACCAAAATTTCATATTCCGTAGAGATCAACATAACAAAGTAAATAATGCGGTTTCTCAACGGTTACATATCCAGTGAGTGTAAGGCTATCATTTTGTGGCCGGAAGACTCGACTTCTCTTTCTGCTTACAATGTTCAAGACCATTATACCAAAGCTAAAGATATCAGACTTGATTGAGAATTGGCCATTGAAAGCATATTTTTGTGTCATATAACCACTGCAAGCATATCAAAATCAACATCTGAATAGTTTAAGTGAAACAAAGGATATCATCTATTTGGAAAGCAAACACTAGATTGCATTTTTGGACTACTCACTAAGTTCCCACTACTCTGTTTGTGTTTCCTTCTAGCTGATCTCCTCGAAAAGTTCTAGTCATACCAAAATCTGAAATTTTGGGATTCATCTCAATATCAAGTAAAACATTACTAGCTTTGAGATCTCTATGTATTACTCGCAATCTCGAATCTTGATGAAGATATAGAAATCCTCGTGCAATACCGCATATATTTTGGAAGCGCTTAGACCAATTTAAGGGTTTACCTTGCACTTGATCTAAAAAGTAAGTTCCCTAAGTTAATGTAGGTAATCGAATCAAACGATCATTGGAAACAGACAAATCATCAAGTGTTCATCCTACTAGTACGTGTTAGCATTGTAACATTTAGATGGATTCTAACCGTAACACAAACACCACTTCTGTCATACTTTAACCATGAAAGACTTGTAACAACTTTGTTTTTGCTCTTTAAACTTAAGACATTTGTAACTTTACCTCCGAAGATTAAAACTGATGCTTACACCTCTCAAATTTTAAATTATTGTAAATATACTCATAGCTATCATATTTCATCCACTTAACGTTAACATAACATGATGTTAACTAATTAAGCCTCCGTTTGATAAGTTAGTTGGAGATGAAGTTTTAAGTTGGAGCTAGTTGACTATTTAAAAATTAGTTATAAATTTTGGTAACGTTTCAGAAAAAGACAAAAATTTATATAAAAAAGTAAAGTTTAGTTAAAATTAAACCTTAATGTCAAACAAAGCCCAAATGTTTATTGTTACAAAAACAACCTTAAAAATATGTTTCTGCATGAATCAGTATTGATTTTTTTGAAAATATTTATACTGAATTAAAAAAAATTTTGTGTCATTTTCAAACTTAGTTATCTTTTTTATGCAATTCCCTAAGCATTAAAGTTCGGGAAAAAATAAAATCTGTCTGATCTACTATGTGTACGCTGATTAAATATATACACATACAGAGAATTAATGTGTTTTCAAAAGATCATCTACTACAACATACAACTTAAAATTAAACAATATGGTGAAATTAGGCATTTCAGATTTAACTATAAACAAATCAAATTAAACTTTAAATATTGAAAAGCTAAATTTGATCTTGACTCGGATGAAAATTATAGCATACCTTGACATATAATCAACTCTTAGTTCTTTGATCGGCGACTTCGACAATCGCTTAAAAGGTCTGTAGCACAGAAGTGATGCAAAAGAGAGAAAGCAACGGTAACTTGCTTGTGAAATGCTGCCTTCTTTTTAGTTCAGAATTGAGATCCAGTATAAAGAATTAGGTTCACGCAAGGCAAATTATTTATACACTCAAACGAGAAAAATCGAGATCATGTAACCGACCCGAGGACTAAGTTGTTTTCAAATTATCAGCTCTTCAAATTTTTTTTTTTTTGTTTTTTTTTTTTGTTTTTGTTTTTTTTTTGTTTTTTCTGAGGCTGAATGATCAATCAGAACACAATAGAATTGCTTTGAGTCAAGTAGTGAGTGCTCTTGAAAAAAGTGAAAGGTAATAATTAGAAAAAGAATTGCTTTGATGCATGATTAAAGTCAAGTGGATATTATAATATTCATGAGATAATGTGCTATGAAGATATCTCTTTTCTTTTTCTTCTTCTTTTTACCTTTTCACTTTTCTTGTTGGAACAGATCGTTTTCTTATTCTACATGTCTTGTAATTTGGCCTTGCTCTTATTCCATCTTTGCTGCTTGCCACCGGTCTTTTTGCAAGCACCATTGGCCACCCAAAAGTGATGAGATTTAAAAATTGAGATAAGTGCTAGTTGAGATTTAAAAATTAGCAAAGATAATTTAGGTAGGATAACTTCCATGATTTAAGGCAAGTGGACATCATAATCTCGGGAGAGTAGTGAGTTCTCTTGATGAGATCTTGTGACCACTACGTAGGCCATTACATTATTGTTTAAATTAAGCATTTATTTATTATTACTTCAAATACGTAGACTTGGGTATTTGAAAATTAGCAATAATTTTTTTTTTCATAGCTTATCATAAAATCTTTTGTCACATACTCACCATATCTTAGGAAAATAAAATTTTATAGGGTCTTACATATCATAAACTTTATATAATATAATCTGAAAATTTTATAATAATAAAAATAATAATTTTTAAAGTAGCTTTTGCCAAATAAATTACGTAGTGGTATCTATACCACCTTCGCTTGCTCATAAGCTCGAACCACATATTGTTAACCATAAGCTAAAGGTTGCTCACCTACAGTATGAATATAACTAATGAGCTTTCGCTCAGCAAGTACAAACATAGATATCGCATTGCTTAAAAACATTAATGACATGTGTGGCATATCATACCAAATCATGATACATACTTAAACATGGAAATCACGTAAATCATTGTATGTTATCATTTTATAAATGTAGGCAAAACATTCCTAACATGGCATGTACCTAATATATATTTTGAAAAGAATGTTATTTTCATACTGGAGGCAAGGTTAATTTGTACTTACTGTTCACAGCGAAATTTATCCAAGTCGAGTATTAATTTTTATACTCTTCGATAAGGTTAATCCTAAATTCTCTTAAAAAAAAATCTAAAATTTAATCTACATAAGCTATGGTTATGAAACTATGGTGTGTTTTAAAAATTAAATCATATATTCAAACTTAGAAAATTGGATATAAAGTTTTAAATCCAATCGTATCCCATTATTTTATAAAAAGTTTCTTTCAAACTAAATCATTTTCTTAAAAAAATACCCCATAATTTTAATTTTATAAATTCCTCCCCACAGCCCACCCCCCCCCCTCTTTATTCTTCTCTTGGCTGGGCGTTGCCAGACCACTGTGCAGCCCAGATGCGCTGCGGCGCCCAGGGGCTGCCCCTGGGCTGCAATGGCATGCAGTCCCTCCCCCCAAAATGTAACGACCCAACCTACATAGGGCCGTTACCATACATACTTATATTACATCTTGGTTTTAATAATTTAAACTTACTTGAAAATTTGAAAATAAATTTTTTTTAAATAACATATATAAATAGATTAGCTCATATAGTAAACTTTTCGTGCGTACATACTGAAATGAACAGACATACATAGTTCACTCAAGTCTTCAAACTTCATATTTACTGTATTACATAATTTATTTTGATATATGTGTATATACATATCAACTCAAAAGAGCTTGCGGAAAACTTGCGTAGTGGTATCCCACACCACCCTTCACTCGCCGCATCGTCCACATGGCCCACCAATTAAGCTGCAGGCTTTTTACCTATAGTATGAAATATACTGATGAGCTTTCGCCCAGCAAATACAAACATAATCTCACAAAGCGTAACAAATATCGTGCAACTTATGCATAAACCAATTATGTTCAATTATGAATCTTTTATGATTAATTATTGACTTGAACTTATTATCTTGCTTAACATGTGGGCCCTTGTGTACGTACCAAAAGCGTGCAATCCACTGAAAGTTAGGGTTTGCAAGGTCTTTAACAATTCTGGGAATCATGTAAACATAACCCTTCACGATCTAGTAGAAGGTTGATTATACCCTTATGCGTCAACGGGAGTTTGATAATCATAAACTTGAACTTGAACATTTATCCTTCACTATCTGGCGAGAGGTTGGTACGACCCTTACTTGTCTTAGTTTAGTTTTAGTCTTGTTATATGACGAAGATTCTTTATATGCAATCTTATTAGTCATGATACATGTGATACATAGACATGGCATGACCGTAAATTATGGCATAACTTGACATGTCATAGCTAAACATGACTTAACATGGCTTAACATGGCTTATCATAACATGACATAACCTAACATGACATAACCATAACTTGACATAACATAACATGGCATATCATAACTTGACATAACATGGCATAACCATAACTTGACATAACATGGCATACATGAAAACATGTCATATACTTGAAAATAGTATTTACTATTTTTCATATCGTAGATGAGGTTTGTACTTACCTGGTATTGTATGTCTTAAGTTTTGTTGCTCCAAATCAGGTTGCAACAACAGGTTACTTCCTGCTATATAAAAGAACATTGGATAAGGATCCTATAAATCATAATCATAAAATGTTGGTAATCTAACCAACATCCCTGAAAAAGCTTAGTTATATGTCCCCCATACATGTCTATGACAACTTACTTGATTACTAAATGTAACCCTAGGGTTTTAGGCCCAACTGACGTACTTAATATCTTGTTCGGTTACATTGGGTAACTTTTGGTGTGAGCCTAAGTCAAACTTGGGTTAATCTTTTTGGGTTACTAAGGCCCAATTTCCTAAGTTATATCCTATCGGGTTACTATTGGTAACCTTGGGCTCTGGGCCCAATCCAGTAACTCAGGTATCCTTCCCGATTACCGTTGGTCATCCTTTTGTTACCAAGTTATTAAGATAACTTGTGGTCCATTAACTTATTTTTCTTTGCTTTGGAAAAACTTAGTCTTCCTTGTCCATTTTATATACAAAAATACTTGTTCAACTTATCCAAAAATTGTAATTCTTTTAGTAGGATTTGTAAAAATTGTTAAGTATTGGAAACTACCTTTGGAATAGTTTCCTACTACCAATTTATCTGTGTATATGCAGGAATGTCCTTTTCCTGCCCTGTTTTAGAAAATCCTATGCAGGAATTTCCTGTTTCCTACACAGTTTTTGGAATCCAATTTTTATTTAAAAATGTGGGTTGAATCCGGAAAAGTTTCCTCCATGAAAGTTTTAGACCTCAAAAGACCCTACAACTTTTGTGTTTTACTCAAGACCCAGTTTGGACTCTAGCCTACTCATTTCCCCTGTTGAACCTGCCTAGCCGTGCATGAAGTCTGGACATGACTAGGTTCGGATTTTTGTAAAAACCAAGGCCATTGGAGCTTTATTTTTAAAAACTATCCATGCTGCCCCCTAAGGAAATCCCTTCTCTACAACTTTTATGTTCTAAGTTTTTCCAAATTCGGCCTCTAAGGGCCTCAAATCCGGCTTTCCAGAAAACTGACAAGTTTTATCCGAACTGGTAGTTTTCTTGCTTAGGTTCATTTTACGTCCTATTATGCGCATACTAACTCAACCGGTCACACCGGGAGCCTAAAACAAACATGCAGCATTTCTAACGTAAACTTCCATCATACATCCATACATTCTCAAACATGTTGGGGACATACAACTATATCATAAAGCTTACAAGCAAACCCTAGAATCATGCAATCCTAATCACATAATCATGCACAACTTGTGAATTAAAACCACCTAATCATCTAATCAAGCACAAATCTAAAAATTTCTAAACTAGGGCATAAGAAATTTAAATGAGCTTATGCTCTTACAATCCAATATGAAAATACACTTAAATCTCCAAGTAAAGCTTAAATTGAAAAGCTTAAGGTACTAGAAGAAATTTACCTTAATTAATCACCAAAGTTGAACTAGATTTGGTTCACACTTTTTCTTCCCTTACTCTCCACCACAACCGGCCTCCCTAGGCTTGATGGGGTTCCAAAACTTTCAGCCACCCTAGTTGGTGATTCACCAAAATCCGACCACTACCTTACTCCCTCTTTCTTCACTTTTTTTTTCCTCTTCTCTAGTGCTCGGTTTCTAAGGGGAAAGGGTGAGGAGAAATTTGGCCATAGTTTTGGGACAATTTCACATAAAGTGAGCCAAATGAACCACCCCCCATCACCTATTTATAGGTGAAATTTATTTTATTTTTGAATTTATTTTTAATCCAAAAATTGCTTATGAGCCCTTGAGAGAAAAATATTTGCCCAAATACCCCTATAGGTGGTCGGCCATTACTTGTCTTGGAGCCCAAGAAAATGCTTACATTATCATGCTTACATCATCATGACATCATCATGCTTACATCATCATGACATCATCATCATGGCATCATCATGCTTACCTCATCATGCTTACATCATCTAGCTTACATCATCATGACATCATCATGCTTACTTTTCTAAAATTACACGTTAGCCCCTAAAGATAAAATATTTACAATTTAGTCCCTGTAGGTAGTCGGCTTTGGGTGGAGCCACATGGCTTCCAATTCATGCATAATCATCCACTTGATTCTAAAAATCCCTTAATATAGTAATGCAGTCTATTTCCTTACTAACTTAGATAATATCAATACTGTTTTTTTTTATCAAAACAATATTGTCATACTGGACTACGATCCAAAATTCATCTGAGTAAAAATTAGACTGCGTATGAGATTTTCTTAGGACTTAAAACTACTAAGCCCTTGTTGTCCTAAATAATGTGCTTGATTTTTCTAGAGTGGTCTTGAATCTTAATCTTACTTATTCATCCCTAATGACGGTTTTCCACAGTATAATTTCCATACTGATCATTATACTGCAGTACCATCTCTGTAACGCCCCGACCACCCACATAGGGCCGACTACGTGAATAGGGGCCGTTACATTACTTACTTGACTTAACTTAAATCTTAATCTTACATACTTAAACTTAAAGAAAATTTCAGAATAGTTTTTTTTTCTTTCTTTAAGAAAATTTTAAAACTTGAACTTCATTTTAAAATCGTGACTTGAAAACAATACATACATAACCCATAACATGTTTCTTAATTATACATGTAAAACTTCATAATCAAAATAGTTTATGGAAAATATGCGTAGTGGTATCTCATACCGCCCTTCACTTGCTGCATCGTCTTCATAACCCATCAGGTGAAGCTACATGCCCCTTATCTTTACCTATAGTATGGAATATATCTGATGAGCTTTCGCCCAGCAAGTACAAGTTTTATCTTACAAAACATTTTTTATTTTAAAACATATTGAAAACATACCAATCATCATATACATATGCATGAACCATTTATGTTCAATTTGAATGTCTTTTATGACCGATTATTAACTTGAACTTATTATCTTTCTTTAACATATGGGCCCCTTGTGTATGTACCAGATGCGCGCTCTTTAGATATAGTTAGGGTTTGCAAGGTCCCTAACCATTCTGGGAAACATTGAACTTGAACATGAATAACCCTCCACCTTTGGGAGGTTGGTACGACACTTTACTTGTGTGTTCTTACCAAGTGGTTTATCATTAGTGAACATACCTTATGATGTCATTATATCATATCATAACTTATACTTCATTCATAACATGGCATGTCATTTTTATAAACATAGCACTTTTGCAAACATAACATTTTTGCAAATATAGCACTTTTATAAACATGATATTTTTGCAAATATAGCACTTTTGTAAACGTAATATTTTTGCAAACATGGCATTACGTAGAACATAGCACAAAACATGTCATAGCATATTTGAAAATAATTTACTATCTTTCATACTGCAGGTGAGGTTTGTACTTACCTGAGGTCCTATGCTCTTGACCTACCGTTCCACATGATTCATCAACAGGTTCCTATTCCTGTTTCAATCAAGGTGTAAGATAAGGTTATCTTATCTTACCATAAATCCTTACATTTGATGTTGGTATCTTAACCAATATCCATGAATAACCCTAGTCATATGTCCCCCCTAATACCACATGCTAACTTGTTTGGTTACTTAAAGTAACCTTAGGTATTAAGCCCAAACATACTTGAGTAGGGTTAGGTTACCATTCCTAACATTGGGCTTTAACCTTATCATCTTCGATCCATAATTTATTAGGTCATTTCCATCAACCTTATTATTAACCTTGGTATCCTTTAGGGTTATATTGGGTAACTCTAAAGGTTAAACTTAGTCAACTTTCGGTCAACTAAAGTCAACATTTGGTCAACTAAGGTCAACCCTCCTTGGGTCAAAATTTGAGCTTTGGGCTAGGCCCAATAACTCGGATATAACTTCCGGTTACCATTCGTAATCAATTTGCTTACTAACCCTTAGTTTGAAAATTCCATTTTTCTTAACTTGGAAAATTTTGGGAAAATTAATCCCAAAACTCTTATAAAAATTCATATTCTTAAAACGGGGTTTCATAAAATCATTAAGGATTGAAAAATGTCATTGGAACAGTTTCCATAGTCAAAACAGGTGTTTTAAGGAAAAATACAGTTTTTCTAAACTGTTTTTAGAAAATCCTGTGCAGGAATTTCCTGTTCACTGCACAGTTTTTATAAATCATTGTCAGTTTAAAAATCCAATTTGAATCTGAAAAAGTTGTCTTCATGAAAGTTCTAGCTCTCAAAAAATCCTAAAACTTTCGTGTTTACGAAAAATCCAGTTCTGCTTATATTCTTGTCAGTTTTTGTTTAAAGTTGGCTGGTCGTGTAAACTAGGTCTGGGCAGACCAGTCTCGGTTTTCTGTAAAAACGGAGGCCATTAGAGTCTCATTTTAGAAATCAGTTCATGCAGTCCTTTAGGAAAACTCCTTCCGAACAATTTTCATGTTTTACGTTTCATCCAGTTCCGCCTCTAAAGGTCTTAAATTTCCACTTTCCCGAAACTGGCCAGTTTCGAATCCAAATTGGCAGTTTCGGTTATTAAGTCCGGTTTACGTCCTAATTCGTGGATTCTATCTTGACCGACTACTTCGGGAGCTTACATAACAATCATGCAGCGTTTCTATCATCCCATACATTCAAACATGCTAACCCAACGTGCCCATGCAGTCCCCAAAACCGACTGCCCTAGTCCTTGGCTGCATGGTTTTCTAGCTTGCATACACATAACCATTCATCACATACCATTCCATAACCAAACTAGCAACCTAGCATGAGATTCTAGGACCGGCTGCCACATAAAAACAGGGGACATATAACCAATTAAACATTGAGCATGCAAATCATAAAAATTAAAGCATGCAAACTTAAAAGATCAACCACCCTTAACCTAATCAAGCACATCCTACATATATCTAAACTTGGGCAATAAATAAGATGAGCTTATGCTCTTACAATTCTCAACTTGAAATACATGTAAATTTCAAATTGAAACTTAATTGAAGAACTTAGGGTTATGGAAAGGTTACCTCAATCAAAGCAAGGCAAGTCTTAGGGTTAGGGTCCAAAGATTTCTCCTTCCTCCTTGTCCCCTTGCTCTCGGTTTTCCCTTCCAAATGGGCACCAAAATTTTCATCTCACTTATGGGTTGGTTCTAGCAAGTCCGACCACTCACCAAGCACCTCCCACATCAATTTTTCTCTTCCCCTTTCTTGCTCTCCCCACAACCGGCCACTAGGCCAATATGGGTTTCAAAATTTCCAAACTTTTTCCTTGGGATTCCTAGTGAAATCTGAACTCTCCCCTTGGGTTTTTCCCCTAAATTTTTCAGTTTTTCTCTTCTTTTTTTCTTCTCCTACAGTCGGCTTCTCACCCCAAAAACGGGTATCAATTTTTTTTTCTTCCTTTTGGTTTTTTAGGTTTTGGGTTTCTAGAGAAAAAGTGTGAGAATTCATTTTTGCATGGTTTTGGGGAGTTTTCCCATTTTTCTCAGCTGAAAAACCGCCCCCTTCACCCCTATTTATAGCTGAAAATTAAATAATTTTTGGATTTATTTTTATTTCAAAAATTACATTTTAACCCCAAAAGTAAAAATATTTGCAAAAACACCCCCACAAGTGTCACTTGGCCAGCCATCCCCTTGTTCTCCAAGCAAATGACATCATGCTTACCTCATTGCTTACATCACCTATTTTCAAAAATTACACTTTGGCCCCAAATGTAAAATCTTGGCATTTTTCCCCCCTAGGTGGCCGGCCATTATCTTGCCCTCCAAGGCTTGCTTACCTCATCAAGGTGACATCATCTTGATGACATCAATTGCTTACATCACAAATTTTCCAAAAATTACACTTTTGCCCCAAATGGCAAAATCTTTACATTTTTGCCCCTGAGGTGGCCGGCCACCTCACCCATTTTTTAGAGACTTCCATAATCCTTTCCATCCTTCATTTGATCATTGATGTTGTCATAAATCTATGATGAGGTGATATCATCACCTAAGGCCTCGTTTGGCTTTTTCCTTAAAATGCAGTCCACTTTTATGCTACACAGATATTTTTAATACTGTTATCCAATAATAATAGTATTTTATATTGTACTACAGTCCAAAATTTATCTGTGTAAAATCGGACAGTATAAAAATTTTTCTTATTTCTTGAAACCTTTTTGCCCTTTATTTCTAACTCGGCGTGCTTGATTTTTCTAGGGTGGTTTCATAGCTTAGTCTTGCTATTTTGTCTATAATGACGATTTTTCACAGTATATTTTATATACTGCTTATCGTATCATTGTACCACCATGCCTTTGACCTCTATGGTCAACCTTTGACTTTTTGGTCAAACTTTGACTTTGCCGGTCAAACTTTGATCAACATAAAATCATGAATTTTTGTGATGCCTTTATCACAAAAAGCCCTATACATGGATGAACAACTATTTATTGAGTCTCATAACTAATTAAATGAGAACTCAAATTTTTACTGCTAAAATTATGAATTTTACGTTGGTTTTCATAATTTTCATGAAATATCATATAAACACATAATACGGACTTAAATTCCTTTAATTATGAGTCCATAGAAATTTCGGGGTATTACAATCTCAGTCAAACCTTAGGTCAACTGGATCAAACTTTGACCGGAGTAAAATCATAAATTCCTGTTTTGCCCTTTTTATCAAAAGGCCTCATGCATGACTAAGCAAATTGCTTATTGAGTCTCATAGCTAATTAAATGAGAACTCAAACATTTACTGATAAAATTATGAATTTCACATTGATACTCATAATTTTCATGAAACATTACATAAACACATAGTACGAACTTAAATTCCTTATGTACAAGGAAATCATGAATCCGTATAAATTTTTTTTGGTTATTACACAAAATTCCCCTGTTTTTGTAAAACTTTGAAAAATCATATCTCTCAAACCGTCTAGAATTGGACAAAAGTTTCTTCACAGAAAATTATGTTCTACATGGTATCTAAATTTTTCATGTTTAAGGCCAAGTCTAATTTTGCCTATAAATAATTTGCTTTTGCAAAAATCCAAAATTCGACTATTTTTAACTATTTTCATTAAATCACTAAAATTTTGCTTCCGGCAGATTTTGAAATTTATACATATATACCATAGTTCATGTTCCATAGTTTTTCTAGATTTCTTAATAGCTTCTAACTATAGAAACTCATTTAAACTTATAAAATTCTTAACGAACGGATAGAAGTTCAAAATCTCCGATTTAATTTTGATTTCTAAAATTTCTAACTATCTCGACGATTGGAATTTCCGCCGAATCAGAACGGAACTAGAACTTCCTTGGGAAGAACTTCTTATAGGGGCTTCAAGGATTTCTTCAAACTCTTAAAAATCTAGGAAGGCGTTTGGGAGGTGGGAAAATGGGAAGGAAAATTTTTGAATGCTGAAGAAAACTTTCTTAAGAAACTTAAGAAAACTTAAAACTATCTAGAGAGAACTTCTAGGGAGAGTTTCTAGAGAGAGAAACTCTAGAGAGAGAAGAGAATGAAGCTTTGACGTGTCAAGAAAAATAGGTTGAGGTGATGCCTATTTATAGGCAAAGCTTAATGACACTTATTGTAATTAAGCAAGCTTAATCTTGATTAAACAAGATTTACATCAGTTCCATGGCTCTAGATTTTTATTCAAATTATAGGTTTTTTAGGCGTGTGAAGAAGAGATATGATGAGAAGATTGGGTTAAATCTCATCTATTGATGAAAGTAATAGTTAATCCCTAGCCATTGGATCTAAAATTTCTTATTTTTCTAATTTAAGATAATGGAAGATAATTCCTCGATATTTTTTCAACAGATAATTTCTTAGACTGTTATCTTGGTGTAACGGTGTTTTTTCATCATCTTCTGCTAACACAATTCCGAAAGTCCCATACTATCAAAAAGTTAAGCAGCATTAATTTTTACTGCATAGAAAACTTATCCTAGAAGGCTTTTTACTGAAAATGTAACTCAGTAAAAATCTTATTTGATGTCAAGACTTATCCACCAAGTTTCCATACTGAAAAGCAACTCAGTAGAAATTTTATCTGACATCAAGACTTATCCACTAAATCCCTATACTGAAAAAGCAACTTAGTAGAAATCTTATCTGATGTCATGACTTATCACTAAGTTCTCATACTAAAAGATAATCTGTCTAAATTTTATCTGTAAGAAGTCAGACAATCCAATTTTTATCCGACTAAAAAGTTAATGTCAAATCCCTTGATACTGGATTTCTATATGCAACAAAGTCTTGTCTTGAACACTCCAAGACTGTTAATTCCCATACTACTAAAGCTATTAAAATACTGTGTTTGGTATGATTTGACAACTTTCCTACACATGCATCTTGTCACTTTTAATATTCAAACCTTTTTGAATAATAATATGTGACTTAAGCTAATTACTAGGTGACAAAATTAATAATTATCACACCATAAGAATTCATTTCATAAGTTTAGATTAAAATTATATTTTAAACTTTAATTTACATAAGGAATTTTGATGAAATAATTCCTTATAAAAATTTTGGGTATTCCAGATCTTTTGTTTTTTCTTTTTCTTTTTAACTTTTCTTGTTGGAAGAGGTCGTTTTCTTATTCTATATGTATGGTAATTCGGCCTTAATTCTTACTCCATCTCTGCTTCTCGCCACGGGTCTTTGTGCAAAGTGATATTTCTATGTGCAAGTTGAGATTTAAGAATAGCAAGCGAATTCAGGTTACAGTAAAACCTCTCGAAAATAAAATTGTTGGGACTAAAAAATAATAATAATTAATTTAACGAGGTTATTTACTTATATCGTAAATTATAAATAATTTATTACTATATCCGTAAATGAATGTTAATTAATTTAAGAAGAGTTTTATATTTGAATTCGTTGTGTCATCTTGGTACATGTACTATTCATTTGATTTAGATTCCGATACATATTGGATATATTTAAGAAAATTATCTAAATAAGAAAAAATATATAAATATAAAGTAGACAGAAGAAAAACACCAATAAAATACCAAAAAAAAAAAAAGAAGGCATGAAAAAGAGCAAAAAAATAAAAAGAGTAAAATGTTAAAAATAAACCAATAAAAAAAAGACTAAAATGAAAAAATAAATATTTTGTTTTGAAGACAATATTTTGATAGTTCCTAGAAGAAAAAATATTCAGATGCTGTAAGTTCTTACAACATAAACTCAATAAATACATTAATGGTTAGTTTTATTTATAGTCTCAAATCATTAGAATTTTCATATCTTTCTCCTTCATGGCTTCTCATTTGAAATGAGTAAAAAAAAAAAAAAAAAAAAAAACTACAAATCAGCAAAATATCCTGATTTAGAAAAAAGTATTGTATGAGTGGTTTTTCCAATATCAAGAGAAAGTGAATATGACTGGAAAGCTGATCCAGACCAAAGCAAAAGAGTTTTTGCAGAAAATATATCGTGTCTCTAATCCGGAATTTGACTTCTCAAGCGATTGGCTCGAACGATTTAAGGCCAAACATGGAATTAAACCATATCGAAGGTTTGGTGAACATGGTTCACTAGCCGTGGAGAATATTGAAGCTGCTCTACCAAGTATACAAGCTACACTAGATCAACTGACGTCCTTTAGATAGATTGGTAGGGCACTCTTCCTCCTCATTAAATGCTTGGATTCAAATCGCTGTCACCACATTGATCGGGATATATAGACAATCCACTTTGTGAGGGATCCATTTACACACAGGGAGACATTTATCTTTGGGTTATCTGGGTATGCCAACCTCTACTGTTATAACCCTCGTTTTTAGCAACCAAAAAAAAAAAAAAAAAACCTACACTGGACTAATTTCACTTGCTACAAAGTAATTGGAAGAACGAGAGAAGGACAACAAGGGAATTACCATTGATGTTTGTTGCAATGGCGATGGTTCTGACAAAGTACCACTTTGTATTATTGGTAAGTATGCTAAAAATCCTAGATGTTTTAAAAATGTGAACATTAGCGATCTTAATTGTAAAAGAATTCTTGAAATTATTTGCAAGAATTTGTTTGTTGGTTTGATAAGAGGATAAATGGTAGAAAAGTTCTCCTTATAGTGGGCAATTGTCCGGCCCATCCAAAGGTTAACAAAGGCTTGAGAATGTTGAACTATTGTTCTTGCCTCCTAATACAACCTCAAAGATTCAACCATGTTACGCTGGGATTTTTCAGCACAAAACTTCAAAATACAATATAAAGATGCCAAATATTATATTATTTTAAACAGTATAATAAATGCTATATTGTGCAATTTCCCTATTTATTTAGAATTTTAAGACCAATGAATTGAAAAAATTTAACAGATGAGAGTTTGATTTTTGAATATTGTTATTTTTTTTTTGTTTCTTTTTTGGGATTAATCTCGTATATGTCCTGAAATTTTAGGGTGCTTTACTTCATCTTCTAAACTTTAAAAACTCCAATTATTTTTATAGATTTTTGGTTAAAAAAATAATAAATAAATAAAACTTATGAAAAAAAGGAAACCAGTCTTACTAAACTTCTTGTGTTAGGATTTTATTAAAAACAAACGGAAAAGATCACATGACCCCATTAAACTCCCTTTTTTTCCAATCTCTTTTTTAACAAATTAAATTCTAATGGCAGGGGTAAAGTGGCACTAATTATTTAAAGCTCAAAAAGACAAAATGAGTTATTTAAAGTTCACGGGATAAAATGAGAATGACTCTAAAGTTTAGGGGCATCAATAAAAATAATTAAGGTAAAATTAATTTCAAACTCTTAAAATGGTTGTAGATAACAAAAATGAAAATGTTCGTTTAATTTTGGACGGAAAAAAAAAGGTATGTGCTGCACATGACACCGGTATATTTGATTGAATATACTCAAAACGACTCCAGAACAAGAATTGAAAAGAAAATAGCAAACCCTATAACAGAGACCCCTTTGCACAACTCTACGAAGGGGTTGTAGAGATTTTGCTTTTAAGTTTGCTTTTAGCCAGTAGAAAATGAGAAGTAAAAGCTATAAATTTTCAGAAAATAGTTTGAATCAAAGAGCTTATGTGGTGTACATGATCTTTAAAGTTTTCTAATTAGTAATTAAATAGAGAATTCATACACTACAATATATCTTCAAAACCTATTATAAAAAAATAGCAAGTCTGACAATTTATGGAAAATAATAGCATATTTTTAATTCATTGGAAGTAGAATTCCTTTTTTGCCCCTAGGAATGTTTGTCTTCTTCATAGCCGGTGATTGTAGACATTCCGGCGACCTTGCGACGTTGACTACAGGAGTTCTGGTGACCTTGCGATGCGGTGACGATGACTGCAGATCATCTGAGTCCTCAGGCAGGCTAGATTGATGGCATCTTGGTCAAAACGTGATGTCCAACAACAAGATGAGATAGCGAATGATCCCCGATCATGATGGAGACAAAGGTTGCGATCTCTGTCGCCAGTGACTCAAGGTTTGCGAGCTCAATCCCAATCTCCAAACAATGCATGCTTCTCTAATCTTTGACAATGTGGCAGTGTCAGTAGCTTCGAAAGTTTAACGAATGATCTCTATTGTAAGACCCGAAATTTCATGGACTTATGATTTCCTTGTTCATAAGGAATCAAAGTCCAAATTATGTGTATAAGATGTTTCATGAAAAATTATGAATATTAATGAGAAATTCATAATTTTATTTGTTAATGTTTGATTTCTCGTTGAAATTGCTAAAAGACTCAAAATAGAATGTCAAGTTTAGTAAATGACTTTTTGAGTCGAAAAGGACAAAAAGTATGTGATTTTACGAAAGTCAAAAATTTGACCAAGTCGGATC
This sequence comes from Ficus microcarpa, assembly GCA_025413485.1. Lineage (NCBI taxonomy): Eukaryota > Viridiplantae > Streptophyta > Magnoliopsida > Rosales > Moraceae > Ficus > Ficus microcarpa. Next base: position 28,068,043 of record CM046376.1, read on the forward strand.
AAAGAATCGACTTTACAAGTATGATGTAAGACAGTAAGAAAAGAGATTACGAAAGTATTTTTGTGATCAAGATAGCACGAATAGGCCGTAAAACCACCATAGAAAATCAAGCACACCAAGTTAGGATTAAGGGCAAAAAGGTCTCCGAAAAATAAGAAAAAAATTTTTACGGTCTGATTTTACACAGAAAAATTTCAGACCGAAGTACAGTATGAAAATACGGAGCACAGTATTAGAAAAATCTGTGTGGCACAAGAAAAATGGATTAAGTTGGAGAAGAGGGACAATTTTGGAGACAAGCCAAACAAGGCCCTTGTTTTTAAGGGATGACCTCATGTAGATGACCTCACAAGGATGAGCTAAGCTTGGAAAGGATTTCTAGAGCCTTCCCACCACCAATTGGTTGCCACATGGCCCCCAAAAATTCGGCAACACTCCCCCCCCCCCCCCTCCTCTATAAATAGCCACCCCAAAAACCCATTTTTATTCAAGAAAAGCAACCAAACTCTTGTCAATTTTCTAGCTGAAAAACCGTGGGTTTGAGGGTGAGAAAGAGAAGAGAAAAATCAAAAATTTTAGAGGACTTTTGCTTGGGAGAGTTAGATCTTTGCTAGGGAGAAACAAGAAAAAAATTTGGAAGCTTGGAGACCCATTTTTGGGGGTGTGCAGCCGTGGGTTTGGAGAGGAAAAGAGGAGAGGAAAAGTTGAAATTTTTGAGGGGAAATCTTGTGGAAGGATCGGGTTTGAGTGGATCTACTAAGGAGCTAAGAAAAATTTTGGGTATCCAACCTAGAGCCTAAAACCGTGAGCAAGGACCAAGGAAGCAAAGGGGATCTTGGAAATTTTCAAACCCTAACTTGGGTTTAAGGTAAACTCTTGAACCAATCCTTCAATTAAGTTTGATTCTAGCATTTTTAATTGTGGTTCAAGTTGGATTTGTAAGGACATAAGTCCACAATTTTATTTTCAGCCCTAGATTTGATGGTGTGTGCATGATTAGGGATTAGGGTGTGGTTGGCTTGATTATGATGTTTGCTTGTTTGATTTTGTGCTTGAAAAATGGTTAGGATGCATGCTAGATGTGATTGGTATGTCCCCTAACTTTTGGTCACAAAATCTGCCCAAGGCAGTGGAAATGTGGCTGCTAGTTCAATGGTGAATGTGATGATGAATGCTTGATCATGATGCTAGGCTAGGAACCATGCAACCCATGGATTTGGGTATTCTGTTTAGGGCTGCAAGGACACGTGGGAATTGTATGCTTGAATTTATGGGATGTTAGAAACGCTCCTTGTTTGATGTATAAGCTCCCGATGTGATCGGTTGAGATAGATTCCGCGAAATAGGACGTAAACAAGACTAAGCAACCGAAACTGCCAGTTCGGATTCAAAACTAGCCAGTTTCGGGAAAGTGGAATTTTAAGGCCTTTAGAGGCCGAACTGGATAAAACTTAAAACACGAAAGTTTCTCAGAAGGGTTTTTCCTAGGGGGCAACGCAAACAGAATCTCAAAATGAGGCTCTAATGACCTCCGTTTTTATGAAAACTTGTGGCTGATCCACCTAGACCCAGTTTACAGGGTCAGCCAGTTTCAAATGAAAACTGACAAAAATATAAGCGGAACTGGATTTTTCATAAAACACAAAAGTTTTAGAACTCTTCGAGGGCTACAACTTTTGTAGAGACAATTTTTTCAAATTCGGATTCTATTTGTAAACTGACAACATTTTCCGACGGCTGTGCAGTGAACAGAAATTTCCTGCACAGGATTTTCTAAAACTGGTTCAGAAAAAATGTTTTTCTTCTAAAACCCACTGTTTTAACTATGGAAACTGTTCTAAAGGCAGTTTTCAGCCCTGAATGATTTTTATGAGGACCTGTTTCAAAACATGAATTTTTACAAGTAAAAATTAAGAGTTTTGGGATTTCCTCACACCTTTTCAAGTTAGGAACGAGGAGGTGATTTTAAATCAAGTGTTTTCAAGTTAAGGAAAAATGCATGATTTTAAGCCAAGTATTTTCCAGTTAAGGAAGTAAGAATTTTTACAAGTAAACTAAAGGACTTTTGAAGATAATACATAAGTTTTTCTAAAAAGTGAGGAAATGGAGTTTAAGGTAAAATTGGTAATCAAGCCGACCACGGACGGTAACCGGATATTATATCCGAGTTACGGGATCAAGCCAAGGATGACCAAGGGTGGACTATTAGTTGACCAGATATTAACTTTAGTTAACCCAACGTTGAATCAAGGTTGACCTTAAGGGTTACCCAACATAACCCTAAGGGATACCCAAATATATATAATTGGGCTAGGACATAAGGGTTAATGGAAATAACCCAATGAATATGATGCAAGAATAGAACTCAAAAGGAGAATGGAACCCTAAACCCTAATGGTATGATTGAGGGTTTAGTAACAAGAAGAAAAGGTTATCCAACGTAACCTCTTAAGGAATAATCAACGTTTGATTATTTATAATATGGTAAGACGACCAATGGTGACCAAGTGAGATAACAAGTATCGGGGACATACCACTAAGATTAGGCATGAGAGTTGGTTAGGTCGCCAACACTTTATGAAAGGATCCTGATCCTATGTTCTTTCAAATAGCAGGAAGTGAACTGCTGTTGCCAACTGATTTAAGGACGCAACACACAGGATACGGCACAAGAGGTAAGTACAAACCTCACCTGCAGTATGAAAGATAGTATCCTATGTTCAAATATACTATTTCAGGTTTTGTGCTATGTTCTACATGATGCCATGTTTGCAAAAATGTTATGTTTACCAAAGTGCTATAATTGCAAATGTCACTTTTTCAAAGTGCTATATTTGCAAAGTGCTATATTTACAAAAGTGCCATATTTACAAGATGCTAAATGTGCATAAATGTTATTTTTACGAAAAAGCTATAAATGCTATAATTGCAAAATGTCATGCTTTCAAAAGTGCTATACTAGCAAAAATGTTATGTATGCACAAATGCCATGTGTTAGAAATGCCATGTTATGAATGAAGAGTAAGTTATGTTATGACATAGTGACATCATAAGGTATGTTCACTAAAGATAAACAACATGGTAAGAGAACGCAAGTAAAGTGTCGTACCCACCTCCCAAAGGTGGAGGATCAACCTCCCAAAGGTGGAGGATCAACCTCCCAAAGGTTGGAGGATTTTCATGTTAAAGTTTAATGATTCCCAGAACTGTTAGGGACCTTGCAACCCCTAACTTTATCTGGAGGCGCGCTATATCTTATGGTACGTACACTATGGGGCCCATATGAAAGATAAGTCCAAGTTAAAAAGGAATGCATAAATGAACATAAATGGTTCACGCATATGCATATGATGATTGTTATGTTTTCAAGATGTTTAAAGAAAAAAAAATAATGTTTTGTGAAATTGCGTTTGTGCTTACTGGGCGAAAGCTCATAAGTTATATTTCATACTGTAGGTAAAAAACCTGCAGCTTGAATGGTGGGCGTTGGGTGGATGATGAGGCGGTAGATGAAGGGCAGTGTGGATATCACTAAGCATATATTCCGCAATCCTTTTTATAAGTTAAGAAGTTTTGTATATATGTTTATATCGCAAAGACAAAGTTATGCTATATGGTATTTTGGTACTAAAGACTTTAAGTAAACTTTCTATTTCAGTATTAATATATATGATCTATTGCTAAGGACAAAGCTTTTTATATATATATGTTTGTCAAAAAAAAAATTTCCTAAAATTTCAAATAAAGTAAGTTAAGTATAAGTAAGGTGACGGCCCTACGTAGGATGAGGGCATCACATCTATAGTCGGTGACTCGACTTTCCTAAACTCGATCATGAACTCCAAAGCATGTGTGTTTCTCATATTTCCGACGAGATGGGGATGGTGGTGGCTCGCCAAAGCTTTGTGACTCGTTCTCTAGCGATATGGCAATGGTGGTAGTGGCGGCGGTGGTAATTATAGATTTAGGGTTAGGGTTTCTTTGAATTGGGGCTAAATCTGGGATGCTTTTGGGGTAATATTTGTAATTTAACAAAATTTTGTAAATAAGTAAAAGTTTGTTTTTAAAATAAAATATTGTTTAAAAAAATAATTCAATTATTTAATGGAAATTTTCATATTTACATATAATTACTAATACTTATTTGGTAAACATTTAGATTTATTATTTATATGAAGAGTATAAAATGCAAGATAAATAAAGGATTTACTTGTAAATACCATTATTTATTAGTAAATATGTGTATTTACCATACAAATTAAGATCAAAACAATACATGTTGCACTAAAAATAATGTAAATATTTTATAATTTAAGAAATATTGTAAATAAGTAAAGATTATTTTAATTAAATATTATTTGAAAAATATTTTTACTTATTTAATTGAAATTAATATATTTACATGTAATTACTGATATTTACCTAAATATTTAGGTTTAATTTTTATACAAGATTTACGTGTAAATACCATTATTTCTTAGTAAATATATGGATTTACTAGTAATTATATTAAATTAAAAGGAATTTTGTTTAATGATATAAAAATAGTTACTTGTAAATTAATGTATTTACCTAGAAAATAAACAACAAAAATACAAATATTTACAAGTAAATCTTGTATTTACTGAATTAAAATGTCAAAAAAATCTAGAAAATAGAATAAACTTATCTTCTTGATAAATACCATCACTTATTAGTATATATAAAATCTTGTAAATATGAATATTTACCAGTAAATAAATTTATATTCATAGTAAATAAATCTTCATTAAAGAAGGTATTTATAAACCATGTAAATATTACTATTTACTAGTAAATATGATTTTTTTTTTTTGTCACAGTAGTTTTTTATTTACTTGTAAATAAACTATTTAATGAAGTAAAATAACAATTTTTTTAATTTTTATTTCATTAATTACAATTTTTACCTTAATTAAAAAAAACAAAAAAAAAACCCCAAATCCCAAATTAGAAACCCCCCCCCCCCAAAAAAAAATACTCTAGATCTAACCTAGTTCTAATCCCATGTCACCGTTGGAGAAGGCCTAACGAATTCGGTGACAGAGATAGCTGGCAATGTCGTGGTGGGTGATCTTTGCTTGTCACTTGGGGGGATTCAGTGAGGAGATCGGAGCTTCAGCGAGGTCGTGAAATCGTGATCGCGAGGCTTTAACCAAAAAGTTGCTGGAGAAGAATTTGTCACTGGAGAAGACGATGACCTCGGTGAGTTGAAGGAAGCAGGCGTATGCAGGATGGCTAGTGACGCTGAGTAGATGCCAACGAGGAAGATCGTGATTTTGGATCACAATTCCTATGATCTGGGTTTGATTGGGATGGCGGCAAGGACGGCGGCAACTGTAACTTTTTCCAACATGGGGAGAGAGAGGTCGATGATGCGATTCTCCGGCGAGGGGTGGCAAAGAGAGAGTCAAAGAAGGGAGATTAGTGGGGAGAGAAATTTAATGGTATTTTTTATTTTTATCTTGCTATTTTATCTTAACTATGCTATTTGGTAGCAATAGTTTAGTTTTTGCTATTATTTTAAAAGCTTATATTGTATTATGCTATTTTGACTAATCTCTCATAAAAATATTAAAATGAAGTTTATAATGTCTAACTTAAATTTTGTTACAAATTTTAAAGTCTACTCAGAGGAGCTTTTATTGAAAGCTACATTTTTTAGCTTTGATAGAAAACACTTTTGAAGACTGTAAGATCTTATGACAGATCATTTAAACACTTTAAGATGCTACTTTTGAACTTAAGAAGCTAAAAGCAGCTTTTAATAAGCACTTCCAAATAGACCTTAATTGTAAGGTCCCTCCCGCCCGTCCACCCGTCTAGCTTTTCGATAAATGTAAAGATGTTCGAAACTTTTAAACCTATGATTAATTAATAAGAAACTCTAAACGAGAGATATCATGGCTTTCATGAGGAGATTAAGGGGAGAACACGAAGGGATCATCAGAAGAACGACATTGATCTTTGGAAATCCAAGTCCATCCTCCACAGAGAGACTCCACTATCCCCTGTTGCACCTCCATCTTCACAAGCAAATGTCCTAGTGAGTTGTATGTTTGGAGGAGATTTTGTTTTTAAAATCTAACTGTAGTCACACTTCTATCTCGAACTTTAGAATCATTTTCATTTTATGCACTGAACTTTTAAAACTCTTACTTTGTTTCCTGAATTCTGAATTGTCACTTAACATTCTCTATTAGAATTTTCGTTAGAAACATGCACCAAAAAAAAAAAAAAAAAGAAGAAGAAGAAAAAAAAAGAAGAAAGAAAAAGAAAAGAAAAGAAAAGAAAAAAAAAAGAGGGGAATTAGCTCAGTTAATATATTCTTTTGGAAATTTTATTAAAAACAAATAGATAAAGACCTTTTGTCTCACTACTACTAAATGTGGATACCACGACGGTTTTTAACCATCGTGGTACGTGGAATTCAGAGTCGTAGAATCTTTTCAGATTCCACGACGGTTAAAAGACCGTCATGGAATGGGCAAAAATAGGGTTTAAATATGGACATTTAAGAACATACCATGACAATTCTGCATAAAAAAAACCTCGTGGAAGGAAATCTTCCACGACGGTTTCCTTGAAACCGTCGTGGTAGAACCCCCTACCACGACGGTCAAAAACCATCGTGGTAGGTAAAAACGAAAAAAAAAAATTTACGAATTCATTTCATTTCCCCAAAAACATTTAAATCACAAAATCGACACTTTTTTTTCCGGAAAATTCTCAAATCTGTGTCTTACCTAACCAATTTAATTCAAATCTAAAACACAACCACAATGAACAATCACCGAAAATGTAGGGGACGGATTTTGGCCATTTCAGATGGAATATTCCCAACTCAACAATCTACAAAATCAACATTTTGGACGGAACATTTTATCAACAACCACAATCAACAAAATCAACATTTTGGACGAAAAATTTCCAAATCCGTGTATTACCCAAGCAATATACATTACAACTTACCGGCTTGTCGAGCGTGGGTACGGGCGGAGTGTGGCGAGAGAGAAAGGGAAAGCCGTGTGAGTTCCTTGGTGGACCCGTCGGAGAATGGTGGAGGCCGCGTGAGTGGTGGAGGAGGCCATCGGAGAATAGAGCCAAGAGAAAAATTTGAGAGGTAAAATAGAGAGAGGAAGCACGGTGAGATAGAGCGAGTTTTTGGAGATTTTAAGTAAGGAGGGAGCAGAGAGAGAGAAATAGATGGAGGAAATTGGGCAATTTTGGGTATGGAGTTAGAGTGTGTATTAGAGAGTGAAAAAGTGAAAAAGGCTCGGAATGTAATGGGGTGGGAAAGATGGTATTTTTTTGGGTTTTAATACACGCTCCAAAAAATTAAATTTAATTCAAAAATTTTCAAAATTTCCGCCTTAGTACCTATCACGACGGTTTTTGGGGAAAACCGTCGTGGTATGTAGTACAGTCCAAAAATAAAAAAATAAAAAAAATTTGTGAAAAAAGATCCTTCCACGACCGTTTTTAAAAAACCGTCGTGAAAGATGCGGCAAAAACACGGAGCGCTTCCACGACGGTTTTCGGAGCTTCCACGACGGTTTTCGGAAACTCTATTCCGTTCCGTGTTTTTGCCGCATTTTTCACGACGGTTTTTTAAAAACGGTAATGGAAGCTCCGTCGTGGAATCCACATTTTCTAGTAGTGGTTTGATAAGAGGGATGAAAAATATAATGGAAGGAAGAGTAATATCTCTAGATGATGGAAAGGAAGGAGGTTTTCTATCATATTGTTTGGTAGAAAAGAAAGAAAACAGGAAAGAAAATGTCTAATCAAATGTATTTTATAATTTTATCCTTATATAAATTAGGAGATAATGATATATTAAGGTCAAAATAGGTATTTCATCCACATTTGCTTTATCAAAAATTTTCCATACACTTTTGTTTTTTTTTTGTTTGTTTTGTTTGATTTTGTTTTTTTTTTTTGAATTACTTTTCTTCCCAATGTTTGATGGATTAAAAAATAGTGGGGCCCCTAGATTTTCTATTTTCCTTCCTTCCTAATTTCCTCGCTTCCAAACAACCAAAATTTCATTTTCCTCTTCAAAATTCCTCATCTATTTTCCTTCCTCTCCCTTTTCCACTCTACCAAACAAAAGGCTAGGGTGAGACAATTGTCCCTCGGCAGCCAGTAGGCGAAATAAAAATCCCATGTTTTCGTTGTGTTAGACCGGGTGTGTAATACAATGGCCAACTTATTAGGAAGAGTTATTATTTGATATTAGAAAAATTATTAATTTGTATATAATTATTAAAATTTGAATCTATTGGTATATATTTAAATATAAAAAATCTATTTATCTTGGGAGATTTGTTAAAATTAAACAACTAAGAAATCTCATTTATTTTAAGTGATTTGTTAATATTAAACAATTTAGATGATTTTGTATATTTAACTTATATTTATATGAGAGTTCATTCACGGTGTTCCTTACTAGTGAATTCTTTTATCTCCTAATCCATAAATCATCTTCTCCACGTTAAACCTTTCTGCTCTCGTATTATGATTATATTTCTTTCTTTACTACTACGTAGGACTACTTAAATAACTACATAGAAACTAAATTAACTTGTATGCAAAAAATATTATATATCCATTAATGGAAAAAAAATATACTATATTTACTATATATAATTTGGTATTATCAAATTATATTGTAATATTTTTTGGTTTTTAAATTATAATATAATCATCGGTTAAATTATATGAATTGCATCCTATAATAAAATATTCCGATTTATCTTGGAATATTTGTTAAGAGATATAGTTATTATTCTAATTTTCTGCATCTGGTACAATTCTTTTGGCCAAAAAAAAAAAGTAATAATAATAATAATACTAATAAATAAAGTCACTTTTATATATATATATATATATATATATATATTAAGGAAGAAATGACTTTTGCTAAAAAGGCTAAAGATGGGCCCTTACAAGAGTGCCTAAGAAGAGAGGCACGGAGTCAATATTAAACTGAGAAATAACAAAAGTTGTTCAGCAGTGCGCTACAACATTCCTTGGGCGAGAAACGTAACAACATCGCCACTGTAAGCAGATCATTCATAAGGTTATATTATAAATATATAGTCTAACAGTAATTTGAATTACAATTTCACTTTATGACAGAGTTAGAATTTATATCCTTATTGTTAAAATCACTTATTTTTCAAAGTAATTGGGAAATGAATTATCATTTTCTGAAAAGGTTCTTTTTCCCCCACTTGTTTTGACAACTTCTGATTTTATTTTTTATTTTTTATTTTTTGATTGAGTTGACAACTTCTGAGTTATCAAAACTGCTTGCTTATGCTCCCTCATACGACAAAACTAGCACAACGACAAAACTACTCATTAATAATCCAATATATAAATGCTTTTTTTTTAATTTTTTTAAAAATTAAGCAGTAGTAAAAATATATATACACGTTTAATGTGTAAGATAGAAAACTTTGATGAATAAATGTTGTCGTTAATATTAGAGCGGCAGAGATGTAATAACAAGTATAACAATTGTTTGTAATGAGACTTCATTTTTATGAGAAACGGGATAAGATGCGAAAAACAGAATTAAGAGATTGATAGAGAGAATTATAAAGCAACTGACAGTGGCATTTCTCATTATGTGTCAAAAGTTTTAACCACCCTTAAGAACATGTTCCCCCAAACATTGGTTGGATTGCATCCTGAAATATGTTATAAAAGAAGTTAGGGTCAAAATTTTGAAGATCCCGTTAATATGATGTTATTTCTTAAAACTATTTTGAAATATACAAAGAAGCAAATCCCTTTGGATTCACTCAAAAGGAAATAAAATTCAAATTATATCTATATGTTTATCATCGTTCATCAATAATAAAAGTGATTATAGGTTTCTTAGGAGTTTTTTAGAGTTTCGTAACAAAGTTTCATCATGATATTTTTACCTGATTAAAACGGGTTTCGTCTAAAGTTTTTTTTTTTTTTTTTTTTTTGAAGGAATTTCGAGTTTTCTTTTTTAATATTTTTGCAAGGGAGTTTTGATCTTTTTTTTTTCCCCTTTGTTTTGTCGATTTGTCATTTTGTGCCCTTTTTTTTTTTTCCTTAATTTTAGCTTTTAAATTCTTGTATCATTTAGATAATGTATTATTTCACACTCACTAGTAATACAAAAGCAGAGAAAGAGAGAGAAGAATGGAAAAGTACAATGAAAATATAAATGCTTTGCATGCTATATGGTCAAAGAGAATCTCAAGGAAACAAAATAGTAACAAAAACAAGATTAACGGATATTCATTCATTATATTATGAGAGAGTAGTGCTAGACACACCAATTATAATAATAACTTTTTAAGTATTAATTCATGTGTAATCTTTTTATGGATAGGTACAATTAATTAATGTGATGATACTTTTACTGCTTATTAATAAAGAACAACTCATATATCAGATAGGTTGATATTCAAACATTAAGACTAAAATTGATGTCCCTAACATTTTTCATTTTGAAATAGATAAAAAACAAAGTAATAAAAAAAGAGAGAAAGTTACAAAAAAAAAAGGTAATTTTTTAAGGAAAAAAATAAATCTATTGATATGGCATGCTTACTATATATAGGTACACATATATACTAGTTTAAACAAATGTGTGATGCACATGATTAGACATATTTGAGAAAATTAACCTGAATAAGAAAAAACATGTACGTACAAAATACACAAGAAAAAAAACAAAAACAAAAATTCAACAAAGTACCTAAAACTTATAAAAAGGAAGCATGAAAAAAAGATCAAAAAGATAAACGGACTAAAATGAAGAAAAAAAGAAAACAAAAAAGAACTAAAATTAAAAAATTAAAAAAAAAGGATAAATAAAAAATAGAAGGACTAAATTTTTTTTTTTTTGTTTTGGACAAATATACTAGCTTTTGTTTCAACTTTTTATGTGCTATGTGCATGTTGGACATATTTGAGAAAATTTTTGTACACAGGGAAAAATTAAAATAATAAGTTAAAAAAGTAAACCCACAAAAAAAAAAAAAGGACTTGAAAAGTCAAAAAGAGAGACATAAAAAAATCGAAAAAGATAAAAAGATTAAAATGAAAAAAAAAAATTGATCAATACAAAAAATGACTAAATTGTAAAATAAACGCTTCAATGGTTTTTTTTTTTATTTTTTATTCCCTTTCTGTATATAGTTATAGATATAAAAGGGATAGATAAACAAAGCAAATTAATAGGAAAATTGTAAAAGAAAAAAATTCAAAAAATAATAAAAAATTTTTAAAAAATAACTAAAAATATAAAAGGACTAAAATGAAAAAAAAAAAAAAAAAAAAAAAAAAAAAAAAAAAAAAAGACCAATATAAGCGACTAAAACGAAAAATTGATAAATTTTAGGGCGAGAATGAAAAAAAAAAAAGAAATGAAGGTCTAAACAAAAAAAAACTTGTCTAAAAGGAACCAAAATGAAAAAAATAAATAAATAAATTTTAGAATGAAAAAAAAAAAAAAAAAAGAATTGAAGGACCAAAAACAAAAGAAATACTGTTTTCTACCAAAACAGTTTTGGACAAAAACTGTACAATGGATTGACATTTCTTAATAATGTATGTATGGATCTATGGTCAAAGAGATTGATTTAAACTAGAAAAATTCCAAGGAAAAACTGGCACACAAGCTTGAAACACAACCTGCACCAGGAAAATCAGGCTGCTAGAATCTGAAAACGTAACAAACATAAAAAGAATGATGATGTGGTCCAAATTTAAAAAGAGAGCGAAAATAATCAACTCTCATTTGTTGGCAAAATGAGGCGATCTTCCCCATCCACGAGCTTTGCGGATTTGATCACATCTCCTGTCTTTATCTGTGGAAGAATATCTTTCCCAACTGTTGTGTATCTGCATAATTGAAATTGGATATCAAGAAGATATAAAGACCAGAAAATTTTTTAATGTAAAAGTACATTTTGAGTTACTAATATAAGAAAGGTTTTGGGGTTAAAAGAAGTACCCGAAAACTGAAAACTGCCCTTCATCAAATGACAATCCTCCTAAGCCAGCCTGTAAGTGCAAACCATAGGTTTTACTACTATTTTAGAACAAACGAAAAGTTTGTCACCTTGGTTCTTACACGCATTCATAAAGCTATACGATATATGTATATACAAGGATAATACAGAATATATGTGTTAATTATTGAACTGTGAATGGACAGATGGTCGGATATTTTCAAAAACACGTAGGAGTTTTTTGAGAGAAGAAAGAACATAAAGTAACTCACTCACAACGCCTTTTAAAAGATTACGTGGTAAAATATGGAAATAGAATTAGCTGGTGGAAGAGCAAAGCAATTGTTTTCGGAGAGGCATTAGGGACGTAGCTAAAATAAAATTTTGGATGATAGAAGAACATGGAAAATGTTAAAAACTAAAATTATCAACTCTTAAAAATTTAGTTTAATCAAAATTGAAATTCCTTTTTATAGGTACTCATATATACGTGTCTACGGGTCATATATTCAGCTCAGATGAGACTTACATTTCTTTTATCATATAGATAGAAGAAAAACTGATTGGGTGATGAGTACTCCTCGGAGACTTCACTGTGAGCCATGACAACCGCTCCATAGACGGATAGCGGTAGAACTGGCAATTCACCATCCTTCAATGAAGGGAAGGGAAATAAAAAGAAAAAGAAATAGTCATATGAATACAAGATTAGCGTTGCTTCCATGGAATGTCTTGTAAATTCAGATGCTTGATCCACTAGTTATGGAATAAGATATAGACAAACCTGCACACTCAATGTTGTTCGGTACAGTGGCTCAAACTGCCCAGATGGCATTATTTCTAGGGGTGTGCTGTAACCCTTGTTCTTATCAACTCCGTTGTCTGAGAGAATGGCTTGATCGGTGCAGTTGAGCTTCGTTCCATTGTATATACCATCAATTACCTGAAGAATTACAAATGACACGAAAACGACTAAACAAAAAGTGTTTACTTAAAAGACAAGAAAAAAGGCTCCCGCAATTCTAATTGGAAAGTTATAACAACATAAAATACCATAATAAAGTCCCTAGCAAACGTATATATACAGAATACTCAGTGAGCCCTAAACTCTTTTGTTTGTTCCCCTGTTCAATTTTGTACTTGGAAATTATGGACATCTCACAAGCACTTGTAAGGTTTCAATGCAACGGAGCGGTAAAGCATAATAAACTAGAACAATGAAAGGTTAGTCCACAAATCATATCATAACACATGAGGGCAAAGTGAGGTTCAACTACCTTACCAGTTTTGCAAAATTCCCCGCTGTTAATGGTGCTGAATATCCGTCTATGACAACCTGCATGTGCAAATTGTAACTTGATAGTGGAACTATAACAGTACACCGACAGCTTTTGAAGCGCATCTTCTGCACCCAGTTAATATTGCTCTCTGAAATTTATCAAATTTAAATAGCACCTAAATAGGAACTAGAAAACAGAACAAATCTGTCCTGATAAATTAAACAGAAAAAAGATGATCTCTTATCTAAAATTTAAAAAACTTCGAAAATCTTCAACACTTTTAATATGTGACCACATGATGTGAAATTTGCAACACCTGCAATGTGGCTGTCTTTCTCAATTCACCACCAGCTTCTGGAGAAAATGATGAACCGTCACCTTTCTCAATGGTAAATTCAACTGTTCCTCTCCCTGTTAGCCTGAAAAACACTAGCCAAGAAATATATTGATACTCTATTAACATTATTCGTTCTAAATACAAAGATATTGATGCAATGTCATCGAAATATTGTATATCAAGAAGCTCTTGAGAGCTCACAAGTTAAGCATGAGATCTAACACGGATGGATATCTCATGTCCTGCGAGTAACAAAAAGATCGATAATTTGGACATTTAAATAATTCACTTTTTATAAGCTAAAAGTGAAAAATAAACATCAGAAATCAAAGCATTCTAATTAACAAAAGTAGATATGATAATAATTAACATAATCAGGAATTGTCTTGTAGTTGAAAAGAGTTTGTTTCTTTGAATTTCATGTATGCGTGCTAATTCACTAACCATTTAATTTATTTACACTGACCTGGGGTATTTCAAGTATTGCTCAGGCAACAGAAATGACAATCCCGGAGCCTGAAACAGACAATAAGAAGCTGTGATATTGGACAAGCATTCACTAATCATTTGTTTTTTTTTTTTTTTAATTTATTTTTATAATAAGAAGCAGAATTCAATTAATGAAGAAAACAACAACAAAAGTAACACATTGAAGGAAAAGAAGTTCTTAGAGAGAGTATAAAAGAAGCTAAAAGAACTAAAACGTCAATACACTCTAGTGAGATGAAACACGCTCAAAGTTCACCACAGCTTTCGGAGTTTTAAGATTCCATGTCAAGTTAAAATCTTGCTATTTAGCACGAGAGTTAAAAGAAGCTCTTTTGTTGCCACTGATTCTGTTCGGTTACCTGTAACAGCTCGAGCTCAGCAACAGTATCAAGTGAAGATGCAAGGCCTAAAGACACTTTATCCGGGTCCTGATCCTTTATGGATCCGAGAAGAGCATTTAATCCCCCCTGGTTAATCGAGAGAAATTCCAAATCATATTAATATTTTCTGCAACAAACCATGACAATTGACTGTAGTTTACACAAGTCATATGATTCTACAAATATTAACTTAATTATGTCCCATGCTAGAGTTCTTACTCGCCATACTCTTAAAGTTTCCAACTCTATGCCATAAGATAGACAAGTAGATAAACACTGAGGCAGAACTAATGAAGTGACTTGCATTATGATATTGAATTTTCTTCATCTCCAAGGCTTAGTTTATTTATAACAAAAGTTGCCCTTCTTGCAAATAATGCTTTATGCCAAAGTACCTTCATATACCTTTCCATCAATAAGAGATGCGTACAATGTCGAACCCTTTTCCTTTAGGTCTGCAGGTAAACTTGCCAAAATGGAATCCTTTTCATCTGTTGCAATCTGGATTATGAAGAAAAATATAAAACAAGAGGAAAAGATCGACTAAACCACAGAAATCCTGAAAGGAGATAAGGAAAATCAGGCACATTTTGTTACTTCATATTCATCCGGAATGCTACTCGGAAGTGCAAATCAAAATTATTAAAATAGAAATATAGGTTTCTTTGCAATGTTGAACTAAACCCAAACGCTACACAAAATTTTCTCCCAAGGCACCATGCTACAGAACTGAATAACTTTAAAGCCAAGGAAAATAACAGATTCTGAAAGACTTAAAACTGAAAACGTGGGAACATCTGTCTTATCAGAAACATCTTAATATCTCAATAACAATCCAATCACAATATTCAACGTGCAAAACTTCGGATTCATGAGTACTTTATAGTGGAATTCTTCCCTTCTCTAAACCAACAAATTAATCAGATTAAGGTATTAAAAGAAAAAAAGAAAAAACCCACGAAGCAATACATACCTTTAAAGCTTTCTTCACATTGCCTTCCATCGTTCCATAAGGTTTTCTTTGCGGAATTCTTAACAAGTATGATATGTCCTCCAGAGAATCCTGTCGACACAAACAGACAGTCGAAAAACTGAACTGATCTTAAAGAAACCATAAAATATAATCTTAGTAATCAACAATAACCTGTATGGCCTTCACATTTGCGTTTGCAGGGATAGCCCTCCTCAGTGCCAATTCTCCTGTTCTTGGAACCTTGGTATCCGGAGAATATAGAACCCCATTTGCAGGAGATGCAGACCAACAGCCCCAACCGAGAAACGGAAGTGGAGAAGATATTTGAACAAGCATTAGGACCACAGCAATCAGTTTCTCAAGTTTCTTTTCCTGCCTGTTACTTGATGTATTAACAGGAATATCATGTTGGTTTGCCAGTTCCTGCATTACTGAAAAGCCATTTCAGAAAGTGGAACTATATACTGATTAACAATCATTTATCTCTTATTCCAAACAAATCCTTCAAAAGTTCTGGGAAAGTGCGAATCTACAAGATCTTCACTATTTCACCAATAAACAAGGTTTTTTTTTTTTTTTTTGGGGCACTACTGGTGTGACATGAACATATTGTTGTTTGGCAACTTAGGGATTTAAATCTTCAGTCCAATTTCTGGTATCCCAAATTGTGTAAAACCAATGATATTATGCCACGTCATTTTAAAAAGTTTGAAATATTTTAAAACTGACCTTTTATACCTTAAAATCTAACTTCATTCAATGATGTGTCAAGATATAATGGTTAGACATCATTTGGGACACCAAATTTAGACAGGAGATCTCAATCCATAACTCCAAACATTCAATTTTTGCAATTTGGGCGTAAAGATGAGAATATGTTACAATTGCTGTTCAATAGCTAACAGATATCAGTTACTGGACCAAAATGCCCCACAATTTTTGCGCAAATGCACGTGAAACTTTTCTTTGGTTGGCAAGTTCGACCCTAAACTCTTTATGGCATTTGGGAGCCTAATTGTTATCTATAAACCGGCGTTCATTACTGAATGAACTGCATTGTGAAGATTGTCAAATTTTTGGGTCTAAAATGCTATAATCAAATGTTTTAGGTCCAACTAGCAAATGGAGAAAATTTTAGAGCACATTGGGGAAAATTACTCGATAAATAAATCAACAAATAAATTTTAAAAAAAATTCGTAAGCAACGCTGTTAGAGAAGAAAATCAACCTTAGACAATTGAAACCAGACAGCAACAAAGATTTCCCTCACAAAGCAACTAGATAACACTTTTGATTTCCTTTATTGGGTTTCAACTGATCTACACTCATTGCTGTAGAAAACACTAATTTTTATTTTATTTTGTTTTTTAGAAAAATTGAAAACCAAAAAGGGGGGAAAAAAAAAAAACTGCTAAAAAACACATATATGAGTAGGATCTAAGACGCTCTCAGTTTCAAATATTTCTGGGTTTCAATGAACCACAGTAATTACAATTTAAAAAATAAATGAAATCCCTTTTTTTTTTTTAATTAAATTGAAACCCCAGAAGCCATAAATAATGTGGATAAAAAAAATAAAGGAAACCTTTTGAATTTCCTTGCAAGGAATTCTGACTAGAGTACGGGCTGATCTTTGTGGGTGTTTTCCATTGAAGCAAAACAAGAGACAGGTCGGCATTGAAGTTGGCCTCCGAGGAGAGGGAGTGAGAGCGACATTGAGAGAGAGCTTGTGAGAGGTAACGGCGGAGGATAAAGGGAACGCCATTAATGGAAGTTGGGAGTTGGGGAAGGAGGTTTTGGCGCGCCTCATCCATAAGCTGAGGCCTATCTCGAACGTTTTGTTTGGTTTGGTTGGGATGTGAAATGTCCTTAATGACCCTGATACGTGGCATGGAAATTAACAGGACATAAATAATCCGGTTTGAGAAATAATAATAATAATAATCAAAGAACAGAGTAATTGGAATAATCACTCTCAATGATCAGAGTCATAAATGAATTCATTATAAATACTATATTCGGTTACAGAAGTTTGTTACATGGTAACTAATTCAGTTACAGTAACTAACAGTTACAAACAGTCTCTAATATGCCCCCCACAAGCTAAACCTGATAAATACTAAGGGGAAGCTTGGAACACAAATAACGAAACTTGGAAACAGACAAAGGTTTAGTAAAAACATCAGCTTGTTGTTCTTCAGATGGGACAAACCGAACATCAATCTCCTTACTAAGGACTTTTTCTCTAATAAAGTGGACATCAATTTCAATATGCTTTGTTCGGGCATGGAAGACTGGATTAGATGCCAGAGAAGCAACGCCAGTATTATCACACCAGAGAATCATTGGGTTTTCAATCATTACTCCAAGCTCATGCAACAAAGAGGACAACCAAACTAAATCAGTAGTAGCAGACGCTAGAGCTCGATACTCAGACTCAGTGCTACTCCGAGCAACAACTTTTTGCTTTCGAGAGCTCCAACAAATGAGGTTGCCTCCTAGAGAAACACAAGTTCCACTGGTGGAGCGTCGATCATCAATGCTGCTGGCCCAATCAGCATCTGCATATCCCTCAAGGGACAACCGAGTGGCAGGTTGAAAGACTAAGCCCACTGTAGAAGTGCCCTGCAAATATCTGAGAATTCTTTTACAGGCAGTCCAATGATTAACCGTGGGAGCATGTAAAAATTGGCTCAATTTATTGACAGCAAAGGCAATGTCAGGCCTTGTGAGAGTCAAATACTGGAGAGTCCCAACAGTGCTGCGATACCGAGAAGGCAGATCAAATAACCTGCTATCATTCAAGGCTAACTTCTGATTTGGGCAAATGGGAGTGGAACAAGGTTTACATAAGGCCATATTTGTTTTGGCAAGAAGATCAGTGATATACTTGGTTTGGGTAACATGTAAGACATTAGAGAAACGTCTTGTCTCAAGGCCAAGAAAATAGCTTACTTCTCCTAAAGTTTTTAAAGCAAAAGTACTGCCTAAGTCAGCAATGACTTGAGAAATAAGCTGGGAATCATCACCAGTAATAAGACTGTCATCTACATATACCAAAACAAGAAGTAAACTGCTTTTCCTCTTGTAGATAAAAAAGGGAGGTGTCCGAGATAGAACCTGTAAAACCCCATTGAACCAGAAATCCTTTGAGCTTGTCATACCAAGCTCGAGGAGCTTGTTTAAGCCCATACAACGCTTTGTTAAGTCTGCAAACATGATCAGGTTTAGTGGAGTCAATGAAACCTTCAGGCTGTGACATATACACGGTTTCCTGCAAATCTCCATTCAAAAAGGCATTGTTAATATCTAATTGCTGAATACTCCAGTGATTGGTGACAGCAAGAGCAAAGATAACCCGAATAGTGACAGGTTTGACAACAGGGCTGAAGGTGTCAAAATAGTCCAGTCCTGGTGTTTGCTGAAATCCTTTGGCAACAAGCCTGGCTTTGAACTTATCAAGAGTCCCATCTGCTTTATACTTAGTTCTGAAAACCCACTTATTACTGACCACATTCATACTTGAGGAAAAGGGAACCAAAGTCCAAGTATTGTTGTTCACAAGAGCCTGAAATTCACTATGCATAGCAGATTTCCAATTGGGATTAGATAAAGCTTGAAGTACAGTAGCTGGTTCAAGTAAAGAATCACATGTTGGAAGTGAAGCAGTAAAGACTTTAGGTTTGGAAATACCGTTTTTGGCTCTAGTGATCATAGAATGCGTGTTAGTAACTAAGGGAGCAGTGGATGAGGGAGAAGAGGGTGTATGTGTGGGAACAATGATAGATGTAGGGGATGAAGGAGGGGAAGACTCAGATGGTGCCAAAGGAGCTGACCGAGGACAGTTCTCATCAGAATCACAGTGTTCAAAGGATAAAGTAGAGAGAGAACTTAGATTTTGAGGTTCACAAATAGAAGACCCAACTAGTTCCACAGGAGACAAGGGCAAAACAATAGTAGAAAAGGTTTTGAGAGTGGGAGAGTGAGAGAACAATTCTGCGTAGGGAAACTCCATTTCATTAAAGGTTACAGTTCGAGCAATATAGATCCTACCAGAGGGACACAAACACCTATAGCCTTTATGGAAAGGGCTGTAGCCTAAGAAGACACATTTAGTGGACCTGTACTGGAACTTATGAGAAATGTAGGGTCGAAGATAAGGAAAACAGGCACACCCAAACACCTTGAGAAACTTATAATCTTGAACTTGACCAAATAGACATTGAAAAGGAGAACAATGATTTAGAATAGGTGTAGGTAGTCTGTTAATAATGAAAACAGCAGTAACAAAGGCATCCCACCAAAATTTGAAAGGTAAAGAGGCTTGAGCTAGAAGGGACAGCCTTGTTTCAACAATATGGAGATGTTTTCTCTCAGCCCTTCCATTTTGTTGATGGGTATGAGGACATGGATGTCTAAACTGAATTCCTAGTTTCTGCAAAAATGGTACTAAGGTTCTGTATTCACCCCCCAATCCATTTGAAGACACTTAATATGGGTATCAAATTGTTTTTCAACTAAAGAGTTAAAATTCACAAAACATTGATAGGCCTCAGATTTTGTTTTTAAAAGGTAAAGCCAAGTGTACCTGGTGAAATCATCAACAAAGTGAATGTAATAACGATAGCCATCAACAGACAAAACAAGAGATGGACCCCATATATCAGAGTGAACAATCTGGAATGGTTTGGTGGTGGAATTTTCAGAGGAAGAAAAGTGCATTTGATGAAGTTTGCCAAGTTGACACGCTGAGCAAAAACTTAAATCACTGATTTAGACTGAAGAATCCAACAATTTTATTACTGAGGACAAGACAGAAGTACAGGGATGACCAAGTTTTTGATGCCAAGTATTTACATCAGATGTGGTAGAAGCTATATTACACTCTAAGCCAGAACCTAAACATCTGTTATTAGAATTCACAGGCAACTTGGATAGGGTGGAAGAAACAACAAGATTGCACAAAACATGAACTTCAGAATTAGTAAGAAAGACAGTAGAAGACACAGGTAGAGTGGACAGCAGAGCTTGAAAATTTGGAGATGATGAGCTGGACTTAGTGAGGTCAATCTGATAAAGACCATTTCTAAGAGCTCCCTCCAGAAGGACCTTCTTCGAGGTTTTGTCCTTAATCAAGCAACAGTCACGATGAAACTCAATTAGCACATCATTATCTTTTGTGAATTGAGAAATACTCAGTAAGTTTTTAGTAATTTGAGGTACATGAAGAACGTTTGTAAGATGCAAAGATTTTGAAGGCAAGAGTGAAGGTAAGGCTGTACTTCCAACATGAGAAATAGAAAGTTTTGAACCATTACCTACAACCAGCTTATCCTTGCCCTTGTAATCTGCTTTGAGAGACAGGTTAGCCAGGTCTGAAGTGACATGGTTTGTAGCTCCACTATCAACATACCAGCCAGCATCAACAGCAGCAGAGGTAGATGCAACATTTGCTTGTGTTGGTGACGATTGATCAGAGGATTCGGCTCCCTGAAAGCTGATATCAAACCGTCTGTAACATTTAACAGCAGTGTGACCTGCTTTGTTACAAATTTGACACACAGGCTTGTTACCATTGCGATTGCCAGGAGCTCCTCGACCACGTCCACCACGGCCACCACGAGGATTGGAAGAACCACCACGAGGATTTTCACCAGAGAACTGCTTTTTAAATGCAGTGTTGGCAGAAGGAGAATTCTGCAAATCAAAGGGAACGAGTGCCATCTGATAATGGACTCGCATTTCATGAGTCTGCAAGGCAAATTGGACCTCTTGCAGAGTGAGAGCATCATTCCGAGATGTCAGATTAACAACTATTGACTCATATTCAGGGCCAAAACCACCAAGAATGTATAGAATCAGATCTTCGTATGTGATCAACTGACCAACAGAGTTCAGATTATCAGCAAGACTTCGCATCTTGAGAATGTATTCCTCCACTGTCATAGAACCTTTCTTCAAGGTTTGAAGCATCAGCCGTAGTTGCATAACACGAGCCTTGGAGTTGGAAAGAAACAGTTGTTGAAGTGTAGACCAAACCTCAGAAGCAGTAAGACAACGGTTAACATGACCAAGCATGGTCTCAGTCATGGAAGAGAGAAGCCAGCTCATGAGATATTGGTCACGTCTCATCAAAATCAGAAATTCAGGATTCGAAGCCCTAATTGGAGGAGAGGTAGGAGAATCACCAGGGATTTCAACAAATTGTGGAGGAGCAGGTACAGATCCAAGCAGGAAACCTTCAAATCCATGAGCACGAACTGTAGAAATCACCTACGCACGCCAGTAATAGTAGTTTTGACGATCGAGCCGCAAGGTGAGGGGAGTGAAATTGGGAGTAAGCTGAGCAAGAGACACAGCGTTTTGAAGAGCAGAGGAAGGACCAGATCCAAGCGAAGAAGAAGGCTCCATGGAGGATTTTCTCGAGAAAGTGACACAAAGGAAAAGATGAAGTCTCAGGAAAGTGACAGAAAGGGAAAACTCTCAAGACGCAATAAAGCTCTGATACCAAATCAAAGAACAGAGTAATTGGAATAATGACTCTCAATGATCAGAGTCATAAATGAATTCATTATAAATACTATATTCGGTTACAGAAGTTTGTTACATGGTAACTAATTATAATAAGAACAGTAATTATAGGACTTCAACGGTGAGGGACGTACTTTGCTCCCACCGATGTTGTAAAAATTGCTGACCAATCGATTTAAATTGTAGGATAAAAAATAGTGAAAGAATACCAAACTAAAATAAGGTATCCCACATGTCATTCAATAAGAAATTTATGTTAAAATTAGAATTTAAAAAAAAAGGATTAAAATCATCTATGCTACTCGTGAGATTCATCGAGGAGGCCAGAAGAGCTCACGCCGCCATGGGAGGGTGTAACGACCCAATTACATCGGTTATTATCACACTTATTTAAATTAAATATTTGTTTTAAATACTTAAATTTACTGAAAATTTTAGAATATTTTTTTGAAATACAATATAAATAGACTAATTTATATAAGTAAACTTTACCTTACATACACATTACTTGTTTAATAAATTATAAAGTTATACATAACCCTTACATTTGGCCGAAATCTTGAAATATCACATACGCAGCATAATACAAGTTATTTAAATATATATGTATATATTTATAGTTCAAAAGAATTTGTAGGAAAATATCTGTAGTGATATCCGACACTACCTTTTACTTGCCGTATCATCCACATGACCTACCAAATTAAGCTACAAGCTTCTTACCTAAACTATGAAATATAATAATGAGCTTATGTTCAGCAAGTATAAACTTAATCTCACAAAAACATAAAAAGCATCATATAACTTATGCATGAACCATTTATTGTCGATTATGAGTCTCTTATCTTCCCTTATGGACTTATAACTATGAAATATAATAATGAGTTTATGCTTAGCAGGTACAAACTTAATCTCTCAAAAACATAGAAAGCATCATATAACTTATGCACGAATCATTTATTGTCGATTATGAGTCTCTTATCTTCCCTTATGGACTTATTATCTTGCTTAATATGTGGGGTTATTTGTGTACGTACCGGATGCACGCAATCCACAGAAAGTTAGGGTTAACAAGATTCCTAACAATTCTAAGAATCTTGGAATATACATAATTCTCCACAATCTACAAAATGTTGGTACAACATTCAACTTGTCTTGAATTAGTCTTAGTCTTTTTATGTAATGACCTACCTTACGTAGGTTGTTACCATACTTATCTTACTTAATTACTTAACCTACTTAACAAGCGGAAATAAGGAATTTGTTTTTATAACTTAAAAACAACTTGAAACTGAACTCGACTATGTACTTATATATATACATATATACGTACTTAATTGAGTATTGAAGTTTTAAACTTACTTTAACATATAGCAAATTGTACTAAATAACAAATACAAATATTTTATTACAAAATGCGTAGCGGTCTCCATCCCGTAGTTTTACAGTTAGCCGTGCCATGCCCCACCGTCTTGTATCAAGTATTGACAATAAGTTGCTTACCTACTGTATAAACATAAGTTATGAGCTTTCGCCCAACAATTACAACTATTATTCCGCAAAAACATTTGGTAATAAAACCATGCATGTATCAATTATGCTTTCATTATGCTTTCTTAGGTTAACATATTTTTGGACTCCTTACATAACATGAGTGTACGTACTGTGGTACGCAGCCATGGAGTGGTTAGGGCGGCCAGTCCAGTCCAGTCCAACTCAAACCATCAACTAAACCTATCCTAGTGGCAAGTCGGTTTGACACGAGAAAACTTGCTTAACATCATACTTGAAAACACTTTCTTACTTAAAACAGTTTTTTACTTGAAGTTTAATCTTATTCTTACCATATGAATTATCATTAGTGAACATGCTTTATGATGCCATAATAATAAAGCATAAATCATATGCATCACATACATAAAATGCATGAGCTTTGAAAACATGCAAGCAGTAAAATATTTTGCCTATGCTGTAGGCGGAATTGTACTTAAGGTTGTCTTAAGTGATGGGTTTGTTGTTCCAACGAGTCACAATAACAGGTTACCCTCCTGTTACCAAGTAGGGTGCAAGATAAGGATCATACTATCTTACTATATACCATAACATTCAATGTTGGTATCCTATCAAACAACCATAAGTAACCCTAAATACAAGCCCAACATATTCAAGTGGTATCCCATTTGGTTACTATAAGTAACCTTGGGTGCAAAGCCCAACCTAATAACTTTGGTATTCTATCCGATTACTTTTGGTCATAATACTATTACTATATTTTAAACAATCTGGCCCATTTTCTTTTAAAAGTCATTTGTAAAATTTTAACCTTTTTGAAACTATTATTATTTTTTTTTATAAAACTGTAGTTCTTTTTGAACAAGGATAGCAAAACTGTAAAATTCTAAAAACTGCTTTTAAAATTAGTCCCGTAACTTTAGTTGTCAGTGCATGTGCAGGAATTTCTTGCTCATGCATTGTTTTGAAAGAAAATTAATTTTATCTTTAAATCGGTTTGGAATTTTAAAAAGTCTTCTTCATGAAAGTTGTAAACCTCAATGAATCTATAACTTTTGTTCTTTATTCAAAACTTGATTCTACCTTTAGCATATCTATTTTCCTTTTTGAAACATCCTAGCCGTGCATAGGGTATGAGCCGACCAGGTTCAGAAATTTATAAAAACGGAAGCCTTTGGGGCTTGTTTTTCAAAAACTGTCTGTGTTGTCCTCATAGGGTTTTCCATTTTCTATAACTTTGCAGTTTTGACCTTGTCCAAATTCGGCCTCTAAATGCCTCAAAATTACATTTCCAAATTATTGTCTAGTTTACTCCGAACATTGGCAGGTTTATATTTTGTTGGTTTTTACTTAAAAATCCGCACACCTTACCTCAAACGGTTGGAACCGTGAGCCTCCATCAATCATGCAGCACATTACGTACATATTCATCATTCATGCACTTGTTCATCTTACTTACAAAAACCAAATAGGTAACCTTACTTAACTTACCAAATTAGGTTTATAAGTTAGTTCCTTAGCCTTCATACATCAAACATCATCACCATCACCGTCATTCATAAAACATTTCTATTTAAGCATGTGAGGACATTTCATAAACATAAGATAGGCATACATAATTCCCTCATTCTTTCTAAGGCATATCATCACATTTGTGCTTAAACTTAGCAATCAAGATCATCTAAACCTAAATCAAGCATATGCTAATCACACAAGAACCATAGCATGGAAAAATATAAAGAATGAGCTTATGCTCTTACAACCAAGCTTGAAATACATTTAAACTTTCTTGAATCAACTTAATGAAATTCTTAGGAAAAATGGTTAAGGGAATACCTCTGAAATTTGGAGAACTTGATTCTAAGCTCTTATCTTTCTCTTTTTGAAAGAAGTTTGATTTTTTTTTTTCACCACCAAGCACTGGCCACTACCCTTGCTCTCACCTTTTTTTTTTTTTTTTTTTTTTTTTCAGTTCCTAAGGCCTAGAGGAGAAGTTGGGAATGAACCAAAAGTTTTGAAGCTCATGTAAATGGTTCACCAACAACCAAACATCACCTATTTATAGGTGAAAAATGCCTAATTTTTTAGAATTATTTTTATTCCTAAAATTACACATTTAACCCTAAAAACAAAATATTTGCTATTTACTCCCTTGAGGTAGGCGGCCATTGTGGAACCATTTTTCTCCCAATAATGCATAATTATCCACTTTATTAATAATTTCGAAAAATCCAAAAATTTACATATTTATCCATGATGAGTGTCCCCCAATTAGGGCTTAATTTGGCCTTTCCTCTTAATATGCAGTCCATTTTCTTACTAATGTAGATATTACAAATACTGTTTTCAACTATTAACAGTACTGCAATAATGAACTGCAGTCAATAATTTATCTGCACTTAATTGAACTACGTATATATTTTTCTTAGGACTTGAATCTACTTAGTCCTTATTGCTCTAAATATTATACCTGATTTTTCTAGAGTGGTCCCGTGCCTTGTTCTTACTTCGTCATCTGTAATGACAATTTATTGCAGTATAATTTTCATACTGCTTACTATACTGTAGTACCATCTTAATCATATCCTAGATCATCGTGGTCAAACGATGACCGGAATAAAATTATAAATCATTATTCTTCCTCTTTCATCAAAAGGCCTTATACTTGATTAAGTAAACTATTATTGAGTCATATAATATTATAAGAACTCAAATATATTCTGATAAATCAGATTATGCATTTCACATTAACATACATAATACAAACTTCGATTCCTTAAAAAGCAAATTGTGCATTTGTAAAAAAGTTGGCTATTACATTTTACTTAATTTTTTATGAATATATTTAAAATCATACTTTTACATAGGCTAGTTCTAAGACTAAGATTCTTAACTTGTGATCTTATTAATTATCATGTATACGATATATAGATATGGCATGACATAAAAATCAATATCATAAAATAACATGTAGCATGTTTATAAAACATGGCACTATTGTAAAACATGATAATCTCGTAAAATATGGCATAATAGTAAAGTATAGCATAGTTGAACTCATGATATTATTGTAAACGGGGCATTATTGTAAAAAATGACATAATCGAAAAGTGTGTCATAGTCATAAAGTGTGACATATACATGATCGTGGCATATTAGTAAAAACATGACATATAAATAAACATGACATGTCATATAAACCATGGCATACATATAAACATGTCATACTTGAAAATAATATTTACTATTTTCATACTGTAGGTAAGGTTTGTACTTACAAGCTGTCCTATGCTCTTATCATAGCATACCAAAAGGTAAGGCAACAGGTTATATTCATGTTTCCACACAGAGTATAAGAATTGCTTTTCACTATTATTTAAGAAACCATAAGTTAAAATATCTATTATTTTATGTTAGTTAAATAATTAATCAGTCTCCCAACTAATAAATTATCTTCTTAGTCACTATTAACTTAAGTAATGGAAATGTTACTATACGTTTAAGTAACTTTGGTATAAGAAGAAGGTCGAATAAATTACCTTCTATTTAAAACTTAACATGATTTTTAGTAATTTCGGCCTATTTTTGCTTTAGGTCGATATCCAATGGCTTGATTAATCTTCATAAGAGTTCTTCACATTGTATATTCTTTGCTTAAAAATGTCTTGTTTACTTAGAAAATATCTTAACTTCTTAAATGAAGCATGTCTTGATACAATATTTAAATTGTATATTGTAATACATTGTATGCATTTAAAGTTTAAAAATCACTTGTGAAATCTAAATGAATTTAAATCTCTTTGTAAATATTTTCGTAAAACCGTAGTTCCTTTTTAGAGAGGTCATAAAACCTTAAAAATTGATTTCAAAACATCTCTTTTAATTTAGTTGAATGTATATGTGCAGGAATTTACTCTTTCATGTACAGTTCTGAAAATTCAGTTCTATCTTAAAATCGGTTTAAAATTTTGAAAATTTCCTTTACGGAAGTTATAGATCTTGTCGAAACCTATAATTTTCATGTTTTCCTGAATCTTAAATCTGTCTCTAACTTACTCATTTTTTCCTTTTAAAGTTTCTGGCCGTGTACAGCCTCCTGGACCGACCAATTTTGGAAACTTGGAGGGCTTTGGAGCCTTTTTTTTTTTTTTTTCCTCAAAAACTTTTCACTCTTCCCCTAGGATTTTATGTGCTCTACAACTTTGTAATTATAACTTGTTTAAATTCAGCCACTAAGAGGCTCAAAATTGAGTTATCAGAAAACTGTCCAAATTATTCCAAAAACTGATATTTTTTTTTGTTCTATTTTAAAAGCTCGCACACACTACCTCGAACGATCTAAGCTGTGAGCGTAAATCATCATGCAGCGCGTTTGACTGATGCTCTATTCATAACCTAATTAACCATACTCTCATTCTTAAAATTTAACTATTAATTTGTCTACTTTCTTGAAGAACACAATATTGATGGCACACTAATTTACCAAGTTGTGTTTTTTAGTTGATCTCTTAGTCAACTTGCATAATCACCAAACTTGAACATATAAGAGTATAATCGCATGCACATACTCATCAAAAGTAATCTTAAAGCATAAAATTGAACCTAAGCTTAAAACTAGCAAATCAAGCTAACTAAAGCGTAAATCAAGCATTAATTTGAGACTATAAAACAAAAAAATTTGAACATGAGCTTATGCTCTTACATCCAATAGCTTAAAATATGCTTAAATTCCACAAAACCAAAACTAATTAAAGCTTTAGTTAAGGGATCAATAAATATACTTGTAAAGCTTGAAGAAAGTTGATTCTAGGTCTTGGATTTGAGAGAAGATTACTGTCCTACTTCTCTATGAAAACCGGCCACCAAGGATGTTTTGTGTGTGTGTGTGTGTGTGTTTTTTTTTTTTTTTTTTTTTTTTTTTTTTTTTGAGTCTAAGAACTAGAGAGAAAGGAGAGAATATAGCAAATGACCAAATTTCCACCACTTACATCTATTTGTAGGTGGAATTTTTAAACTTTCCTAAATTAAATTTTAATCTTCTAATTCCCTTGGTTTACATAATTGGCCTTAAAACACAATTTTTTTGACTCCCTTGTCCCCAAGAAATCCGGCCATATGAGGTTTGAGCCAAAAAAAAAAAAAAAAAAGAAAAATCCTCTCATGTTTATTTCTTGAATTCTTTCTGCAATTACAATAAATCAAATAATTATGTAATTATCCGCACTTGCTTAGTCTCTAAATAATGCCATGTTTGGCCTTACTTCCTAATGGACAATCCATTTTCTTAATGATCTTGATAATACAAATACTATCCTAGCTACCAATAGTCTGATGATGCTAAATTGCAGTCTAAAATTTATCTGCATATACGTAGACCGCGAATAGTTTTTGCTTAAGACTTGTTTGCCACTTAATTTTTATTGCTCTAAATATTATTTTAGAATATTCTAGAGTGCTCCTAGTTCTTATTCTTAATTTTACATCAGTAATGACGGTCAGTCATAGAATAATTTCAGTACTGTTTAAAAAAATTACAATACCACCTTAATCATGTTTTAAGCTATCATGGTCATTCATTGACTAGAACAACACCATAAATTATAATTTTGTCTTTTTCACCATAAGGCCTCTTACTTGATTTGCTGAACTGTCATCGAGTCCTATTGCACTATAAGTGCTCAAACATATTGTGATAATAAAATTATGAATTTCACATTGATATCCATAATTTTCATAAAACATCACATAAATATATAGTACAAACTTAAATTTCTTTATATCTAAGTAAATCCCGAGTCCGTCAAAAAGTTCAGTTATTACACTTCAAATAGTGGAGGATCATATCGTGTTATGTTATATCATGGTTTAAAGTTCTAGATTTATTCTTAGAATTATTAGGGACCTTGCAAACCCTAATTTTCTGAGGCTCACAAATAAGAAAGATAATAAGTTTATAATAAAAAATAAGACATCCATTATTGAATATATTTAGACCACATCTTAGATTCCATAATTGGACCATGCAGCCACACATGTCATTCATGTTTTTTTTAAACAATGCGAGATATATGTTTGTGCTTGATGAGTAAAAGCTCATTAGTTATATTCATACTATAGGTAAGCAACCTATAACTTAGTTCATGGTAGACAATTTGCGAATGACGATGATGAGTAAGCAAAGGGTCTATGGATACCACTATGTAATTTTTTCCACTAAAGCTATTTTGAAAATTATTGTTTATATTTTGAGATTATATTTAATTTTGTGACATGAAATGTCAAATGAAAAATTATTTAAAATATGTGATAAAAGTTTTTATGATAACTTTTGAAAAAAAAAAATAGTTTAGAATTTTCAAGCACCCAAGTCTATGTATTTCAAGTAATTATAAGTAAATACTTAGTTTAAACAGTAATGTAATGGTCGACGTAGGTGGGTCATTGCAATTTTTGACGCAATTCACCCCTTACTCTCCATGCCTTTTTTGATGCCGATTGGGCGGGTAATATTGATGATCGCACTTCAACTAGAGCTAACATTGTCTTTCTTGGTTCCAATGCTATCTCTTAGAGTTCTAAGAAGCAAAGGTCCACTGCCCGGTCTTCCACTAAAATCGAGTATTGTGCCGTTGCTACTATTGCTTCTGAAGTCACGCGGGGATTTGTAAAATCCTTATTACATGAACTTGGTGATCTCATAGCACAGACACCCATGATCTATTGTGACAATATTGGAACCACTTATCTGTATGCCAATCTCATCTTCCACTCTTGTATGAAGCACATTGCCATTGATTTTTGCTTCGTTCAAGATAGAGTACAAAGTGATGAGCTTTAGGTTTCTCGTGTTTCTTCTACCAATCAACTTACCGATGCATTGACGAAATTGCTCACATGGCAACATCTTCAACAATTATGTGTCAAGTTCAGAGTTTCTCATGACACTCCATCTTGAGGGGGGCATGATAAGGAAAGTGACAATAAGTCAAAAACTTAGTTTATGGAATATACTATTAGATGTAAATGTTTAGTAATTACTCTTTTTTTTTTTTATTTCTAGAAGACTTGCTGGTATTTCCAATTTTGTAATCATTGTGGGTGTGTATATATTGTAAAGTTTTTACATCAATGAAGGTTGGTGTAACGACCCACCTTACATAGGCCGTTACCATACTTATCTGACATAATTACTTTTTTACTTAATAAGCGGAAATTTTTTTTTTTATACAACGTGAACTCACGCGAATATGTACGTACTTAGAAACATTACTTAATTGAGTCCTTTGAGTATTAAAAGAAATACACATATTATAATTCAAACGCGTAGCGGCCACCATCCGAAGTTTCACAATTAGCCGTGTCATGCTCCACCCTCTTGTATCAAAGATTTGCAGCTAGGTTGCTTACCTATAACATAGACGTAAGTCGTGAGCTTTCGCTCAACAAGTATAACTTTAAAACCCGCAAAACAAAACTGAACAATGCATGAACCAATTATGCTTCATTATGCTTTCTTAGGTTAGCATATTATTGGGCCCCTTACTTAACATAAGTGTACGTACCATGACGCGCAGCTATGAAGTGGTTGGGGCGGCCAGCTCAGTCTAACTCAAACCATACACCGAACCCGACCTAGTGCGGGTTGGTACGACACAAGGCAACTTAGCTTGCCATCATATTTGAAAGCTTACTTTAATTTCCTTAAGACTTATTCTTGTCTTAAAACATACTTAACAAACCATTTCATACTTTGGTCTCAGTCTTACCATATGAATTAGTGAACATGGTTCATGATGTCACACGTAATAAATCATAAATCATATCATAATATTGCATAAGCTTTAAACAAATCATGCAAGTAACAAAACAAATAGCTTATGCTGTAGGCGGAGTTATAATTACCTAGTATGCTATGTCCTAAGTTTTGTTACTCCAAATCAAGTCGCAACAACAGGTTACTTCCTGCTATTAAAAGGACATAGGGTAAGGATCTTATGAATCATAATCATAAAATGTTGGTAACCTAACCAACATCCATGAGTAACTTTAGTTATATGTCCCACACACATACCTATGATAACTTGCTTGGTTGCTAAATGTAACCCTAGGGTTTATGGTCTATCAAGCTTAAACAACATCTTGTTAGGTTCCCAATCATACTTGAATAGTATTAGGTTACTATTCATAACTTCGGGCCTATGCCTGATTACTTTTAATCTATATCCTATTAGGTTATTATGTTTAACCCTGGGTCTTAGATCAAATTAGTATAATTAGTATCTTGTTAGGTTACTTCGGGTAACCCTTGGTGTGAGCCTAAGTCATTTTTGGATCAACCCCATTGGGTGACTAAAACCCAAATTTTAAAAGTTATGTCATATTAGGTTACTATAAGTAACCTTGGGCTTTAAACCCAACTCAGTAACTTGGGTATCCTACCCAGTTATCGTTGGTCATCATAACGTTT
The DNA here is from genome assembly GCA_025413485.1 of Ficus microcarpa. Classification (NCBI taxonomy): domain Eukaryota; kingdom Viridiplantae; phylum Streptophyta; class Magnoliopsida; order Rosales; family Moraceae; genus Ficus; species Ficus microcarpa. The sequence goes on from CM046376.1 coordinate 28,100,038, forward strand.
ACCAAGTTATCAAGATAGCTTTTGTGCCATCTAATTATTTTTCTTTATTCTTGATAAAACTTAGTTTTTATTGTCCATATCTTTCTTATACCAAAAATCCTTGTATATCTTTCAATCTTTTTACCAAAACTGTAATTCTTTTTGAGCAAGGAAAATAAAAACTGTCAAGTGTTGAAAACTGCCCTTGAAACAGTTTCATGCTACCAATTATCAGTGTATGTGCAGGAATTTCCTTTTCCTGCATTATTTTTAAAAATCATGTGTAGGAATTTGCTATTTCTTGCACAGTTTTTGGAATCCAATTTTTATCTAAAACTCTATTTTGAATCCGAAAAAGATTCCTCATGAAAGTTTTAGATATTGAAAAACCTTGCAACTTTCGTTCTTTGCTCAAAACCCAGATCGGCCTCTAACCCGTTCATTTTCCTTGTTGAACCTGTTTGGCCGTGCATAGAGTCTGGGCATGACCAAGTTCGGATTTTTGTAAAAACGGAGGCCATTTGAGCCTTATTTTTTGAAGACCATCTATGTTATCCCCTAGGATTTTCCATTTTCTACAACTTTCATGTTTTAAGTTTCTCTAAATTCGGCCTCTAAGGGCCTCAAAATTGCTTCTCCAGTGAGCTGCCTAGTTTTGCCCGAAATTGACAGTTTTACATTAAATCCATTTTTACGTAAAATTTACGTGCATACTACGTCAAACGGTTGCAACCGTGAGCTTACGACAACATGCAGTGCTTCTAACGTAAATTTTTCATTGACATACATTCATTCATACACATGCAACCCATGTGGTGTTCTTGCACCAAACTACGGTTTATGGTTGGTTTGCATATCCATAACATCATACAAGCTCATAACCTAACTCATTCCATCATTCATGCATAACCTACAAATTCTTAAACACATGGGGATATATAACAAACATCTTAAAGGCATATATGCAAACCCTAATATCATACATACATACCATCAAAAACATGTATAAAAACATAAATCAAAACCACTTAGTCCTAGTCAAGCACAAATCTAACAAATCTAAGCTATTGCATAAGAAAAATAAAATGAGTTTATGCTCTTACAAACCAACATAAAATACACATAAAACTTGAATTAAAACTTAATTTGGGAGGCTTAGGGAATCAAGGAGGATTACCTTAATCAACTTGAAGTTGGTGCTAGGTTTCGGATTCAAACTTTCCTCCTTGCTTTCTACCAAACTTTCCTCCTTGCTTTTTTTTTTTTCTCTCTCTCTCTTATGGGTTTCAGATTTCCTGAGGAAGAGAACTAGAGAGTGAACTAAAATAGTTAGGGTGATACTAGGTGGTCCAATCTCAACCCCACCTCACCTATTTATAGGTGGAATTTATTTTTTTTCTTGATTTATTTTTAATTCCAAAATTGCATAAGAGTCCTTAAAAGCAAAATATTTGCTCAAAACACCCTTGAGGTGGCCGGCCATGAGGGTTCCTTGTAGCCCAAGCAACCTTGCAATGTTCATCCACCTAAATACTTTCTAATTTTTCTAAAATTCTAGTAATTCACATAATTATCCCAAGGATGAGGTGTGACACCCCTTAGCTGGTTTAGCCTTCAACTAAACCTAATTAGAACATGTCACTAAACCATACATTCATGAAATTTCATGATAACACAAAAATATTATAAAGCCAAGATAGTTGTATGATAAGAGATTAGCATAAAATATTTTCAGACTCTTCATCAAAGTTTAGTCAAAAATAAGAAGAGTCCATCTTACAACTATCCCATATTGTTAGTGTTATCTCAAAATCTAAACTTTTTCTCTAGTTTAACCCACAGAGTTCTTTGACAATCATTTTTTTTTTCTTTTTAAAACAACTTTAGTTTAGTATGTACAGTGGTTCTGTGACACCAGCTTCCCAAAAGAGGTTCAACTTGCCGCTATGTTGCTTCCTCATTCCTTATCTTCCTCACCTGTACCATGAAACTTTAAAGTGAGCTAGAAGCCCAGTAAGCGAAACATAGTTAAACACAAAACATTTAAAATATGATTTGTACTTAAAGTACATTTTTTTTTCAATGAATTTCAGAAATTGCAAACAGAAATCCAACCAACATTTAAAACACAACGTAAAAACTCTTGAGATATGGCACAAATTGGGCTTAAGCTACAGAGTCATTTATCATTCATTTCCTTTAGGTTTGGCCAAACACTTTCATTACTGTCATTGGGATCCCAAGTTGGTATCAGTCATGTCCCTTTCGGGACCCATCCGTGGGTATCAGTCAGTCCTAATGACATAAAAACATTCCATAGATATTCCCATCATTTCATAAATCATATCTAAAACTTTGAAAAACTTTAAAACATTATAAACACATCATAAGAGCTTTCAATAAATCATACATTCACTTAGCTTTCCTACTTGCAAATCATACCATTTCTAACAAAGGGAAACATTTGTCAAAAACCTTAAAATGCTATATCGTATACTTTTTAAGGCTTTGTTTGGCTACAAGTTCATTTCAACTCAAACTGTACTTTTTTTTTGTCTTTTTCCCAAAAAGTTTTTGTCTTTTTCTCAAAAAGTTTTTTGTCTTTTCTGAAAATTCAAAAAAATTTACTATTACAACTAAAATATTTCAACTCAAACTAACACACCAAACACCCCCTAAGTTTCTATGATACAATAAGTAGAATTCCTACTTACCTCTATAAAACTGAACTTCCGCAGAGAGATTGACTCCACCGTAGCAAGGAAGTTGATCGGACTTGCCTAAGATCCATATCAAGTCATTTTGCATTTCAGTTTTAAAAAAAAATCTTCAATCCATTACCAATCACATAAAATAAAAAAATATGCATTATAGTATCACTTTTTAACGTTTTAAACCATAAAAGATCCTTCGGACAACATCTAAGCACAAAGAATTTTTTTTTTTTTTTTTCTAGTGGTTGTCCCCAGTTTTCCAGCCACAGGACCCAAATTTCAAAAATTCACCAAAAATTCGTTTGACAACATTTTCATGTGAAATTTTGTGGGAAGCAAGATTCATATGTCTACTTTAACTCCACAAAATTTCAGCTTCAAATATGGGGTATAACCTGAGAAACAAAATTCGGAACCCTAGTGCCCTGTTTTTACCAATTTCAGTCAACATTTTCACATTTGGTTCAAATCCAAGCATACATTCAAAACCTCACATTTCTAGCTTTGAAAAGCTTCAAAATCCACTAAAAACTTTATCTAAAACTGACCTTAGGTAGCTTGTACAATCCGGGCTCCAAAAATGATGCCAAACTCCACCTTGAGCTTAACTAGGTTCAAGGAAAATTAGGTATTTGGTGGAATCCGAAAATGGGTTTTTGAGTGAAGCTTAGACTTGATTTATTTTGTGGTTTAGGAGGGGAAAGAAGGTTAAGAGTGTTGGTATCTATAGGTGCCCTAAGGATAGAAAATCTTAGGGATTTTCTGTAAATATGACATTTTGATATTAATAAGAGGAAATTATTCATGTTTAATAAGTTGTGTCCTATTTACTTTCATTTGTTGATTGTATAATTATTTTGAGCAAACATAAAATACTCCTAGGCTGTTGGTAATATATCGAATTACCATATGTATACGGGGTATGCATAGAAGACGTGGTAATTCGATAACAGTCTAAATAAATAGTCCGCAATCAACGGAATAAGATTTGGGGATCTTATTCATGATAAGATTGTAAAGGTTGTCTACTTCCTTGGAGGGATGGTTTGTCTTGACCATCGGATAGGTTCCGAGTAGAAACTTTAATGTATACCAGTATTGAGGTATGACATTGGACTGGACCTAAAGTGTTAATTGATTCGGTTTAATAATTCCGTTTATAAGAATCAATGATACTTTGATTATCATCCTGCATTAATCTTAATCCTAAAATGATTACTTGAGTTCGCATCCATGACTTATGTACTTTGATGCACTAAAGGTGAGACACTGTTAATTCATGGTCAACATACTTGTGTTTTGGGTGCATGACTTATGGATGGAGAAATCAAGATTCATAGATACGGAATCCATAGCTATCTTAATGATAGTAAATGTTATCTACTTAAAGGTATTATTCGGGGATTGAAAGATAGAATAACAAGATCTTGGCCATCGGTTTACTTTGTGTTCTCTGGTGGTTTTCCAATTGTATGGTTTTACAATTGGTGGTTCTTTCAATGGAGAATAATTGAACTTTAAGTTAAAATGATTGAAAAGGTAAAACGGAAAAAGTCCTTAATTCAATCATGGATAACATATGGGGATTAAGCAAGCGATGAATAAATCATGGAAGAAGCACTACGTGAGAGAGCTTTCGTAATACGGTATGTAAACAGGAGTTCAGCTTCAAACTTTTAGTGGAATAGTTTTGAAGTTGATAATTGATGGATAATTAATCTGGGATTAATTTTTCACAATTATAGGAGCCTCTTTACATATTTCCATCGGGTCCCTCTATTAGCTCATATAGTTCCACGAAGCGTCTCGGGATTTGTTCCTAATGAGATCGGTAAATTGTAAATGGAATTTTGTAATGTCTATTAAGACATGGTACTCTCTAACATGCAATCCAGAAAGGATTGGACATGTGAAATTTGTAGACAAATGATTTGTCAACATGTGATTGGTTAATTTGAATTTTGAAAATAAGATTGTATTTGAATTTTGGAAAACAAAATTTTTCTCTCCTAATTAAAAGTGGTGCACGTTTTTTAATTGTATGGAGGGAAGAAAATTTTGTTTCAAAATTATTTAAATATATTCCTAACATTTAATTATTAATTGGTTTAAATAATGGAGATTATTTCATGAATTTTTCTTTCCTAATTAAAGAGGTGCATGGTTTTTGTGAGGAAAGAAAATTTGAAATATTTCATTAATTTAAATTAATTAATATGGATAATGTTTATGGAAAATATTTATTCAAATATGTGAATCCTATTTAAATTCGAAAAGGTTTAAAAGAAGTTTGAATCTAGATAGGACTAGGATCTTTTGACTAGTCTAGATTCTTGATTTAAAATTTAAACCACCAATCAAGATTTCTCTCACTTTGTGGCCGAATTTTAAAGGGGATTTCCTCTTGAAATTTGTTTTTAGGTTCAATGAATCTAGCCCTAAAGTTGTATGATCTTTTGGTTCAAGATTTATCCGGAAAATAATTATTAATTATTTTTCAAGTAGGAGATAAATTTTGAAAAGGATTGTAATACTATATAAAGGCTAGGAGTTCTTGAAAAACTAATTTTTGATAATTTTAAAAGGGAAAAAACGTTTTTTAATAAAAAAAAAAAAAAAATTTTTTTTCTTCCACATCAAAAATTCGGCTTTCTTGTGAGAGAGAAAAAGAAAGAAAATTCCATTGAATCAAAACTGCGAGAAAGGTTAAACCGAGTGATTATTTTCATAGGAGGTTAACCGGTTTCTGTTTTGTAGTTTTGAAGAAAGAAGTTGGATCAAATTCTCAACGAGGATCATCGGAATTGAGAAGGAGGGATCTAGACTTCGGAAAGAAATACCGGTCGCTTGGATTCATAGAACGTGTGCCCACACACACTTTGAGACGTGGAACTCGAGAATAGTAAAGAAGACACGTTGGTCAAACGCTCTAGCAATTCCGGAATCCAAGAAATAAGGTACGCGTGATCATGAATTAATTTATTGTTATATGCATCATGAGCTTCTTTTCCGGAAACGGCATAAAATTTTTAAAACTTCCGCTGCGCCGTAACTCCAATACCGGATCAATTTTTCCAACAAAGAGAGGATGGAGAAATCAGTTGACAAAGTTTTGGGTTTTGGGTGTTTTGGTGTTTTAGGTTTTGCCCTTTTTCCTTTTCTTTTTCTCTTTCTCTTTTTCTTTGTGCAGGGAACGGCTGTGGGAATGGGAGGAAGAAGAGAATACTTGGCTAAATAAGTTTAATATCAAATGGCAGCTGTAAAGCACTAAAAGACAGCAGCCAAAAATTTTTAAAAATTACACAAAGTGCCCAAAAGTATCTAAAATTATGCTATATCCTTAAAAATATATTTTCTTTGCAAATAAGTTCATAAAAACTTTAATAAACTTCATTTAAAATATACTCTGACTTTAGATTATCATTTTTATACAAAAATCTTATGGACCAAGCACATTGATCAACTTCACTTCCGGCGGTTGTCAACTCTTCTCTGCACAATTACTTAAAAAAAATGTTGTTAATGATTTCAGTAGCACATAAATACTAAAAAAAATATTTCATATGAAATGATTAACATTACTACTAATAAACACTTAATAATCATACTAATAAGATACTAAAAATATTTGTTAAACTTAATTATTTTAAATTAGTTAAGCTCGGCATTACATGAGGTGTCCCCTCGTTAGGGCCTTGTTTGGCTTTTCTCCTAAAATACAGTCTATTTTCATGCTAATACAGATATTACCAATGCTGTTCTTAACTAATGACAGTACTATTATACTGGACTGCAATCTAGAATTCATCTGTGTATAATTGGACTGTGTATTAATTTTTATTATGACTTAAAGCTACTTGGCCCTTATTGTCCTAAATAATGTACTTGATTTTTTCTATAATGGTCTTGAACCTTATTCTTACTATTTTACCTGTGATGACGGTTTTTCTGCAATATGATTTCCATACTGCTTGTTATACTGCAGCACCGTCACAACTTAGGTCATTTTGGTCAAACTTTGACCGGAAATAAAATCATAAAATTTTATTACGCCCTTTTTCTCAAAAGGCCATATGCTTAACTAAGCAATCCAATAATGAGTCCTATAAGGTTATAAGACTCACAAAATTTGATAAAAATCCAAATCAGGTTTTTCACGAATACCTACATGGTAAAATTTTAATTCCTTAGAAAAGAAATCGTAACTTGTAAAAAAATTAGTTATTACAGTTGGCAAAATCCATTCACAAAAATACCATCTTTCTCCGACCTTCAGAACCTTCATACAACATTTACATTTTTATTGAAGATGATAAGACTAAATAACGATGCTCATTGGTTAAGGCAACTAAAACAATATTGTGGATAACATTTGTTTGGATCTAGGATCAAATCCACAATTCTAGAAATAAATTCAAAATTTAATGTGATAGAACAATATAGAAAAAAAAATTTAATGTAGATTTAAAAAAAAAGGTTACAAAACAAGAACTAAGAAACTTTCAAGCCAACAGAACAAGGCAAAAAGAACTCAAATAAGAAAATGTCAGAGATCAAGCTACAACACAAGAAAAATTTTGAGAAATTTGACAATCACTCCGAGTTCGTTCATGCTTTAAGCTTGAAACAATATACAAGTGAAGAAGAAACCAAAGATAAGGTTTAACACGCAATTACACTTGGAATGTCTGTAAAAATAAATTCAAACACCAGATTACGAAAATATATATGATAAAGTATGAGCCAAATTTGTTGGAAGAGCTTCAGTCTTCTTGTTCTTTGCCTGACCCTGATACCTGCTCCTGGCGTTCATTTTTTACAAGGTTACTACTCCAGAGCAGGACAAAATATATAAAACATATATAATAATAAAAAAATCAAACCGTTCAGAATTATGCATGTCAGAATTAGTGATGAAAGCTAATTTTCAAGCAAATATCATACAACTATAGCAAATATATATTCAAATTACACGAATACCTTTTTTTTAGTCTAAATTAATGAGACATGGTTAAATGAACTAAGGTACTTAATTGGTAGCTTTCCGAGTAAAAAAGAGGAAAGACGAGAAAACGATGGTCCTTGTCCATTGACAAGGATGCATAAATAATACACATTACAAGGAGTCCGAAAACAGAGCAAGTTTCCTAATCTCTTAAAGTTAAAATACAAGTCTATTTACGATGAATAATTATCTAAAATAAATAAATAATTAAAAATAATTAGTGATTTTTTCTATTAGTGCTTTCTAAAAATTTCAAATTTCACGATTTAGAAACTGCACACACAGAAATATTAAACTGATTAATAAAGTAACTAGTTTCAAAAATAGTCTTACTAACATATAAATAAAAGAAAATTGTTCCAGTAAGAAAAAGGTAAAACTCCAAGCAGTGTTCCGTGTAAGACATATGATTTTAATGTAGATCTTTTGAGAGAAAAGAAAAGAAATAAGTCTAGTTATTGTATACTGAAATAAATTAGTTAGCGCCAAAAGGTTAAGAAGAGTGTTTTATAATTAATAATAATAATAATAAGTTACGAACTGGAAGTCTTGAGAAAAAAGAAATTTCACACTAGAACTAAAAAAACTCCACATATTCTCATGCAACTAATGCGATAACACGTAAGGTGGAAGATAGAAATAATAACAGTTGCCTCATTGACCTGATCATGCAGATATTTTGATGCTAGCAGGAAAAAAAAACAAAGAAAGAAAGAAGTCTAGTTATAGTATATATACTGAAATAAATTAATTAGCGCCAAATGATTAAGAAGAGTGTTTTAGGGGGGAAAAAGTTGCGAAATGGAAGTATTAAGAAAGAAGAAATTTCATAATGGACTTAAAAACTAAATATTCTCATGCAACTAATTATATAACATGTATGGTGGAAGATCGAAATAATACCAGTTGCCACTTTCAATTTGGCGTTCATCCAATAACTCATCACCATCTCTGCCTCACGGACTCGACGGAGTCCTTGGCATTGGGATGATTCCACTCCAGCGATTCCCACAAATAGTCATCCATGTAAACTTTTTCAAGAGAAGGGGGACATGGATCTCTGTCAAGGCAAGTGACCCTTTTCAACTTTGGACATTCCAACATACGAACTTCACGTAAGGAATGATCAGCAACCAGTGGTATGCTCTTTAACTTTGGTACTGACCACAAATATAAACTCAACAATTTAGGGAGAGTAACAGTGCTGATGACCTGATGATCACATCCACCTGCAGCTTCTTCATCTTCATCTTCTTCTTCTTCTTCTTGCTCGCCATGATCAGATGCCGCCGATATTATTTCAACCAATTGTTTACAGTAAATGACCGAAATATCTTCAAGATTTGGGAGCAGATCAGTATCAATGAACAATCTCTTTATTTTGTCACAATTCCCTACAAACAATGTCTTAAGAGAAGAAAATGTGACAGGTGGAAGTGGTGATGATGCTACGTTTTCCCTCCTTATCAGCCCACGCAGGTCCCTCATTCCAGTAAGACACAATATCTCGAGTCTTTGAAGAAGAGGAATGATGCTTGGTGAATACACAAACAAATGCTCAAGCCCATCACACTGACCTATATAACACTCTCTCAAGTTTGTTGAGGTGATCATTTCACACAAACTACTTACATCAATGCAACACTCGTCTATATCCAGGGTCTCAACGTCTTGAGGGAGCAATACCGGGCAGTTTCCATCTACTGCTACACTTTTCCTAAGATCACTATTTGCAATATTTACAACTTTACCAGGTTCTAAAGATAATAAATTGTCTTGAGATTCAACCTGAAGCATGTAATGGGTGGGTCCACCATCAGCCATAGATCTAATATATGCGTTAAAGCTGTCAAGGTCATACAACATGCAAAAGAGCTCTTCTAGTTTTGTCAACTTTACTAACTCCTCCCCTCTTATTTTTGTTTAGCAACTGCCTTGCTTAAAAGAAAGGTATTGAAGATTTGACAGCTTGCATAAGATCCCATCAGGTATTAATTTTAACTGATCACACCTGTCAAATCCAAGGTATCTCAACCTATTTAAGTTTTCCATACCTTGAGGTACTTCCTTGATTCCTGAGCCACAAAAGTCCAACCTCTTCAGAGCCGTTAGTTTTGCTAAAGACGGCACGTATGTCAGCTTGTGACATCGTCTGAGCAACAATGCAGTAAGATTCACCAACTCGGAGATTGATTCTGGAAGATTCTCGATAGGAATTCCAGACAGATCAAGAAGACTGAGTCCCTTTATATGAAGAAAAAAGTTGTTTGAAATGCTGCCTAAACGACAGTTCCCATTTAGTAACAATGTTGAAAGCATAGGACATTTTGGTGATTCAAAACTTGAAGGGATATTTGATATTGAGTTCTCCATCAATGAAACTTTTGCAAGATCCTCCCTCCAATTTTCTTCATCTGGAACACATTGCAATCCAGTACCTGCTTCTACCAAAAATCGAGGACTGTCGCTTGTAATTTTTAGTGCCATATCCCTTATCAAATCATGCATCTTCACGTGATCAGCTTCCCGGCTGCCATCTCTTGTACCTTCCAATAAGCAAGCATGTACGAGTTTGTTTAGCATTGCCTGTCCTCTTTCCAACTCTGCTTGCCTATTTCTTCCTTGAACAATTTCTTCAGCGATCAGATACTCTATCAACACATTTCTTTCAATTGCATAATCTTCAGGAAATAGCGCACAATATAACAGACAAGCTTGAAGGTTTTCATCATATAAGCGATCGTAGCTAAATTTCAACCTCTCAAATATTTCGTCTGTCCCTTTTGTAGATGCCTTTAGATCTTCTAGCGCTGTCTTCCAGTTATTGTAATCAACAATGCCTTTTAAGCTTCCTGCTATTGTAACAATTGCAAGTGGCAAACAGGCACATTCTTTGACAAACAAATTCACCATTTTTTCCATGTTTTGGATGGATAGAACATCACGACCAACTGTGTCCAAGAACAAGTTCAATGACTCCCTTTCTGACAGAAGCTCCATTGGGATCGCTTTGCAACTCATTCTGTGGCATACACCAAGATCTCTTGTCGTCAATACCAACTTGCTTCCATTTTCAGGACTAGGCTCGGGGATTCCTACTTCATCAAGACGATAAGCGTCCCATAAATCATCAATGATGAGCACATATCTTTTTTTCTTGCTCAATTCTGCAAATAACTTGCGGGCCCTTACTGTTTCGACGTCATACCTTGAAATATCATCAAATTTGATTTCGCTGGCAACAGCATCTTGTAGCTTGATAATACTGGAAGCCTTTGATGCAGTTACCCAAATTACACCATCAAACTTCTCTCTACTTTCAAGAAGGCGATTGTTTATCTCTTTCATGAGAGTGGTTTTACCCACTCCACCCATCCCATAGACTCCGATCCTTCTAACTTCATCGTCCATCAACAATGCCCATATTTCTTCCATTTTTCTTCTAAATGTAGTTTCTCCCCCCAAGGTTGTTGTTGGTTGCATCTCTCCAGTTTGTCGCGGAAGTTGCAAGATCAAACCATCAGGAAACTCACCAGTCCTATAGAGTTCCCCGACCTCCTCTATCTTCCGAACAACATTCTTTCCAATTCCAGCACGGGTGAAGCATTTCACTGTTTCAACTTGTTGGATAATCGTGTTGATTTCGGCATCAATGTCTTCCACCCTTTGCCGCCAAAGTCGAACCTCAGCCTTTAACTCTGTTTCTCCTTCCACAATCTCGGTGCGTAGCCTTGCATTTATGTCATCCTTTCGACAGTTTAGCTCGTCCTTTCTTTGTTCGAGTGTCTTCACATTTTCCTGAAGGCCACAGTGATACTTCCAGCATCTGGAAATAGGTGCTGATATCCACTGTAAAAGTTGAATTACTGGCCCAGCAAGCTCCATTATTGACTAGCACCTGGCACAGTGAAATTTGAAGAGTATATTTGACTTTTGCCTTGATGAAGTAAAATAAGAAGATATACAAACACTCACATACAAAGATGAATATTTGCTGTGTAATTACTAATGAAACAAATAAATTGAGGCTCCTATAACACAAACATATAGAAAATAATGACAACGCTAACTCATGGACAATTGAAGTTTTTTGCACCAAAATCTTTGACTTGATGGAGTATTATAAGAAGATATACAAGCACTCACACACAAAGATGAATATTTATTGTGTAAATATAGAAAATAATAAGAAAAACTTATAGAAAATAATAACAACACTAGCTTTTGGACAACTGAAGTTTTTTGTACCAAAATCTACTAAGAAAAACTTTATTTTTGTCCCCTCAACTTTAGTAGCTTGTAATTTTGCTCTCAAATTTTGAAAACTTGTGTTTTTACCCTCTCAAACTTTGAATTATTAGTAATAATGCCCCCTGAACATTAAATCTTTAGCAAAAATACCCCTTGTCTCTTATTTTAGCCATGTAAGACTTGGAAAAACTTTATTTTTGTCCCTTAAACTTTAGTAATTTTGTAACTTTACCCCTAAACTTTGAAAATTGGTACTTACACCTTTCAAACTTTAAATTATTGCAAAAATACTCGTTATGTTATATTTCATCCACTGAAAGTTAATGCAACCTAGTTTAAATGATAAAATATTAATTTGAACTGAAATACTTATCATTAGAAAAACAACCTTAAAAATCTGTTTTTGCATGAATTTGTATTGATTTTTTGAATATTTTATTCTAAATTTTAATAATTATATGTAAGGACATTTTTCTGTTATTTTCAACTTAGTTTTTTTTTTTTTTTTTTTTTTTTTTTGCAATTCCCCAAGCACTAAAGTTCAGGCAGAAAAATTTTTTTTTTTTTTTTGTATACACTAATAAATATATATTCATATATATAGAACTAATAAGTTTTTAAAGGATCATCTACTACTTCAACATAGAACTACTTAACAATACTGTGAAATTATGCATTTAAGATTTAACTAAACAAATCACTTTGAATATTGAAAAGCTGTATTTGATCTTTACTCGGAAGGAAATTGTAGTATACCTTGACGTCTAATTGATTCTTAGTTCTTCGATCGGAGACTTCAACTTAAACAGAAAAGGGCCGAGCACAGAAGAAGTGAAGCAAAAGAGGACAGTAACAATTGCTTGGGAAATGCTGCCTTCTTTTTCTCTGATAATTGAGATCCAGGGTAAAGAATTAGTTTCATTCTAACCAAGTTAGTGATAAACAAATGGCTATATAATAATTTTGCAAGTAAGCAAATAAGTATGTCAGATAGCATGTCCAATCACAAAGATAAAACAATTAGAACAAATTTATGTTAATAAATATATATATATCGCCAAAGTTTATATATACCATCTAAAGTCTAATTCCTTTGACTGAATCATTAGATCAACACAACGAAACTGTCCGAATAATCTACTGAAATATCTAATTATTTATTACAACGAAACTGTCCGAATAGTGCAATTAATATGGTAATTGTTACAAGAGTTACAAAATCTTTTACATTCACTCTCTTGATAGAAGAGAAGTGGTTTTCTGATCTATAAATAGACCAAGGGTCCCTAACCTAACCATTGTGAGAATTGCCTGTGAGTTTCCATCTTTAGTTACTACTGAAGGTGGTATAGGTGAGTTTCCCTATTTGTTCTTGATCAACTGTGGCCGGAGGTTAGATCCTTATTTCCTTTTCTAATTAGTTTTCTAACATGTGGTATCAGGGCAAACTTCCATTCATGTTGATCAGTATTATGTTTTGGTTTTTATAGAAAATTACCAATTATGTTCATATCTGCATAAAATTTTCCTATAATTAGAAACATGCCTATTTTGTTAATTTATGCAAAATGAATGATACATCTCTATATACACATTCGGATATGCATGGTATATATAAATGTGCATGCTGTTATTCGTTGATCATAAAGTTTAGAACTTTTTGCATGAGCTATATATATATGTTGGGTATGGTTCTGATTACATATATAGGTTTTGTCATTATGTAATATTCTTTAAGTTTGTATTTGAAGACTTAAATTTTTCTTTATATAAGAATGGTACTTGTGTTGGCAATGGTATTCTAGTTGATGGCTTATTTAGATTTAATTTGGATCCTACTTCTGAATGTAATCTTTTGACCATGCATGATGATAACGTTGGCACTAAGCGTTGAATTATTAATGACTAAAACTTTAAATTGCGGCATAGAGATTGGGACAGATCTCCATAGAGCGGATTAAAAGATTTGTAAATGATGGAGTTTTACAGACTCTTGATTTTACTGATCTTGGTACTTGTATAGACTGCATTAAGCGAAAGCAGACTAACAAAAATTCTAAGGGTGCCAAGAGTTCTGAGATTCTTGAGATCATACATACTGACATTAGTAGACCATATCCTCCTTGTCTAAACGGTCAAAGGTATTTTGTCACCTTTATAGATGACCGTATGAGATGTATGTATCTCTTGTTAGAAAATATGGAGTATAAACAACGAACAAGTAAATTCAAGAAAATTATATTAGGAAGGAATTACACCAAAATACAACCTTAACCCGAAAGAAAGCAAACACGGAAATTTGTCGAGGCACGTGAATCACGCTTTCCTTAAAACAGATTCATCCCCTCCGGTAAGTGCACGAGGCTTCAAATGGACGTCTATTTCCCAGGATACAACGACAACAGCGGTAGTCTAGCACGATCGAAAAACCGCTCTCGACGAACTTGAACCAACGTCTTCCCTCTATCACCAAAACTCAAGAACCGACTACAAAAGAAAAGCAAGAACAAAAAAACAAGAGAAAACAAGAGAACAAAAAACTAGAGCACTCAGTTTTTCTGAAGTGAGAAGTGTGAAGTGTGAAATGAAGTGTTTTTTCAACCTTGTGGAGGCCTCCTTTTATAGGCACAAGGAGGACTTAAAAATCCGGAATTTTTGTTACAAAAAATCTGAAAAAATCCGGATTGGAGGCTAAAGAAAAGATTTGGACTTGGAAGTTACAAAATCTGATCATGGAGGTTCGAAATCCGGCTTTTGAAATTCAAAATCCGGTTTGGAAATTGCAAAAATCCGGATATGGAAGTTCAAAATTCGGTTTTTGGATGTTGCAAAAATCCGGAATTTGTTCCCTTACCAGATTCGGATTTTTTGTTGGAGAGAAGAAAAAAAAATTTCAAAACAAAGCTCGCGCGGAGCAAGCTCGACGGACCGGCATTCGCGTCGCCCACGTCGTGCGGGCGCACACATTGGGCCCCCAACCCATCGGGCTGGGATTTGCCCCCCCTACGCCTACGCGTGAGAGAGCATCTTGGGTACACAAGCTTACCCAAGCTAAAAAATGCAAATCCTTATAAAGTCCATCAAGCTTCCATTCACAACCAATGTGGGACTTCCCAATTTTTCCAACAAAAATCCTTTCCAATGGGCACACTTTGATCATCAATTTCTCATTTACCCGAACCCCATTTTGGACGTATAAATATACGATTTCGATCTCCTCGCGACGGAGAACGCAAATCCACCAAGACCCGTCAATTTTGTCAAGTGGGTCTCATTCAAAATTAGACCCCAAAATGGCTCCTCCAAAATGGTTAACAACCATTTTTCCAACAATCCCCCACATGAATGAAAATTGAGCAACGACGAGGGAAAACAAAAGACACTACATGGTGATAGAGTTCTACGGTTAACATCTGCATAGGATAGGTAGGCGTTAACCCTTGAACCTTCCCTTATGAAAATATACTTTCTTTACTGGCTGATCAGTAGACACGATGTCCTTGAACTGTTCTGCCGTTTGTGTAAACGATAGTATACCTCACACAGATATTTTCCTGACACAGGTTCAGTTCTCATGGTTATGTCCATTTTGGCCATGGGCATCGTCCTAGTTCTGCAAGAGTTTTTAAAGAATTGAGCCCTAGCAATTCTTCTTTGAAGCGGCCTCATTTCTCTCTCACATAGGTGATTTCTTAATCAAGAGTATCCCGCATTACTCCGCTCGGATTCCCGACGCTTAAGAATCATTAAAAGCATAGCTTAACCTATCTCGTACGGGTATCACTGTTTTCATCATAGGAATGAGCCGGGGGTAACCCCCACAGTAATCCTACTCGGTCTATTCAGTTTAGTTGTCCCATTGAACCTAGATCTTGGGATCTCCAGTCTCCTAGGTTGGGTTTCCACTGTTTCAACCTATTTTTTTCGTGGGCTTAAGTCCCATTCCCCTTGATGATTTCTCAACTAGATCTCTAGTTAACCCTTTGGTTAGCAGATCTGCAATATTTTCTTTTGACTTTACATAGTCAATCGTTATAATTCCAGTTGAGATTAATTGTCTAACGGTATTATGTCGACGACGAATGCGTCTTGACTTACCGTTATACATGGCATTTTGTGCCCTGCCTATAGCTGATTGACTATCACTATGTATGCCTATGGCAGGCACAGGTTTCGGCCATTCTGGAATATCTTCTAAGAACTGTCGTAGCCATTCAGCTTCTTCTCCGCTTTTATCTAAAGCAACAAACTCAGATTCCATAGTAGATCTAGTTATAACTGTCTGCTTAGAAGATTTCCATGATACTGCTGCAACTCCCAAAGTGAATACATATCCACTAGTGGCTTTAGAATCCTGTATATCAGATATCCAGCTTGCATCTGAATATCCTTCAAGAACAGCAGGAAATCTAGTATAATGCAGCCTATAATCACGAGTATAACGTAAGTACCTGAGTACTCTAACAATTGCTTTCCAGTGGTCGGCCCCTGGATTACTTGTGAACCTACTTAAATAACTTACAGTGAAAGCAATGTCTGGTCTTGTACAACTCATTAAATACATCAGACTCCCTATCACTCTTGCATACTCTACTTGAGATATGCTATCTCCTCTATTCTTGGACAGATGTTGATTTATATCAATTGGAGTTCTGGCCACTCTAGAATCATCTTTGTTGAATTTATCGAGTATCTTGTCCACATAGTGTGACTGATTCAATATAAGACCATCAGGTGATCTTATAATTTTAATTCCCAAAATTACATCGGCCAGTCCCATGTCTTTCATGTCAAATCTTGAATTTAACATATCCTTGGTAGATTTGATCATCCGATCATTGCTACCTGTGATTAGTATGTCATCTACATACAGACAGAGTATGACATATCCGTCATCTGTGTTCTTGACATAAACACACTTGTCACACTCATTGATTTTGAACCCATTTGTCATCATGACACTATCAAATTTTTCGTGCCATTGTTTGGGGGCTTGCTTAAGTCCATACAAGGACTTCACAAGTTTGCAAACTTTCTTTTTTTGTCCTGGAGCTATACAACCCTCGGGTTGTTCCATATAAATTTCTTCTTCAAGATCTCCATTAAGAAAAGCTGTATTTACATCTATCTGATGGACTTCAAGATTCTGCAGTGCGGCAATCGCCAAAATCATTCTTATTGAGGTTATTCTCGTCATGGGAGAATATGTGTCAAAGTAATCAAGGCCTTCTCGTTGTCTATATCTTTTTATTACAAGTCTAGCCTTATATTTATCAATTGTTCCATCTACCTTCATTTTCCGTTTGAAAATCCACCTAGAACCTAATGGTTTACTTCCCGGAGGAAGATCCACTAGTTCCCAAGTATGGTTATGCATGATGGAATCAATTTCACTCTTTATGGCTTCTTTCCATAAAGGACCCTTAGTTGAGCCTATTGCTTCTTTATACGTTTGAGGTTCCGCCTCGAGCATATAGGTCAGAAAATCAGGTCCAAATGATTTTTCTGTCCTTGCCCTTTTGCTTCATCTAAACTCTTCTTCTTCTTCCTCATTTTCATAATTTGACTCTTGGTCTTGACTATTATCTTCAATAATCTCACGAATTTGTTTAGACGAACTTGGAACATCTTCCTTGGAATTACAAGGAAATACATGTTCAAAAAACGATGCATTCCTAGATTCCATTATCGTGTTCTTGTGTATGTCAGGGTTTTTAGATTCATGCACAAGGAACCGATAAGCACTACTGTTTTGGGTATAGCCAATAAAGATGCAATCAACCGTTTTATGGTTATATATATGGTAGTTTATAACCATCTTAAAACAGATCGATCCATAGACGACGAACAGGTTATTCGCATTCGGTGGGAATTGCTTATAAATTTTTTACGGTTTATGGTTATATATATGGTAGTTTAATTTTTTGAAAAAAAAAAAAAAAACCGTTTCTTTTTCAAATATTGTCATAATATATATATATTGGAAACCATTATTTTTTGGAAACGTTTCTCATTTGTAAACGTTTTCTTTATATAATATAAAGTTTTGTAAAAGTTTCTAATATTTATAACGTATATACATATATTTAAT
The DNA here is from genome assembly GCA_025413485.1 of Ficus microcarpa. Taxonomy (NCBI): domain Eukaryota; kingdom Viridiplantae; phylum Streptophyta; class Magnoliopsida; order Rosales; family Moraceae; genus Ficus; species Ficus microcarpa. Next base: position 28,118,078 of record CM046376.1, read on the forward strand.
TATTCTAAGTTATAACTTTGATAACTTTACTTAATTGGCCTTCAGTTATTGCAATTATTTGCTATATTGTTAATTAGAATTTGGTTATAATATTGTGGTTTATTTTAAGAAATGGCTGAAAACATGAACATCGTGCCAACGGAGAATCCATCTGTAACACCAGTGCCATCCCCTCAGGGAGCCTCGTCTTCAACACTGCCATCACCTCGGGTAGCCTTGTCTTCAACACAGCCTGTGGCGGTCCCGGTTCCGGTTAATCACAATGAGAAACCGGATAAATTCACCGGGCTGAGAAGATATTGTTCTATCTGACCACTCTGAATCTTGCGAGATTCCTGAAAGAGGATCCTCCTACGATGAAGGAGGATGAGACAGATGCACAAGTGGTGCATGCTGTTGATGCTTGGAAGCATTCGGATTTCCTGTGTCGAAATTACATTTTGAATGGCTTGTTTGATTCGCTTTACTGTGTGTATAGCATGAAAGGATCGGCTAAGGAACTGTGGGAGTCCTTGGATCAGAAGTACAAGTCTGAAGATGCAGGTGCTAAAAAGTTTTTGATGGGACAGTTCATAAACTTTCAGATGGTGGATTCCAAAACCGTCATCAGTCAAGTTCAAGAGCTGCAATTAATCATTCACGGAATTCATACAGAAGGAATGGTTATTAGTGAGTCTTTCCAGGTAGCTGCGATTATAGAGAAACTGCCCCCCACGTGGAAAGATTTCAAGAACTATTTGAAGCATAAAAGAAAGGAAATAAATGTAGAAGACCTCATTGTGAGACTTCGCATTGAGGAGGATAATCCAGGCTCGGAGAAGAAGATCTCCAACAACTTTGCTGCCAAGTCCGCTAAGGCTAATGTAGTGGAGCATGGTCACAAGAACAAGAAACTGGGGTCTAAACTGGGACCTAAAGGTGGAATTTCAAAGAAGCAGAAATTCCAAGGGAAGTGTTTCAATTGTGACAAAATGGGTCACAAGTCGGCAATTTGCAGATTGCCGAAAAGAAACAAGAAGAAAGAGGCCAATGTGGTGGACTCCATCACCCAAGAGGCGTCCGACATCAGTCTTTCAGCTGTGGTTTCGGAAGTCAACATGGTGGATTCCAATCCAAAGGAATGGTGGCTTGATACTGGTGCCACCCGACATGTCTGTTCGAATAGAGCTGCATTTGCTGATCCAGTACCGTTGGAAACTGGGGAGAAGCTGTATATGAGCAACTCTGCAACTTCTGAGATCAAGGGTCAAGGGACTGTATTTCTGAAGATGACATCCGGAAAGGAAGTGAAGCTGCACAACGTGCTGTATGTGCCTGAAATCCGAAAGAACCTGATTTTCGGAACAATGATGAGCATGCATGGCTTCAAGATGGTTTTTGAGGCCCAGAAAATAGTTTTGTCTAAGTACGGAATGTACGTAGGGAAGGGTTATGTGAAAGATGGCATGTGGAAAATGTTTGTAATGGCTGTTAAGCCAAATTCCATTAATAAGAATAAAAAGTCTTCCTCTTATATGCTTGAGTCTTCTAATTTATGGCATGGTAGACTAGGACATGTTAATTTTGATACATTGCGTAGATTAATTAACTTGGATCACATACCCGTTTTTAAAATTGATTGAAAACATAAGTATGAAACTTGTGTTGAGGCAAAACAAATAAGATCATCATTTCAAACAATTGAAAGGAATACTGAACCACTTGAATTAATTCATAGCGATGTTTGTGACTTAAAATTTGTTCAAACAAGAGGTGGTAACAAGTATTTTATTACTTTTATCGATGATAGCACAAAATATTGCTATGTGTATTTGCTTAAAAGCAAAGATGAGGCTATAGAGAAATTTGTTCTTTATAAGCAAGAAGTTGAGAACCAACTTAATAAGAAAATTAAGATGGTAAGAAGTGACCGTGGTGGTGAATATGTAGAACCATTTGGCGAATTTTGTTCACAACATGGTATTATTCATGAGGTCATGCCACCTTATTCTCCTCAGTCAAATGGAGTGGCTGAACGCAAGAATCGTACCTTAAAGGATATGATGAATGCAATGTTGTTAAGTTCTGGGTTGCCACAGAACATGTGGGGGGAAGCCATTTTGTCATCTAACTATCTTTTAAATAAGATTCCCGGAAAAAGGAAGATAAAACCCCATACGAATTATGGAAAGAAAGAAAGCCTTCTTATAAATACTTAAGTGTATGGGGTTGTCTCGCCAAAATATTGGTACCCGGGCCAAAGAAGATGAGAATAGGTCCTAAAAAGGTTGTATTTTGGTATAATGCTTTTCATTATATTATTTTCTTGAATTGCTTGTTCGTTGTTTATGCTCCATATTTTCTAACATCTCTATCTTATAAATCATAAGGATGAGACACTAGATGCCTTTAAGATTTATAAAACGGAAGTAGAGAAACAAAAGGAACAAAATATTAAAATCGTTCATTCATATAGGGGTGGAGAGTATTATGGAAGGTTCACTGAAAAAGGTCAAATACCGGGTCCATTCGCTAAGTTTCTTCAAGAGGAAGGCATTGTTGCACAATATACAATGTTGGGCACGCTTCAACAAAATGGTGTAGCCAAAAGGAGAAACCAAACCTTAATGAATATGGTAAGAAATATGATTAACAATTCAAGTCTTCCCTTGAACTTTTGGAGTGAAGCCTGCGGTGTACATTTTAAACAGGGCACCCACTAAAGCAGTTCCTACAACACCTTTTGAATTGTGGAACAGTTGGAAACCAAGTTTAAAACATTCACACATTTGGGGTTGTCCAGGTGAAGTAAGGGTTTATAATCCGTAATTAAGAAAGTTGTAACACATATCAATGTCTAATTGATTTTTAGTTATTCGATCGGACACTTCAACTATAATTGAAAAGGGCCATGGCACAGAAGTAAATTGGTTGTGAAATGCTTATTTCTTTTCCCTGAGAATTGAGATCCAGGGAAGCAGAATTTTAACAAATTAATGACTATATAATATTTGCACGTAAGCAAATGACTATATCAGGTAGGGAGTCCGATCACCAAAATATAACCTTGAGAACAAATTCATGTTAAATTATGTACTCACGCACACACACACATACACACACATACATATGTTTATATAGCCAAAAAGTCTAGAAAATATTAAGCTTGCATTTAGTTTGCTGGTTGTATATGAAATTTTTAAATTAGAGTTAGTTAACTTTTCAAAATTCAGTTGTAATTTTTATTGATTTTTCAGAAAAATAAAAAATAAAAAATAAGATGAAAAAGTACAGTTTAATTGAAGTTGGGTAAAAGACAAATAAACTCAAATGAGAAAAAGCAAGATCAAATCTGTAACTGACCTGCAGACCAACAAATCATCTGATCTGATATCTTCAGCAAAGAAATGCAGAGGTTGACCAGAAATGAAGAAAAACGTGTTGTGAGTGGTCTGGAAATAGATGAAAGGCAAGAAGATAAGGAATAGCTGAGATGCGACTGTAAAAGGTTGGCGGACGTCTTATAATATCAGGAAAGGGAAATACCCAAAACACCCTTGTATTTTGACTAAGGCCCGTTTCGGGAGGTTTTGAAGATGTAGCTTGTGTTTGGTATATGGGTCTGAATAAAATTTTTAGATTTTTTTTTTTTTAGGAAAATGAAATTTTTAGATTTGAGTTACTTTTAAGAAAAAAAAGATAAAAATTGAAATAGATTTTTAGATCCAAACCAAGGAGCCAAATAACGTGATAGTTTTGGAAATATTTGAATTGAAATTTTGAAAACATGTATTTGGTTGAAAAAACTGTTTTGAGTAAAAAAGTGCAAAAACTTCTAAAATGTTTTAGGAGAAAATATCAATATACATTGTTTTATTCCTCTTAAAATTCTATACATTTAAAAAAAAAATCTCATTTAAACTTGAAAGAACAAATTTTTGGACTTTTAAAGTTTCATTTTTCTATAAACATTTAGATATGTGAATATTGAGAAGTAATTTTGAATTGAGGAAAAGATTAAAAAAAAAAAAATCTAAAAAACCAGATGTCAGTAAATGCCCCCAAACAAATATCACTTTTGTCTCTCTTAATATATTAATATCTAAAACACTTGTGTTTGTAAAGTCAATCATAAAATACTTCCTCAATTAAATTAATTTCTAAAAATGTTAAGACTATCCTTTTCAATCTGTTTTAAAGGTTAATTTAATAATGACGTAACTAAAAAATTAAACTAAAAAAGTTTTAAAATGATTAAATAAATATTTTAATCAAACAAATATTTCACTTATGTTTTAAAATGATTAAATAAAAATTTTAATCAAGCAATATTTCAATTATTTTGAGAAATTCTTAATTTTTAATATTGATTTTACTAACTTGTTTAGTTTCATATTACTTTAAATTGTATTCAATATGGATTATAAAGGGTACGTAAACTTGATATTTCAATTAAAAATGCGTATTTTCTAACTTAATGCTATAAACACAAGTACTGTTTTTGGTATTTACATAATTAAAGGGACAAAAGTAATATTTGGGCTATATAAGAGACGTTTTGAGTATTTGCCATCAGCAAATATTTGCACTACGTACGATTTTTTCCCCCTTGTTGAAAAGGATCTTTCCGTCATTCTCTGTCTGGTAATCTCGCCTTATTCAAGTCCGCTTGGGGACATGTTTTCGAAAGTATTTTCTAAACATTTGTTTTTATTTTTCTTTCGGTTTTACTATTTATTTTTCCAAAATTTTTTTGAAAAGTTGAATTTTAAAAGTCTATAATTTTATCATTTTTAAATCGAAAAAAATAATTTTTTTTGAAATTGCATAAAATATCGAGAGTAATAAAACAACATCCATATTGATTATTTTTTTGCCAAACAAATTTTTAATTTTTTCACTTTTTCACTTCAAATAGTTTGTTTTCGCCAAATGCATATTTTCAAAACTCAAATCATCTCCAACCTCCAAAACACTGTCTTCAAACGTGACCCCGAATAGGCCCCCAATCTTCTCCAATTGCCACCAATCTTTGGGCTAGTTGTAATGCTTGAGGAGTTTTTAAAAATCCTTTACACAAACTACGATATAAATATTGTATTTGCTAAAGGTACTCAAAAAGTCATTTGCACAAATACTAATAATACATTTTAACAGTTATTTGGAAAAGCTATAATTTCTAACTTTTGCTTTTAATTTCTACTTCTTCTTTATTAAAAATTGTTAGAGAGATTGTAATATCTCTTCTATTACTATTGGGTAGTGAAAACAATAAATTTTCACGTTGAAAAAGCACGAGTAAGCATAGTGATATAAAATGAAATAAGTGAAATGTAATGATTACTAGTGTATAGTGAAAACTATACTACTACTATGCACCACCACACGCGCACACGTGCGAGGGCAATTTGGCGTTTAGGGCGCTTTTGGGCCCTTATTATGACGCACTTTGTACTAAAGAGTCAAGGAGCACTTTCTTTTTCAATGCGGTACTTTTTCAAATTAAATCTAGACCGTTGACTTGATCAGGCACAATCTAATGGTCGGATTTAAATGATTTCAAATTTAATTTAAATTGTTAATTAAATTATTACAATCGAACGGCCACAATTAATTCTGATGACCAACAAGTATGTCTGTTGTAATAGATACGTTTTTTGACTGAAAAGACACTTTTGAATTTAAAAGGCATGACTGTTGTATTTGTTACAACTCTTCATGATCAGACGTATCAAAGGCTATAAAACTCCAGTTTCTGATATCAGTTTCATATCTTATTCTGGAATTTAATAAGATTGCTACTTATTAAATTCATGAGTTTATTGTATATTGAAGGTAATTTGCCAAAACACCATATGGTAAACTATTCGTAGTGGGGGCAAATAAAAACCTTAAGGAAAGTAATTTATACGCCTCACAACTTTTGATTTTCTTCCATCCTATTTCGTTTATTTACACCTAAATAGTTTTCCACCACCCATTGTAATCAACAAAAATAAGAGTAGAAATTATGACAAAAACACATTAACCCCAAATTAACCCTCTGTGTAAACATCAACGGCCACACAAAAGTGACATTTGTATGTGGGTTTTAAGAAAATTGAGATATATGTAAATTGAGATTTAAGGGGGAAAAAAAGGTTCTTTACATTTTTATACCATTTATTTTGCTTTTATTCAGAAAATACACCTTTTGTTTTGAAATTTTACAATTGTATACCACCAAGTGTTGCTTAATATACAAATTTATATCATTTCTCCGTCGATACTTAATTTTGACTTGAAAATGCCCAAATTACCCAAAAAAAGAAAGACTACAATTATGTGTTATTTATTTTCATACCATCATTTTGTTTTTATTTGAAAAAGTATACATTGTATTTTAAAATTTTTTTTATTTTTATATTAATAGATTACATTTAGTACATAAATATATACATTCTCAATCAATGCCTATTTTTACATTTGAAATACGCACAACTCTATTGAATTTCAAACTAAGAATAATTAAAGAAAATTTAATGTAAATTATAAAGTTAAATTTCTCTTGTACCGCTTGGCACATTTAAATGTAAAAACAAGCGTTGATTGAGAAAATGTATAGATTTATGTACTAAATATAATATAATAATATAAAAATATAAAATTTTAAAGTACAATGTATACATTTTTAAATAAAAACAAAATGATTGTATGAAAATAAATAATCAATTGTTGAATTTCTTTTTAAGGTTAATTTGGACATTTTAAGGTCCAAATTAAGTGTTGATAAAGAAATGGTATAAATTTGTATAGTAAGTATAACATGATGGTATACAATTATATAATTTCTAAATACATGGTATACTTTCTTAATAAAAGCAAAACACAGGGTACAAAACCGAAAATAACTTATTTAAGAATCGTTGGGAAATTTCACAAGCATACAAATTGGACAAGTAATAAAATGGTGAGAAAATTATCAATCCAAAGACAATTTGATACCAAAATTAATTTCACTAATGCCTCTAAACTATGTACCTTATTTTATTTTGCCCTTTGAATTATCGAAACCATTCATTGTGCCCCCTAATATATACAAAATCATTCAATCTGTCCCTTCCATCCACTTCCATTATATATTTAACAAAAATACTGACATTGCACACTATTAAAGTTTAAACAAGTATGTTTTTGGATATAAATCTTGATCATAAAAATAAAAATTGCTTTCTAATATGTTGTTTGAACGTAGGAAAGCCAAATTAAAAATAAAATAAAATAAAATAAAAAGGAAACCGATGTCGTACAATACATCCTCCTATAATGAAAGTATGAATTATGAAGCAATAGGGAACTATACAGGACAATATGCTTTTTCAAAAATGCTATTTATTTTCTTTTCTAATATTTCTAGTTTTTCTTAATTTCTACCCAAACTTTTAATCAAAAAAACCTCAAGAATGACGATATTTGAACTCTACAACACAAACTATCCAGGGCAAACTCTTCGAAAATGTATTTAGTTCATTAAATATTTTTTTAATTTTACTAATTTCTATATCCAAACTTTTATTTATTATTATTATTTTTTAAAAAGTGAGGGTTCTTCACCATAAGGACTATTTTCCTTTGACCTCCTTGGAACTGGTTCAGCAGATAAAGAACGAAAGGTCTAAGACTCCAAGTTTCTTTCAAATTAATAAAAGGATAAATTACTAAGGTCCTATTTATGTGAATTTGCCAAAATTGTCCCTAATTATGCCTATGTATAGCTCACAAGGTGCAGATCTATCCCTAATTAGGGTTTTTCTCAACTTGCACCTTGATTAGTATACAAAAGTGCACTCTCTTTGATATTTATTATTGTGTAATTTCTAAATGATTTAAGTTTTAATCAAACATTTTCATGATTTTTATTCAAAGTGATTTAATTAGAAAATGTCTAGTTTAGCTTTTTTATAGACCTGTTAGGGTTTTTCTACAACAACCATTTCATTCGGGCCATGTGACGGATGTGTGTAGCAATCCCTACCTTTCCGGATATCTACTTCAGAAGATAGTCTCCCATGATAATCAAATTAGGCTAATTTTCTCCTCAAATCAAAATTTGATTTATCCATAATTAATAATTGTATTATTATTTTAGTTTCCTTGTTTTTATTTTCTAATTTGTGTTTCCATTTTTATTAGTTTGTTTCACTTTTTAGTTGAGCCTCATGGCACTATAAATATAGTGCTCTTCTTGTTGTAATTTTTCATTCAAGAATTGTGTAATGAATTCATTTTTATTTTTAAGTTTTTGTTTCCTTAGTTTTTCTAGTGGTGTAAGATTAGTGACACATCTTTTTGCGATTGAAACACTACTAATAAAAGGCTAAATTTTGAGTAAATTTCTTTGTTTGCCTTTTTCTTTTTATTTAAATTCAATTTATTATTCAACGTTTTATAAATTTGATTCATTTTCATCTCTTCTATTTAGTATTTGTATTAATTGTTTATGTAGTAATAACAGTTTTAGTAATTATATTTGTTACGTTAAATCATTAGTGACAAATGGTTTTTTTTTTTTAATTGTTTTTATATGAGCATCATTTACTGCATTTTGCCTAGGGGTATTTTATCACTTTCAGCTGACGTATAAGAATAATTGTGCTTGCTTTAATGAGAAGGTGTTAGTTTGATCAAATACCTTTTCATTATTTGTGTTTCCAAGTCTATATTTTTTTCATTGTCTGTAATGATGTCATATTTATTACAAAAAAAAAAAAGTGATATATAACATATCTTACTTCCAATGCGGAATATTATTTGTAATGATATTTTTATTTTTTGTCATTATTATTATGTTTTAAAACTTGTAAAAATGAACTTTTAGGACTTTAATATATTAAAAATGAAAGTAATATAATAAATTACAAGAAAAAAATCAAGTTAACAATTAATGAAAATCAAATTTTAAAATTTGATGTTAGGTATAATCCTGTAAAAAGTTTGTCAAAAAATTGACCTAAAAGAAATCACCCAATTGAAAATACTTTTTTTTTTAATTCAAATATAAAAATTTACTATTGACATGATAATATAACATTATATTAGAGAAATCAAAATCTGCTGTTCTGAATTTTATGTCTCATTAACTGTCCTCTAATAATATCATATCATATCATTTAAATTTAAAAATTTAGTTATATAAAAAATTAAATACTAAAAATTATTGAACAAATTAATAAATTATTAAAATATTATTAAAAAGATATTTATTAAAACAAAAAAAATAAGATAACAGAGCTAAACTGTCTCAAAGATACTCTTAGCTGGTATCGAGTTTTCCACGTACTCATCCCACAAAAACAACTTGCCTTGGCTAGCGAGCGGCGACTTGGCGTGGATTAGTATATCCCTGGACCCAAACACATTTCATGTGCCAGTGCCATCAAATCAAGGAAAACAGACGGCTCAAGCGACGGTCAGATCTGGAGACCCAGTGATCAGTCGTGATAGAGACGCGAAGCACTAGATCTCCGGGTCTATGCCCAAAGGCCAAAGAGAATTCTGAATCCGAACTCCAGACTGTTCATTTCTCTCTGCGCTTCCATAGAACACTCAAACTCTCACACTTCTTCTTCGTCGCTATACATATATTTGTATATAACATATATATATATATATGCATGCCGATTCATGTGTAGCATGATCTGACTAGATCGAGGTCGAACATGGCGAATTTTCTCGCTCAGTTCCAAACAATCAAGAATTCCTGTGATCACGTCGTTATTGCTGGTAAATCTCATTTCCATTTTAGGTTTTCTAATTTTTTTTTTTTTGGGCGAAATTTGATTTTGATTTTGCGGTTTAATTTTTTGTTTTTCAATTCTAGCTACCGATCTTAACGCCTTCAAATTGCTTATATATACATATATGTGTGTATATGTATAGATTGCAGTTGAATTCTTACAATTTGAACTTTGATTAAGGATTTTGGGGTTATTCGAGTCCTGATTTGGGTTCTTTTGCTTTGAAAGCATTGGAGATATTAATGTTCTGATTTTGAATTCTGGAGAGAGAATGGGAAGTAAAGAGGACAGTTAATTTGTTCTATGTGTTTCTAGAGTGTACAATATTTAAGAAGAAAATTTATACATATTATGATGATAAAACAGTTTCATGACATTTTATGAAAAGAACATATAAGTTGTGAGGGTTAAAAAAAGCTAGGATAAAACAGTAATATCATTTTTTTTATAGAATCTGCAGAATTAATTTTGACACCGTGTAACCGTGTCATTGCTCATTTAGGAAACATATGAAATGGGTGGTTTTTTTTTTTGTCCCCTGTATTTAGTTGTTTCAAGTATGAAAGAGTCTATAAGTGAATGAACTTTCGGTGAAAATGTTCAATTCTTACGAATTTCTGAGTAATGAACTTTACGTGAAGAACACATTTCCAAACTATCTATAGGTCATTTTAGATTGTGAATTTAGGAATCTTTTTTGGGAATAAGGCTTGGTTCTGTTAGCCAAAAACTCTTTTTCTACTTGCATTTAGTTTACACTTTTGTGAATTGGAAAACAACGGGGAGTTCTATCTCGTTTGGTATTATTTGTCTTGATGTTTTCTCATTCATATAGTCTTTTGCTTTAGAAACATGGCTGAAACAAATATATTTATGAGAGTAGCTTTCTTTGCACTAGATCGTTGAAGCTAATGATTTCATTGTGGTGCGTTTCAGTTGAAGATGTTAGTGACCTTTGGCCTACAATCAAGAATGGATTCGAGAAGCGGTTTCCATTGAAGAGAGCTTGCTTGAATAACAAGACCCGAAATCCCATATATGTGGATTATTTGCCTGCTGAATTTATATTAACAAGAGATGCAAGGCTTCGCAGCCGACTCCCGCAGGAGCAATATTTATTTTGGTTCCGGGAGCCATATGCAACTGTTGTCCTTGTTACCTCTGAGGTTAGATGGAAGATCCTTGATCTCATTGATTTCTTCCAACTTTTATCTTCAGTGTGTCTTTACATGCGTCCCTCGGCACGTGATACTGTGTATAATTTTTCTGTCTTGATGTCTCAAGACAATACAAAACAAAGGATATTGCATGTGTTCATCAACGTGTAATAAGTTTTTGTAATCTAAATGATTGAGCAGTTCCTCTACATGCATCTTATACAATTTTTGTGGAGTAAATAATATATTTCTTCTTTTGTCAATGAGGCGATACATATAATAAGGCTAATCTTTTGTAATTACATAAAGATAAAATTTTACATTTACCTTAAAGGGGGGTGTAGGGGCTTTGGAAGGTAGAAGCCTAATATTGGTCTATCCGTCATGAATATCTTATTCTAGATATTGTTTTATGCTATATGAATATCCATATTCAAATCTTCGTATTGTTGTATATGTGAAGAGAGGGATGACAATAATGGCTTCCATGGACTTGACTTGGTGTGGAACTAGAGTGTGGAAACACTAACATAGAAATTTGTAAAAGAAATTCTTGGAGCTTAGCTCCTGTTTGGCACCCTGTTTTAAACACTGTTCAAACTTTTTCCATAGTGTTTTCTTTTGCAAATAGTATTAATTTATTGTTTGAATTGTGGCTTTGAACCTATGATCCAAACAGGCATGAGGGTCTGGTTGGTTTGCTCCACCACCCACATGATCTAGTGTTCAATTCGTGCAAGCCCGCCTAGTGGGTTTGGATTATTTTTTGGATATATAAATATATCCATAAAAATTTGTACTTGACAGTAAACACGTTTTTAGTTTTTGCTCTGTTATGTCATAATGATTTCTAAGTTAGTGTCTGATTGAATTATGGTGCTAACATAACTGTTAATGGCCATATTCTTTTGCCATTTTACCAGGATCTTGATGCGTTCAAAACCATCCTTAAGCCATGCCTGAAATTAATCGGCCAAAATGATGAACGAGAATGGTTCATTGTTTTCGTCTCTAAGGCCCATCCTAATAATGATCAGGCTACCAAAATGGCAAAGAAAGTATATGCCAAGCTGGAAGTCGATTTTAGTACCAAGAAGAGAGAGAGGTAAAACTTGCTGCATTAGTAGTTTATCATTTTTCAATTTGTGTATGTGTCTTGCTTTATTTAGTATTTCCAAGTAGAGAAGAAAAATTCCATTGGTATGATGTCTCATATTTGTTTTGTTCTTTCTATTTCTTTCATAGCTTACCCCTTTCTCAAAATGACTTGAACAGAAATTTTTATTTTGTTCTACTTATTGTACTAATTCCCACTTAAGTATTAAGCAACAAAATCTTCGTGCAAGTTAGATGTTAGCATTAGAATATAAGTTAGTAAAATGATATCTCCGTGTGTTCATTGCTTTGAATTTGTTTCTTTTATTATATGGCTCATCATTTACTTTGCTCAGGTGCTGCAAGTTCGATTTACATAGCCCTGAAGCTAATTTTTGGGAAGACTTGGAATCCAAGATTGTGGAATGTGTAAGAATTACCTTGGATAAAGGTGTACAGTTTTACGATGATGAGATACGCAAGCTCAGTGAACAACGGTTCATGCCAGTGTGGAACTTCTGCAATTTTTTTATTTTGAAGGTTGTTACGTCTTCACATTATGTCGTCAATATAAATGTCATTTGGGAGGCTTTGTGGACAAAGAGGAATTGTTACACTTTACGTAAAATAAATTAGCGAGTTCTCATGATCAAATCAATTTCTTTAAAGAGCTTATTTATAACTTGCCACAAGAATTAGTTCAATATGTTTATAAGATGAAAAATTCATAATATACTCTAGAAAAATATAAACACGGCTCTGACAAGCCTTTGTGTAGATGTAGCCATATATCCCCAATTCTCAATCTAGTGGTGTGGGATACCACTACGTAATATTTTCCGCAATATATTTAAGTTATGAGGTTTTACATGTATATTTAAGAAACATGTTATGGTTTATGTATGTACTATTTTCAAGTCACGATTTTAAAATGAAGTTTAAGTTTTCAAGTTTTAAAAGTAAGAAAGAAAAAAAAAATTTATTCTGAAATTTTCTTCAAGTTTAAGTATGTAAGATTAAGATTTAAGTTAAGTCAAGCAAATAATGTAACGGTCCCCCATTCGCGTGGTCGGCCCTACGTGCGTGGTCGGGGTGTTACAAAAAAAAACAACAAAGTACCTGAAAATAAAAAAATAAAAAAAGAGGCAGAAAAAAAAGATAAAAGAATTAAAATAAAAAAAATAAACCAGTACAAAAAAAGGGACTAAAATGAAAAAATGAAAAAAAAAATTAATTGGGCTGGAAAAAAAAAAGAAAATTTAAAGAAAAAAAACTTTAAAAAGTTTTTCATCCAAAACATTTTATTTTGAACAAAAACTTAACGTTTTGGACAAAACTTAAGTAGACAGAAGCACATAGTAATCCAGTTTGAGATTTATTATATATTTATAGATATGAATTTGATGGTGAGAGGCTAGCTAAACTATACACTTTTGAATATTTATCCTTTTTTAGCCCGTATCTATGGCAATATCCAAGAAATTAACTACTTTCCAACTTTTGGGACCGAAAACGAAAATAGAGGAAAGAAAAGAGTTCTAAAATTTCGAGTTCTGCTTTTGGGTCTCATGAGATTGAAGAAAAAATATTGTCACAAAGAGAACTTCTTCCTATTTATTCTTAGGTGATGGTTAAGGTTTTGTGAGAGTATTTCTAGCAAAAGCTTCGGTAAGGAAGAAAAATTTTTTATTTACTTTTTTTTTTTTTTTTAATTTTTGGTGTAGAGGCTTAAGTAGAGAAAAAGTAGGAACTCAAATGGCCCCACTTTTGAAGCTAAGCTTCAAAATGAAAGAGCGAGAGAGAGGGCTTAGAGGTATTGTACACGAGCTTGATGGGAGTGTTCCTCTACCATCATGTGCATGTGGCCCTTTGTGCAACTCCACAATCCTTTCCGTACATTTTGATCTGCTTGGTCCTAAAATAGAGCTCTATTAAACTTTATGATAGTGCTCCACAAAAGGGACATCCCCAATTACAAAAGGTAAGTCGGAGATGGATTACTGTCTCTGGAGTGTTTATAGATAGGGCTCAAAAACACTCTGAAAACGAACATAGGTTGCTTCCGGAGATAAACTTAGGTAAATTTTGAAAAATGTTCCAGAAATGAAGAACTTGAAGAACGTAATGAAGATTTTAACAGGAGACGGATTTTCTGAGTTGTTGATGTCGTGATTTGCCTTGACCACAAAATCCTATTTCCAAGGGTAACCCGGTCACGTAGAAGTGGAAGTATCCATTCACCTAAACCGGAGGCTGTTAACCCGACTTGACCCGACCAGAAGCCTCTTCTCGGGTAACATGGTTACCCGACCAGATTTTACCACCTCATCAAGGTTTGTCATGTACCCGGGTCACACTGTACTCATAGACAGTTCGGCTTCTCCAGATAGTCAGTCCTTCGCGCGGGGTACCATGCACGTGACCGGTGGAGGCCCCTTGTCACAACATTCCGTGCACCACCTAACCTCTGACGTGAGGCCTGTCATTGCACACATCAATAGTCAACTTCCCTCACCTACTACTACACAACATCACATCACCAACCTTCGCCACCTGGCCCGACTGGCTACGCCTGTTGTTGTCGGCGGCAGCTTACCCTAGTATCCCTTATACCGAACCAAGGACACGTGTCACCAGTCCAGTGGACCTATATCACCTGTACGCCTAAGGCCTATTCGCTCGCCGGGAGTGCTAGGGCGCTGACCCAATCGGGTCACCCGAGTGCCCTAACTCGCAAGGAATGCCTATAAATAGATAATCAACCCACAAATTCAAGTACGGACATTTTTCCTTGTCAAAGCTCTGGTTCTCCCCTTGCTCATCAGTACCCTTACTGACTTAGGCATCGAAGTGTCCACGGCAGACACGATACTGGTGTCCCAATCACTTCGAGGTGCATCCATTTTACAGGTGATCGATGGCGAAGCGACCGAGCAAGCCTGATCAGACCAGTCGATCACATTGAATGTTGTGCCGGAGATTTTTTGACATCAACATGAGTAATTTTCTGATGGAGAGAAAGAGCTATGTTTGAGGTGAGGCAATTGTATGATGGCTATTCTTTACTCCTGAGTTCTTATCCAAATTTTTTCTCTCCCACCTGCAAAACTAACTTGGCGGTTATTTGCGAACCTAAATTATATTAACGGTCTTAATATGAAAATTTGATGAAAAAAAAAAATAATGATGAATACGTTATTGTTTCAAATTGCTTTGCATTTTCCTATTCAAAAAAAAAAATTGTAATTAAAAAAAAAAAAAAAACAGCATATTAAGACATATAAATGGTGTCCAAGTTGTCTCACTCGCTTCCAAAATGGATATCTTCCAAGGCTATATTAAAAAATTAGTCTCAAAGATGGTTAAGACATATTAATTGAGACAGTCATATTTTTTTTTCACGTACTAAAACAATGAGGATGTAAGATCAAAATTATAAGATATACTAAAGGTGACCAAAAGATGTGATGAAGATATTTTATTAAATATAGAGGGACGGAAAATAAAATTAATGATCAAGTTGGATGAACCATTGAAGTAATAATTATTATACTCAAATGTAATGTGAATTTGATTGGACCGCTATTGTAGTGAAATTATTTTTGACTGTTTTTTATATTTCACAACAATTCAGTCAAATTAAAATCTAAGTTTTCACATTTTAGAAATTTGTATCTGACTCATTTTCTAGTTTTATTATATTCAAAGGCTACTTTGTAGAATAACTATCCGAATACACATTTCATTAAAGTACACAATTCAAATTTTACAATTGAATACAAAAATTCAGTTTGAAGAATCATTCAGTAATATAATTTATGATCCAAATAGGCCATAAGAACTTCAAAATATTTAAAAATATTCTCAAACGGGAATTTTAATTAGTCAGCTCTGTAAGGAGAGCTTATAAGTTCAAACATCGCAGTAAATATGCATCATCTATAATTACACACGCTAAGCTCGTCATACATGCATACATACATACATACATACATATATAAATGGTTTGAACGTGTTTCACGAGGTCTGCGAATATACCTA